>OX031006.1:236115533-236735922 GCA_943735925.1 Pollenia amentaria | reverse complement strand
TCTCTTTACAGTCAAAGAATTCAGTTTTTGCAAATAAAAACAAAAAGTATAAAAATATGAAAAAATTAAAAAGATACTGAAAATGATGACTTTGTTCTTGTCACAAAATGAAAGAAGTTGTTCTAAAATTGTAAATTTATTGTTTTAGTATTTTGACATTTTAACTAGATTTTTAGCTGCTTCAGTTTAGTTTCTTCTATTTGTTGCTCTTGCAGTGAGTAAATAGAAAAACCAAAATTATTTATGTCTTTGGGAAGCATAAAGAAAAGCGTTGATGACAGGAAGGGACTTGAAAAATTGTCTAAAAAGCAACCAGTATCCAGCTGATGCTTTGTAATAAAACAGATGATGATGACGATGATTTAAATTGATGTTGTATGTTTAAAAAAAAAAATGATGAAGTTTAATTAAGAGCATAATTTGAGAAAAGTTTGACAGTGTGGTAATATTTTGAAAAATTATCGTTGCAAAGAAAAAAAAGCTTTAGCATTCAAGTTGGTTCAAAAATAAAGTTCTTTAAGTTTTGATAAAATAAAAAAAATCGTTAGACTAGGCAGAAAGGCTGGTGTGAAGTCAATATTCACACCCTCGCCCAGAGGGCAGTATGGTCCATTGCGACGCCTTAGGTAATAAAAAAAGACTTAGAAGAGAAAACAGAAGAAAATAAAAACTAAAGCAGAAATAGTGGAAGATAATATTGGATCAGAAAGAAAAGCTATGCTACTATATACATGTACCCAGTCCCCAGCCGGATGTTATACATCCAGATTATGCCCATTACGAATCCCGTCAGATTCTCGAGACCACAGCCCCAGATATCTCCAAATTCGCTTCTACTTCCCAGCCATCTCTGCCTGCTGTTCTGTAGTCTAGGACAGTGTTACAGAATATGGTCAACTATCTCTATCTCCTCCGTGTCCTCGCACAACCTACATAAGTTCGGTGGGTCAGATCCCAGTAACACATCCCTCCCGCCTATCATGCAGAGTCCCGTGATTATACACAGAAAAAATATCTCAAGAAAATTTTTAACAACACAGCTTGTTAAAAATAAAAGTTTAGTTCAACAAATGTTATTTGATCCAATTAAAAAATTTATCAAAAGTGCACTTTGCAAAATTGCACTCAATTAAACATATTTAAAAATGAAATAATTAAACATTTCTTTATGTTCAATAAAAAAAAAAAATATTTGAATCAAAGTAAAAACAGTATTTTTACAACTTTTGTCCATTTTTTTAATAGCTTTGATATCGTTGCAAATAAGTCTTGAGTGTTTTTAATTCTCATTAACTTTACAGTTTTATTTGTATTATATCTTTAGTTTTTCCAAAGTCTTTGGAAAAAGGTTTCCCGATGATCTGGCCTAGGGAACCAGCAAAATGCGCATAGAAACTGGCTTATCCCCAAACAATAAATTTTAGTGTATTTATCAAAGAATACAAATTGGTAATTTAGCACATCATAATTAATGCATAAATAAATAAAGAATCGATAAACATTTTGTTTGATTTATTCAATATTTCCAACAATTTATTTTAATTATTTTGAGCAACAACTTTTTTTATTGACTCAATAAACTTGGTTGTTTACTAAAAATCAATATCTATACCAACAAACGCTTTTATCAATAGCGCAAAAATCATCATCGCAGAAAATTCAAAAATTTTTTTAATCAAATATACGATTTTCCTATTAAAATATGAAAATTCTTTTTTTTTTCTGTGTACCTACGTTGGTTCTAACCAAGACCTTGCTTTAGAACCTATTTTCTAAACTAATAGGTAGAAAGAGAGAGAGTGAGAAGTCCTCCAACAAGCGGAAAGTCAAGCGTTTGAAATATGATGCTGCATTATATTTATTTAGGTAATGCTTTAAGCCATAGTATGCAACTAGTATGCCGACTCTTTGACAGGTACATAACTCAATTGTCAGTGGTACCTTACTTATGTTTCAAATGTATTGATGTATAAAACTATTTCCACCACTAAAGAAAGTTGCATAAATTCGTATAGAATGTGGCAACATTTTTTTCCAAAATAAAATTTTCTTAGTTCAATAAATTTTAAATTTATTGAAAGCTGGGACTGCATTTAATAACTTTTAAAAACAATGTTTTTAAAATTGTTATTCTGCAATATCGGAAAATATTTAAATAATTAACGGTTTCAAATATTATTTTCATACCACAAAATGCTGGCTTTAATAATATTAAAAACAGAAAAAATTAAGTGTCAAAAAAATTTATTTAAAAATTTTTAGTTTGTGAAAAATAAAAACATTTTGCAAAAGCAAATGAGCAAAATGTATTGGAAAAAATTATAAATTATATGTTTGTGTCATAAAATTAAACAAAAATTTGAATATTGTGAAAAATTTTAAATAGAAAAATTTCAAATATTGTTTTGTTTTTGTTGTTTTTATGTGTTCACACAGATCGTATAAATTGCACCAAATTCGGGTAATTACCAACAAAGTGGCAACACTGTTTGCGACCTTATTTTCGATTTGGCGACATGGCGATTTACAAAATAGTTGGCGATTTTGTTGGCTATTTTTGATGAGCCACGAATTGGTTTTGAAATTTGTTAAATTCAATACGAAGATATAATATATTTTTTATTCTAGTATTTCAATGTATGAATTGATGCATTCATATGTATGACCAGTATTTAAAACTAAATTATGTTGAAATGGCTGATGAAGTTAATGAAAAATCTTCGAGAAATTTTTTTCCACATTTAAAAGTGCTCTTGAAAGAATTAATAAGAAGAATTTTTTAAAAAATGAATTTAATTAAAGTTTATGAACATTTTTCCATTATAAAATGTGACAAATTATCACAGATAAAATTCGTTGTTGTTAAAGATAGTTTTAAGATTTTTATGAATCGTAACTTACATTTGGATGTTAATGAAACACAATGGAAAAATACCGTTTGTTAAAAGAGAATTTTAATGATGATATTCAATCTAATTTAAATCAGTTTAGGCCAACAATTTATAGCTACAAGGATACGGCTATTTTAAGGAACTTGCGTTTGGCTGTTCTTTATATGCTGGTTATTACAACTAGTAATGCCTGTGTTGAAATAATAAACTACACTAAAACTCGCCTTCGAAGTAGAATGCGAAATGGAGTTTTCGACACGTTTTTACGAGTTAAAAGTTATATGAATGTTAATAGTACATGTTGCATTTCTTTTGTACCTTCGCAAAAAGAAGACAAAAATGGAGACTTCTCGGTGAAGTATATACCGTTTTAGATATATAATAGTACTGCAACTACATACAAGTGTATTGTATATCCAATACTTTTTTAATACTTACCCCAAAAATTCTTTTTTTGTTGCTTTAAGTAGACTACTATAAAATATTTTAAACATTGCCGTTTTTTTGTGTTCACTAATCATTTTACTTTGTTCTAAATAAAAATTTACCAAAATATATCATGGCGACTTTTTTGAATTTTTGGCGGATTTAAGCGATACAGAACAAGTTTTTTTTTTTTGGAATTTATAAAAAAATATTTTCAATTATTCTTAAAATACATATATTATTGTCAAAAACTACAAATAATTGCTTTGGCGATTTTTGACATAGAATTTGGCGAAAAAATTCAAAATCAAACTGACAACCCTGGTGGTCAGTCTGCCATATTTGCCAATTTTTCTCCTTAAAATTAGCAAAGTGCCGATTTGCCGATTTTTGCTCCAAAAATGCCGATTTTCTTAAAAACACTTAAACCACGGCAACTTTGCTTGTTAACGTAACATGTACGTTTTTGAACGAATGCTTCAAATCCTTTTTAAAATAACAATTTTGGCAGACATGTAGAATTACATGTTGACAAGTCAGATTACGAAATATGTCGTGTATGGTGGGCTTTATTTGCCTTCATAACGAAACACTGTGCGTAGTTATTGTAAATATATATTGTTTACAAAAAAAAGCTGTTAACGTGTAGGTGTTAAGAAGTTAAGTGCAGTTTTTTTTTTTTTTTTTTTTGTTAATTTTGATGAGTTTTTTATGGCTGGAAAAGTTTGCTCTTGCTGCTGCTTTTTCTTCCTTTGTATTGCTTCATTAAAATTTAAACTTCACTGTGGCGCGAGTAGTAGAAGTGAGTTTTATCGTTGGTTGAACTTAAAAAGAAAAAAACTTTTAAATTATTCTAGTTTTCTTGGAATTAATTAAATACAAAGTTTCTATGAATATTCAGCAAATTAAAAAAAGGAAAATGTTTGAAATAACCAAGTGCGTGCAAGAAGAGAACAGATCTAAAAATAATCTTTAAGAAAAATATATTTTACTTTTTGTGAAAAACTTTAGAATAATTTTTTTCAATTTTTACAAAACATGAATAGTTAAGTGTACCCAAAGACTCAGAGTCGATTGAACAAGATCGGTCCCTCCAAAAAACAAAAATCCAGACTAGGTTTTTTTATGACTTTTTTTCCTTAGGTGAACAGTCCAGACTTTGAATTTTGAAGGCGGTGTGTCTAGAAAGGCTTCTCTGTACTATAAACTTTTTCTTCTTCTAATCAAAAATCATAAATCTAATTCTAAGCATTACTATGGCCGTACAAAAATTCTCAGTTTTTATTTTATTGTGGCCTTTTTTTTTAATAAAATTTTGTACAGATTTTCGATTGCATTGACTTTATCTCACTAACTAGCGATTATTCTCTTAGGTAACTACTCATATTATGAGATAAGAAACAAATAAAATGGTGTTTTTTTCGTTACAAACACATAATACATGAGATTGGAACATCTTTAAAAGATGAAGAAAGATGTAAGTTTTTAGCCCTGTACTGCTCTTATGGGAAGATGTTATCATCTTTGCTATAAGATGTAAGATGTGAGCAAGTATTAAAGGCTTATTTCCGGAATATAGTCTTTGTGTCCATAAGTCAACCTATTATATTGGTGTTGAGATGAAATTTAGTCCAAACTTATTTTACTGCAATCTTAATCATCTTACCCAATTTTATTGGATTTGGGTTACATTTGATCATAGCTCCCATATAAATACTTCTTAAAAAAATAGTTTTTAATGCCATAACTTCCTTATAAATAATTTCTACGAATGGCACGACAAAATCGTATGTCATGACAAAATCTTATGGTGGTACGTCAAAAATTAAGCATAGGACCCATATTAACCCTCTTCCTAAAATAACTTAAAGGCAAACAAATCTCATATTTCTAAATTATCGGCACAAAGAACCTTTAGATGAAAAAAAGATGCAGATATCTAAATTATCGGCAAAAAGAACTTTTACATGAAAAAAAACCTGCACCCGATGTTCGATCCCTGGTAGAGAACAAAACATTTTCATCATGCTTCCCCCCTCCAAACAATCAATTCAAGAAGCCCCTTGTCCTGCCATTCTCCTGGTAAAAAGGATAACATCATGACAAAGGTCAGGCAGAAGCTCTACCCCCGCCTCCCCCTTAAAAGGTAGAAATATAAAGATAAGCAAGGTTCCCTACCACTGCACCAAAATAGACGGAGGGCGTTGTTTCTAGGCAACGACATATGGCAGCCCCATTATCCTAGGACCTGCTATAGCAAAACAATCATCTACTTAGCTGGAACAACAATCCAATAATGAAACTTATACAAGACAAAATAACAATAGACACATCGATGCTCCAAGAACTAAAACAGTGCAATTTTACATGGGAAGACGCGAAAACAGCTGCAACAAATCGTGTAAGATGGAAATGCCTTGTGAAAGCCATATGCTCCCGATAGGAGTAATGGGAAGAAAAAAAATGTAGCCTCATAACATTATTTTGTTCTGGCGGGTCCATGATTGCTCATTTGGGTCCCAAATAGGGTACTCACTCGAATTTTTTTTTCAATATTGAAGTGTAGTTTATCATATGGTCGGATTTGACGACTTTACTTTGCAAAATGTATTTTATTTCGTTTTTGTTTTATGCTCCCACTTTTAAAAGCTTCAATTGAATTTCTGTAGAATTTTCTGTGTATGGGAACTTCCACAGAAAATCTATCTTTTTGTCACGTTACGCCACCAAGCAATTAAGCAATTGTAGACCGATATTGTTTTAATGATTCCTCTCTTTCACTTAGGCCCCTATTACGCTTCACAACTCAACTCAGTAAAGTTGTAATATCTTAATTTTTGTATTATGGTTTGCAACTTTGCTATATTGCGGCGAACAAAAACATCAAAAAATTACAACTCATCACAACCAGTTGTTTTAATTACAACTCAACTGAGTTGAGTTGTGAACCGCAAAAAGGGCCTAAATGTAAACCTAGTTATGCTAAATACCAAATTATTTGAGAAACAATCTAAAATATTTAGTAGCGTTAGGTGACAAAAAGTAGACATTTCTGTGGAAATGCCCATATAAGCTTAGAAAATGCGTAACTTGAAAAATATGCTTACTAAATTTTAAACACAATTACATTTTTATTTTTCCAACAAAAAATTCAAAGTTAAAATAATTTTAATTGAATTGCTGTTGGAATAACAATTTAATACAAATTACTTTAACGCAAACAGTATTGGGAGAAAAATATAACTTTTTAAAAGTATTTATAACAATAAATCATTATTGTTGAGCTCCTTTTTTTATTTTCCGTTTCGTCTTTGACATTTTGCAATAAATTTTGCTTTCATTACGTTGTTGTATTTTTTTTTTTCCTTTTAAGTCTTATTTTGCTTAACTGCTCTTACAGCAAAGATATTTTTTGTTTAACTTATTTGTGGTACAAGACTCTGGTAGTAGAATTAAGAACATGTTGACATTCTAAAAGTTGATGTCTCTTACACATGACAAATATAAATCATTTCATTTGAAGTATATAATACAAAATAATATTGAAACATAAATTTGTTTATTGTCAGAGTCTGGAAAAGAGCAAAAAATTTTGATTGTGGGGGGAAGGGGGGTAAACATAAACAATTTGCTGCTTTTTTTTTTAGGAATTTCAAATAATAAGAAGATTATAAAGATGTCAAAGTGACAATGGATATTTGAATCAATTAATATATAATGTTTATTTTGATTCAATTAATTTAATTTTAGTTGGACCTTTTAACTGTGAGTGTTGTACACGCAGAGAAAAATATGGTTGGGCATAGTTACGGCAACTACACTATGTTTATTGGAACAATATATTGTTGTCGTTCACAAAATATTGTTATTTTTATTTAATATCAACAATATTATAGTTACTGTTAACATGCCAATGTTTATCGCAATTAAAAAATTATCATTTTTATAACAACTTAATAATGACAACTTTGAAAACGTATCATATTCCTCACAACCATTTAATGATATTGAATAACCATAACATGATAACTTTCTATACGTGTACTCATAATATGTTTAAGATGCAAACAAAATATCTTTACTTTAATAATATTTTATTACCGTCATTTGTCAAATAATTTTGCATCAGTTGTGTCATTTGTTTTGCAAATGTCTATCGAATTATTTGTTATTCAGTGGTTAAACAAAAACAAATAAAAATACCCATTAAAAACCCAAGTTCAAAGAAATTAAAAAATAAAGAAATTGTTGGTACATTAAAAAAAAAGTATCACAAAATAAAATACAATGAAAAAAAAAATTTTAATATTGTTTGAAAATGGTGCAAAAATATTGACAATTGTTTTGTGTTATTTTAGAGAAAAAGAATGAAAATTTTATAAATAATTGTAACCTACGACAAAAATTGATTATAAATATGTTTAAAGTTGCATCATATTATGATGTAAAATATCTGCAACAGTTAAACGTTATGGTTGCCAGTACGTAAATAAGCATAAATATATATTAAAAATATTTTTCGGTTTTAGATTTAATCTACATATTATAATGATTATCTAACATGAGAATAATATGATTATTTCTTAACTAATTATGATTAACATGATAATAATATGATAACTTCTTAACTTATTATGATTAAATTGATAATAATATGATAACACTAAATTATAATATGATGAAACAAAAACAAATTAGGATTAAGGAAAAAATAGTATGATGTTATATTACGAATACATTTGGTCATAATATGATTCAATAATAATCGTAATATGTTGACCACAATCATGAATCTTATCATAATATGTTGCTCTTAGAATATGCTTACCACAACCATGTTTTTTCTTTGCGTGTATGTGTTTTTGTAAACAAAGAAAGAGAGAGAAACGACAGTGTAAGCGATTTCACTAAAAGCCTTGTTACTCACACTTTATTGTTGCGGACTCGTTAACGTTGTGGTCGTAATTAAACGGTTGTTAGTTACAAAAAATACGTAAACGTGTTGAAATGTGTTAAAAAGAAATAAGAAAATTTTTCAAAATGTATTTCATTTATAAATTTAAGCTTTTGTTATTTATGCGTTTAGTATACAAATTCAAAAAAAGCCGTGCGCATCGAAAAACATACACAAACATAAAATTCTCTAACAGCTGATACGTAGAAGTGGAGAAAATTTTTATTTTTATAAAGGCCATCCAGTTTGCATAAGAGTACCTTTTTATAAGGAAATTCATTTAATCGGCCTTTTGCTTAAATCGGTGAATCGCTCGTTTAATTAACCGAGGTTTTGGCTTAATCAGTTAATAATCGGTTAATTTTGATATTGATCGGTTAACCGATTAATAAATTTTTTTTTACAAATTAAGTAATTTCTATATATAAAAATGCATAAACTATTTGTTATTTGGAGCTTAATAGTAGAAAAAAAAAAACCAAAAACATAACGAACATAACAATTCTTGAACTAAAACTAGCAAACAAAAGCCTAATTAATAAATATGTAAATATATTTTTTAATTAATACATATCATGTATTAATTAAACAATAAACTTTAAGATCATTTCATTAGTTATAGTAATGGTTTAAGAAAATCTTATAAAATAATCTTTTATACAAATAATTTGGCTTAAATTTTTAGGATTTCTGCGTTTATTTTCTTTAGTTTTGCTTAAACTATGCTTTAAAAAATTCTTATATTTATCGTAGATGTTAAATCAAAAGCAACTTATAATACATCATATCTTATTTCTCAGTCCTCTTCCTGGATTTTCCTGTTTTAATTTTTTTAAATTTTTCACACTTCGCATTATTTCGGTTAATGCTGATTGATATGAGAAGATATGAGAAGAAACTAATAACTAAACGCATACATATAAAAAGTACGTGAAAAAAAGCTGTTGACAGCAAACACTTAATTAAAATAAAGATCACTGAATAACTTCTTTGTTTGTATGAAAAAATATTTTCTAAACACATACCTTTTGTATATGAGACAAAACAATTAATTAAAAATACAAAAAAATATGTAATAATACTACAAAAATTTTAAAATTTTGTTACATCGGCTAATCGGTTAATCGACTGAAATTAATCGGTTTAATCGTTAATCAAAAATAGGCAATTTCAAATTAACCGATCAGTTAATCGGGAAGTAATTAATCGGTTAACCGATAAACGCCTAACCGAACGAATAAACTACTATTTATACATAAACAACATATACGTTTGTATTTACTCAAACGTTAATGTAACAGTCGACATCAATCGTTGTGAGAGTCAAAAAATTTTTGAAATTGAAATGTATTAAAAAGAAAACACAAGAAAATTTGTCAAAATTTACATTAAATTTTTTTAATTTTATAAAATTATAAAAAGAAAACATTGTTTTCGTCGTTGGAATGTTCGCTCCGCTCCGTCAATAAGCAAAAACAAATATAAATTTATTTTACAGCTGGTACGTAAAACTGGAGGAAAATTTTGATTTATACAAAAGCTTGGCAAGGAAAACGCATACGTAGGGGTAACGTAGTATTAAAACAGGGTCCCCAACGAGAGAGCACATACGATTTGATCATTTATTACAATAATTGCCGATTTGCATTAAACATTTATTGTTGTATTTTAAGATACCCCGCTAATAACACAGGGTAGTTCTAAAGAACGTCAAACTTTGATGAAAAATCTATTAAGACCTAAAACTTCTTGTACACAAAATTGAATTATTAATATTGAGCAATATTCAAAGAAAAAACATGAATTTTTGTGTAATTTCAATCGAAAAATTATATTTTACTTAAATATTAATAGTTTTTTTTTTTCAAAAAACATCCTGGAAAACCCAGCTTTACTACTTTTAAGTTACATATAATGCATTTTTTTTATAATATACTAAAGAATCAACAAACGTAGACATACGCTGCTATTGAAAAAAACGACATATTTTAAAGTTTCTTTAGATTGCTACATTTTCAATAATAAATTAACTTTGCTCTTTACAGTTTTCTGTAACAACGACTTTAACAAGCACAGAGCACTTGGAATTTTCTTCTATAATTTTTTTTTTTTTTTTTTTTTTTTGCTACACAGAAAACTTTTTGCAAGACTGAAACAAAAAAGTAACCATAATTAATGTTTATGGCATAAGAGTAAACAACGCAAATGAACTTCAATTTAATTGTTTAATTAAAAAATGTAGAAACTTTCAATTTATAATTAAAAGTTTTAAAATTAAGAAAATATAAAGAAGTTATGCAATAAACCTGACTTAGAGTATAAAGTATGTACACAGAGCGGGAAAGGAATGTTGTAAAATTATTAACGATTGGAATCAAAACGACAACGAAACGTTGACAAGTTTTTAACAACTTTTATTATATTTAAACGCTACCAAATCGAGAACAAAGAATTAAAAAATATACTTTGTCTAATTAAAACCTGAATGTTGTTAAAGCGACAAAGAAAAAAATTTAAATGTTGTCAAATAAAGAACGCCCTGTTGAAAAATCGAAAACATCTTGTTATAAAATTATGAACAAAATATTTTCAAGCATTTGTTGTTACAAGCTGCTTAGCTTTTGGTATTAGATTGCACTTTTCAATTGTTTTCCTCAGCGATAACAAAATGTTTAATGAAAAATATGCAAAATACTTACCATCGTATTTAAAATCGATAAAAGGTCTTGCAAATTTTTAATTAATTTAGTATGAAAATTAAAACAGTAAGAAGTGCAGGGCGTGTGGTTAAAGTGAGAACAGTACGTTTTCCAAATGAAAACAGTTTAACAATGGTGTGTTGTTAAAATGAAAACAATGCGTTGTGGACAAAAATGACACTCGACATTCTTCATAATATAGAAGGAGTTTTTGCTTTAGTGTATCTATTGCTATTTAAGAGTTCTTTTATTTTACCTAGACCTTTACACTACTTGTTGTAAATTTGGGGTATACATGTACCTGGTAAATTTTTGTGTGTTCTTCTGTTTCC
The DNA here is from genome assembly GCA_943735925.1 of Pollenia amentaria. Classification (NCBI taxonomy): domain Eukaryota; kingdom Metazoa; phylum Arthropoda; class Insecta; order Diptera; family Polleniidae; genus Pollenia; species Pollenia amentaria. The sequence continues at coordinate 236,724,620 of OX031006.1, read as the reverse complement.
TCCCCTCCTCTGTGCAAACGAACAGTCAGGCTCACAAAATTTGTTTTAAATTTCATTTTTGTGTTATATTGAGAATTATAAAGAACAAATGGAAGCTTAAAGAATTTTGTTTAAATAATTTACTGTATTAAAGGCCAATAATTAAATAATTAAAGGCATATAAGTATGAATGTCTTTGAAGTGCGTTAGCGTGTAATGAAATTTACTTTACTTTTAAACTTATAGATATTCCATTTTAAAACTTCTACAATATAATAAGGCTAATTTCGGTTTAAAACAAAAACAAAATATATTGGGTCTAAGTTACGAAAATGTTACTGAAATGGTCACTTCCGGCTTCGCAGTGCCACAGACATGGACAGCTATTTTAAGTATCTTTTAAACAAATATATATCATACTTCAAAACGTTTACAGTATTACGATTATACTCTATGCTAGTTTCGGATTAAAAAAAAAAATTAAAATTGGGGCTACGTTCCAAAAATTGGAGTTCAAAATTATCACTTTCGGTTTTGAAGGGCGCTACGCGTGGAAAGACATTTGCATTATGTACTTTTAAACTTACGGAGATCCCATTTTAAAACTTTTACAATATAATTAGGACACTTTAGGCTAATTTCGATTAACAAGAAAAACAAAAAGTATTGGCTCTAAGTTGGAAAAGTTTTAAATTAAACTCATAATTTCCGGTTTTGCAGATCTAATTTTTTTTTCAAATATAATATTTTTTAAAGTTCAAACGACTTCCTTTAAATAGCATTTATGTAACTGAACTTTTTATATTATATTTGAAACAATGATTTAAAAATAAATTTTTCAAAAACGGCAACACTTTATCTCGACAAATAAACATTATACAAAAAATTATCTGGCACACACATTCATATCTACTAGAGGTATAGTTATGCCAAATATAAAGGAATTTCGGCAAAATATTTGTTTTGTTTCACGGATAATGCCTCGCATGCAAAATTAGTCGAATATATATTTTCGTCGCTATCAGCGATACAAAATCAGCCACTTGCTATTTCCGTTTTATTTTACATACTAGCAAATGCTAATTGCATTTTTATGGCGTTTTTTTTTTTCAGAAATAATTTTAAAAGTAAAAGTTGTTAAGTTCATTACATTTCTATTTAACAAACAGCCAGGAAACTTTACCTTTGGGAATGATTGTTTTAGTAGTTGCTTATTACTGCCCTCAATGTGCCCATTGCATGTTGTTTTTTGCCGATAGAAACCTGTAAATAAATTGAAGCATTTATTGCAAATTATCGAACAACAATCCAATAAATTAACCAGCTAAACTATTTAATTGAAAATAAATTAAAAATTATTTAAATTTTAAATAATGGAATTAAATTTAAAAACCAGCTAAACTATTTAATTGAAAATAAATTAAAAATTATTTAAATTTTAAATAATGGAATTAAATTTAAAACGAAAACATATACTGACCTAAAGCTTAAATCAAAATGCATATGAATTCAGTGATCCATTAAACAAAACAACAAAAATTTCCATTATAAAACCTCCATGACGTATGAGTAAAAAGCCAAACTGCATAAAATACATCATTCATACGCCATGAAGAAAAATTTGTTTTGCTAAAAGTTTGTTTTACTTGAAAAAATACAAAATTTAAAGAAACGATTTTAAACTCCCATAAAGCCCACAATTGGGTGTAGTATGTGTGACTGTGCGTGCAACTGAAAAAAAAACTTTGAAATTATAACATGGCAACAAAACAGAGTTGTGGCAGCTTAAATTTAAATACAATTTAAAGTTCTGACCATTGAATGCGTTTATTGGGCCATGTTGTGTTAAAAAAAAATTCTTGTTAAAGCAAAAGCAACGTACTCAAAGTAGTGCAGCCCAGTTTTTTTTATGAATTTGTCTTTTTGTGAATGTTGTTATTGTTTCTGTTGCTAAATAAAGCAGCACATGTTTCCTCATGTCGATGCTGCTGGTTATATTTCTGGTTGTTAGTCACACACAAAACAACAACAAATACAAACACTTATACACAGGCACACGCACGCACACAAAAATTTAAGCACTCACACACAATTACAAACATTACTACTTAAACATGTATATGCACACATTTTATAAAACTTAAACTGTATAAAAATAGCAAACAAAACTTGCAACATGGGCTCTTGACATTCTCGCAGTTTAACTAGAGTCTTGTTGCTATATATACATACATACATATATATATATATATATATATATATATATATATACATATATGTATGTGTTGCTATATATACCCTGCAAACAATTTCGATCTAAAAATTGTCTAAATATAGTCCCCATTTAGCAAAAATCTATCGCTTTTGCTATTCAATTCTTATTGATGTAGTAACATCGTTCGGGAAGAAGTGTCCCACTTTGGTAATATTTACATTAAGAATCTACTTAGTGTCTATATTTTATGACGAATTAGAGTGCTTTGGGCGACTAATATCAATTTAATTTAGTAGTATCGCTTTTGAGGTTTAACTTTTTCTTATTGTCCTTTGTAATAAAAAGTGGACCGTTTAGCTGTTTATCTCTGATTGTTTTGTTAGGTTAGTCTGAGTAAAATTAAAAAATAAAAGAGTACAAGTTATACAAAAATTAAAAAATCTATAGTACATTTTATCAAAATACTTGTTAAGGTTTTAAAGTTAAACGCCAAATGTGGAGAAATGTTTTTAAAAGAATTTACAGAAAGTCTTAAATTTGTTTAAACACTAACTTTATAAAAGTTTCAACAAATAATAACTAGCATAACTTTTTTAACCCTTTACAAAGTTTATTTTACAAATTTTTTTCAATGATAACGCGGATTTTCACTAGAAAAATTAAAAAAAAAAACATAAATTTTCCACAAAAACTTTAAAAGTCATTGAATAAACAAACAGTTCAGAAGATACAAGACAATAGTTTGGTATTGTATAAAGTCATTCCTAAAAATTGAAGGAATAGAACTATTACAAAAAGCTTTATAAAATACATATCTGAAATTTAACTCATAGAATAAATTCGAAAAAATAAAAAATGTTGAATATAATAAAGTAACTTGAAGAAGAAATAATTCCCAGATTCTAATTGTTTAAATAGTTGAGTTAAATACATTCAATTAATAAAGTATCACTATCCAGTGTGACACATGGAATACTGACGAAGGCCGTAGCGGGCCAGAAATCGCATTACATATTGCTAGTGTCTAATAATTGTAAATGTTTTTTGTACATACAATATAATGCATTGCTATCCAATGGATAGCTAAGGTAAAATGTAACAAGAAGATTCAAGATAATAGTCTGGTAGTGTATAAAGTCATTCCTAAAAATTGAAGGAATAGAACTATTACAAAAAAGCTTTATAAAATACATAACTGAAATTTAACTCATAGAATTAATTCGAAAAAAAAATATAATAAAGTATCATGAAAAAGAAATAATTCCTAGATCACTAATATTCTTTAAAAAAGACAATTATCAGTTTTTTTAATTTTAACTTTAATTTATTCCCTAACAAAAAAAAATAAAAAACAAACAAAAAAAATTTATGAAAACTTTACCCAATCTACCCGAAGAATAATTTTGGGCTATTTTGTGCACTCATTTATATGCCTTTCGGTAACATTTGAATCCATCGGGGTCTTAATTTTGAGTATATTATAATTACTTCATTTTTCAAATATTTAAAATTTCCCTTTAGTTTACATAATTTTATATATTTATATTATTTCATACGCACGTACCACCGATCACATTGCAATTTAAATACTAACTGTCATAATTTACGCCATTTGCTTTTGTTCAAGATATTCACTATTTAACATCAAATCGTTGCGAAGAAGTCAATATTATTTGGGCAATGCTCAATCGTACTCTTGTTGTAATTGTATAACTGTTAGAATTATCTGAACAACTCTTCAAAGTGACGAAAAATTAACATTTTAGAACTCATAATTCGATTCAAACGTATTTTGTTGTTGTTAAGTTCCGCAAAATCTACTTTTCAACTACCAAATGTAGTTCAAATCGAAAAACACTCTATCAAATGCTTGGAGGGTATATACATATGTATATATATATATATATGCATATGTCTTTTAACAGATGTACATATATACATATAATATTTTTTCTAGATGTTTTTTTTCGAATTTAACGCATTTTTTTTTTTTAAACACAAATCATATGGAAAACTCTTATTTCCTCAAAAAAAATTATAAATAAACAAGAAAAAATAACTCTTCCCCATCTATTTTGTTTGAAAAGTTTTTTTTTTAGTCAAAAAATAATAAGCACCAACAACAAACATACAACACCCCTAACCAAGAAAATTACAAAAAAAATCCTTTTTCTCTTACGATAAAAATAAAAAATGTAGGTAGACGTGGAGTCAGAAATTCCTAGACAAAAATGCCAAATTTACACAAAAAAAAAAAAAAATGTTTTTTGTACCAGTAGTTCTGATAAAGAAACTTTTTCAATTGTGAAGTTAGGAACAATGTGTAAATAGATAATCATTCACAGAAACAAATTTCGATCCACCAAGTAAACCTACCATTTGGTTAAAATATTGATGTTTGATTATTTACTGACAACCGTCTTCCAATTGGGAATTATTTCTTTTCATAAGCTACTTTATTATATTCAACATTTTTTTTTATTTTTCTAATTTATTCTATGAGCTAAATAAAAAAAAATTATAAAGTCATTCCTAAAAATTTAAGAAATAGAACTATTACAAAAAAAAAAAAAAAAAAAAAAAAAAACTGAAATTTAGCTCATAGACACGCTATAGAATTCCTTTCTTTATTAAAATAATTAATTGAAAATTTAATTTGATGATTTGATGAACTTTAACCTGATTAAAATATAAAAATTTGGATTAAATACCATAAACAGTTCAATAAAATAACCACAATACCGATTAGTGCTAAACTGCAGTTTAATGAGCTACTTTAATTCATTTTACAATTAAGTGTCTTTTTTCGTTTAAATTTACGTTATTTTTATAGTAACACGTATGTTATCTATTAAGGAGACAGTTTTCATTTTATCGCCTCAAAGTAATTTAAAGTGTAGCCAGCAAAATATATTTGTGATGTCTTTTCGCTATCTATAGTTAACACGCTCCTTCTCTTTTACACACACACAACTAAATTTAATACTATTGTATCAGTTTTACATTAAATTTAAATCACTTAACCCCTTTACCCTCTCTTAGTAATCTATGTGCTAGGCCACTTTATTAATTGTAAGTATTCTGGAGCATAATAAACTTTTTATTTTATGACTTATAATTTTCACCTAAAAATTTTAGGGTAAGGTCCTCGTCTCTTTCTTGACCTCTCTCTCTCTCTCACAAACCATCCAGTTAATAAGTTAATTTCATATCCAACACACACGAAATCAAATCTTTAATAAAAAAAAGACCCTATCAGTTGATATCAGACACAATTATCATCAAATTTTCAATTGTTTGATTTCAGCATTTGAACTCAAATTATTTATGATTTTAATAAAAAATTTGACGTACATTGTTTTATCAATTTGATATATTATCGGATGTTATTCTCAAATCAAAAAGAAACTTGGCAACACAAAAGCGAAAAATAAATGTAAATATTAAACAATGACGATTAAAGTTGAATGTGTTTTATAATTAAAGAAAAATTACATATTAAGTGAAGTATTTGGAAAATCTTCGTTTTTTTGCAAAAAAAAAATGATTTGTAAGTAAAAAATTAATTACAGTGAGTAACAGTGAGTAACAGCAGAATTCTACTTTACATAACCTCGCAAATTGTATCATTAACGACTTAAATGTATGTATGTACTCTTGATAATATAGAATATACCGACTGTTGTCAATATTTTACTTAATCGTTTAACTAGTTGCCCATTCTCAAGAATTCTCTTAATTTCTCCCTTTCAACATTTTTCAATTTGCCAAATAATTTCCTCTGTAACCACTTAAAAGAACTACAGGGCTTATTTTTTGTTCCTTTACTTTGTCTCTCTTTCAAACGCCCATACAGAATTATTTCTATTAGTTTAATACTGCTGAGTAGCAATTCAATTTTTTTTATTTTTTATTTTTTGGTGGTTACAACAATGAAAAAAAATGTTTTGTTTTTTCGTAATTCTTGTTACGAAATAAAGAACAACGTTGTTTTTATTATTTGTTTGCTTCCTATAAAAACTAAAAAAAAAAAAAAAAAAAAAAATTATTTCGAACGAGAACCCAAAAAAAAACACACAATTAAAGCTTAAAGGAATTAAAAATTGTTAAAGTTAATTATGGACACGATCTTAATTGGTCATAGACAAGTAAAGGGGGAAATACACCACACAAATGCATTGGCAAACACAAACTTTGTTTCTGTTCCCGTTTGCAAATAAACAACACAATCATATTTCGTACAAACATTAATTTTTGCTTTGTTTTTTTCGCTATTTGTTTCAAACAGAGGAGAAATATAAAAGAAAGAAAAAGAACTTGAAGTTAAGAGTAGTTTAAACATCGAGCTGTTTTGGTGCAAATTATGCTGCTTATAGAATTATTTTAATGCATTTTATTCTACTTCTTTACCATGCAAAATATTCACTGAAATTAAATCATTTAGCACTAGACAACACAAAAAGTTTGACAAATATCCAACATGTCTACGAAATATTACACATTTCTAATTTTTCTGCAAACATGCTTCAAATGTTTGTCCAAACAGCAAACACCCCAATTAACAGCACAAAACATTTGTGCAAGCGTAAAGTTTTTACATGTTTGCCAAGCTATTTGTGTGGTTTATTTTGCCTGTAAAATTAAATGGTATACAAATGTTTGAATTTGAAGAATATATGACGTATTTTTTTTTTTCGCGCCCTTACGTACGCTACATATCATAGCAGCAGAGATGCCGTTTTTGTTTATTTCTAACCAAAATGTTTGACTATTGACGTCATCCGGCTTCAATAGCCGAGTGAGTAAAACGGCAAACCCCACTGACGAGATTGTGTGGTTACAATCGAAACTAGTCCCTGAAAGCTTGGGTTCAAATCTCAGCGCAGTCAAAAAGGAAAAATTATCAATAAAATTTTTATTAATTTCATGTTGTAAAATTCTTGTCTTCATAAAAATAATTCAATGAAAATGAAATTCAATGAACTTAAGCAAGCCTAATTAAAAATATCTAAATTTGGATTAAAAACCATTAACAGTGCAATAAAATAACCACAATACTAATATTCAAAATTGGTAATTTTTTTTCTTAATGTGGAGCTGTGAATATTTTTTTGATTTTGGTTAATTTTGTCTAAAATATAAAAAACGCATGAATATGTTTTTCTTTCTACACTTGCAGTTTAAGTTTTTTAAATTTTTAACGTTTTTATTTACATGGGGGTTATCGCTGATTACGATTCGAAGGAAATTATTTACGACTTCGAATAATGTGCATTTTGCACTACGATTTTCTCATTATTTGTTTCAAGTAAACGGAAGTTTTTTATACTTTATCGAAAACAAAAAATCCTTTTCAAGATAGCTACTAGATATTTTTGTTAAGAAAAAACTTGCTAAATATAATTTTTATATTAGAAACGGCCATGTTAAATTAAATGAAGTTTAATTCGATGAATATTTTAAATTAATTTTTTATAAATGAGCGTAATTTTTCCTGTAATTCTACTTAAAGTAAAAAGTGCATAATATTACGCGGAATCGATTTCAGAACATGACTGAAAAAGTACACAAAAATAGTTTAAGTGTTTCTTAAAACTTGAATAAAAGTAAAATGGTCTTAATTTACATTATTTTCAGTATTATATTTTAATATATGCAAATACACATAGGAATTTTAAAGATTTTTTAAAAATAAATTGATATATAATCTATAATTTTAGAATTTATGTAATTTACTGTAAGAAAATGGCTCGAAAGTAAGAATTTTATAATTTCCTTTTTATAACCTGTCGGTACGCATATTTATTGATTTTTTTTAGATAATGATTTGGCAATATTTTTAATTTATGAACTTACGTTCTGAAATAAGAATTTTTTATATTCGCCATAATATAATATGATCCACAAAATATTTCAAATAGAACAATTTTTAAACAGTTATAATAACAATTAAAAATTTAAAATACAATTTACAAATCAGAGAAACATGTTATAGCCATTTTTGTAATATTTTAGATATATGAAAATTAGGAAATATTTACAAAAAACGCATTTCGCATATCGCCGACAGTTTCAAATTTCGCCAAAACAATCGTTATATCGGAAAACGTAAATTACCATCGCCAAATGGGTAAAATAAATCGCCACATTTTACAGCCCTGCCACTGACAGTTAAAAAGCGGAAACCCATTTCATTTTTTCTTTTTTGTTATTTATAAATCTGAAGTACAAATTTCGTTTATTGTTAGGGAAAAAAAATTTTAATTGGTAACTCTTATACAGAATTTTGTATGGAAATATGTCTGGTTTAACTCCTTTAAAATAAAAATATTTTTTTTGAAAAAAGGTCTTAAATAAATAAAAACTTTTAGTTAAAGCTTTTCGTTTTTTTTTTTAAATGTACAAGAATTACATTTCTGGTTATGTTTTATTAATTCGTAATTAATATTTTCCTATTAAGTGCAAATAACCTTTGTTTTGCAATGCAACTTAAACTAAATGTTTTTCTCAACTAACATAAGGCATTTCTAATTTGGCTATAATTTTACACATATGGTAACTTTTTCAAAAAGTTAGTCGTGGCAGCACTGCACAGCAGTTAACTCTAATGAGAGCATTAAACATATAAAAGAAAAGTGTGTACTATTTTTTTTAACATATTAAACGTTATGTATTTATAAAATTCTTAGGGGATTTTTTTTTTTGCAAAAAATATGAGAAATCTCATAAAAACTATCTTATAATATGAGCTGTCAAAAATACACAAACATATAAAACGCTATTATTAAAATGTTTATTTTTTTAGTGAAAATGGCGCAAATCTTGTGAAAAGTGTTTAATAAACACAGATAAAATGATCAGTAGTTTTTTATCAATTAAAAACATTGTTTAAAAAGTATTTAAATTTAATTAATGTGATAATTGAATCAATTTTTTTTTAATTGAAATAAACTTTGTTGAAATAAAGTTTTAATTAAAATATTAAGTAGATAACAAAAATTCTTAATTTATTTTTTCGCTTTATTAAAATAATTTAAACTTGTAGAATTGTTGTTGGGAATTGTCAAAACCCGAGCGATATTTAATTAAATCAATAAACACATTGTTTGAAACGTTTTTTGATTAAAAATTTTTGCTTAAAATTAAAAATATCATTTATTGAACAAAACTATCACAATTTAAAATTTTTACGATTTTAAGTAATCAACATAATCATTTTGGTAAAATGTGCAAAATCCACAAATTGTTTTCTTGATTCTATGAATTTGGAATGAATTTGGTGATTAGAGACAATTTTTAATCTTTTCTTTTAACTAAAAACAAAGAAAAAAAAAGATTTGTAGAAAAAAAGCTTTTATACAATTAAAAAAAAATATATGATTTCTTTTACATCCACGACGGGATTTGAGAGGAAAGTATTTGAAAAATACTGTTGCGTTTGCCTCTCTTTAAACGTTAAGTAACTTTTTTATACACATTCATACTTATTTAATTGATCTGAGCGATAATTGATCGTTTTAGTTTAAAAACTTAAAAAAAATTAACTGCCGTATTCATAAAAAACTAAATTGGATATGAAATCTCTTTTAAGGAAAATTTGTATGCAAATTTTGTTTTAAAATACGTTTTAAATCTATTTTATTTTTTATGAATACGGCAGTAAAACTTTTTCAGTACTTTAAGTCCACAACTTATCGAAAAAATTACAACATAATCCGTTAGTTATGAGATGGAAAAAGATTTAAACCCGAAAGTATCGTTTTCAGTATTTTTATAAATTGATTTCATACATCGGACTGGTTCCTCTAAAGGGGGTTAAGTCGAAATTGTTAAATTTTCTGTAGACAAAAAACTGTTTTCTTTTTATATGTACTCTTATATCACAAAGGAGGATAGAATTGCATATTTTTTGACAAAATACTAGAGAAAATTATGTAAGATTTTTACAGTGGGTAGATATGACCACTTCGCCTTGTATCCACTATTAAAATTTTTAATCGACTTCCGCCTCGACTTTTCTTTATCCAATCGGTACCAAACCTATTAAATGTTTATATATACAAAGGAACTAAATAAGGCCAATAATTGACTTCAGAATTCACTTTAAAAAATGGCCATACAAACTTGGACCACCCTAATGGTCACTTCCAACAAAACTTTTTTCAACGAAAATGTTTAAACATTTTATGGTTTATCAAACCATATTATTGTCACCGGCAACCATATTATGGGTAAATTAGACTTCCATCAAGCTGTCATATTATGGTTGCCTTCGAACACGGTATGATTAATAATAACAGAAATATGTTTACATTTTTTTAAATCAGTAATAGCATGTTGCTCTTGGAAAAGTGGAAAATGCTATTGTTAAATTAAAACCAAACATTTATTCGTTGTAAACAAATTATTGTCATATTTAACCATAACATGGTTAGAAGCAACCATAATATGGTTGTGCCTTCATGATAGTTAAATTATCATACTGCCGGTGACAATAATATTAAAATAGTTTGTTTGTAGGGGATCAGGTTGAAAGATGTTTTTTTTCTCTGCGTGCTGTAGCCACTTTAAATTTTTTCATAACCGAACAGTGCATTTGGAAACTCTAGATTTTTTAGCCATTTTATTTTATATTTCTGCTAATATAATTTCAATTTTATTATTTTCGTCATCTCAATTTGCCTTTTCGGTTTCATTTTGTAACAAGTTAAAAATTATTCACTTTTCCTTAAATTCTTAAGTCCTTTAATACTATTTCACTTGAGTTCACCCCTGTTATTTTAATTTTCCTTTAACAATGTCCTGTGTCCTTGTGTAAACTCGTTTGTTGTACGGGTGTGTGTGTGTGTGTGTCAGTGTATGAGTGTTTGTATTTGTATAATTTAATATGCATGTATTGTTTTGTATATTTTGTGTATTTTGTGTTCTCTCAGTCATCGGTCCTTCAACGCCCTTAAGCGAATTTAATTATTTTATGTGTAACATTAACGCATTAAAATGATTTTATTGTTATTCTTTAAGAGGCACTATTATTTACTTAATATCGTCTAAATATAAAAAATGACGTAGCTGTTTTTCTTAGACTAAATTTCTTCGATGTTTACCAATTTGACCATTAATAATGTGGTTAAATTTGCTTAAGGTGAAACGAGGGTTGCTCTATTATCTGTGTTCCTTACTTTTGTTGATTCTTTTTTTTTTGTTTTGTTTTTTACCAAAAGGAATTATCACACAAATAAAGGAGCGTCAATGGAGGGTACAAAGAACATTAAAATATATTTTGTTTTTAAGGGGGAATTTGGAAAATTTTGTTAATTCCTATTTGCTTTTGGTTTGTGTCTTGACAATAAAAAAAAACATTGTATTATCTTTTGCATTAAATAACCTTAACCAAAAAAACACAAACACACAAAATTTTTCAAGAAAACTTTATCATCATTGTTTCGTTTGTTTCAGTACGAGTCTGTTATGGAAATTGTTTATACACAATTCGCAACAGTTTTTTTTACCTTGGCCATAAAATACAATTACATTTGAATTTTTATATTTTCAATGTCTTTTCCAACCCAATGCCACCGACAGCGTTACCGTGGAATATTTTCAAAAAGTACAAAAAAGTGGGACCCAAAAGGGGATTAAAAAAAGGTCGCACCTCTTTTAAAATCCAAATATATACACCAAATTATGTTTTTTCCACGTATTTTATTTGTCTTTTGCGTGCTGAATCCAAATCTTTTAACAGATTAGTTCTATCTCGGCTTGATTTTTTTAATGGGCTAGACGATATTTCGCCCAAAAAAAGCGGCTATGCTAATACATTTTATTATAACTACGATTTGTCCGATTTGATTAAAATACTTACATTCAAATAAAATTTTTTTATATTTATAACTGTATCTGATTTATGTATTTAAAATTAAGATAAATTTTTTTGAAAAATTAGTATATTTTTGTTTTCAAAAATTCATGCAAAAATTATAAGGAAAAAAATGTTACGGCATATGGCATGAAAATCCTAGAACAAATGTTTATTTTTTGTATTATTCATTATTGCGATCTTGACAAATTTATTGTCCGAAATAAGTCGATTATGTTAATATATTTCATTATGACTCAAGAACGATTTTTGCGATTTGAATACAATTTCCAGCGAATGTTTTGGCCATTTTAACAAAAAATATTTTATTTTTATTCCCAACAGTTTCGGAGGTATTCAGAAAATAGCTGCGGTAAATGTATTAAAGCAAATTTAATGCTATTTTTTGTGTTCAAAAATTCATAATAACAATTATAGCGCAAAAAAAATTATCAAACATTTTACGAATAAAAAAAAAAACTCCATAAACCATGAAAATCGGTTGACAGATGTTGATTTTATTAACAATTCATTGAAATTTTAATTTATAATACGAATACAGAAATTTCATGAAAGCACTTTGATGTGTAAATGCAGTGTTATAAAAAAATTAAATTTTGCAATTTTTGGCCAATTTTTCTTAACAAAAATCTTAAGAAAAATAAATATTTCGAATTTTGACAATTTTCGTTGTATAATTTTCTTTTTTATCTTGATATGCGCATAAAAGCAAGTGCAGCGCGAACTCAACTGCAGGTGATGGTAAAACTACAACAATCCAAAAACATCGAAATGACAACTAACAAAACCAACACAAATTGGTTCGCACTATCAAAATTAAATGTCTTTGAGGCACCACCTATGGTTGAATTCGCCTTGAGCTAGTGTGTACATATTAATTATTTGCAAGATTATAAGATTACAATGCATAAAAAGCAAAACGATTTCATATAAGCTTGCTTAGATTATAATAAAACAGTAAAACTTACATTTAAGTTTGAGTAACGTACCAGAACGTACAAAAAAGTTACTCTTCATTTAGTAAAAAGTATCAGAAAAGTGGCAAGAACTACAAAAAGTATTACATATGGGCGCATTTTGTAAAAGTAGCAAAAAAAATATTCAAGCAGTCGAAAAAGTAGCAAATTGCTACTTCATTTGCACCAACGGTAACGCTGGCCACCAACCAACAGCAACAACTTTTTCATATCTTTGTGCATTCTCTGTTCGTTTTAAGACTACAATAGACTAAAGAGATATTGAATATAACCAAAATACATTTTTTTTTAGTTGAAATCTATTTTTAATTACTCTTACATTATACTTTGATGCGAGCAGATAAAAAAAGAGGAGGTAAATGTCAAGTTCATACTTTTTAAAGGTGTAAAAAGCGTTAAGGAAAACTTTTTTTTAATATGTGTCAGTTCATGTTTTTTATTTTTGTTTTAACAATTTCGTTTTCGTAAAGCTTTTTTTTTTTTTTTTGTCATTTTATATATATGTATATTTTAAACTTTGTATGCAGAGCTTATATGGTGCTTTAAAAAGGAATTTATTAAAGAACTTTTTTTATATAAAAATTTTTAAAATATTTTGAAGGAATTTATATGAGATGTAATAAAGTTTATTAATTATAATACTTACACAGCTTAAAATGGAGTTTAAATGAAAAATTCTTCACTAACTATGGCCGGGGTTTTTAGATCCAGATGTGGGCTGGATTTTTAAGATCTCACTTAAACTAGGTTTAGTTAAGCTGAAAACAGATTTGTGCCGACATTATTGATTTATAATACAAAATTTTGACGAAACAGCTAAAAATGTTAGTCTCTAATGAAATAATAAAAACATCACATTTCGGCAGAAAAATCCAAGTTTCAGAGTACGTTAATCTAAGTTTAAACTTATTCCACATCTCAAAAACCCGGCCTTAGTTGCGAAGACTCAAATAAAAGTTAAAGCCATTTTGGTTGGAAAGTAAAAAATATATTTATAGCCTATTTCCAATGTGCGAAAGAATTCTTTCGTTCGCATAACTACATTCAAAACAAAAACAAAGTCTAAAAATTTGTTTTTGTTTTCAATGTAGTTATACGAAAGAAAGAATTCTTTCGCACATCGGAAATAGGCTATTATTTTTAAAAAATTGTTTTATTGTATTGCTGAATCAATAATATTGTTACATTATGTTTTTGTTTTGCCTCTTCTTAATCCATATAAATTAAAAAACGTTATTATATTTTCCGATCGATATATTTCGAACTAATAATTAGTCTTATTATATACATAAATATTATAAAAATTGAACAAACTTAAAATTCTTACCTAATTTATATGATTGAATTGTTTAATCCAAATTACATAAATAAAATAATCTAAAAATTTCATAAATTTTTCAAAAATTACATTTAAATCAAATAAAACCTACTATACTACTTTATATATAATTTACTATTTTAAAAGAGTTATTAAATTACAATATGTAATAATATAATCTTTTATATCACTCTTGTAATTACATGCATGTTGCTCATACTTTACAATTTGATTAAAAAAAAAAATATGTATAAATATAATAACTTTTTTAATTTATATGGAACAAAAACATAATGTAAATATATTTATTAATTATTGTTAAAATAAAGATAACTGAAATATTAAAGAACTTTTGGACACAAATTTGGACTGAAATTCAATGTTTAAATAAGTCCACCAAAGTTTACCAAACACCATTGTGTTAAATATGTGCCCACTATAGAGGTGACACTTGAAAAACTAAAACCGTCAGGATGAATACTTCATTTTAAGGTTTTTTTTCATTTGAAGTTATGTAGACGTCGACATGATGTGACAACAACTTAAAATTGACGTCGAAAACCAATTTAATAATAGGAGTGATTATTCTTTTTGAAAACAATAAAAGAGATCCCTCAAACCAGTTCAACAGTTGTATATTTATAAGCGAAATTAAATTTATGCCACTTCTTTATTTCGAATTAGATTTAAAAGATTTGTGAAAGTACTAGACCGATTTTTAGTTATAAGAAGCCAACTGAAATAATAAGGGGTTACATGATGGGTAGTGCAAAGTGGGCAAATGATGCAAAATACAAAACGTTTGCACAACGCAACAACAATATGTACGTTTTTGCAATTTGCTCTACTTTACTTCGTTTGCGCTAAAAAAAACCATGAGCAAAATTAGAAGTGCATATTTTCTCAGTTGCAAACAAATGTAAATAATAACATTTACATATTTAACGCCATATTGTTTTTTAAACAAACTTATAAATTGAAAAATTTTGTATGGCTTAGTATAAAATAATGAAAAAAATTTATATAATTTAAAAAGAAAAACTTTATTTTAATGTGCTTGTGTATAATTTGTAAACAAATGCAGGTTTTTGACAGTGCTGCCAGAGAATTTTTGTGTTGCCGGAATAAATTTTGCACAAAAAATAAAACTGGTATGCTCACGATCACTTATAATGTGCACTGCAAATTAATAAATTGCAAATTTGCACAATGACCATTGTGATTAACCTTAATATATTAAAATACTCAACATTCTGTTGAATATTCCATTTTTAGTTCGATAAGAAATCGAATCGACTTTAATTAAATATATAAAGGGTGGTTTAGGTCCGATGTTGATTTTGAATTAAACACAAACTATTTAGAAAATTATTGTCATTTCTTTTTATTATTATAATATTGGTATGGTTCAATTATGTATGGAACAAAATATCGGCCAAATGGCTGCCGCGACCTCGACGGCACGTCTCCATCCGCTGGTCCAAATGTTCGATGACGTTGAGGCATAATTGAGGCTCTATGCTTTTAATGTGCCGAATTATCTCATCCTTTAGCTCTTGAATTGTTGCTGGCTTATCGACGTACACCTTTTCTTTCAAATAACCCCAAAGAAAAAAGTCCAACGGTGTCAAATCACATGATCTTGCCGGCCAATTGACATGGCCACCACGTGAGATAACACGGCCATTAAATGTGTCGCGCAAAAGAGCCATTGTTTCGTTAGCTGTGTGGCAAGTGGCACCGTTGAAACCACATATCGTCCACATCCATATCTTCCAATTAGGGCCATAAAAAGTGCGTTATCATCCCACGATAGCGAACACCATTAACACCAGAGTAACTGCCTGACCGGCCTCATTTTGGAAAAAAAAATACGGCCCGATGATGCTGCCAGCCCATAAACTGCAACAAACAGTCGCTCTTTGTGGGTGCATTGGTTTTTGACAATCAGTCTTGGATTATCATTCGCTCAAATGCGGCAATTCTGCTTGTTAACGAATACACTGAAAAATCACGAAGGTACACAAAATGCATTTTGATTTGAACACCCATTTTCATAATAAGCCTGAATAACTTTAACGCGTTGCTCGATTGTGTATCTTTCCATGGTTCAAATTGAGTTAGTCTGAAATTGAGAAATGTCAAATGAAATCAGAAAAGAACTTGACGTTTAGGTGTGGATCACATTGTTATCGATAAAATTTTATGAAATACTTATTCACATATAACAGAAATTCGACTAATTTTGTAAAATGGAGCAATGATTTTTAAAGTCGTATTTTATGTAAACTGTTAGAAATAAAATATTTCTGTACTGTTTTTTTTATGTAATTGTCCGTAGATCTTTTATATAAATGTATATGAATATACAGTTATTTCTGTCAAAACGGACTTAAAATACTTTTGTCAGGGGTGTTCTGAAAATCGAAGACGCAAGAATTTTAAAAATACAATACAATACAAATATCTCTATCTCTATTAAGCAGATTTCTATAAGAAAATTGGATTACAAGTGCATTAAAAAGAACTTCAAAATTTTAGAATATTAAGAATTTTTGAAACACCTTGCCATTGTTGCCAATTGTAATGTATGAACTTTTTTTTATGAGAAGTACGAGTGTTATGTATAATTTGCAATATTTTTAAGCATAAATATATTTTTAAAGTTAAAGCTGAAACCGACGGTTTTTGACGGTTTTGGTCTCGGTTTTTAGGCATAAAAAATTTCAGTAAAAACCGAACAGCATTCCCTACCCCAAATACAGCATTTTTTATATATTCCGCCTCGACTTAAAGTCCGATCTCAACATATCCTATATCATTGTAAAGGCCGCTTTTGCCGACCGTAAATATAGAAATGTAAATGTAATGTAAACAGCTGCTCGTTTCTGTTATACTCGTATTTTTTTTATAACGTTTATTTAAACATTTTCATATAACATATTTTTACTATAATAAACAAAAAGTATTACATATAACTTAGATATAGCACTGTCCCAAGAACGGGATCTCAAGTATACTAATTATGTTGTAACTATTATTTTGATAATAATTATTTATTTATAATTATTATTATACGTATAAATTATATAAAGTATTAATGTAAGGAAAAAAATGGGAAAAAACTTTACTTTTATATCGCAATCTGTTACACTCGTATGGAAAGCAATACAAATGCTTAACTGACTGTAATGTCACTTATGGCTAGTTTTCACTATTACACAAGTCTTACGTATTTTGCGGAGAATACAACGCTGCCATAATAATTTGATATTGTTTTCTGAACATTTTCAAACAATAATTAGATCAGGGAAGCATTTTCGAAAAATACTTAAGACTTTGTGGGAAAGTGTATAACGGCGTTTAACTGTAACTTAACGAGGTTACGTGCCACTTGTAGACAGTGATGGGCTGATTGTATTTTAAATGGAATGCGGATAAATTCACTCTTTTTCTTTGGTACTTTTTTCAGTAATAATATCTGTGGATTTACTTACATTACATACATATTATCATTCAGATATAAATATATGTTTAGATGTATAAAATAAAAAAATGCATACATATACACAAACGTTTTTAATGTTTGTGGTTTGTGGTATTTTACAATATTTCGACATCCTTTGGATGTCATCTTCAGGAATAACGAGCCACAAAAATACACAACAATTATTTTCTAGGTCTATAATTGCACTTGTGCTTTTTAATAAATTTCTTCGGAACGTTGTGACATCTTTGTGTTGTTTATATCTTTCCAATTGTACCAAAAGTTCTTACCAAAAAAAGCGGTTGATTTATCGCGCGGTTTTATATAGTGTTGCCCCTTTGTACACTGTTATTAAAAAAATAGTTCTTTCTTTGCTTCAATTGTACTTGGATATCTTAATCAATTTTATTACTTTAAAAACATTCTTATATTGTTATTAGTGAGATTTTTTATTAACCGACTTAACTTTTAGTTTGCCTTCCAGTTTTCATCTATATAAGAATTTTCTTCTATACCCCACCTTTTTGATAAACTAGAACATGTCTCTAATATAAAAAATGTTTTATTTTATATAAATTATTTCCAAATTAATTATTTCCTTCTTTTTGAAAAAATCTTAAACTCTAAAATAACAAAAATATTCATAAGTTGCCATTGAAGTAAAACACACAAGTGACTTTTAGCTTTCCCAAATAAACTGAAAAACTGTCCTTTGAATGATTAAGTGTCTATTCCAGCTGTCATCTATGAGTTTTTCTTCTACTCTACCTTTTTCTATCTAAATGTATTAGCAATAACATGTTATCAGTAAATTATAAAAATAACGACTCCAGATTAAAAGCTTGAAATTCACAAATAAACTGACTGATAAAACACGTAATACAATTAATGTTGGTGAAAAACCAAGAATTCTTTTTTGTTCTAAACAGTAATAGACTTATAAAAATCAGCAAAAAATAAAAAAAGCAAATAAATCGTTAAAATAAATAGAAATGAAAAAAAAAATCCAACGAAAGGCAAATCAAACACCACTCTCACAAATGAGTCATTCTAAAATAATGTTCTGTTTTTATCAAGGTTGGCAACCGAAACAACTTTCTGTATCGGTATTAATCAATTTGTTATTTTGGTAACGGTATACCGGTAAAGAAACTTTTTTAACGATCTAGTTATATCGGTTTTGGAAACAACTGACAATTGCAATAAATCCCAAGAAAGAAATGAATTTAGCCCCAACAATTCTTCATACAAATTTAGGAGTAATTTCATTATCAAATAGCTAAGAGTATTTTATAATGAGAAAATACCCAAATTAAATAAGTTCCGAAAAAAATTAACATGGGAGGTATACCATTTTAATTAGTTTTCCCCTGTTGTTGTTGCATTTGCTGCGGGAGTTATTTAATTTTTGTCGGATTTTTTACAATTTCTTAAAAATTTTTACTTTTTAAACGGTATTTATAACGGGATATTTTAATACTATAACTTAAGTTGACCAAAATTAACCAGTTGCTTTATAAATGGTAAATTTCGCTTCAATTAAATCCTTAAAATTTAGAGAAACATCGATAAGGAGTGCAGAGCAATATTTTCTTCAAAGACTTTTCTTTTGACGTTTTCTAGTCTATACGTTTATATATGTGTTCCTCTAACTCCCATTGGAGCATAGGGCGCAAAAAAAGTCTATACGTTTGTTCCAAATTAATAGTTTGGAAATGAAAATAAATTTTAGTCAACATAGATATTTATATGATCTGGAAATAAAAAAAGAAAAAGTTTTCGGGTCTCTGATTTAATCCTTATCGGTATTAATAACGGTATCAGTTGCCAACCGTGGCTTTTATTATTTCTTTTAATTTTTTGTTACACAAGCACCTAAATTAGAATACACACAAATACAAAACCTCTCAAATCCTGGCAACTTTTAGAAGACATTTGAAACCTAAAAGTAGCAAAACAAAACAAACAATCCAAATTGATAATGAAAGTTATACAAATGTCTGACTAATTTAAAAAAAAAACGTTTGAAGAATAGATAAAAATAAATAGCTGAATAACTTGATGTTAAAAAATCAACAACAAATGTAGAAACATCTTTAAGATTATCAAGCGAAAATTCTTTATAAATGATTTGAAACCAAATAGAAATTTGACCAATCAAAAGAGAGAAATCAAATTAACTAATATTAGATTTTATTTGCAAAATTTTTTACCATTCACTTAATTTCTCCTTTTTGGGACAGATAATAGTAAACGAAAAACAATTACAACAAATACTTAAGGATTAAGAGATTTAGAGAGGAATTTAATAAAAAAAAATTTAAATTTAAAGAGATTTTTAAAGTTATATTTCTATCTGTTTGTCTTTCTTCCAAATGCTTTTAAGATTTACTAAAATTTGGCAAAGTTCCAAAGAAAAAGAAAACAGATGTTGCAATTTCCTCTTAACTACTGTGTATTGATTTTAATGTTCAAAATTATACAAAAGAATTTTTGCAATACTGTCATTAGAAAATATACCCAGTGCTAGAAAATATAATTTTTTTTTTTTTAACAAAATGTCTTGCGAAAAGTCATTTGATAAAAAAAAACCAAAGATTTGTGGAAATTAATTTAATTGCATAGAAAAAAGTTACACTTTAATAACAATAATTGTAGTTAAGAGAAAGTCATGTGTAAAAAAAGAGAAAATAATTTTTCAATGATTAAAAAACAGGTTGCTAAAAATTGTCAAAACTTTCGTTTCGGGGCAATTTTTTGTTTGACAACATGTTTGTCTCAAGAACACAATACTTTAAACAAACAAATAAGTCTAACTAAAATCGAATTTTAATATGATGAAATTTCAATACAATGAATTTAAAACAAGTAGCAAAGTAGAGTGGTCAAGTCCGAGAATTTTATACCCTACACAGACAAATTTTCGAAAGCGTCTAATAGTTTGGGACCCATGGGCAACCATGGAACCGCCAAAAGAAAATTAATGTAGATTTTTTTAAGTGTTCTTTGTGCCGAATATTATATAGATCATGAAGTGATTTTAGGAAGGAGGTTTATAAGGGACCTATGGCCTACCACAGCCCCCACAAGCAGTGCCAGCAAATTTAACGCCAAAATTGTTATCCATATCAGCATAAATGAGGCATTTATTGCATTAAAAGGTTTTTTAGGAGTGGTATTTATATGAGAGCTATGGTTAAATATGGACTAGTTTAAATTAAACTTGGTCCGGGGATTAAAGTCGCAATATTTTTGGGCCAATTTTAAACTAAACAAAAATATAATCTAGGGGCTAATTCTGGCAGTCGAATACGATGGAATGCTTACTGATACGTTCGAATGTTTCTACTTTTGGGATTCTGTCAGTCGTTATTAAAATTTATAATGACGACAGTTGATAGCGAACGACTGTTTGAATTAGGGATGTAACGAATGCCGATACCGATGCCGATATTTCGGCGATACTTCACGTTTGTCAATAAATCGGTATCGGCGATATTTTACTTTTTTATGGTTTTTTTTTGAACAAAGAATTCAATTCTTATTTTTTGCATAACAACTAATAGCAAAATATCAATTAGAAAAATAAATTGTTTCTTTGGATTCTTAAGGTCTGTCCACGCCACACGTTTTTTGTTTTTTCGAGAAGCATGCTAAAGTAGAAAGTAATCCTACTTCATGCCTTCGATATGTATGTATTAAAGAGCTGCACAAGCACAAGAAAAATTGCTTACAAGCAATTTCATTAAATGTAGATAGTATGTGTATTTTACTCTCTCATTACAAAACTCATACTTCCAAAAACAATTGTTTTGCTTTACGATCAAAATATAGAAGAATAGAACAAAACTGCACTAGAACAATGCTGAACTAGAATAAAGCTGAATTAGAACAAAGATGAAGTAGAACATTAAAACAGAAATAGAACATTTCAAGCATGTTTGAATGTTTTGATTGTAAACATAAACCAAAGAGAAAATTGCAAAGGGAGAAACTTTTGATTTAATTTCGTTTGAGTTGTTTTCAATGGGTTCGGTTGTAGGATCCTTTAAAATATTATTTAAAATTTAGGAAATACATAATTAGTCAATTCACAAGATATCCTAACATGTCATATTGTCAAAATGTCCTAATATTTCACAATGGCTTAAAAATATTGTTGTTGGTTTGTTAACAAAAAGTGTCTTAAATAAATAGAACGTTGCTTGCTGTGTTTATTGTGCTGTCGTAATTAATCAGAAAAGTCCAGCGCTGAGCGGCTGAGCCGTACAACAATATTTTTAAACCATTGTGAAATATTAGGACATTTTGACAATATGACATGTTAGGATACCTTGTGAATTGACTAAATATAACTAAATCATTAAGCTTAAAGTCTTTTTATTTATTTTTATATAAAACTTTAAACGTTTATTTAACCAATATTTCGGCACTCCTTTGAGTGCCTTCTTCAGGGTTTTTTCTTCCTTATTTTATAAATTTTCAACAATTTTTAACAAATTTAACAATAACTGACAAATTAAAAAATTTTTTAATTAGAAATATTGGTTAAATAAACGTTTAATGTTTTATATAAAAATAAAAAAAAGACTTTAAGCTTAATGATTTAGTTATAATATAATAATAAAGGTCGACTAAAATAAAATATACATTAAGGAAATAATTCAAAAAAATCAATTTTGCTTACATTTAATGCATCCATTTCTGTTATAAGCTAAGATCACTTTAAATTTTTTAAATTCCTAATTACGTGCACTCGATGCTTTTACTATAATTTACCGTTTTTTTATTTCCTTGTCTGGTTTTGTGTTGATATTCTGTTTGTTTTGATAATACAAGCACTAACAAAGCAGAAGAGAAAAACTTTTCAAGTTATGCTTGTTTTGTTTTGGTGAGAGTAATGTGTTGTTATGTTTGTCTTGCTATGTATGTTTACAGTGAAATAATATGATTGGTAGTTGTGTGAAGTAGAACACAGAACATTAAGAATATTTTGCGCAGCCCTTTAGTATGTATATGTATTTTCCGCGCTTGCTGTGTAACTAGTAAATACAATTTTACACTTCGGCTTTTTAGGCATAAACGCATTAAACGCTTGGTGTGGACCTGCGGTATCAAACGTTTTGTTTTGCACCATAATAGTAAAACGTTCTCGTATTGATAAATTATTTGAAGTTTAAGTTTTTTTTAGTAATTTTTTTCAAACGAAGAATGGCAACAGCAAAATTCCGTTACATTTTTACACAGTTATTGCATGTCTTTTTTATTAGAGTGGTTCGAAATTTGCACAAGTCTTTGACCAACGCTCAGAGATAATAGGATGCAGCAACAAAATTATGTATTCCAAATTTGTTATTGATCATAAAAAATTATTTTAATGTTAAGTTTTTTTTTAGTAATTTCCTTCAAATATAGTGGCAACCACAATACTCATGTAAAAATTGTCATGTATATTAAGACAAAAGAGAAAATGGCCTACCTAATTTGAATGTTCTAGTAAAATGTTTACAAAATCATAAAACCAAAAAATTTCGTTAGCCTTTTGCTCATTTACTGCATTTGTTTTATTTTCATAAGAATGCTGAAATAATTTTCGTACTAGCAACAAACGATAAATTTCACTTCATAAATAGAAGGCAAATGTATTATAAAATTATGTTATTTTAATAAATTAATGTGGGAATGATCAATACAATCAAATACCTTGATTTTTGACTAACAACTATTTCATAATAATTTACACGATAAACTGCATTTCTGGCAACATTGTTTGAAATGAAGATAAAACAAACATGGCTTTTAATGAGTGTGCATTAGGGTGGGTCACTGATGTATGTGAAAAAATAAAACTTCTCGAATCATATTCTAATAGCAATATTTTGTTGTCTTACGTTAAAACAAATAAAAAATGCTTAAAAAGTCACATATTGAGCCCGCGCCGGAGCTCCTAAGAATTAAGTATTTTTAAAAAAGCAATTTAATATTTGAATTACTTTAAATTATTTATTATTAATTAAAACTGAACACATTTTTAATTACCCACAAAAAATAAAACTTTGGTTCCTATACAATATAAAACAATAAAAACACGAAGTTTTATTAGTTATTTTTTGGCCACAAAGGCTTGTATACTGTCAAATCTGGGCCTTTCAAAAAATTGGATTGTCACTTCTTGACACTCAACTGCCGCATTTATTTTTTCAGTATTGATGTTCCGAAGAATTGGTGGATCGAAAAATTTTTGATTCCAATTTATAACTTCAAAGCAGTTACTTGCGTCAAAATTGATAGAAGGGGCCTCAAAGGCGCGAGGTTGCTTTCGGGTATGAGGTGAGCTTCGTGCTTCATGAACACGTCTGGCTGCCAGTTCTCTCACTGTTTCACCCAACAACATCGACTGAAGCAAGTTTTTCGCAGTTTTCTAATAAGTTGCCAATAGGAACAGCATGCGAATATGGTCCCTTGGTAACACCATATAACTTGTTAAATAGATGTTTTAATCGCAATTCGTTTAAATGTAAATAATCCATTGCAGCGGGCGCTGAAGTCTTTTTGCCAATACTCTTATTACTCCGTTAAATTTCCCAGTGTTAGTGACTGTACTTTCACAACCAATTGCAATCAAATTTTCTTTATTCATTTTTTGAGACGAAGGAAGGGCAATAATTTACATTTCAATATTTTTAGAAGTACTTCGATCTGGTGTTGCATAGATAACATAAACTGAAATTGGCTCCTTAACAGATACATGTTCCTCAATCAGTATTTGTCTTTATTTCCTAGCTCCCTTTTAAATAATATTAAGCGTCTTATCTTTTCGGCCGTCAAAGTATAAAGCTAGTAGGTCTAGCTGCTTCTGGTCTTGAATACATTCATTACGTACTTTTTTTTCTTTCCTGTCTTATTTTTGATTTATCAATTGGTTCACTGCCAGGAGAGATATCTTGCAATACAGACAAATCAATAGCGGCCGCTGCGCTATCGGATACACTGTAACGGTTACAAGTTTTTGACAATACTAAATTTATTTTTTTCTGCCTTTGACGTGGAAGGTAAATTAAAAGAGTCGTCACAAGAAACACTGGAAAGACTTACAGATAACTCCTGCTGTTTTAAGTTAATTTTGTCGTGACTTTTATTTACGTTTTTTTCTGTCTTTCTCGCCCTCGCATCTCACTCAAACACTCCTGCTCTTCTTTGGGTACCTTATATTGCCTTGGACATCAAAAAAAAGCTCAATTTGTTTACATCTACAGGAACAAATATATAACAAAATTTTCTTTCTAATAAACGGACATTTTTTTAACGACTTTATGAGATTTTTGCGGGCTCTTACTCTAAAAATAAATTAATAATATTTTACAGGGGTCTAATGCAGACAAATATACACTATATTTACGCTATTAGAAATCGTTACGAAAAACAAATTTTTTTGACCCACCCTAGTGTGCATGCTCATGCGCATAAAATACTAGCGCACGCATGTTGATAATCATCGTGTTTTATTGTTTTTAATTATAAACAAAACAACACGATGATTATCAACATTTTATTTTTCCATCCTGTGCCCATGTTCTGTAACTCCCGCGGCGAGAAACTTTTCGATTGAAATGTGAGAAATGAAACAAAAATGCCATAAATTGAAACAAACAGCTGTTTTTCTCACTTAACTGCGTCTGTAACATTTTTGGCGAGTAATTGCTGTCACGTAAGGAAATTTCTCGCCAATATACTGAAAAAGTGTGTCTGTAAAATTTTTGTGAGAAAGTTCCCGCTTTGAACTGTCAAATAAACTTACGCATAAAAATGAGGTGAGAAATAATTTTACCACTAAAAAATAAAATAAAAATGAAAAATGCAATGAATATTAACACGGAAGAGATAAGTATTTTGTTCTCGGCAGATTTTTTCATAGTTTAATTATATTGCTTTTAACATTTTTGAAAAATATACGAATGTTTTCAAAGCAATTTTGTAATCAACAAACATTAAAGTCGCACTTTAAATTTTTTGGTATAGCCGACGGTTGTATTTTCGCCGCCGTCGTTGAAAATTTTTCAATTTAGGTCAAATTTGGTCGCCTACAACGTATGTTTGACTGGCGTTCACAACATCTGCAATTTCATATCGCCTTCGAGTGGAATATTATGACATTCATAACGTAACGACGTAATCTCTTTTGATAGTTACAGACACACTTTTTTCTCACATTTCTAGAAACGATGGAATATTTTGTTACACATATTTTCGATGCGAGAAGTTCTTACCGAAGTTACAAAATATGGGTACTGGTTGCCCATTCGGAGGAAATGCCCAAATTCTTTTTAACCTTATGTTAATTGAACTGTATTTTAAACAAAATTTAAAATTTTATTCAAAATTGGATTTTAAAATGGCTCCAAATGCATCACAACTTTTAAAAAATATCTTTTTGAAATCGATCGATTTTCATCACATACCTGATTAAGATGATTCATAGGGATAACGACTCTATTTCGAAAAGAAGTTTGAATGGGGTTTATGTAAAATTATGGACTGATTCTCATTTCGTCCTTCTATTAATTAGAACATACATATGTACCAAATTTGATCAAATTACCTCTAAAATTGCTGCGAGCTGTAATTTGCATGGACAGCTAGCTGGGCGGGTGGACATCGTTAGATCGATTGAGAAAATGGTTCTAAGTATACTAACAGGAGGGTCTACAATGTTTTACACACATCAGCACCTTGATTTGTGTGGTTATAAAGACTCATAGGAAAATTTTAACCTTCTTAAAACTTTTAGAGTTTCGATCACTTAAAACCTTGAGAAAAAATAACTCTGCACTGTTTGTCGCAATATTTACATACTTGGTTGGTTTACATAAATATAATTTTAATTACGAAATTATAAGTTGTTTTCTATTCGTAAAAGTGTCATGTGCGGTTAAGCAGATTGTGTGTCGTTGCCATATTCTTTTTTAATGGCAATCCGACCGTCTGTATCTGCCTTTCGTACGTTTTGCGTTTAATTTTGCATTGGCTAATGCCTTGTCGTATTATATGTTATCGAGATACAGTTTTTGCGGCTTTCAATATTATCCATTAGTTTTTTAAAGTGTTTGCTTAGTGAAGAACTATAAAAATTTAATATGACTTGGTACAATGCCATTTAAAAAATAGATAGACGACTATTGGACCACCGCTTAAGATTCAGATTGATTACTGGTGGAGACCATAATGCTTTAGAACGGATTCTAGAAGTTTTCGCCTTCCTATGCGAAAGTTTAAGTCGACCGATGGCTTTGGATGAGTACCATACCATAAAACTCCGACAGATAACTGGTAAAGTACCCTTTAACAGCCTGGCCCACGATGTCGATCGACAACTTAAGCGAGCGACAACAAGTCACTCATTATCGTTCTCTTAACTATTGACTTGTCGGTCGTCAAGACTTACGTTTCTAACGTAATCCATTTATTGATTGTCAAATTACAATATTGCCACATCAACTTAAACGCTTGTTTGAAAATAAAATTCGGTAAAACATGGGAATTAAGCCATAAAAATACAACTCCTTGCTACAAACAAAGCAATTAACAAAACTAAGAATTAAAAAAAAAATATAAAATAGAATTTTGTGAAAAATATTAAGTAAAGAAATAATTTCGTTAATTATTCCAACAAAATGCCTCTATCGACAACACAAAACACAAGTAACTGATTTTGACATTTGTGGTCGCATAATATTTCTTAGTGAACCGCAAATTAGTATGAAAACTGTTACGTTATCGGTTGCTGGAATTGTCGATCGACTAATCGTGCTGAACATTTTTAGAGGGGCGCAAATCAGCTGTTTGTGGTTGAAAATTCAAACGAGCGATAACGGTCGACATCATGAGTCCGACAATAACATTCAGATTACTTGCTGATGGAGACCAATATACTCTAGAACGGATTCTGGAAGTTGGCGCCTTTCTATGCGAAGACTTAGGTCGACCGATGGCTTTGGATGAGTACCATACCATCAAACTCCGTCGGACAACTGGTGGAGTACCATTTGAAATTCAGATTAATAACTGGCAAATCCCATAATACTTAAGAACGAATATGTAAGTGTTTCGCCTTCCTATACGAAGGTTAAGGTCGACCGATGGCTTTGGATTTGGTTTCATATTTTTATGAAATAGTTAGCCGAAAAAATTGATTATAAAGAGTGGCTTTCTATTCATATTACGAAACGAAATCCAATTCAAGTCGGAAAAAGGTCTAAAATGTTGTTCGAAAAAATAATGAGTTCCTTAATTAAATTATTGTTTTAAACAATATTAAAGTTGTCTTTTCCTACTTTTTTTTAAACACACCTTTAATTTACTTAAATTTGTACAAAATTTTTTTCACAAAAAACAAATTATCCTGCAGCAATTTTTATCGTTAAAAAAAACTACAACTCAAAGTTAAAAATCGTATTATCAAAAAATTTTGTTTATTGAAATTGTTTGCGTGTATGGAAGTAATTCTGCAAGTAAAATCAACATGAATATATTTCCGCTTCTTATTCGAATGCCTTCTTTCCTTTTCCACCCTCCCCTAAGGCTTTTCGTTTTTTTTTAACACTTACATTCTTTACATTTTT
This sequence comes from Pollenia amentaria, assembly GCA_943735925.1. Classification (NCBI taxonomy): domain Eukaryota; kingdom Metazoa; phylum Arthropoda; class Insecta; order Diptera; family Polleniidae; genus Pollenia; species Pollenia amentaria. Next base: position 236,696,148 of record OX031006.1, on the reverse strand, counting down.
TTATGCACAAAAGCCGAGTGTTACAAAGTCATAAATATTTTATAAATATTTCAATTCATATAAAGATTTTTTTTATTGTTAAAATTATACAATGAAAAATTCTGTATGAAAATGAAAGAGATATGCGCCAGAAAATCTAAAGGAAAAACTATGGAATTGATTCCTGTAGCTCAAGCTAAATTGGGTTAATGGTATTTTTATGTCTTATATTTGATATGGAAATATGTTATTGGGAAAAAGTTTGAGTTGAAAGCAGTAAACGAATTTCGTATATATACACATACATATACAAGTATAATTCGCATTATTCTTGTTTGGTACAAACCAACAAGCCCAAAAAAATTGTATTTTATCTTAAACTCGTATTTTATCTTAAAATATTGTTTAAAGTTGATGAAGAAAAATAATGTTTTTTTTTTAATTTCTAGTCCTCCAAAAGATTATTGCACAACATTGTAATGCTCGATTTTAGAGAAAATATTTGATTTTAAATCATTCTTAAATTGATATGTGTATTAGTTTTGTGTGTTGGCTGGGAAAATAAAAAAAATACAACATAAAATAAGAAACAGTTTTTCCTATAACATTAAATATATGAAATATTAACAAAATATTTTGTTTATAAATTGATTTATCAAATATTGCTTTATTCTTGTTTTTAAGTTTTATTTAAGGACATCCTGTGTCCTGTTTCATTTTGGAAGTCAATTATAATTTAATTTATTTTTAAATGGATTTTTATACATGTGTGTGCTTTATATTGTGTTCATACATTTTTAAAAAATATACTTGTATTTTATGAAATACTATTAATATTTCATATGTATATCGGGTAATTCATCGTGAAGTTTGATATATAATGAAAAATAAAACACATACATTTTAAAGTGAACATAATATTTTTATAATCGGTTAAAAGAACAATTTATGGCATTTACTGTTTGAAAATGTTATCATAGAAATGTTGGCCATGACTACGTCTGAGGTGGTCCATTCGGAAGGCCAATTTTGGGCAACTCGTTCGAGCATAGCGACTGGTATCTCGCGAATAACACGAGTAATCTTGACTTCAAAAGCTTCAATCGTAGCTGGCTTATTCCTGAAGATCTCAGTTTTTACATATCCCCAGAGAAAATAGTCCAAAGGTGTGCTATCGCACGTACTAGGTGGCCAATTTACCGCACACTGATAGAAAAGGCGTCATAACCCTGATGTATTTTGACATCAGTACTATGACAAGTGTCTGAAGTTTTTAACCCCATGACACTTTTCATCATTGTGATGTCAGCCTTAACATCACTTGGGCATATTGCCATCAGGGTCAAAAATTAAATTTACGTCATCAATGGAATAACATAATTAAAACTATGTCGTCAATGGGAGATGGTTTTCGTAATAATTTTACTTTAACAATTTGATGCATTCAAATAACTAATTTAAATAATAGAGTATGGGAATTTTTGCTTCTACTTTTTTTTCTACCTTTTAAACGTTAAAATAAATCATGTCATCGCACTGACGACATAATATATTATGTCATCGCACTGATGACAGTTTGTCACCGCACTGATGACATGATATATTATATATTATGTCATCGCACAGATGACAGTTTGTCATCGCACTGAGGACAGTTTGTCTGTATTGATGTCAAAATACATCAGCGTTATGATGCCTTTGCTATCAGTGTACACAAAATGTGGCATCGAATTGATGTCACTGTAATTATAGCGTAGAAGACGCATTATATATGACAAAATTTTAGGATAACGTTCGTCATTGGATTGATATCACTTTTTGCCTTTTTGATGCCATTTGTAATAACATTGATGTCACAATTCTGATTTATGGGCATCATCAATATGAATATGTATTTTTCTATGAGTGTAGCAACACGTGAAATTAAGTGCACACCAAAATAATTTCTCAACAATGTCATTTTTTCATGAGCTGTATGGCCCGTTAACGTGGTGCGATAACGGTTACTACTGACAGTAACATTCTGATGTTCCTCAACTTTGAAGAAACCACACCATACCGTTGCTTTTAATGGATGTGATGGTAGCTCTTGGTACTCTTCAGGTGGCCCATCAGCCCGCATACGGCATTTTTATTTATTTACGTATCCATTGAGCCAGAAATGTGCTTCATCACTAAAGAAAATTTTACTATAAAACAGCGGACTTTCATTTCTCACAGAACGCTGATTTTCGTAATATAGCTGCACAAATTGGATACACTGTTGTGGTGTGTGTCTTTCCATGATGGCTGTTTAATATAAGCCACGCGAGATCTGTTAAAAAACGCAAATTTAAATCAATCAAATCAAACCCCACGATGAATCACCCTTTATTTTAAGGACAATAACAATTAAAACAAAACTTGTATATTATGAAATATTTATAAAAATGCATATACACATATTAAGAACAATAACAATTTTCATAAATTAACATTTAAACGAGTAGAGTTCGTTTTTAGTTTCAACAAAAGTAACGGAAATGTGGCAATATGATCCCGTTAACTGTGCTATTTAAATGCCCCTGTCTATAATTTTAACATTCTTTATGTTGTTAATCGAATAATTCTATATCCGGAGCAAAAAGTATAAAAAGTATATTAACTATTGGTACATTTTCTTTACAGTTGTTAAATCCGCCTTTGGTGGTCAGTTAATTTTGCAGCTCAATATTTTGCCAGTCAGGCAAATTAAAATTTGAAGTCATGCTTGTTTGTCCAAGCAAAATATTTAGCCCTGATCGTGTAAAACGCAACCCAACGCCAAAAAATTACATTGAAAGCACAATGTCATAAATATTTTGTAATTTTGTAGTTGCTTTCTACAGAAACTCACATTGCGTTTTAAAATTTCAAACTCTGCATTGCTTGTGGCGTTGAAAATTTTAAAACGGTACATGAATTTCTGTAGAAAGCAACAACAAAATTACAAAATATTTATGACATTGCTGGTGCTTTCAATGTAATCCGTCGGCGTTACGTTGCGTTTTACATGATAAGGGCCTTAGTCTTAATAAATTACTAAAAATCTGAAAGCTTAAAATAATCATTTCTTTATAGGCAGGATGTCTAAAAGTTTTGTGCAAATTGTAGAAAACCACGTTTTGATGTTAGTTCCCACTCTACTTTACCTAGTCCTTATTTTTTATACCAACACTCGAATGGTGGAGAGCGTATTATGATTTAGGTATATCGATCGACTCATTTATTTATTTTTTTTATTATGGTAGTATTTAGATTAAATTCGGTCCAAACTAATTTTATTGCAATCCAAGCTGAAGTGTTTTCTGCTTTTTATTCAGTTACATCCGACGCAGTTGGATCTGACAACATTCATCCTAGGTTTTTGAGAACTATCTTGCCGTTTCTTATCCCTTATATAACTGGCATTTTCAACATCATAATGACGAGCACTTTCCCTTCCGAATGGAAACACGCACAAGTTGTACCAATACCGAAGTCGAATAGAGAATATCGACCAGTTTCAATGTTGTGCTTTATGTCTGAAGTTCTGGAAAAATTACTTTTTTATCAAACTATTGACTACATCAATAAAAAATAGGCTCCTGACAAATTGGCAATCAGGCTTTCGTTTAGGGCACAGCTGGATAACTGCTATATCGGAAGTTACGGTGAATCTAAGGTGCGGATTAGAAGAAAACAAATAAACTTTTTTGGTTCTGCTTGATCATTCTAAAGCTTTTGATATGGTACACCATCCAACTTTATGCATAAAGCTACGAAATTTCTTAAATTTTTCAAGTAGTTTATGTCGGCTCATATCTTCGTATCTTGAAAACCGAACACAATCGATTATGTATTATCTAAACCGTTGAAACTAAAAGGTGGTGTACCACAAGAATCAATTGTTGGGCTACTTTTATTTTTATTACTTATATGCAAAAGACCTTCCTGCACAACTTTCACATTGTAAGATCCATATGCATGCAGACGATGTACAGCTATACCTTAGTCTTCCAGAACAATCTATTGGCGAGTATGTTGATAAACTCAACTATGATTTGAGCAAAATCTACCAATGGGCAACGGCAAACGGGCTCTGTGTGAATCCACAAAAGTCAATATGTATGATCATTCATAAAAGAGCAACATGCCCAGTTACCGGTCATGATATTATTATAGACAACCAGAAAATATCAATCGTTGCATCAGCTAAAAATCTGGGAATAGCATTTAACAGCAACTTAACATGGTCAGATCATGTTAAAAATATTGTCGACCAGACGTATGTTAAGCTTCGCTCTTTGTGGTCTTCTCAGTCGTTGACACCACTGTGGATAATGTTGCTACTGGCCAGGACTTATATATTTCCAGCTATGCTATATGGATGTGAACTTTTTGCTAAATGTGACGTGAACAGCACACGCCGGCTTAATGTGGCATACAACAACACAGTTAGATATGTCTACGGTCTTAGAAGGTTCACCCATGTATTAAATTTCTCAAGAAATATTTTTGGTGTTACACTCGAAAATTTTATGACGATAAGAACTCTTGTATTTCTTCACAAAATAATCTAAAGTGGCTGCCCTGGTTATCTTTTTGATAAAATTCAGTTTGGTAGACCTGGAAAAGGAAGAAGGTTAATAATAATAACACCAATGAATTATCAACGCTATTCGTCTCTGGAACCAATTACCACATCATATCCAAACAGTCAGAAAAGCAACGCAATTAAAAAAATTATTATATGCATATTTTACTTAATAAATTATATAGCTTATTTTTTATTTGTCATAATATTTTTATCATATTTGTGTTTCTCATGTCGATATTATCAAATTTTTTTTTATTTAATTATGTTTGTAAAATGTGGTTTTAATTATAAATGTAACATGTTATTTTTGTTTTGGAATCTGTGCCTGTTAGAGATGAGCGATATTTCTGTACCTGTGATTTAATCACTGTTACTGAAAAATCACGAATCACAGTTGTGTGTGTACTTTCTAAGTCGTTCTTTTTGTATTTTGTTACATATACAAATATATGATATTTCACTGTTTGTGTGGGTAAAAGCGTTTTTTGAATGAAATGGCGATTAATATTGCTTTTCCTTTATTCTCTCTTCTATCTTATTAACGTTAACGTTCGATATCAACGAACGGGCAGTTAATCTTGTTGTGCAGGCCGCGTATAAAATAAATAAATAAGTATGGAAAATAATGTCACTTAAATAACCCCTGTTTTCAGCTTCGCAGTTATGGGCTCGTTTTAGAGCATTTTTAATGATATCTTTCAAAATTTGTGGCTATAGCGCTCGAATTTCTGCAACAATGTTGGTCTTGAGTTCAAGGATTGTCTCGGGCTTTTTCACATGTACTCGCGCCTTCAAATAACCGCAAAGAAAAAAATTTACCGAACGCGCGGACAATTAGTTGTCGAATTTCTGGAAAATATTCGCTATTAAAAAAATCCAAATCCAAAAATCTAATACGAGCCCATAACTGCGAAGCGGAAAACGGGGGTCATTTAAGTGACATTATTTTCCATACTAAAATAGCCTTTTTCCGATGTGCGAAAGAATTCTTTCTTTCGAACAACTACATTTAAAACAAAAACAATTTCTTAAAACTTTGTTTGTGTTTTACATGTATTTGTACGAAAGAAAGAATTCTTTCGCACATTGGAAATGCAGTAAGTGTAAAAAATTCCATTTTATCATCTAAAAAAAATATATATTGTATACAAATATATAAACCTATAAAATTGTTAAACCTCATGGTGACTTTTGGCCCACCCTGTATATAAACTCCCTCCTTAAAATAACTTAAAGAAAAAAAATCTCATATAGATCAAGATATCTTAATAATATTCGGCACAAAGAACTTTTACTGGAAACTTAACCTCATAACATAATTTTGTTCTGGTGGATCCATTATTTTCCATGTGTCCCAAATGGTGTACTATCTCGAAAATTTTTCAATAAACTCTGTGGTGTACGATATGATATGGTGGGGCTTGAGCGACTTTACTTTCTTACTTGTTTAAAAAATGAGTCCAGTAAAAAATAACTGTTCACTGTAAAGATTTTAAGATTGTCTGATTTTTTTTTTGGTTAATTATAGCTGCGACAATTTCCTAAAAAGATGATGCCAAGTCTACGTTGTTTGAACTCAGTATTTTCGTACTCGGAGTAGTCAACTTGGATTTTATACCTAAAGTAAAAATTTTATCATTAAAACATATTCATTAAAAAGTTAAATGATTTTTTTCTACGCTCTTTACTAACAACTTACCAGCAAAAGTGTATAAACTAAAAACCATTAACAAAATATTAACGTATGTCTGTATTTATGTTAGTATGTATACATTCATACAAGTGTAATTGAATCTATTTGCATAATAGTTTATTTATATTAATTTATTCATATATGAATATTTATTTTAACCATTCTATTCAGTTTCCATTTTCTAACATTTTATTCAACTGCAGAGCTCTTAATTTTATTTAATATTTCAAACTACAATTAAAACAACATCATTATTAACATCGTTAGTTTGTATGAAGAAACTGTATGAGAGATTGACAGTTGAAAGTCAAAACAATCAAACCACATTAAAAATCAAAGAGAAAAAAAATAATAAGACGACTTCACATCATAAAGCTTCATTCAACCACACACCCAGTCTCGTCCAGACTTGCAAATTTTAAAAAATTCTGGTTTGAAATTGTATTAGTGTTCAGATTATGAAATTATGGTCTTGCAATTCTTGTATTTTTATCGTGTCTTTCCTTTTATTTTTTTGTTATTTATTTATATGTAAATACAAATGCACCTACAGCCAACTTCAAGGTAAAAAGTATTAGAATAACAAAACAAAAGCGAATTGCAGAGTTCATGAAACTGGGCACCCCTTCCCAATCTTCTCACCCCTCTCAAACTCAAGAATTGCTGCAACAAAAATTGAAAGTCTGGACGATGACGCACCTACTCATTTGCTGTTGTAAAAACACTCGGAAACAAGTAAAGGCTGTTTTTTATAGAGGTATAAAACCTTAAGTTGGCAACACTTTTTTAACTCGCGGCCATTTTGTTAGCTGTCAAGTGAATTATGTTTGGTTTGGTTTAGCATTTCAAAATGAATAGGCCGACGCCTGAAAAACGCCTCAGCATTGGGAAAATCTATTTTGAAAATCATGGTTCTGTTCGAAATAAGAATTTTGCGAATTTTATTTAGCGATGAAGCTCACTTTTGTTAAAATGGATACGTCAGTAAACAAAACTGCCGTATTTGGAGTGATGATAATCCTCAAGTGTATGTTGAGACACCGTTACCTTCAGAAAAACTGACTGTTGGGTGTGATTTATGGGCTGGTGGAATCATTGGTCCGTATTTCTTTAAAAACGATGCTGGTCAGAACGTTACAGTCAATGGTGACCGCTATAAAGCCATCATTACTGACTTTTTCGTTCATCAGTTGAACAACTATGATGTGCGGGAGCTGTGGCTTCAACAAGACGGCACAACATATCACACAGCTCGTGCCACAATTGATTTATTGAAGGAAGCAGTTGGTAACCGCATAGTCTACACCGTAAGGCCGAAACGATTGACCACTTGGATGACAACATTCGCTTCGTTATTGCCGATATACGGCCACAAATGTTGGAAAAACTCAAAAATTGGACCTCCGGATAAGACTCGCCCAAGCCAGGTCATTTGTCAGAAGTTACATTTAAATTATAATGCCTGATGATTATCTTTCGAACAAAGTAAATGTCATGTCAATTTGTTCTTTTCCATTTCAAAGTAATATACCTCTATAAAAAACACCCTCTAACCAGGGTTACCATTAGACCGCTAAACAGGGTTCGAATTGCAACTTTTGTCGACGGCGATAATGCTGTATCACAATTAAAAAGAGCAAGGAAGAACGAGACATTTATAAATATGACATCAGTGAACTGTATTTTGGCTCATATACCTTCTTCAAAGTTTAAAGTCTCCAAAACCCCACATGTCAATATTAAAATTCTCAATTTTATCGCCACAATTAATTTATTGCATACATAAAGTCGCCAATCATTAATGTTGTATTCAATTTTTTTACAAATTGTTTATATAAAATATTGAAATCATCGATTTTGAGAGATAAGAGAAAGTTGGCATAAACTCTTGTTCTGTTTATTGCATCTTTTTTTAACGTGCGGTCTCCACGTAGCAATATTAATGGCCGCAAACGTCAAGTTTGATTCCATTTGAATCCATTGCGTAATGATCGGCTGACTGCTCGAGCAAATTTTTCTGATATTTAATTGCTCTGTACGTGAATTTATTCATCCTTTTGTATGTTTTGTTAATGGAAAAAGCCATCAGAAAGCCACCAAAGTGAAAAAACAGAAAAAGTATGTATAAGCAAATTATAGTTTTTTAATTTTTTTATTTAAGTCGATAAACGAAAACTTTATAATATTTCTCATGGTGATAATTGCAAATTTATGGCAATTTCTCGAGCTCTCCAGCAATATAATCAGCAATCATTGCGCCATTCTTCTGCCGACGTTTTTGCTTATGCTTAGCAATAAAAATTACTACATGGAGAGGCAGAGTGAAGGATGTCGATTTTTCGAATAATATGTAATTGCAATTTTTTTATTCCTGTTAGTTCCAAAACCTCTCAAAGACCCTTTCGATCTGTGGTAAAGTGTATAAAAATATTTTTAAAAAAGTAAGAAATTTAATTTTTTTTTTCTTGAAAACCAGATTTAATTATGAAAACCGGCACGAAAATTTATTAAATCGAAACAAAACCTAAAATACTTTTTTCTAAATATATATACATACATAAATTTTTATATCCCGTAGTTTGGGACAAATACCCATATCTGGCAACACTATCAGTAAAAAAAAAAAGTTGGCATAATTTTTATTTTATTTTTGTCATTATTTTATAAAAGCAGTTGTAATAAATAATAGTAACAACAGCGAAACAATATTGCCGTTAAGCCATGAGCGGAAATAAGTAAGAAGAGCAGAATTAACCGGCTTAACAGTAAAAACAATACAGTAAACATTTTTTTATTGTTGTGATTAAAAGACTCTTTTTATCATGTAATTTTTTTACCTCTTTTTGTGTTTGATATTATAAACAATATATCATTATTTTTAATTTAAAGATTATTAATTTAAAGTGTTTAAATTAATACAAACAAAATAATTGAAGAATATTTTTGTTGCTTAAATTGATTGTGTAATAAATAAAATGTTGAATATTTTTATAAAAAAAAATATGCTTGGAAAATGTGGCGTGTGCTTGTTTAGAATTTATTTAGAATAATAAAATAACTTTCCTAAATCTCTTACCTGAATGGAAACCACTAGTTTTAATAGCGGTTTCTGGGGAAGGAATGCAATATCATACAATTTCCGGTAATTATTTATAATTAAAATACTTCTATTAAAGTGGTAATGTTAATAAAATGCTAATGAGTATAAAAGTGCTGCACAGTTAGAAATTTCGTTATAAAAAAGGAAAATAAAGTTGCAATCGGTAATCAGATAGCCCGATAGGACATTCTTCGTAGTAGGCAATTTTGCGTAAATATTTGTGTATGACATTCAAACACTATTATCTTCAAAGGAAGCTTAATACGTTTAAAATTTCCATCTTTATATTTTTTATTATTAGTTCCTTTTCGATCTATCGCAGATTATAGGGCCATAACAAATTCTTTCCACTGACGTCTACTACACCATTTTTCATTGAAAATGAGAAAATTCCAGATGAAATTGAGAAAATTCCAAATGAAAATGAGAATTTCAATTTGAAATTGAGAAAATTCCAATTGAAATTGAGAATATCAATTTGAAATTGAGAAAATTCCAATTGAAATTGAGAATATCAATTTGAAATTGAGAAAATTCCAATTAAAATTGAGAATATCAATTTGAAATTGAGAAAATTCCAATTGAAATTGAGAATATCAATTTGAAATTGAGAAAATTCCAAATGAAATTGGAAAAATTTTATTTGAAATTGAGAAAATTCCAAATGAAATTGAGAAATTTTAATTTATAAAATTAAATTATATATTTTTTTTAATATTCATACAACGAACGTACATAAACATAATGATGGAAAAAATTAAAATAAATACAAATCGCAGTATTATTGACCAACAGGCACATCTTTCAGATCCAGCGCAGATTGGTAAAACGTTGTATGTTGTATGGCTCTACTGCAATATCCAGTAGTTGTACATGTCTTCGAAGCCTTAATCACATCTTCTAAAAATTCAAGTCTCTGCTCTTCTACTAAAGTGGGGGAATAACGTTTGGTACATTCATCTTTGTTTTCACCATACTCTCCAGCTACACTCCTGCGATTGAGCCCCTATTCACCGATGCTTAACCCCATTGAAATTATTTGGTCAAAAATAAAAAGTGTGGCGAAAACAAAGATGAATGTACCGAACGTAATTCCCCCCAATGTAGGAGAGCAAAGGCTTCGCTTTTTAGAAGAGGTGATTAAGGCTTCTACGACATGTATAACTACTGGAGATTGCAGTAGAGCCATACAACATACTACAACGTTTTATCAATCAGCTTTGGATCTGGAAGATGTGGTCAATAATACTGCGATTTGTATTTATTTTCATTTCTTCATCCTGATGTTTGTTGCATGAATATAATAAAAATCATATAATTCACTTTTATCAATTTAAAATTAAAATTTCTCAATTTCATTTGGGTTTTTCTCAATTTCAAATTAAAATTTCTCAATTTCAAGTTGATATTCTCAATTTCAATTGGAATTTTCTCAATTTCAAATTGATATTCTCAATTTCAATTGGAATTTTCTCAATTTCAAATTGATATTCTCAATTTCAATTGGAATTTTCTCAATTTCAAATTGATATTCTCAATTTCAATTGGAATTTTCTCAATTTCAAATTGATATTCTCAATTTCAATTGGAATTTTCTCAATTTAAAATTTAAATTCTCATTTTCATTTGGAATTTTCTCAATTTCAATGAAAAATGGTGTAGTTCCTAGAGGCTTCAGTTGACTCCAACTCATCCTGTGGGCTGCAGCTTCCATCTTTATTTATCTTCTTCAGATATAAGATGGTGTTTCACTTCTTCGGTTTCCCTGTGCGTTCCATTCCATACCTACTTGTGCGATGTCGCCCTCCGGCTTCCGTTGGGTATGCCCAATCAATCTCCATTTAGTTCGTAGAATTTCCGTTTTGACTTGGGCTTGCTATGTTCTCTGCCATACGGATTGATTGGATATTGTGGCTGGATAGAATTTTTTCAGGATGCAACTTAGACCGATTGATGAATGTGTGGATTTCGTTGACCTCTTTAATAGCTGCATCTAGATTTCACGCACATCTTGAATATTTCAAGTTTTGTGTCGAATGATATTGCGAAGGTCGCCAAGTAGGATTCAGACAACCAAAAGACTGGTTGCTGGCGTTTATTCTGTTTTGGATATCAGCACTGATCCGCCGGACGTAGTCATCATTCTCCCAAGTTAACAGAATGTTACTACATCTTCCAGGTTATAAGTTTTGATTTGTTGACATGCGGTGTTTGTGGTGCTGATTCGCAAAACCTTCCTTTTTCCGATGTTTATTTCAAGACCAGCCTTAAATGCCTCTGCCTACACAGAATCTAGCTTGCCTTGCATATAATCATGTCCATGTGCTAGGAGACAGATGTCGTCGGCGTAATCGAGGTCTTCCAGTCTTCTATTCCATTCCTCTTGGTGTACATAAGGCTCTTTGTAGCACGTATTCAAAAACGATATTGAATAAAAATGGGGAGAGGACACATGTTTGTCTTACCCCGGCTTTGGTATTGATTACTAGGCAGACGCTTCCATCATAATACGGCATGTCGAGTTTGTGTATAGGGCTTTGATGATATCGATGATTTTAGTAGGAGTTTCTCTGCAAGCCAATACGTCCCAGATTGACAGGGTGTCAAAGGCCTTTTCGAAGTGTATAAAAGCCAGTTTGATTGGCGAGCGTCATTATACTGACTGTCCCATGATGATTCGTATGCTGGAATGTGGTCCGTACACGATATGTATGGGCGAAACCCAACTTGTTCACGGCATAGCAACGGATTCAAGGCGTCAGCTTGACGCTAATTGATTATTTGAGCCATAACTTTGTTGGTGATATTTACAAGAGTTATTCCGCGCCAGTTTTTGAACGGAGTTCCTTCTTTTACTTCATCACATCGAGCCATAACCACAAAAAAAGCTCAAGCGACAAAAAAATTTTACAGAAGGTTTTTTTTTATTATATATCATAAAAATTTTGTATGAAAATTGGCGCTTAAACTAAAATTTTGCTATAAAATCGTTACGGTACCTTCTGTGACAATGAGATTTAAGGAGATGATGCATGTGTTGCCAATGAATTCATTTATTAAAAAAAACGAAAATTGAAATGTTGCCGCTTGAGCTTTTCTTGCGGTTTTGGCTCGACATATCTCATTTGATTGCCAGAAGGCGTGAATGGTTGTAGCTATAATGCGCTCGCTAGTTTCCAGTGCAGCCTTTTGCATTTTGGGATGAATGTTGTCCAATCCCGAATCTTTTTTGTTCTTAATATAGTTCATGGTCTCGATTATTTCTGGAATATCGGGCAGGTCCGTCGATATATCTTGTCCAGCCGTGTGGGTAGTGCAGTTGCAGATATATCCATCTTTGAAGCTTTTAAATAAATTTCTGTTAAAAGATTTAGAGCAGTGGTGGGCAACACACATACATACTTTGATATTTACGCATGTATGTGTAAAGCAGCAGATTTGATCAATATTGTTTTAGCTATTTAGTGAGAAATAAACAGAAAAGAGAGAGAAAGAAAGAGAGGGATAGTTCTATAGTGTACTATCGACGTCGAGTAGAACTATGCTACCTAAGAGCACGTTCCGAGAAATCAATAATGTGCCTATCACAGCTTTAGAGAGAGCATGAATATTTTTACCACTTGCCTAAACATTTCGATGGAAAAATGGCATTCTTCAAAATATTGACGAATAAATATTTCACCAATCTGAGTGTAGGCTTAGTTTAATTCAGATTGGGTACAACGTTTTTCCTTAGACAGGTCAAAACCATCTATTTTATAGCATTTTTATATTTTAAAACCTTCAAGTATGGACTCAACCGCCTTCTGGCAACACTCCTTTTAAACATTTTTTATTGAAAGACCTTTACAAAATTAAATGATCCGGTTTTTTGAGCTATGTTCTATTTTATTTAAATCGCTAAAATTACCCACGCACACATTTGCACGAAACTCTGTTTTAACACTTAAACATTTACATTGTAATTCCAACTAAAATATTCCTTGTTATATTTTTCATAAATCCTTTACTGAGTACAAAGTATATTCTGTTGCATGGTAAACTCTTTGTAAAAATAAAACATTAAATGCATTAAAATGCAAGCAGTGACATTCACACTCAAACACCACCCTTTTCAAAAACTCAACACCTTAAACATCAACCACATACAGAATTCACAGCACATTTGCAGCCATGATTTATTCATTCAACATTGTTAGAGTACCAGTATAAATTGTGGTGAACAGTCAAATCCACTCGCTTCTATCCAAATAAGCAACCGTGAGCTAAAAAAAAAAAAAAGTATTCATACATCCATCCATTTGATGCTGTTGTAGTTTTATAAGTATTTTGGCTTGAAAAACTTTTGCCACCTTCAGCACCTGTTTCCTAGTGAATGTCACAGTTTTTTTTTTACAAAATATTATATTTAGCTTAACGAACATTTCTTTTACTTAACATATTTTACCACAATACTTCCAAGCAAAAGAAAATTAGGCATTCTAAATCTGTCTTCAAATAGTTTTGATAATTTCAGAAAAAGTAGCCCTTTAAGTTTTGCGGATGTTGTTATTCTCAAATGTTTTTCAATTTACTTTCTTAACTTTCATTCCTAAACAAGAGCTAAAAGCGTTCTCTAGCTGTCAAAAATTCTTAGGCCCGTACAACTTGTATGTGAATTTGTATTCATTAATTTGATTTTCCAATACAACAAGACACAAAATCTTATAAGTTACAGAATTAGAATCAGACAAGTTTGAAGCATACAAAAATTACGCGGCGTTAACGCTGCGGCAACACTTTGCAATTGAAAAATTCGTTAGTTGCAAAAAACAAAAAATGTAAACAAATAAATATGGAACGTGAAAGAAATAAGCAAGAAAAAATATATTTGTCGTTGAAATCATATTTTAAACTTTAAGCCCGTATTCATAAATGATTTTTAAATTTAACAAACATTTATTAAGGAACATTTTCATACGAAAATTGTTTTGTAAACCTTTATTAGATTTAAAATATTTTTATACATACGGGCATAAAGTTTGTTTTTTATAAATTTCAATTTACAAATTATGAATTATAATGTACTAACCCCCATATTCATAAAAAATATTTTTGATTAATAAAAGGTTTATTAAACAAATTTTCATAGAAAATTCGTTTCATAAACCTGCTATAAACCTAAAATATTTTTGATGAATATTACCCTCATATTTTTAAATTTTCAGGGCTGTTAAATATATTTTTTGATAAGCCTGTTTTTATCGTTTTAACGTAGCGTTTCCGCTCTTGTTAAGCTATAACATTTCAGCATTTAATCTAAGCGGTAACTATCGGGCATGCTTTATAAATCGAAATTTTGAAAACGAGCCTGTAAAGAAAGTTCATAAAAATATTTATATTTATATACTTTGAGAACCGATTATCTTTATAAGAACAACTCTTAAAAACAGGAATAACTATAGTAATTTTGTAAATAATTTCAATTAAAATCTCGTTCGTTTTCAAATTTACTTCATTTCGATTTCTAGAACATGCCCGTATATGAGTGTTAGTAAGAAATGCGCTTACTTTGTTGTTGTTGTGGCTTCACACGTACGAAGTTTTGAGAGAAATTTTTATTTTGCTTTTAGGAAGACAAATTGCAGGCTTTTAATTTTTTTATGTAGTTTTGGCATTTAGAATATCTAAGTTCATATTTAAAACTAGACCAGCTGGGCTGATGTGTATACCTGTTTAGGAAACCCTGGTTTTGAAAATGTCTCTTCTCTAGTCATTTCCCAATGGGCTTTGATTTCAAATTATTCTTTATTTTTGTTTTCCAAACGAAATGATTAAAAACCCCCTTCATTTTTAATGCGTTAATTTGATTTGTTTTATGTGTTAGTCGTATTTAACTTTCAGGCATGTTTTGACAATGGCAAAGCGCTTCACATTTGCAATTCTAAGTTTGGCAACTTCAAATTGCAAAAGTATGCTCAAGGAACTAGAATATTTTTAAGAAATTATGGCCGATCGCAAGCAAAACGCACGAGTTTCAGAACACCATGAAATGAATCTGACGTTTTGCGATTTCATATCCTGTGATTATAAGAATATGGCCATTGATTTTGTTGGTATAGCTAAATTTTAATTATCAGGGGCTTATCTGGGCTCCCACTGATTCGATTTACCTAAAAAATTTTTTTTCATATTTGGGTATAATCAAACAAATTTTAAATGTTGAATTATTATAGCTCAATTGGATCATGTCTCGGGTCTTAATGGGTTAAAGCACAAGGGGTTTAAGTGCTTTTTTTAAATTATGATTGCATATAGAATTAGTAGGTTAAGTTCAGAGAAGTTAAGAACAAAAGCGGTGAATGTGGAATTCTCAGCTGATAGCGGGATATGGCGACCACTTCTAGCAGTTGTCATTAAAATACCGGTTTCGCTTGGAGCACGCACTCGGGGTATATGAACACTTAAATTTAATTTATAATAAACACTTAAACCCCTTGTGCTCTAAGCCCCTCATATGTTAATTAAACTGTATTTTGAACAAGACCTTAAGACTATAATTTAGAAATTGATTTTAAAATCGCTCGAATTTCATCAAACCTTTAAAAAAACGATCGTAAGGAAAGCACTATATCGACAAGAACATTTCTTTGAAAATAATAATAAAAAACAAAAAAAATTTTTTTATATTGTTTTCAATAAAAATATACGAAAGAAATTTTCTTTTCGATAATGTGGGTCAGGCAATAAATTTCCATAGTTCTACTAATTTTTTAAATAAATATCTGCTTATTTGACTATTTTATTTGATCTACGTAATTACTTTATTTTTGATTTCCCAAATCAATAATGGTATTTAAAAGGAAAGAAATTTTATTATAAATCAATCAAAATAAACAAAAGATTTAATTAAGCGCTTTCGTTTAAACTGACAATCAATACAATAAATTATTTAATCAAAACCCTATTCAAATTAATCACAGCAAACCAATTGAGCCATAACAAAAATGCTGTAAATACAAATTGTCTCGCCATTATTTTAAATAATAAAAAACAACAACCACAAACGGAGACAGCAATAATGATAACAATAATTAATAAATCTTTATTAATAAAAAATTAATTATTTAATAATATGCCCATAAAAAGCCTACATCCTCCATACAAATATTTAAACAAATAAAAAACAAAGAATCCCGAACAAGCAGCAATAGTTGCAGTCCGCAACGCAAACCCATAATTAAATAACATCATTACAAGTGTATAAACTTAATTAAAACTGACATTTAATATAGAATAATTAAATTCAAATGAATAAAAAGGCATAGAAAGTTTTAAGGCATGAGCTCTTTTATGGTGTCGCTGATGAAGAGTTTTATGTGGTAGTAGTAGTTGCAAACTTTTAAAGCTTATTTGAAATTAAAGCTCTCCAACTATTTGGAATTAAAGTTGGCTTGCCAAACGGTTTCAAGTTTTCTTGATTTACAAGAATTTTCAGTGCTCTTCAAGTATACAAAACTATGTTTTCTTTATTCGACAATAATATGTAATTGAACAACACTGGAATGCTGATTTGAAACATACAAACGAATGCTGATTTGAAACATAATACTGGTCGGCAAAAAACCAAATAAATCGGGGGCAAAAACTTTGCTCTGAGATTTTAATTGGCTTTAGCAAGCTAAATCGAAATTTGTTCACGGACTAATTCTATCATGTGAATAAAATTAACATCTGTCTGCCGATTGTAATGATTTATTTTTTAACAAATAGATATTGGGAATTATTTCTTTTTCATAAGCAACTTTATTATATTCAACATTTTTAATTTTTCGAATTTATTCTATGAGTTAAATTTCAGTTATGTATTTTATAAAGCTTTTTGTAATAGCTCTATTCCTTAAATTTTTTAGAAATGACTTTATACACTACCAGACTATTATATTGTATTTTCTAGTTACATTTTATCTTAGCTTTCCGTTGGATAGCAATGATGTATATTTATGTACAGAAAAATTTACAATTATTAGACACCAGCAGAATGTAATGCATTTTCTGGCCCGCTACGGCCTTCGTCAGCATTCTTTGTGTCACACTGGATAGTGATACTTTATAAATTAAAAGTATTTAACTCAACTATTTTAACAAATAGATATTGGGAATTATTTCTTTTTCATAAGCAACTTTATTATATTCAACATTTTTTATTTTTCGAATTTATTCTATGAGTTAAATTTCAGTTATGTAAAAAAAAAAAAATTTAAGGAATAGAGCTATTACAAAAAGCTTTATAAAATACATAATTGAAATTTAACTCATAGAATAAATTCGAAAAATGAAAAATATTGATTTATGTTTTATATTATTTGTAATATACCTGGCCCTTCCAAAAATCATACATATGTAAAATTTTTGCCCTCATAATTTCTTTAATGAATTTTTGAATACAAAAAGTAGTACTTATATTGCTTGAAAATATTTGTTAGTATTTTGATCCAATTCGGACAAATCTAAAAAACTAGACGTGAAAGAAAATACGGCAAACGGATTTGAATTTAGCACTTTTTATTTCATATATTTTTTGGAAAACAATTTTTGCTTCAGACTGACTCAAAACAAAAGCGTACAGACATTTTTGGTGCTTATAGTTGCTAGTATTTTTTGCTTATAACTGGTTTTAACAATTGTGTTATTTGTATAAAAGATAAATTTAGGAAGTTTTTAATTGTCAAGAATTCTTTTCAAAATCAAGATTTTTTAGAGTATGTCAAGAATTTTGCCAATTGAAATCTGGCAAGCCTAAACTAAAGCCACTAGCAAGATCGGGCAAATGGTAGGTAAAACGTACGTTATTCGATTGTGTTTGTTTTTGTTAAAGCATTTATTTGAATGGATTAAAAAAGGCAAAACCCGATAACGAGGTACAATATTTTTAAAAACAAAAGAGCTGGCATTTAATTTTTTTTTTTATTAAATCCATTTATTAAGAGTAAATGCAGGCAAAAATATGTTCAGAACACACTGAAAAAAATTATTATGTTTGAACCAATAAATATTTGTTTTTCGTGTTGGTTAAAACTTTCTTTGGGACCTTATAGAGCTGACAATAGTCCAACATAAACGTTGCAAATTTAAATCTTATGAAGATTTATAGACAAATATGTAACATTATATAGATGTAGCACTTTACCTATAATCACTCGAAAAGTTGCATGTTGTTAAATTTCAATCGAACAAAATTAACTGCTTTTATTTACAATTATTTAAAGGTGTAAACTTTTATCAATGTACAATGTACTTTATTAGCGATTGTTAGAACTATTTGAAAGGTTTTTGCATACTATTATGACTTGAAAACAATCATTGACACCAACATTATACGGCAATGTTTTGACAATTGCACGCTTTGAAATCGCAAAACGCCAGATTTATTTTATGGTGTTCCGAAACATACGACCTGCCATAGTTTCTTGAAAATATTCTAGCTCCCTTCAATATAATTTTGCAATTTAAAGTCGCCCAACTTCTTGCGATTATGATTTACAGAACACCTATTATTAACGTAGGCAGTATGTCAAAACTAAATGTTGTGTTGGTAGGTCCACAATTAACCATATGTCCCATATAAACCTCCTTCCTTAAATCAGTTAGACTTGACTGACTGTACTATATTACTTGTTTGTTTTAAGATATATTCACAAAACATTTATTCCAAATCTTATTAATACTATAGGAGAAAAATCTTTCTTGTCACGAACGATATTAAATTTTGTTCACCATAAAAAAAGGCCTTTTTATATTACGGATTATAAAGGAAAAATATTTGGTTAAATGTAAGAAACTAAAAAAAATCAACTTCCACAATTCAAAAATGTTCGCCTATTTTTACATTCACCTCAAAATCAATTCCGTTTTATGTCACGTATGATATGCACCTATTTTGCTCAATATTTTGGACAACAAGGTTCCGAATGTGTTTTTTTATATACATATGTATATAGAACCTTCTAAAAGAACATAATGATAAAATTATTTTTCAGTTACTACAATTTTTACAGAATCTCTCTACCTCTCTGATACCGTGATCAGATATGCACCTTAATTGAATTTTGCGCAATAAATCCCATTATTGAGCTCAATTATCCATATAAAATTTCAATTTAGTTGTTGGTCAATTTATATGAAATGTAACACTGTAACAAGTGTTTTTAGTGAGCAAACTCACAACTCACTAAAAAAAGTGTCTTGCTATTTGCCAACTAAAATGAAACAAAACAATGGTCCACCCATTAGGTCTGCGCAAGAAGCCGGAAGTTTATTACCTAAAGATGTCAAAATTGTTTACATTTTGCTTAAACATGTACATTTGTGTTTTCGTTTTTGGTTTTTTGCCACACATACATGCAAACAGAACACGTTTCTCCTCTTTCACACTGTCAAACGCTAATTTCATTAGCTAAATTGTGTATGTGTTAACAGATCATTTTGTCAATAAACCGAATATTAACTCAATAAAAAATGTATACCTGTACATCATATGAAGGCGTACAAATGTCACGTACGATAACTTGGAAATGACCTTATGCTTCCTTTTTCAGAAAAAAACTCGCCATTATGAATAAATCGAATACGAAATTTTGAATTCAACTATCCTTTTTTTTTTAAACAACCCTCTTTGAGATACACATTATTAATCGCATAATGCATTTCAACTTGTGGCTATTCAAAATAGTGAAAAGTTTTTTGTGCTTACACATTCGCTTATATGCATATTATATTTTAAAACCATTTTAATTTTATTACCCAGCAATTAAAAAAGTTAATGCCACAATAAAATTCCTGGCAGTGCATTAAAAACTTTATGCTCTTTGCAATTTTTGTATTTGCAGCACGTTTTTTTTTAAATGATTGCATTATTGTCTTGTTTTTTTTTATTAGTTGTTGTTTTTCCACTCTTGTCTCCCACCCTATTTTTTATTTTTTTAATTCCATTTTTAATCATGTATCAAAGTTTGCATGCATTTTTGTGCTACAAACACATCCAAACAAACGTGGGAATATTTCTCTCTCCCTCTCTTTTTTTCTCCCTATAAAATATGCAAAATACATAATTTTTTTTTGTGCTTTAATTTTCCTTCAATCATTGATTCTCTTTTTTTTTGTGATGGCATAATTTCAAATTCTCACATGTGAGGAAGTGATTAAAAAATAAAAAAAATTGATTTACTACTGAGTAAAATTTAGCATGTGCGATGTGATGTAATGCGATGTGATGGCATGTAAACAATTTAATCAATATGCTTGTAAATATTTTATTTACAATATATTTTTTGCTACTTTTTATTTTTGTAAATGCTCATGCTGTAATAAAAATAATTATAAAAATGATTTAATGGCTGATTAGCTGTAAGTGTATCATGTGTACCACTGTTTCTCTAGTCATTTAATATTTTCAATTGATTTGAACAAGATTTTTTGTAATTTATGCGCCTAATTGTTTCATATGTATTTCTCTTATATTTTAAGCAGAATTTATAATTTAATTAAAATTGATCAAGTCTAGTCGTTAGTGTGTAACTTTATTTATAGAAATATGAGTCAATTTTCGTTTAAATGCCATTACAAATACTAAGAAATTGCTTTTATATACTACATATACATTTACACTTCAGTGAATGTGAGTGTGTTTTGTATTGTAGTTAAAGCAAATTTTTCTCTTTTTTTACTTTAATTTAACGATGATATCAATTTAACACATTAAACAAATTATTTAATATTGTAGTTTTTTCTTTCTTTTTGTGACGTCTATGTGACTGTCATGCTAGTTCATGCATGAACTTAAATTGCATACGCTTAACTCTACATTAAGGTGTTATATATTAGCATATTTTCATGGTCGCCCAGTCCTTCGGAAAGTAGAATTTTTGTTAAAATAAACTAAAATTGAAGATTTATTTTCTCCAATTGCTAATTGTTGGAATTGAAACCTTTAAAGTCGAATTTTAAGTTAAAATTTATTTCTAACTATTTTGGAAATTTTACTTATTAAATATACATCACGCAAAAATCTAAAAAGAAAAACGGTCTTGGGAAGTTCAAAATTTGGGGACTTGCGTTTAGAAAGCTTAAAATTTTTTTTTAAGTAGGGATCAGTAAAGTGCATTTCAACGTTAGTGAACAATTC
Source organism: Pollenia amentaria (assembly GCA_943735925.1). Taxonomy (NCBI): domain Eukaryota; kingdom Metazoa; phylum Arthropoda; class Insecta; order Diptera; family Polleniidae; genus Pollenia; species Pollenia amentaria. Next base: position 236,674,616 of record OX031006.1, on the reverse strand, counting down.
ATTGCAAAATGGTAATAAACTGAATTTTTTTCTTAATTAAAACAAGTAAATGTGCTATTTTTTACTCTGTCGAGTCTTATATTCTCTTTACTATAATATTGAAAGTTCAATTGTTCCATAGCTCAAATGGTCCGATTTGGCTCATTTTCAGTACATAATCCCAGCGGTAACTATTGAAAGGACTACAAGTAGCAGGCCGTTTTTAAGGTCTCTATACTAATTCCTAACAGATTCGCTTCGTATGATATCCTTCCTTCAAAAGTATGCCTTCCAGAAGGCATACATTTCTTTTGGAAAGACCTTCCAAAATATTCAGTAACCATTCGCTAGGAAGTTGTTCAGTTTTTTTTAGTGACCTTCCTTGCTCCCTTCTTTGGGAAGGGAACGAATTTGTTATTAAAGGGAGTGTTGAAGGGCTTGCTCCCAATGACAACATGCGTTAAAAATAAATAAGTATGGAATGCAACGAGGAAGCCTTGTGTCAAGTGTTGCCAGTTAATTTTTTTTCTTACCCCCAAATGTAAATGTAAAAGTTTAGATAATAGTTTTATATTAATTATTTTAACTTGGACCAGTTTTAATTTACGTACTAATATCATCACCCAAATTAAGCAAAAGTTGCAATTTTTTTTACATTTTACTGAAATTTCCCCAAAATATGTTTTTTAAGTTTTTTGAATATTTATATTTAATAAAATTTCTAAAACACAATTTAAACCCGTTTAAAAAAAGATTGTTCATACATATGTAAATTATATATGTAGACATGTATGTATCTGGTCAAAATAGACTTAGTAGAAATCTGCTTTTTAAATATGAATCAAAAATATCGAATGTTGCAAAATCATTTTCGTTAACTTTGTACATTTTATCGAAATTAAAAAGTTTGAGCATTTCAGGTGTTGTATTTAAGTTGTGACACGTATTATTTAATGAAACTTCACACTTAAAACGCTTTTTTATTAAGTCTAGCGATTATTCTTCAACTAAAGACAAGCTGTAAAATTTAGTATTACTTAGTTATTGTTATGTACAGACAAGCAAATAGTGAAACCCCCCTAAATATATATTTATGCCCCCCAAATTTTTCTCCAAAGAATTTGTTCTCCCTAAATTTGTCCCCTAAATAAAATTAAACCCCCTAAATCTGGGGGAAAACCTCTAACCTGGCCACTCTGCTTGTGTCTGCTCAATGAGGCCTTCTATTATACCTCTTTACACATTCTGGGATACTATGTATTTATACATACATAACAAATATCTGAGCCAAATTTGTCCTTCCTATCAAATACGGTACGGTAGCTATTGTTACAAAATCATTATTTCGGGAAGAAAAAGGAAGTAGTTTGTCTATAACTAAGTCATTTATGGTTTTCACTATTAACTCAATAATTGTAAGAAGACTTAAAAGAATAAAGGTTTTTGGGTAAAAATTAGAGGCAGTGGTAGTCTTTTGCTGATATCTCAGCCATTTGTGGACCGATATCTCTGAATTTTCATAGGAAACTAATCCGGACTATACGCAATATAAATACATTACAACCTAGTCCCCATCATATCTGGTGTCTTCGGAAAACCAATTTCAACATACACACGGACAAACTGACGGACGGACAGACGTACAAAATTAAATCAACTCTCTATAATATACATAAGTATATACTTTAGAGGGTCTAAGATCAATATTGTAAAAACTAAAAACTGAGTGATAAACTTATACATGTAAAAAACGAACTTTCACCTGTGATGAAGGGTATAAAAATGTTTGCACAAAGTTATAGATTAATATTTTGGTTCTGCTTTATTTTAATAAAAAAAAAAACTTTTCTATGAATTCCACAATTTTTAAAAAATTTACACATTTCACACTACAGAATTTGCTATATAAAAATTAAATTTCACATTGGTTAACCAACACATTAAGCCCACCAAAAGTGCATCCGAATAATGTGATGGTTAACTAATGTGAACTTGAACTTTTTTTGCATAAGGCAGTATGTCTTAAAATAATAGAGAACAATGTTGAAACTTAGATAATAACTGTCTTACACAGAAAAAATTATCAGTAGTTTTATATCAATTGAAGCACAGCCCCGAATAACGTTGTAAGTTACAAAATTATTATTTTTCAGGAGAGCAAAAAAACGTGTTTAACAGGCAAGATTATTTATTTTTTGATTTTTTTTGGTAGATTATCAAAAATAATGATAATAAAAACTTGTATGCAAAATATCAAGAAATTTTAATTTTATGTTACTTACATGCAAACTTACAGTTTATAATTTTTTTTGTTTAGAGGAAAAACGTTTCATATCCACAATCGCGATGTCATTTAAAACGTTTTTCCACATCACAAGCGGCTTTTAAAACGTTATTCCACTTTGCAAAACCAGTTCGTTTGTATAATTTTGTTAGTAACTTACAACGTTCTTCCACTGGCTGACTCTTTGTATCGCAATTTGACGGCCTTAAGGTGCATAATTTTGTGTGGTTTGATATTTAAACAGTGTAAGAGAGTAATGTTAATGGTAATCTGCAAAAAAATACAGGTTTTGCAAAAAGTGGCTTTTACAACGTTATTCGCGGCTTTGCTTCCATTAAAAAATTCTTTAAAAAGTATTTCAATTAATTTAATGTAATAATTGAATCTATTATTTTTTTTTTTTTTTTTTTGATTGAAAGAAAATTAAAAATATAATTTTGATTTAATTAACATTTAAGTTGTTTTGAAATAAATTTTTAATTAAAATATTAATTAAATAACAAAAAATCTTAATTAATTTTTTTCGTTTACAATGAAATAATTTTAACTTGTAGAATTGTTGTGGGGAATAGTCAAAACCTGAGCCATATTTAATTAAATCAATTAACACATTGTTTGAAACGACAATGTTTTGTGATCATTTTTTTTAATTAAAATTAGAAATATCATTTATTGAAAAAAAATATATTGAAAATTTTCAATTTTTACAATTTTTAGTAAGCAATATAATCATTTTGGTAATAATCAACAAATTTTTTTCTTGATTGAATTTGGTGATTAGAGACAATTTTTCATTTTTTCTGTGTTACTTTGTAATAACAACCCCCGAACCATTTAAAAAAGATTATGAAAGTTAAATTAGCCTTTTTAAATTATTTGCACCCTAATGCCAATACACGTTCCTCAATTGTAATGGAGCATACAACATTTTAATTACCATTTTGTTCCCTAATTCTTAGAAATTTTAAATTAAAATACAAATTACAAACATTTTTTTCTCTTACAATATAAACGCCTAGTAAATTGTTGTAGTTAAAAAACGATTAAAGCTCAAAGTTAAAGACATATCAAAAAATTCAGAATATTTTTTGTCTTGACATTTTAAAGAAGAAGTTTAATACGATATTTAGGGTCAAAGTTTACCATTAAAAAAGTAGTTTTATTTTAATTAAATATTCCAAAACAGTCTTAACGATAGTGTTGGTTTTTGTACAAGTCGACAACCCGTATTTAATCGAAGTTACTGACAATTTAATTTCAAGGTCTGACTATCAAAAGAAGAAATAGTTTATAAATATTCCCTGATTGCCAGTCAAGCAAATAAATGAGGAAAAAATTATCATAATCAAAACTTCGGCCAATTAAAATTCTGTGTTGGATATGTAAAATATTGTAGCATTTTAAAAGGCTTTAACGAGGAAAATATTTTTGTGACATTTTAAATGCCGTTTCATTTATTTAATACAATCAATTTACTAAATATACATATTTTATTTTAACTTCTATGAAATTTCGTCTTCTGTTCAAAAACAAATAACTGAACCTTTAAAAAATGCAAAGAAGAGTTTTTGCAAAATTCGAGCAAAACAGCTTAAAGTCATTAATTTTAATAATTAGGGTATTAACAAGGTAGTCATTAAGTCATACACTCAGCAGCAAAAGTCTGCGTACAAGCCATTGATATGTTTTTCAGAATTAAAAAAGTAAAAACATTTTGTGTAAAAAAATTTATATTGTTTATTTATTAGGATTAGTTCTAAAAATATTTGTACCTATTTTTAACAAAAATAAGAACGGTGGCTCATAACTACAAAGGAAACTAACAGCCTATTCAAAAAGGCATATGCAAAAGTCTGCGTACAAACATTTTTTGTAATGTTTTTGTTTAAAATTTTTAATTAAAAAAAAATTTATATCAAGTTGAAATTCCTTTTCGTTAGAGAACCTCCGCCAAACGTTTTGGCAAATAATCGACTACCTTTGACGTCTCTTGAAGGGAAATTTTGTTCCATTCTTCAATTGTCGAATTTTAAATGTTTGTTTGGAATAAGTTTTGTGCTGTCGAATACGAGGATCCAATAAATCCTATAAATGTTCTATGGGACTTATGAATGGAGACTGCGGTAGGGTTTTAAGCTGTTGTGGGACATTGTAGAGTAGCCAAAGCTTCGTATTATGAGCCGTATACCTTGGGTTGTTATGTTGTTAAAACATATAATCGTTACCCAGGTTCAATTTGTATACGCTGATTTGCCAATTTTCTATTAATTTTCTATTAAGATATACTTTAGTATCCATTCTAGAAGTAAACAGATCCAAATTTCCGACTCCTTGGCACGTAGAAAGCCTCTGGTGTCACTTGTAAATCGTCAGTAGCTAATTGCTTTTGCCAAGTTATTTATAAATAAGCCAGACAAATTCTGGAAAAAGGTTTTATTTACAGCCGAGAGCAAGTTTTGCATACATCCTTGCCAGAAGCAATTCGATTCTGACAATTGTATGTTTTAACAATATAACGACCCAAAGTATACGGCTCATAATACGAAGCTTAAAACCTCACCGCAGTCTCCATTCATAAGTAACGTAGAACATTTAAAGGATTTATTGGATCCTCGTATTCGACAGGACAAAATTTATTCCAAACAAACATTTAAAATTCGATAATTGAAGAATGGAACAAAATTTTTGTTCAAGAGACGTCGAAGGTACTCGATTATATGCCAAAACTTTTAGCGGAGGTTTTCAAGCGAAAAGGAATTTCAACTTGATTGAATTTTTTTTTAAATTAAAAATTTTAAGCAAAAAACATTACAAAAAATGTTTGTACGCAGACTTTTGCATATGCCTTTTTGAATAGGCTGTTAGTTTCGTTTGTAGTTATGAACCACCGTTCTTATTTTTGTTAAAACTAGGTATAAATATTTTTAGAACTTATCCTAATAAATAAATAAAATAAATTTTTTTTATAGATTTACACAAAATGTTTTTACTTTTTTAGTTCTGAAAAACATATCAATGACTTGTACGCAGACTTTTCCTGCTTAGTGTATGTGTTAAAATAATAACAAGAAAAATATATGACTGCTGTGAGCAACCGCTCATAATTTAGATTTCAACTGTGTATTTATGACAACTCGATAAACACAGCATAAAAATTCTTATTTTGTTTCAAACACAACAATGTGTTTTAAATAATTGTAAATTATTATTTAGGATAACATATCGATATGACTTGATAGCACACCTTGTGAATCCCCCAAAAATGTTTTAGGGTCCGATCGAACGCGCTTTTACAGACTCGAATTTCGGTAGATTTTAGGGAACTTCGGTGCTTTTTACCACCGAACCAGGAACCGATTTTTTGTTTTATTGAAAAGAAGCAATTTTAACTTTTGTTATTTATTTATTAATTTAATAAAAATAAAATTAACAAATTCGTGGTATTAAAATGTATTTGTACCTTTAATGTGGCGCATCTTTAATACCCCTCACCAACACCACACTAACACACATTATCAAACAACTTTGAAAAAATTGCAACAAGGGATTTCGTGGGTAAAAATTAGAGGCAGCCATGGTTTTTTGCTTATAGATCAGCCATTTGTGAACCGATCTAGTTGAAAAAAATTTCGGGCCATATGGGATATAAATATAGGTATATCAACCTAATCCCCCTTATATCTGGGGTCTTCGGAAACCGCATTTCAACGTGCATACGGTCAAACGGGCATTGCTTAATCTTCTGCACTACTCATAAGGACCCAGCATATATGAATATACTTTATTGGATCTAACTTCAATATTGCAGAAATTACAGATGTGATGACCAACATAGACATATATGAGTACATACAAATATGAAACCTTTCCATCTTTATTGAAGTGTATAAACAAAAAAATCTTACTTTTTTTGGAAAATGTAGACGATATCTGTAGCATAAAGCAAAATCTCAATACACTAGTATTTAGTATTAAATTAAAAGAAAAGAAACTTTTTGGCAGCTGTGCCTTCTTGTTCTAATATAATTCTTCGGTCGGAATAAAGTTGTCCAGCAGCACTCAATAGAAACGCTCGTCGGTGGTATAGGATTTAGCTCGTCAAACACCAGAACAAAAAAGAAACTATATAAATATATTTCTTATTATAATATAAAATATTTTTTAAATTTAACCCCTTAGAGAAAATTATATGTATTGCATTTTTTCGCACCCTCTCTAACCCTTGAATAATGCAGAAATAGCATTTAATAGATATCATATAAAAAGTATCTTGTAAATTTATTTTGTTCATTTTCCTTAGCCACTTGATTACTACACACAGTTTATTGATGTCGCGAATAGATGTTCTAACTACAGAATAATACAGACATTAATCTTTATTGTCACATTTTCACTCATGCACACACTTTCGCACATATGGAACAAAAAAATGCATGACCAAACATAAATACCTTTGCAAGTACGAGTTACTTACCCTGCAAACACTTTCGAATTTCGAAAAACGGTCGGATTTTCATTTCAATAAAATCATATCTTTTAAATATAATCTCGAACACGATTTTTGAGATGTGGAGATGTGAAACTTGGATTTTTCCGGTGTAATCTTGAATTTTATCCATTGTTTTATTAAAGACAACATTTTAAGAAAAACTAAGCCGTTCCGTCTATATTTTGTATCCAAACTTGATAATGGCGGCACAAATCTGTTTTCAGATTAAATAAACCTAGTTTAAGCTAGATCTCAAAAACCCAGCCTAAAACTATCATAAGCTGTTTGTTTTTTTTTTTTTAATTTTAATAAATTATTTTATAGCATCCCAAAATACCCATGGCTATAAAAGGAAACATTAAAAAGATATTCCACCTTCTGGAAAAATCAGGTGCTGCCAATACCTGGAATTCGGTAAAATTCAAAATTTACTGTTCTCTTGAGATCGCGGCTGACTAGAGATCCTATCTGGTACCACAAGGGTCAGAAGTCCCAGGTAACACGGTACCGGTTTGACTATTGGTTCATGACATTTTGGAGCTCACGAAGTTCTTGTGGTTTGGATCCGAAGTCGTGAAAAGGGAGACTCTGAAAAGCCTGCTCGAAGGCTGATTTTTCACCACTTGTAGGGAAGTTCCCTAGGTGCACAGAAAGAAAAACCTTCTACTAAATTTAAGTTCGTTTCACTTACTTTTAGTACGAGTCGTAGTTAAAAAATTTAGTACGAAAAATTAAGTAAAAAATAACACTAAAACGTACTTAAACAATCCTAAATGGGACTACTTTCGAAAACCAATTCTAGAACTTCTTAAAATAAGTACAAGCAAATTCACCTACAGGTGGTAGCGAAACTACAACAAACCGAAAACAACAGAAACCAACAAATTAAAACATATTGGTTCGAACTGTCAAAATCTGCCACCACCTTATACTGAATTCGCCTCGAAAAAGTATAAAATACTTGAATCAAGTAAAAAAAAGCTTGAAGTAAGTACAAATTTCTTACCACCCTGAGAGTAAAATACCAAAGCGAGCGTATTATTCTCAGATAACTTATTATATTTTCAATGACTCTGAGACATAATTGAGGTTCAATGTCGTAATCGACTTATCTCATACTTTAAATCTTGAATCGTTCTTTGCTTAATGACGGATACTTTTTCTTTTAAATATCCCCGAAGAAAGAAGTCCAATGGTGGCAAATCATGATCGTGATCGTGGCGGAAAATTTACATCGCCAGAAAAAAAGAGCCAAAGAGCTATTGTTTCGTATCGTCATATCGTCCAGGTCCATATGCTCAATTTCTGGCCACAAGAAGCTCGTTAGAATATCGCGAAACGGACACCATTCGCGGTAACTGCTTAGCCAACCTCATCAAACCGCAACAAACAGTCACTCTTTGTGGATGCATTTTCAACTTTTCAACAATCACTCGTGGAATCTCATTTCCCAAAATGAGGTTGATTATGCTGACCAAAAAAATAACGAAGTGCACGAAATTCATTTTGATTTGGACGCCCATTTTCGTAAAAGGCTTCAACATTTTTAACGCGCTGCTCAATTATGTGCCTCTCCATGGTTGAATTTGTCGAACACTTAAACAAACTTGACGTTAAGGTGTGACTCATAATTAACGTTCGAATGTTGCTTTTGACGCTTACAAAAGTAGAAAGTAAACCTTTTATTCGCATTCAACGCTTCAATGTATCCTACGCTTTTGTGCATGTAACTTGATTCTACAGGTTTTACTTTTTTGACAGCTGCGTAGAAGGCGAAGAGGCATGTAACGCGTGGTGTGGGCCTCCAGCTTCAGGTAGCTCCAACTCCTAAGGAAGGGGTGTGTCTATAATTTTCTCAGATTGTACACTCAAATTTCTTTGTGTGTGTGTGTTTTAGTTGTTCTCAGGGCTGTTGGTTAACGCATTGTTTGCCACCCAGTGTTGAAGAGCACCTTTAGATTAGGCCAACACGGCAGATGCTCAAGTAAATATTTTTCACTCATATCATCCAAAAGTAATTAAACACTATTTAAACAGAAGATCAAAATTTGTTAGTAATATAATATTAAATATATTTAAGGAAACTAAGTGCAAATTTATTTCTATCGTACACCCAAAGAAAAAATATGTTTAAAAATGGTCACCTCCAACAAAACTATTTTAAAAGAAAAATTTTAAACATATTATGTTTAATTTAACCATATTATTGTCACCGACAACAATATTATGTTTAAATGGGTCCCCCATCAAGAAGGCGCAACCATATTATGGTTGCCTCCAAACACGTTTTGTTTAATAATAACTAAAACATGTTTAACACTTATAATAGCATGGTTGGTTTTCAACCATAGCATGTTGCTCTTGGAAAAGAGGAAAATACTATTGTTAACTTAAAAACAAATTGTTGTCATATTTAACCAAAACATGTTTAAAGACAACCATAATATGGTTGTGGCTTCTTGATGGAGGATCAATTTAACAAAAATATGTTTGTCGGTGACAATAATATGGTTAAATTAAACAAAATTTGTTTAAAAACTTTCTTTAAAAATAGTTTTGTTGGAGGTGACCATTTTATAACATATTTTTTTTTCTGCGTGTATAGAAGTAACGAAAAGGTGAAAAATTGTTCGTAAAAAATTTCGTTGTTTTTATAATTACAATCGGGGTTCTATATGAAACAAGTGCTAAAGAACTCATTAATCCGAAAATTAATTTTCGATTGTAATGTATTTGGTTTTTGTAAAATGTTAAACATCTTCTTTCTATTGTTCAGAAGTAGATAAAAGGTGACGCCGAGTCATGTTATTTGCTAAAAATATTTCCAAAAATGCTTTCCGGGTATTCATTCATACAACAAATGTATGCACAGGAAACAATTTTACTCAGCACATGGTGTTGCCTTTAGCTGTATGTGAATATGTTAACATTTGCATGTGTAAATGTATGTATGCATGTGTGTATATTTGTTAGTCTATTAACAAACATGATACTAATACTATCACTTCTCCTACTACTAAATAGTTAAAACACCCAGTAAAAGAGGGATTAGAAAAAAATAGGAACACCAACTAAATGTTGGGTACCAAAAAGGTACAAAAAAAAACTAGAAAACTAACAAATGAATAAAAAAAATGTGCATAAACAGCATTTTTATGCAAAGTAGTTGCTGTTGTTTGTGGTAAAGACACTGATGTTTAGTTGTTGCATATCGTTAATGCAGTACCTTTTCGTACACATGCATATAGACATGTATGTATGCATGTGTGTTTTTCTAGTTGTAGTTATTAAGGGTAATTTAGCTGGAAAAAACGAACTGAGCAAATAAATTGACAAAAAAAAAATAGTGCAAAATGGAAGCAAAAAAATAGAAATAAAACAGGTTAAAATAGCAAAATAAAAAGTTATAAAGTTGGTTGGTAAAGAGCTCAAAAATAAGTGCATTTACAATAGAAACGACTTCAATGAAAACAAATTATTTATTCAGGCATAAATATTAATCTCTATGTCTGTTTTTGTGAAAGTTTGTTGGTTCGTTATTAAACATTTGCAATTACAGGTTAATTTTAGCTGTTTTTTTAATAGAAAACAGCCACAATATGTAGTAACAATGGAACAAAAATAAATGTATAAATATATGTATTTCATTTTTATTAATATTATACATATCATATCATAAATGACACTATATCATAAAGTCCTTCGAAATATATTTAATTGTTATAATATTATCAATGACTATTTTGAAAAACAACGTATGATAGTTTTAGTTGATTTAAAGTTATTGATGCCAAATTTTATTATTTTTATTTTTTAATTATTATGCCATTTAAGATATTACCCCGTCAGTTATAAAAAAAAATAAAAAAAGGTCTTACTTACTCTTTAAATGTCAATAACAAAACATATCGCTCATTTACTTCAATAGTGACATAACTCAAAAAATCCATTTCAAGATAAATGCGCTTAAAGTTTTTCATTTGCTCTAACCACTTTGAAAAATTAAAGACACATTTTCGTCAAACAGGGAAAGTATAAAAGGTATAAAATGAATTTTATACATAATATGTACAGGTCGGTCCAGCCAAAACGCACGATTTAATTGTTTGGTTAGGAAAGGTTCCATGGGCAGTCATCGATAGACAGCTCACTTGGGTCCCTTTCTGATACCCAGCGCCAATGCCCATCCTGTAGAGTTATATGTTAATTTTTAATAAAAGAAAAAGTTTTCAGAGAATTATCTTAATATTTTTTATTATGAGAGAAGGATCTATGACAATTATGCACAGAAAAAAGTGTTTTATCAATAATTGAATTAATTATTTTTTTAGTTGAAAGAAAATTAAAAATTTTATTTTGATTTAATTAACATTTTAGTTGTTTTGAAATAAATTTTCAATTAAAATTTTAATTAAATAACAAAAAATCTTAATTGAATTTTTTCGCTTAAAATAAAATAATTTAAGCATGTAGAATTGTTGTTGGGAATTGTCAATATTTATTTTAATAAATTAACACATTGTTTGAAATGGCAAAGTTTTTTGATAATTTTTTTAATTAAAAATATCATTTATTGAAAAAAAATATTCATAATTTTACAATGTTTAGTAATCAATATAATCATTTTGGTAATAGGTGCAAAATCAACAAATTGTTTGCTTGATATTATAAATTTGGTATAAATTTTGTGATTGGAGAAATTTATTAATTTTTTCTGTGTGTGTGAAACAAAATATCTGCTTAATACTCGCCACGTCTTTGGTGGCATACCTCTATCCGATGGTCCATATTTGCAATGCCTCTGAGACATAATTGAGGTTCAATGTCGTTAATGTGTCGAATTATCTCATTCTTTAGCTCTAGAATCGTTCTTTGGTTATTGACGTACATCTTTTCTTTTAAATATCCCCAAAGAAAGAAGTCCAACGGTGTCAAATCGCATGATCGTGGCGGCTAATTAACATCGCCACGACGTGGGATAACACGGCCATTGAATTTCTCGCGCAAAAGGGCCATTGTTTCTGTGTGGCAAGTTGTTGGCTTGGTGGCAAGTGGCACCATCCTGTTGGAACCACATATCGTCCATGTCCATATCCTCAATTTCTGGCCACAAGAAGTCCGTTATCATATCGCGATAGCGGTAACTGCTTGGCCGAACTCATTTTCGAAGAAGTACGGCCCGATGACGATGCCAGCCCATAAACCGCACCAAACAGTCACTCTTTGTGGCTGCATCGGCTTTTAAACAGTTACTCGTGGATTCTCATTTGCCCAAATGCGGCAATTCTGCTTGTTAACGAATCCACTGAGGCCGATTATGCTGACCAAAAAAATCACGAAGTGCAAGAAATTTATTTTGATTTGAAAGCCCATTTTCGTAAAGTTATAAATTCGAAATTATCAACTTCGCTCTTGAACGCCACTACGGAACATTTTTAAATGTTACCAATTACATTTATATTATTATGTAAAGAAACCAAAGGATCTTTTGTGCAGCCGAAGTGTTCACTGAAGTAGATTAAGTCTACAAATAAAGCAATTTATTCCTAACGGTGGAAAATTGTATACTTCACCTTAAATTTTTAAGATAACTCCAAGAAAGTTTATTGTACTTGCATACTTATATTTACATACTTTTAGATTTCGTTTTCTCCACTCTTTTTGCGCGTTTAATAAATAATTCAGTGTTGTTTGGGAGAAAATATTTTCACATATTTAATTTGGGTGTTTTTTTATTTATTTTTCTTAAATGTTTTTTGCTTAACTGTGTTTTTCGCCATGTTTATTAATAGATATCAAATTATTTGGCTTACCACCCTTAATTATTGTATAAAAACACTGCACCATTTTTAAAGACATCGCGGGCAAACTCCTATCCGTGTGCAATTTCTCGAAGTACTTATCGAAACTATCAAATGATGAAAAATAGGCGAATATTCGGCGATACGAATACAAATATTCGTTACATCACTACTGTGTATCACTGTTGTGATCTGACAATTCTTAAATTGTACCTTCTTTATGCCACAATTGTACAAAATTGACATGAATTGTACCAAATTTTGGCTTTAAAATAAAAAAAAAACTATGCGTACTAAAATTTTGTAATACCTTTTTATTCAAAAAAAAAAAAAAAAAACAAGTAAGAAAGTGAAATGGGTCAAGCCCGACCCTTTGATACCCTACACCACAGTTTATAAATACCAACTTTCCGGAGTGTACCCTGTACGCCAGATCAAAATTATGTTAGGAGATAAATATGCATGTAAATGTTATTTGTGCGGAATATTATTAAGATATCTTCATCTATATGAGATTTGTTGTCTTTAAGTATTTTGAGTTTATAAGGGACATTTTGTCAGGACATAGCGCTAAATTTATTGTCGCCAAATGTTCTGTCAATACCAACATTTATAATGAAGTTATGGCATTAAAACCTTTTTTCGGGAGTAGTATTCTAATAAAATTTTGTTAAAGGGTTAGGATTGCACTATTCCTCCACTATTGTGGTGTGGGTATACAAAGCAAAGAACAAGCAAAATGTCTATTTTTTTGTCAGACAAAAGTGTAGACGTTTCGTTGACAGTGTCACAAAAACAATCGACAAAAGTGGCGCTTTGGCGGCTACCTAAAGGGATACAAGTACATACTCTTATATATGTATGTACTTAATATGTTAGTATAACATCATGAACATAATTTAACAATAATGCAATTAGTTCTGGTCAGGGCTGGAGATATGTAAATGAAGTTTTATTATTGGAAAGAAAAGTGATTTTATTTACTTCAAAGAAATGATAAACTTCGTTGGAATTTTTTTTTATTTGTAATTATACCTGTGTACTAGGGATGCCAATCTGTACTGATTTTTTAAAATCCCGGGATTCGGGATTTTGAAATCCCGATCCCGAAATCCCGGGATCCACATAATCCCGCGATTTTATTTAATTTTTCGGGATCAATGTGTTGCCTTAATATGATACTTTTTTTTAATAAACAACACTTTTTAAATATTCAAAAGGTTTTATATACGTAACATAAATTTTTAAAAATGAAAACAACAAAACAATTTATTTTATACATACATATGTTTATAACACTGCCCTCACCCATGATCAAACTGATCAGATTCTGAAAAAAGCTTCAAAAATATACGTATCTCTTAGTTTTTCTAGATCAATTCATTTCGGTTTTTTGACGGCAATTCAATTTTTAATGTGAATTAAGTTGTGACGAAATTAATACACTGCAAAGTGTAGTCCCTCATCGATCTCGACAGCTGAGTTAAAAACTGTAACACTATGTCGACTGCAGTGCAGTACACCTCCAGGGTGAGGGCGAGATTCATAATCAATAATTTAAGTACGTTTGAAATTTATTTTAAAACAAAATGTTTATACAAATGTTTCTTAAAACAGATTTCAAGTTTAAATAATTTATTTATAAATACGTCAAATAGTTTTTATATATAAAAAAATTATTTCATTTACCGTATGTTTTTTAAGAAAATTTTTTATTATTATTGGACCAGAAGGAATATGAGCTATTTCATCAATATTACAACTTAATTATTATAATTATATCAACTTTTATTCTTTTGCTTCTGAATAAAACTTTAATTGGATCCTGAATGATTTTTATTTTTTACTTGATATATAACAATTATTTCTTGATTTCTATATTTTGCATAAAAATAATCATTTTTATTTTGGAAATATGTCTTAAGCCAAAGCTGAACTTGCTAAACGTAATTGTAATAAAGGCATTAGATGTGAGTCTGCAAATTTCGTTTCTACTTAAAATAATGGTTTTTATTAGGCAAAATACAAAAATCTGGAAATAGTCGTCATATATCAAGCAACAATTTAAAATTTTAAATACTCGCTGTGTTCCAAAAACAAAAATTAAACTCAAAAATAAGAATTATTTCAATAAAAAATATAACTCAAAAATAATTTTTAATAATTTTTTTTTATATGGTATAAAAATTCAATAAAAACGAACAGTTTTGTACATAAAAGTTGATATGTTAAAAATCCCGGGACTCATAAAAATCAATCCCGGGATTCGGGATTTGCCGTTTGGCATCCCTACTGTGTACCAATAAAGTTTCGATTGTACTAAATTTGGTACAAGTGTACCACAAATACCATCAGTTTTACAACAAATATGTGTAATTTGTTTAAAAATTTAAAAGAAAGCATTTGATGTTTCATATTTATTTTTATCATTTTGCATCTTTTTATTAGAAAAAAATATAGTGAAACTTTGTGAACAAAATTTCACTTTTCCATCCTTGATTTTTACTTGTGCTTCTATAAAAAGACAACTCTGATAAAATGGAAAATCGTTTAGAAAAATTTCGAAAAATGGTGAGAACCGTACGACTGTCAAATTTCTTTAAGTATTTTTTTGAAATTTCTTAACAAATTGTTTTCACACTATTATCCATTTGGAATTTATATACGGCCTTAAAACAAAAACTAATTTTAAAATATTGTGTTTGTCTAAAATGCAACTTAAGCGAATGAAATTTTCGTTCGAAATCGATGAAGGCAGTTAAGTTAAGTTTTTGGCATGTCGTACAACTCAGTTTTATAGTGTAAAATGGCCTCAATTAGGTATATGATGGAAATTGATTTTAAAAACTAAACGATTTTAAACCGAATATTTTTCAGTATCTTTTTAAATAGATTTTAAATACATTTTTCTTTTATTTCCTGGTTTTATTCTTCTTAATTTTATTTTGTATATGTTCGTGGGATTGTGTTTTGGAACAAAAGTTAAGACATTAAATCCAAAATTAATATTTGAATTATTCGAAATTCGACCGATTTTCATCACAGATGTACATGAATATTAGAAAGTTGTTTTAAATTAATTGCACGTTACTGAAAGTATTCATCAATTCTGTATTAAACTTTTTGTTTAACACAGGATGATTATAATACGCATTTCTGATTATTTGACATTAAAGCTAAGCAAATTTAGGTAAATACAACTCTTTCCGAGTATAATAACAGGGTGATTATAATATACAAGTTTTTATGCTCACATCTTTGTCTATAAATTACAAAAAAAAAAAATTAAGTTATATTTAATTTTTTTTCTAGTTCGAAAATAACGTCCTTGAACACCTTATTTGCTAAATGTTGCAATTAAAATTTTCTCCCGCATGAGTAAATTAATATTTTTAATGCCACAAAAATTTTACAAATTAAAACAAAACCCCCTTTAAACAATTACCAAAGAACTAAAACTTTGTGGAATTTCTAATTGTTAGAGGAACGAAAAAAAAATGTTTAAAACATTTTTGATTATAAAATCTTAAAGATTACGAAATGTAAAATAGTTGACTGGTAGTTGGGTGCATGTTTGGATGGCTGCTTGTTACTCATTTTAGTAATTTTTATGTGTTTTTTATGTTAAAAACAATTTGTGGCAAGCTTAAGTGCGTGTTGGGCGCCAGTGTCAACAGCAACACAAATTACTTGATTTTTCATTTCGTTTACACATATTTACTTTTCCAGCAAACCAGTTAAAAAATTTGAATTGCCAAATACTTATTGCGTGCAGTTAGATGATGAGTACAGAAAAATACAGTGGGTTGTAAAAATAATACTAATTAGAAACCGTAGATTCCGTAGTTTCAATTTCGATCCAATTTGTTTACGCTTTTTGATCGAAATCGACTGTGACATGTCTGCTCAATATTATTTTAAAATTTTTTTATTTAATTTTTTCACCGACTGTATTTCAGATAGTCTCTGCATTTAAGAATCAAATAACTAAACATCGAGACTAAACTTAAACTTAATTTAAGTACCAACATTGAATGTAACCAATGCCACTATTATTACAACTAAAATACATACTACTACTACTACCTCTTGGTAAAAAAATTTCCCCCTCGTTACACTGCTCTATTACCCCTCCAATACTGCTATAATTGTTGTTCAACACAACTATAAAAATAACAATAGAAATAGCAGCAACATATTAAGTTTGTTGCTAAAAGGAAGAAGATGACGAGGACGAGAGTAGAAAAAAAATTACACGATAAAACTAAATGCTATAAATATAAAAAAAATAAAAAAGTTTAAGAGAAGAAAATAAAAAGAAAACAAACTTTGTCCCTGATAAAGTTCTTCATCTAGTTGGACGTGTGTTGTAATGTTCTGTTCTCTGTCGTGTTTTGTATTCTTGTACATGTCTTTTCAAGACAGGCATGACATAAGGGGTACAATAGGACTCTTTTCAAGGGTACAATTGAAAAGGGGTAAGAGAAATATGGTTTAGTATATAAAATGTATAAGGAAAGGATTTGAAGGAATTAAGCTTGTAACCATTTGTATCTCTGGCAAAACAAGTAGTGGCAATGGTTAGAAAGATTCGGCTCAAGAATGGATAATGTCTGGTTGGTTTTTTGTACATTTTCACGACATCAACAAACTTTTTACAAAGATCCCGAAATAAAACATTTGGCACGATATCAATGTTTGTGTCCAAAATCAATGTATGTAGAGATATCCGGGAGGTTTAGGGATCATCTCAAGGATATTTTACCTTTTGGTGTTACATCCTCCCAGGTAAATCAGGTGTATTCGTCAAATAATCCGGCAAAGATCCAAAATTATAGGTCTTCTGAAGTCTTCGTGATTTGTTGAAGGCTCACTAGAGATTTTACCTATCTGGTGTCACGGGAGTCAGTTGCCCCCGGTGACACGGCGACGTTATGACTATTAAAGCCCCCGTTAGTATTCTTCTAGCGAGAAATAATTTCTGTATTTCAGAAAAATTAACTTTGCATAAGCTTTTCTTCTTAGATAGAAGGTTGCTTTTTATTAAGTTTTTCTCCGTCCGATGGGAGAGTGCCTGTGTGTTAGTGTGTGTTAGCCGAGCACACGCGGGGGCGGTTGGTAAAGGCATTTTTTGGTCGCCTAGTGGTGAAGAGCCACCATGTAATTAGGCTATATACAGAAAACAATTCTCCAATAGTTTTCATCAATTAAAGCATTAACAAAAATAAAATCTGTTTTAATTAAAAATTTTATCTAGTGAATTAAACGTTTAATCAAGTAAATTAAACATTATCAAGTGAATTAAACGTTTAATGTAGTGAATTGATACTATTAATTTTTTAATTAATATCACAAATTTTTTAATTGTAATTAATTATTTTTTCAGTGTATGGCAGGTGCTCATGTGAATTATTTTCACATTTGTATATATTTAGGGGGTTATTTTGTAAAGCACTTTACCTTACGTTAATAAATTTTTCATATAAAATTTTTTGAATTTTTAAGAATTTGTATGAAAATATTTTTTAAGGAAGGTAAGTTTAAAATATATTTGAATGAATTTGGCTATTTTGTTTAAATTTTAATTTAAAAATTTGTTATAATTTTGCTGAAGGAACAAAGTTTTAATCAAAATAACACAGTTAGTCAAGAAAAGAATCGTGAGAATAATCAAATTTAGTAAATAAAGATAGAACCCAATTATAGGGATGGGCAAATTGAAAAATATATCGAAATATATCGTATCGATATTTTTTAAGAGTATCGATATTTATTAATTTAAAATATCAATATATCGAACGTATTAAACTGAAATTATTACCAAATTTAAAAACTTAATATACCTATGTCAATACATATCTACATATATACAAACATATTACATGTAATTCCATTCTAACTTTTTATGGTTTCTCTTAATTTCAAATTTACGGCCTTACCCTCGATTTCTAACGAAACTTTCATTCGCATAACTTTTATTTAAAGCAAAAACCAATTTTAAAATTTAGTTTTTAAGGTAAGTTATGCGAAGGAAGTTTTCGTTTGAAATCGAGAGACTGGCAGTTTATTCTACAATAAAAAAAATTCAAAAAAAAGTAAAGAATACAAAAAAATGTTTATTTAGTCGCCATATGAAATCTAAAAAAAAAAAAATTAATTTGGATTATATAATGCCGGATTATGCACTGCCAGTAAACAAAACTTGTCACATACTATACAAGTAAACTGTGCAATATTTTATTTTTAATACATATACATATAAGAACATGCTCAAATAAAAAAAAAACGAAATAATTTTTTTTTATTAACATTCCAACTTTCATGAGTCTATTGCTGCCAATACGCAATAATTAAGGTCATTCTTTGCATAATTCTAGGAACCCTTTCCAGAATATTTTTTCCGCGCTTATTTTTTTGTTGTCATCTCTTAAAAAACCGAGACAAAACAGAACTGTGTATTCTATGAAAATGTATAACTTAAAAGCGCCGTTATTTTCTTAATATTAATTAAAAAACATATGATGCAATTCCTAAAAAAACAACAATATTGTAAGCAGTTGAGCAACGGTTAAAATGTTGAATTTTATTATAAAGAGATTTTAAATATATCGAATTCGATAGTCGTAGATAAATATCGATGTATCGATATATGGGTATTTTTAATATCAGCGATTATAATAATATCGATTAAAAAATTTTTAAATATCGATATTTTGATATATCGATATTTATTGCCCATCCCTACCCAATTATGAATAAAAATTCTCCGGGAGTTCTGTCTCTCTCTCTATATCTCTCTTCTCCGATTTTTTACAATTGAATTTAAGTAGAAAAAATGAGAAAAGGAAGAAAACTTCCGGGAAATTTTTTTACATAAATGAGTTGGTTAGGAAAACCCAAACTGTTCATCAAATAAGTACTTTTTCCCAATCTTTTCGGTACTTCTTCCAATGATTATTCCTTTTATAGGTATGCAATATCTATTACAAGTACATGTATCCGCTGTAATTCAACTACTTTCTAAATATCGAAATGTTTAAGAATATACCACCACCACAATTTTTTAGATAGATTTGTGTTTATGATACAAATCTTTAAAATTTAGTTACCAAGTCAAGGGAAAAAATTTAAAAAAAAAAAATTCATAATGTACAAGAAATGGGGGGAAAACGTTACAAAAAGATTGTTGCAACAGCATAAAAGGAAAACAAGTTTAAATAACTTTTCTTTCCAAAAAAAAAAAAATATGCTTTCTACTTATTCTTATTTATTTTATAATAAAATATTATTTCAAACTTAAGTTTTGTTTAATGAAATAGATTTAAGATTAAAATATCATTTGTGTAATGCAAAAAGATTGTTAAAAGTTGCTTAAAAAAAATTAATAGAAATAATTTCAATGAAATGACATGCCGTGCTGTATACAGCAATTAATGGTAAATTTATGTTTCATCAGAAAAAGTAAAACAAACAAGGACACTCATCCTTATTCGACCGAATCCTTAATGCCCTTCGCCTAATGCAATGTAGCGTCTTAGAGCACTTACCCTCTTTAGTGGGTATCAAACAGAATTACAAAATATGTTGGGTACATGTTTTCGTTTAAAACACATTTCTCTATTTAATCGGCAAATCATGTATGCATTTTAATTATGTGGAAAAAAGCAAACAAGGTCTACGTATTAAAAAAAATAAAAAATATTAAAAAACAACATCAACATGTTGCTACGGTATTCAGTTATGGGGCACCGCCTTCTTCTCGAATATTGAAAAATTCCAAATGGTATTAAAAAAAACTTGAATATTCACAAGGATCTAAATGTGATGTTAGTAAAAGCTTTGATCACGAAATATTCTGTAAAATATTTAAAAAGGCTTGAATTGCACTCAAATTCTTTAGCCCGAAATATTTTAAATGATAGCGCCCTTACTCGCTTATTTAGAAGCGGTACTGCAGGGCTTATCCGATTAGAAGAGCGCTCAACACCTTCATACATACAAACATACGTGAACAGAACCCGTGAATGGGTAAATTTTTGTCTGGCACTGTTAGGACATAACATAAAGTAATAGAATAAGATCCTATATTAATTACCAAGCTCGAGGCCACAGTTTTCTTATAAATTTTATTCTTTTTTATTTTTCTTTTTCCAGAAAATAATAGAATAAGATTTGTTATTAATTAATTTATTTATTAATGGTGTGCTAATATCCCAATCATTATTTATGATTAAAACACTGAAATTATTGTTGTGGGAAAGCTAGTTTATATGCCCATTCCGCTGGTTGCTTAGGCCAGCTCGTCAGGAAACGTTTTCCAAAAACTTTAGAAAAACTAAAAATATTATACAAGTGAGACCATAAAGTGAATAAGAATTTTAAACACGCAGGTCTTAATTGTAACAATATCAAAGCTTCAACAAAGCCACAACAATAAACAGTGAATTTTTCTTTCTTACATTCCCCTACAATTGGCTGGTTTTTTTCCAACACGAATTGTAGTTGTAAGAGGATAGAAAGAAAAAAACAAAATTAAAAAAAAAACAAATTGCCATTTCAGTTTTTTATTTGCCGAGCATATGCAAAGATTTGGTTAACTGTTGTTAATTCATATTTGATTTATAAAAATTTAATGAATAATTATTAAAAAAAATTCTGTTATTCGGGTATTGCAGGGTATTTTAAAAATATTGTTTACTCTATTTTTTCCTAAATAAGAAGAATTAAATTAAAACGATTCAATGTGCCTTTTTGTAAATAACTTAACAGCAACATTGTTCGCGTTTTTTGCTTATGTATGAAAAATTATTCAAATCTAATGTTTTTTATTCACCATAATCATGAATGAAAAAGAAAAATGAAATGTGGGGATTTTATCGTTCGAACACGATAATCGTAGGAATACAATTGCACCGTATGAACGTAGTAGCGTATGACGTTGATACGTTGTCAAATAAAAACCTGTATTATTTAATACAAAGGAACACAATAGTTGGCGCAAACGTAAAAGCGTATCTACGTCGTACGTCGACATAGATCTAATTATATTTCATACGCTGTTTACGGACGTATTGTCATAGAAAAAGAAAAATTTTAGAAATACAATGAAATAATTTTCGTGTTTTCAAAATGAGTATTTTAAAACAAATAAAAAGAAGGAAAAAACAAACAACAATTTCAATACATTTACCATAAAAAATATTTTAGATTTATAGCAGGTTTATGGAACGAATTTTCTATGAAAATTTGTTTATTAAACCTATTGTTAATCAAAAATATTGTTTATGAATATGGGGGTTAGACTTTTCTTACGACTTACGTTCTTACGACGTACGACTCAGTTTTGTTCCTATCATAAATTCTCAACTTTAATTTAAGTTATTAAAATTTGAAAATACTCGTAAGTCATCCTGTCGGTTTTTAACTCGTTTAAAACATGAAAATATTAGTTAACTTTAAGTTCATATACAGGGTGGTAAAAAAAATAAATATCTACTTTATTTCTTTTTGATGCTTAAGTTATTTTGGAATTGAAAAAAAAGTTAGTGCCGCATGTTCTTAGATTTATTTAGTCATGGTACTTCTTAGATGTGTTTTATGATTTTTTTTCGGTTTTCGGCTCTTTTTCATAAAGGCCTTTTAAAACTATGACACAAGTTTTAAGTATTTTGACGAAAATGCTTCCCTGATCTAATTATTGTTTGAAAATTTTCAAAAAAAAAAACAACAACTTATCATGACAGGGTTGTATTTTAACATCTAAATGTAAATGTTTTCGAAATAATATTTTTTTTAGTTGGAGTATGATCTGCCTTTTCACGTACAATTATTGGCTGAGTTGCAAAACATCATTATACTTTGCAGTCAAAGTCAAAAATGTATTATATAGTTTAACGATGCACAGTTTGCTTCTTGGGTACGCATTGATATATTTTTTGGTGCATTTTAGGACGGATAACATTGTTAAAATCTACACCGTTGCATTGTAAAATGCATTTATAAAGGCGAGTTGCTTTGTAACTGACATTTTCCCAATCTTTTCGGTACTTCTTCCAATGATTATTCCTTTTATAGGTATGCAATATCTATTACAAGTACATGTATCCGCTGTAATTCAACTACTTTCTAAATATCGAAATGTTTAAGAATATACCACCACCACAATTTTTTAGATAGATTTGTGTTTATGATACAAATCTTTAAAATTTAGTTACCAAGTCAAGGGAAAAAATTTAAAAAAAAAAAATTCATAATGTACAAGAAATGGGGGGAAAACGTTACAAAAAGATTGTTGCAACAGCATAAAAGGAAAACAAGTTTAAATAACTTTTCTTTCCAAAAAAAAAAAAATATGCTTTCTACTTATTCTTATTTATTTTATAATAAAATATTATTTCAAACTTAAGTTTTGTTTAATGAAATAGATTTAAGATTAAAATATCATTTGTGTAATGCAAAAAGATTGTTAAAAGTTGCTTAAAAAAAATTAATAGAAATAATTTCAATGAAATGACATGCCGTGCTGTATACAGCAATTAATGGTAAATTTATGTTTCATCAGAAAAAGTAAAACAAACAAGGACACTCATCCTTATTCGACCGAATCCTTAATGCCCTTCGCCTAATGCAATGTAGCGTCTTAGAGCACTTACCCTCTTTAGTGGGTATCAAACAGAATTACAAAATATGTTGGGTACATGTTTTCGTTTAAAACACATTTCTCTATTTAATCGGCAAATCATGTATGCATTTTAATTATGTGGAAAAAAGCAAACAAGGTCTACGTATTAAAAAAAATAAAAAATATTAAAAAACAACATCAACATGTTGCTACGGTATTCAGTTATGGGGCACCGCCTTCTTCTCGAATATTGAAAAATTCCAAATGGTATTAAAAAAAACTTGAATATTCACAAGGATCTAAATGTGATGTTAGTAAAAGCTTTGATCACGAAATATTCTGTAAAATATTTAAAAAGGCTTGAATTGCACTCAAATTCTTTAGCCCGAAATATTTTAAATGATAGCGCCCTTACTCGCTTATTTAGAAGCGGTACTGCAGGGCTTATCCGATTAGAAGAGCGCTCAACACCTTCATACATACAAACATACGTGAACAGAACCCGTGAATGGGTAAATTTTTGTCTGGCACTGTTAGGACATAACATAAAGTAATAGAATAAGATCCTATATTAATTACCAAGCTCGAGGCCACAGTTTTCTTATAAATTTTATTCTTTTTTATTTTTCTTTTTCCAGAAAATAATAGAATAAGATTTGTTATTAATTAATTTATTTATTAATGGTGTGCTAATATCCCAATCATTATTTATGATTAAAACACTGAAATTATTGTTGTGGGAAAGCTAGTTTATATGCCCATTCCGCTGGTTGCTTAGGCCAGCTCGTCAGGAAACGTTTTCCAAAAACTTTAGAAAAACTAAAAATATTATACAAGTGAGACCATAAAGTGAATAAGAATTTTAAACACGCAGGTCTTAATTGTAACAATATCAAAGCTTCAACAAAGCCACAACAATAAACAGTGAATTTTTCTTTCTTACATTCCCCTACAATTGGCTGGTTTTTTTCCAACACGAATTGTAGTTGTAAGAGGATAGAAAGAAAAAAACAAAATTAAAAAAAAAACAAATTGCCATTTCAGTTTTTTATTTGCCGAGCATATGCAAAGATTTGGTTAACTGTTGTTAATTCATATTTGATTTATAAAAATTTAATGAATAATTATTAAAAAAAATTCTGTTATTCGGGTATTGCAGGGTATTTTAAAAATATTGTTTACTCTATTTTTTCCTAAATAAGAAGAATTAAATTAAAACGATTCAATGTGCCTTTTTGTAAATAACTTAACAGCAACATTGTTCGCGTTTTTTGCTTATGTATGAAAAATTATTCAAATCTAATGTTTTTTATTCACCATAATCATGAATGAAAAAGAAAAATGAAATGTGGGGATTTTATCGTTCGAACACGATAATCGTAGGAATACAATTGCACCGTATGAACGTAGTAGCGTATGACGTTGATACGTTGTCAAATAAAAACCTGTATTATTTAATACAAAGGCACACAATAGTTGGCGCAAACGTAAAAGCGTATCTACGTCGTACGTCGACATAGATCTAATTATATTTCATACGCTGTTTACGGACGTATTGTCATAGAAAAAGAAAAATTTTAGAAATACAATGAAATAATTTTCGTGTTTTCAAAATGAGTATTTTAAAACAAATAAAAAGAAGGAAAAAACAAACAACAATTTCAATACATTTACCATAAAAAATATTTTAGATTTATAGCAGGTTTATGGAACGAATTTTCTATGAAAATTTGTTTATTAAACCTATTGTTAATCAAAAATATTGTTTATGAATATGGGGGTTAGACTTTTCTTACGACTTACGTTCTTACGACGTACGACTCAGTTTTGTTCCTATCATAAATTCTCAACTTTAATTTAAGTTATTAAAATTTGAAAATACTCGTAAGTCATCCTGTCGGTTTTTAACTCGTTTAAAACATGAAAATATTAGTTAACTTTAAGTTCATATACAGGGTGGTAAAAAAAATAAATATCTACTTTATTTCTTTTTGATGCTTAAGTTATTTTGGAATTGAAAAAAAAGTTAGTGCCGCATGTTCTTAGATTTATTTAGTCATGGTACTTCTTAGATGTGTTTTATGATTTTTTTTCGGTTTTCGGCTCTTTTTCATAAAGGCCTTTTAAAACTATGACACAAGTTTTAAGTATTTTGACGAAAATGCTTCCCTGATCTAATTATTGTTTGAAAATTTTCAAAAAAAAAAACAACAACTTATCATGACAGGGTTGTATTTTAACATCTAAATGTAAATGTTTTCGAAATAATATTTTTTTTAGTTGGAGTATGATCTGCCTTTTCACGTACAATTATTGGCTGAGTTGCAAAACATCATTATACTTTGCAGTCAAAGTCAAAAATGTATTATATAGTTTAACGATGCACAGTTTGCTTCTTGGGTACGCATTGATATATTTTTTGGTGCATTTTAGGACGGATAACATTGTTAAAATCTACACCGTTGCATTGTAAAATGCATTTATAAAGGCGAGTTGCTTTGTAACTGACATTTTGGAACTCAGCCGTTTTTCCTTCCTCCAAAGAAAACAATCGGAAACGGTAAAATCCGGTAAATTTAAATTGCTAAGTCTTGAAATAATGCGTTCACTAAAAACTTAACAGATTACCTGTCAGCATTTTTTTATGCGATGTTGCTTGATTTTACAGCTGGTCTCAATCAATTTTTTAATTGTGCGGTATTAAGTAGCACTGATGGTAACTGCACTACCGACATCAACTTCAAAGAAATATTGACTTATATTACGTCCACATGATATTCCACAGCCAACTGTATACTTAAGAAGATGTAATTGGCGCCAATAAAATGGCACTTCGCTTCTCTGTTTCATATATTCAGCAATGAATGCCATTGCCAAAAATTATGTGTACCACTCATTATCAGATTGTACAGAAAAAATCATTCTTTAATTCAATTATTTTAGTTAATTGTTCAATGTGTGTCGTATTGTTTTAAGTTTTAAAGATTTTCTTAAAAATAGTTAAAAAAAAAAAAAGAATATCATGAAAGAATAAAATTGTAGATCAGTTGATCCCGTTTGTTAATCTTGGGCGACCCTGTTCATTAACGTACCGTATATTTACTTGATATTCAAAATATTTTAATTCATGAGATTTTTTACCGAACTAAAAATAGATTTCAATGACTAATTTTTAGTTCGAAAGAAAAATTATTTCTTTATGCAATTTTATTTAAGACATAATTCATATAAACCAGACAAATTTTGTTTAAACAAATAAAAAAATTAAATAAATAAATCAACAACAATTATTTGTTTTATTTGTTATTTAAAATTCGTTAAGTGTCAGTACAGGCGAACATGCAATAAAATTATTATGACTGAAATTGTTTTATAAACAATAAATATTAAACAGGTATGTCTTTATTAATACATACAGACACCTGTGCTCTTCCATACACATACACACACACACATAAGTACATACATAAATGAAAACAAATACCTTTACACATTTACCACAATCAAAAACAAATACAAATGCAAACAAAAAATAAACACCATAAAAGTTAAACATGCAAATGACTGGTTGACTGCCAGACAAACAGTCAATCAGTCAGTTTGTCTGTCACTTCATTATTAAGTTCATGTTTTTATTGAATTGAATAAATACAACCATGTCAATAATAAGAAGAAAAAAATTCAATTTACAATAACAAAAATCTAAAAAGAATGAACAATTGCATGCTGAAAAGGAAACAACAACGTACCCATTGTGCAGGCATTGAAATCAGCCAGTCGGTGGTTAAAGGAAAATAATAAAATTAAGACCGTCATCATCAGTAGTTACTAGTTTTATTGTCATTGTTAAGAATTATAATCATTAAATTTGAAATAAACACCCACATAAATGAAATTTATATTTATGATTCCAAATTTCAAGTGCTTTACAGGGTGTTTTTATAGAGGTATAAAACTTTAAGTTGGCAACACTTTTTTAACTAGCGGCCATTTTGTCAACTGTCAAGTAATTTATGTTTAGTTTGGTTTGGCATTTCAAAATGAATAGACTAACGCCTGAACAACCCTTCCAAATTGTGCAAATTAATTTTGAAAATCATGGGTTCTGTTCGAAATACGAAATAAGCAAATTTTATTTAGCGATGAAGCTGACTTTAGTTTGAATGGATACGTCAATTAACAAAACTGCCGTATTTGGAGTGATGATAATCATCATGTGTATCTTGAGACACCGTTACATCCAGAAAAACATACTGTTTGGTGTGCTTTATGGGCTTGGGGAAACATTGGTCCGTACTTCTTTAAAAAAGATACTGGCCAGAACGTTACAGTCAATGGTGACCGCCATGATAACTGACTTTTTCGTTCGTCAATTGAACAACCATGACGTGTAGGAGCTGTGGTTTCCAAAAGACGGCGCAACATGTCACACAGCTCGTGCCACAATTGATTTATTGAAGGTAACGGTTAGTACCCGCATAGTTTCACGTTGCCATGAATTGGCCTGCAAGATCGTTCGATTTAACGCCGCTCGACTATTTTCTGTGGGGATATGTGAATTCGCTAGTCTACGCCATTAAGCCCGAAGCGTTTGACCCCTTGGAGGACAATATTCGCCGCGTTATTGCCGATACACGGTCACAAATATTGGAACAAGTCATCGAAAATTGGACCTTTAGATTAGGCTACGTCCGAAGCCATGTGCCAGAAGTTATATTTAAATAATAATGCCAAAAGATTATCTTTCGAATAAAGTAAATTTCATGTCAATTTAAAAAATTAATCTTTGTTTTATTTCATTTCAAAGTTCTATAACTCTTTAAAAAACACCCTTTATTATGAGTTACTTTGCTTCACATTAATTAATAAAGCTGAATGAAGTTGAGCCAAATGTTAAATATTGTTTGAGATTTGCTAAAAAAAAACAAGTTAGAGTGCTATATTCGGCTGTGCCGAATCTTTGATACCCTCCACCGACAGGAGTGAGCTCTATATGATGAATACATATATATTATTAACTAAGCTACACAAAAACGAGCGTCAGCATTAAAATTATTTGCGGTTTAGATATGAATTAAATTATTGACCGACAATAAGAAAATTTTATGCGTTTCTTGTTAGGACTTTGAACATGCTTGAGTAAAATATCATGATTCGTAAAAGTTTTAGCCGAACTAAAATAATGTTTAGGAGGGTAATTTGTATTGGACCTATGGTAAATTATGGCCCAATCATCCCAAAATTCTGAAAACTGATTTCTAGTATTACAAAATATAAATTAGAATACATTTCAATACAGCAGCGTAATTAGTTTTAGCGTTAACAGAAAATTTCACAAATTTGCATGATATTTTTTCTGGCCATATGAATTTAAGTAAGACATTTTACCGCAATATCTATATCTGTGATGGTTTAAGGCGAATTTTATTATTTTCCCAAAGTGAGCTTTATTTGGTTTTAGGCGCAATAAACTGTTTTCCGAGAGTAGGGTTTATATTTGGCCTAGGGTAAATTATGGACCAACCTTCACGAAAATTGGCAATGTGATTTCTCGTCCTATAAAACTGTGACGTACCGAATTTAAGTATGCTAACGTTATTTATTGCGGTTTTAGGCGTACTAAACTGTTTTCCGCCAGTAGGGTTTATATGGGGCCTAGTGTAAATTATGGACCGATCTACAAAAAAATTTACAGTATGATTTCTGGTCCTATAAAACTGTGACGTACCAAATTTAAGTATGCTAGCGTTTTTTATTGCGGTTTTAGGCGTACTAAACGGTTTTCCTCGAGATGGGTTTATATGGGGCCTATGGTAAACTATGGACCGATCGTCACGAAATTTACCAGTATGATTTGCAGTCGTACAAATCAAATTCCAGCAAAATTGTATGTCATTCCGTGCATTAATAAACCATTTATGTTAGTTTTTGTGTCAAAATTATCAATTTTTTCAGGGTGGTGGTTCCACATTTTGATTCATAGTTCTGATCCTACTGAACCGATGTTGCTGGATTTCAATCCCAAACTGCTTAGGATAACTACAAGCAATTTGAGACCAAGTTTGTTCTTTTCGTTGGCGTTTTTCAAAAGTGAGCGTGTTTTCAACAGACGGACAGACGGACATGGCTAAATCGACTTAGAATTACTCAAGGAGCCAGAATATATAAACGGAATGACAAACTTAGTATACCCTCATTCACCACAGTGGTGGTGGAGGGTATAAAAATATTTTATCGCAAGTTATTGCATTATGACAGCTCGATTGACAAAAAAAACACCCTTTATTTCAATCTTTACACTGATAATTAATTTTAAGTGCAGATATATTAATATTGTTACTTTACAAGCGTTTTTGGCTTATTTCCTTTATAATAAACCTCTTGAGTTCTTTTATTGCAACTTTAATAAAATAAATAAAACACACCACTTTAAACACTTTATTTATAGCTGATACTAAATACTATTTACACAACTTCATTAGAACTTTGGAATTCTTTAACAATTTATAATTGCGATCTACACACTTAAACGTTTGTACTCAACTGATTAACGATGCCCACCTTCACGAGTAGTTGTACTCTGTTCGAGCGCTGATATCTATATGGCTCTAGAACATTCGACGTTTTCGAAATGTCTAACATTTTCGAGCTTTCTGGACCATTCGAGAATTTATTAGCTTAACAACTAATACCATTTTGCATT
The DNA here is from genome assembly GCA_943735925.1 of Pollenia amentaria. Taxonomy (NCBI): domain Eukaryota; kingdom Metazoa; phylum Arthropoda; class Insecta; order Diptera; family Polleniidae; genus Pollenia; species Pollenia amentaria. The sequence goes on along the minus strand of OX031006.1, from coordinate 236,644,739 downwards.
AACACTACGGCTGAATTTAAACTGAGCTATTATACATCAATAAACTAAAGCATAGTAAGGATTAATAATAATTTTAACATTATTATCGAATATTCGTGAAATACAGTGGGGTTGAACTACAATTATGTACAGGACTGCCAGATTAAATTGTGAAAAAATCGTCAATTTCCTGAGAAAAAAATAAAAAAAATCGTCTTTTTCTGTTTAAAAAAACGTAAAAAAAATCGGACCATTTAAATTTAGATTTTAAACAAAGTTTGTTCGATTTTTATTTAAAAACAAGCAAACAAAAACCTATTATATACACACATAAATATATATCCCTGCATGTTTATGAAATTGTTTGTTAAATTTAACAAACCTTTGTTAAGGAAAATTATCATAAAAAATTTGTTTTGTAAACCTTTAATTACTATATTATAATAATCTAAGGTTTTTTTTTCAAAGTCTTAAGAATAAAAGATACTTTCAATCGGGCCATTTTCGTAAAAATTTCAAATTTTTATAACGCTCACCCCAGAGGGCATATATACAAGTTCGTTTTTAAATAAGTTTATCATTCCTTTTGTAATTGCTTAAATTTTAATGTTAGGCCCTATAAAGTATATATGTATAATATAATATATTATATATTCTGGATCCTTATGAGTAGCAAAGTTGTTTTAATGATGTCAATCTAACCATGTGTTTGTTGAAATGGGATTTCCGAAGACTCGTGTATAAACGTTGCTATACATTTATATTAGATATAGAACGGAATAGTGTGCTATTATATTTCAGCAAGATCGGTCTACAAATACCTAAGAAATGAACAAAAAACCACGACTGCCTGTAATTTATACCCATAAATTTCTCATTTTGACCTGTAAACCTTAACTTCTTTAAATCTTCTTTAAATTTATTATTATTTTTTCTTTTTTATCTGAACTATTCTTTCTTCACGAAACTATAGTTTTGGCACCATGGCACCCATATAAGCTAGGATGATAAAATTTGGCTTAAAAATGTTTCTATATTTAGAGTATTAAATGTTAAAAAAACACGAGTGAACTCTCAATCTCAAAATAAAGGTTTTGGTACGAGTTTTTACTTAAATTGACTTGACTCCAAATTTTGCTTTTGCCCATAAAATTTTTTATGGAAAAGAACAAAAATGTTTTTTTTGTGCTGCCTAATAACAAATATCAAAATATTTAAAATTGTCTTTTTTTGAAGACTGAATAAAATCGTCACTTTTTAGAAAAAAATCAGCAAATCGGCACTTGGAACCAAAAATCGTCAAAATAACGATAAATCGTCAATTCTGGCAGCCCTGATTATGAATAACAATTTTGACATTACATTAGTACTAGAAAATTCTGTACAGTGATTTTTACATTGAAATATGATTAACTAATCAATAACAATTTAAACGAATAAAATTACTAACAAATACAAAATAACTAATAAATACAAGATAACTAATAAATGAAACTAGTTCTTAACTAAAGTTACTTTCGTAACAATATATTTGCAAATGCATTCATCTTTATTTTTGAAAGAACTGATTGGCCTAAAAAAATGTCGAGCTTTTTTGATTTATTTTCAAACACAGATTCTGTTATGTTACGCAAGATTTTACATCTAGAACACGACTTTTTCGATTTACTAAATATACTCTTTTTAAATTCCTTTCTACGCTACAGTTTTACTAATGAGAACATAATAAAATATTCTTAAATTTAAGTACAACATCTTGTACTGATTATATTTGTCACTCTTATACTTAAACATCCGTTCAAAGTCATTGCAAAATCACTATGAATGACAACAACTGACGGTATTAAGTGATTCTCGTTAACCTGCTAAATTCTCTTCATACACAACGGCCTAGTTAAAATTTTATAACACAACACTTTAAGATACACCCATATCAAAAAACATATATACATACATACACTTAGATTTTCATATAGAATACGAACACAAAGATACACTTATGGCTCTGTATTATGTATACCAGGAAGATACACAAAATGGGAAGTATTTTCATACAAAAACTATTAAATCCATATAATCTTTTATGCTAAACCAACACTCATACACAATAAGAGAAACAGAGTATGAATATGTGTATGTATGTGTTTCTATATACATACATATTTATATATGCATGTGTGTGGGTGTATGTGTCCTAAATAAAAGTCATAAATTGCATACTAGATTGGAATACAAATAAATAATGTACAAATACATAAATACGAATAAAACCAAATACATATACATAAATGTACATGTTAATACACGCACACACATTTGTCACATTCAGAGGTATCCATTCAGGTTGCATACATTTATAATAAAAAGATTTTTTTTCTTTTTTTTTTAAATTAGTTTTAGAATTAAAGTGGTATTAAATATTTAAAATTGTCAAGTTGGAACAAACAAAAAAAAAAGATTTTTTACATACAAATTCAATGGGACTTTTTGTATGTTATCGTACTTTTCTTAAAAGGGTTTGGAAGTTTTTGACTTTTTTACAATAGCAGCAGAGCTTTGTTTCCGAAATTTATTAAAGCTAGGATAACATTTTCTTTTCATGGAAATGTGTTAGCATCTGTCAGCAATATGCAGTACTCAGGGGGGAAAATGCGGTATAAAAAAAACACAATTGACACCATCCGTTGTCAGAAGTGAACCAACTACGTTTGTGCTCAATTTTAAAATGGATGGTGTCAATATTTTTTAACCACCTCGTTGTTATTTTATCACCAGTTGGGGTAATTCTGACAACAAACTGTAAATATATCCATAACTAGCATTTAACCCGCTACTTCGTTAGCGTGTCACTTTCTTTCGTGGACATATTTATATGCAAAAGTTTATGTTTCTAGATTTTAACTTTCCCCATTGATGTATCAAAAACTTCAATATTGTACTGGGAGCCCATGATTTAGTACGTATATGTCAATGAATGGAGAAAAATATTTTGTAAAAAAAGTACCAAAAATAGTTACGATTTTCACCCCTTAAACGTTCAAATTTCGAAAAAGTACCAAATTCGCATTTGTATTTTTGAGATAAGTTTCGACTGTGATATAACCTATATTTCTATGTTTATTGGTTTAAAAGATAGATGGGGTGACAAAAAAGTACTAAAATACATGTTTTAATCGTTTACTCCCTAAAAGGGCAAAATTTCAAAAAGTACCAGACACCTGTCCGCTTATTTTTCTTAAGAACAACCATAAGTATTAAATTTTTGTTGTATCTCTTTTAGTTTTGGAGATATGAGGTTACCGAATTTACCCGTTTTTACCCCCTGAACATTCGAATTTCCAAAAACCCCGTCTTACTGGATCGATTTGGGGAGAGACCAACCTCCGCTCCAAATTTCAAGTTTTTAGCTTTAGGCTGTGCGATAATGAATCAGTCAGTAACGTTACAATTTTATATATATAGATGGTGTCATTTTAACAACGGGCAAAATTTCAAAAAGTACCAGACACCTGTCCGCTTATTTTTCTTAAGAACAACCATAAGTATTAAATTTTTGTTGTATCTCTTTTAGTTTTGGAGATATAAGGTTACCGAATTTACCCGTTTTTACCCCCTGAACATTCGAATTTCCAAAAACCCCGTCTTACTGGATCGATTTGGGGAGAGACCAACCTCCGCTCCAAATTTCAAGTTTTTAGCTTTAGGCTGTGCGATGATGAATCAGTCAGTAACGTTACAATTTTATATATATAGATGGTGTCATTTTGACAACATGTTGTTTTTATTTTTGACAATACACCGTTGGTATATTAACAACATTCAGTTGTCATGTCGACAACTAATTGTTCTCAGTATAGAAAAGAATGACCCATTCTGAACCCAACCATATAATATTTTTTAAATAAAATTACAATTTACATGTTTTATGAAAAAAACAAAAATAAAAAAATTATGGTGAAAGGAAATTGCGAAATAATTGTCTTTCCTCTAACAGATTCATTTAATAAAGCTTTAAAGTCTTGAAATATATTATAATTATCCTATATATAATTAACTTCCACTGTTCTGTTGTTTCTAGAATTTGTATAAAATTTGACATTCAAATTAAGACTTTCTTAAGGAAGGGTCTTAGACCCTTTTAACATCATAGCCCTTAACTTATATGAAATGACGGTCTTGCATATGATGGTAATGAAAGGATCTAGTTCGAAAATGCGGAATATTTAAAGCAAAGTTAGCATAAAATCAATAAGATAATGCTCTTAAGTGGAGTTAGAATTTTCTTTTGTATTAGACAATAATTGATCCATTGGAACGGAACAATCACAAAAAAAAAGTGCAGGATATGGGAGACAATCCGAAGCTGTACTTTTCCACTATGCTTGTCCTCATGCTAGTTGTACCAATAAAAAAAAACTATTTCGAAAGCAGCGGACTAAAAGTTTTATCTCGCCCGCCTAATACACCAGAACTTAACCCGCCTGACCTCCATTTTTCGACTTAGCGCCACCTGGCAATAAGGAATACTTCAGTCGAAAAATGGACTAAATTTGTTTTTAGACCCTTAAAAAAGAAACAATTCTTACTTTTTTATTTAAAATATAATTTTTAAACCGAAACGCTTAAAAAAGAAAATATGATTCTCTCAAAAGCACTTTTTTTAAAAGGAACTTCTTTTAAAAGTACTTGCAAATATTCTTCTTATTTTTTTAATTAACTTTGCTATATTTAAACTTAATTCCATTTTAATTTCGTTACCAAGCCAGTGGATATTTCCCCAGAAAAGCCTTGAAAATCATTAACGTCATTGTGTAATAAAAAAAATTGTGCGTCATGACACGCAATTTTGTACTTAATAATAAAGCAAAAGAAACCAAAAACAATCAAAAGTTTTATATAAACAAAGAAATATGTCTGTGTCTGACGCCTAAAAGTATGCAAAACTATTAAACAACAGGCCGCTATCAAAAGTATGCAATGAAATATTTGTATTTTTATTTATGATGCGACTTTTTCATTATTACTGAAATAATATTTCATTCTACAAAAATGAGAATAATATTAATGGAATTATGTATAAATATAAAAACATAATAACGCGTACTTAAATTCAAAAGACACTTATTTGAACACACACATATACATGTTATTATAACAATTTAGAATTTTTAATAAATGAGAATACAAACAAATATTTTACATGTGCATGGCATTGCGAATGTTTGTCACATGATAAATTTATAATAGCACTCATATATTGTATTACAGTTATTTGTAAGTATAATTTATTTATTTATCGTTTCTTTGCCACTGATTGTTTTTTCTTTAATGGTTCCTTCTCTGTTTATTTTAATCGTTTGGCTCACTTTTTGACAGTAGGAATTATAAGTAGTATTTGTGTGTGCTTTTAGTGTGAGACGAGTTTTAAGTGGCCGTTAAACTTTTCTCAGTCGTAAAGTATGATTTATTTTAATTTTCACAAATTTATTGACTTTTTTTGGTGCCTTCTACCTAAAAAGTTGTTAGATGGGCAAATAATTTTATATTTTCAACAACAATTTTTTTAATGATTTTATTTTATATAATTTCTCTTTTTTTACTTAACAAAATATTCAGGTATGTTTTGAAAATCGATCATTTTAAAAGGTGTGATTATTTTTAAACGACATTAAAATCCATTTCTGAATTAAAGTTTTTATTAAAATTTACTACGGAATCAATTTCCTGTTATTTATAAACAGCACATTCATTTTTGTTCCAAAATACAGTTCAAATTACATAATCTTAATAAATAAAAGAAACCAAATGTTTACTTAACTGTTTACGAAATTTTCGGGATTAAAGTCGTTTTTATTTTAACCCTAGATGGTTACTGTTTGTGGAATCGACGAAGCTCATTTACACTTTATCATATAACTTTTTTAATGTGTATTCAAATTATGCTCTTTTTCAATACCGTTAGATGATGACGAAAGCTTTAAAATAATAATACATTTAAAAGACACAATAATGAGTAAAAGTTCGTATAAAATTTTGAAAGAGAAGAAAAAGTTTAATTTTTTATGCTTTATTTAATTTTATTTTTTTATAAAATACTTAACTAAAAAATTTTGGTTGATTTTTTACTTAAAAAATTGTTCCGCTAGAATTTTTTTTTAAAGTTCGTCGATTCGACGAAGAGTAACTTTAATATACCAAGATGAAGAGTAACCTTTCAGGGTTAAAATCGATTTCCATCACGTACCTGGTAAGTTAATTTGTTACTAAACCCATTATATAAAATAAGGAAATATTGTATTAAAAGTTTTTCGTAAACTTTCACCATTATCGACTTTTATATACAAATGAACAATACAGACAAGCGTGTTGTTATATGTGGTGCGCAAAACGAAAAACCGTTACATATTGTTAATTTTTCGATTCAATTTATGAGGAAAACCGTAAATATGCACTTGCTTGTTTATCATGGCGCGACCAATGAATGTAGAATAGAGCTGCCATACGTCCTGATTTTCCAGGAAATGTCCTGGTTTTAGACATATTGTCCTGGCCCAATCTTCTATTGTCCTTGTTTTTTGATACAGGTCAATGCAGCCAAAAATTTTGTTTTTGCTGATATTTGTAATGAACAGAGGTTAAGCTCTCTTATATCGGGTGATTCATCGTGAGGTTTGATTTATAATGTAAAATTAAGCATATATATGAAAGTGTACTTTAAAATGTTATTATCGGTTAGAAGAACAATGTATGGCAGTTACTGTTTGAAAATGATATAATGTTAATGTTGGCCATGACTACGTCTGAGGTGGTCCATTCGGAAAGTCCAATTTTTGGCGACTCGTTCGACCTTACCGACTGGTAACTCGCGAATAGCACGGGTTATGTTGACTTTCGAAGCGTCAATCGTAGCTAGCTTATTCCTAAAGACCTCAGGCTTTACATATCCCCAGAGAAAATAGTCCAAAAGTTTATTATTGCAAGATCTAGTTGGCCAGTTTATCATAGCAAAACGTAAAATTAAGTGCTCACAAAATTAGTTTCTCAATAAGGTAATTGTTTAACGCGCTGTATGGCTCAAGTTGAATTTTGTACGCTTTAAGGCCGAGAAGTTGTGGAATACGGAAAGTCAAGCTACTGAGAACGACGACGAATCGATTCGTCCAGTTCTTCGAATCGCACGAAAAACATTTCTCACAGAACATTGACTTTTGTAATACAGCTGAACAATTTGGAGAAACTCTTGTGGTGTGAGTCTTTCCATGATGACTTGCCAAACGATACTAAACAAAAATTACAAAGCAGTTTGCTATGAGTCACGCGTGATCTGTAAAAAAAGCATATGAAAAATCAAACCTCACGATGAATCACCCTTTACATTTTTAATCGTTTTAATAGTTCAATAGTTTTCCATCAATTTAACGTAATTTTTGAAAAATTTAAGGGCCAGATAAACGACATTAGCTGTTTGACATCAACAACAAGATGTGTGTGTGTGTGTGTGAATATTAAAAAAAATTTTTGTATTCACACAAACTTGCTCCATACTTTTCATATGTTTGTTAAACCGTTTGTGTGCTGTAATTGGCTCTTTAGTTTTACACATAAAATACAAAGGCAAAAAGATGAAATCAAATATGACGTCAGTGTCAGCATGAAAATTATAAGTTTATTACACTTGAATCAGCAACATCGTCATCACTATTACTATTACGTGATTATTATCATTATTAATGCTGGTAAAAATAAAATAATTATAATTATTTGTTTTAGTTGTAAATGTTACGTGTACTTTTTGTGTTTCGCTATACAAAATCAGTACCAAAATGAAAATACATACTGTCATAATTCTGTAATAAAAATTGCCTTTAATGTCAATTCAGTTGGTTTTATAGTAGCAATGTTGTTTAAAGTTCATACTTTATTCTCAACGTATAAGTGATATGAATTATTTATATCACTCATACGCACAAAGCTCCATTTTTTATAAAGAACCGTTAGAAGCAGAGTAAGATAATAAATATAACGAAGCGTTTGCAATCGTTTTGTTTGTTACTTTGTGGTGAGTGACACAAAAACAATGCGAATGATGTTGCCATAAAGTTTTGAATTGTTATTGCTTTTGAGAACAACACGTACATTATTTTAAACGTACGCAGCTTGAAAGGAAAAAAGTTAGCAAAATTAAAAAGTTTTAACAAAAAACTTTTCGTATTTGTTTTGGAGTTGCTCATGTACAACAAGATTCAAAAGTTTTTTAAAATACTGTACAAACGTTTCCGAAATGTTTCGCTTGTTTTCAGACAATATGCCTGTCTATACCATTTAAACTACTTAATCGATTAAATAAAAGTTTGTGTAAAAATCGTAAAGAAGAACATAAGCTTTAAAGAAATTAATTTTGTAAACACCCTGCTCTAATACAGGATATGTAATGAGATGTCAAAGTGGCTGCTTCAATTCTAAAAAAGCTTCAACAGCTTCTAAATTTACCATATATGAGGAACAGTTTGGAAGAATTTAGCTTTCTCAAAAGTAAACGATAAAAGCCCTCTCTTTAAGTTAATTGCAATTCAGATTAGTCAATTGTAATTACAAAGTGTCAATTGTAAACTAGAAAGTGGCAATTGTTATTTAAAAAGCCAATTACTTTTATTACCTATTTATTTTTGTTTTGTTAGTACAAAAAAAACTGCAATGATGATCTAAATGATACTAAGGAATATATGCACTTCGTTGAATGTTTTTAATATGTAGATTATCGAACGACTGACATTCATTTCCAATACAGCAGCTTGTGAACTATACAGAGTTGCAAAGGACGAGCGCAATAATGCCTCAGTTATGGTGTTCGTTGCATGATCTTTAATATCCTCCGAGTAGATTAATCTTTGTTCTATGAAAACCAGTACCTGCTACGTTTGGAACACGAGTATGGCTTTTGGCATAGGCTTTAACCTTAGACCAAATATTCTTAATGGGATTCAGCATCGGATTAAAGGGTTCTAGCAGCAAAAGAGATGCTGACTGAAAATGTGCATTGCCCGCAACAATCACGATATCTTTCAGCTGACTCCCCATATCGTGCCACTCTTGCTTTAAAATTTATTAAGTTAATGTTAGCACCTTTTAATGCTAGAAGGTGTTGTACTTCTCCATTCTCAACTATTCATTAGAAAATTTATAGTGATTTTTTATTATTTTTATATTTTTATTATTTTCTGAATAACAATTGACGCTTTCTGAATTACATGTTCCGTTTTCTGAACTAGGATTCTCTAATCAGAATTACAATTCACGCTTTCTAAATTTAAATTGATTTATCTGAATTACAAGTGGAAAAGGTATAGTTCAAATGGAATAACAACCCAGTTCTGCTCATTATGTGCAATATTATTCCACCACCAGACTTATTTCTTTTAAATCTGCTACAAACCTGTACCCAAACACTATCCAAACTCCTATTAATTAAATATGAATTACAGATTGTCACACACACACACACACGCTCACACACACACACATACTTTTAAATATGTCTATATGTAACACACCTACAATCCATTTGAAACACGTCCTTCCCATAGATTATATTTAATGCCTACCAAGAATAAAAAACGAGTAGCAAATTTAGCACAAACTTTTTTGTCCATGTCGTGAGAGAGAGAGAGAGAGAAAGAAAAACAAATTAAAACGTACGACGACAAACACATCGTAAATCACAAATGCGTTCAACCAGCGCAGCTTCTCCGTTTTCCTTGCCAAACTATGAGTAACTGCCTGACTGCACAACAGTAGCCAAACTCCCATTGTCGAATGTTCGTTCGTTACTTGAAACCAAAACAGTGGGTTCAACTTTACTCTAATTAAGTATTTAAAAACATAATTGTACTTCAGACAAACAAACTTCTCGTAAAATATTTAAAGTTTTAAATTACAGTTGAGGGCTTTTAATAATGGGTGTAATTTTTAAACAATAAAATAGTTTCCTTTCTTTTTCCGTTAAATTAAAAAATATATGAGTTACAAAAACATGATTTAAATTATGTTTGCAATTTTACTAGAAAACAGCTTAAATACGAAATATTTCTATTTACTCTGTTATCCTTTGTAGTGTAATTCATTTGTCTAACATTTAAACCTTTTTTACAAATCTAATTTCAAGTGCATATCAACAGCTAATGAAAAATTTATTTAAAAGTTCACCTGTTTTATAAGTAACCTGTTGAATTGGTTACTAAACAATTTTGTTATAACCCAAAAAATAGATAAAATTTTGTTTTTGCAATATAAATGGAACATTTTCACAGCAGTAACTTCATCATTATCATCATCATGGCAATACTAACTGTTGCAAGAGAAACACAAAACTTTGTTGCTTCAGAGACTTTCACAAAATTCTTCTTTTGGAAATTTTCAACGTTTTTGGATGTTTTTTTTTTCTTATAAACACACACCTGTTCAAATACACATACAATAAATGCACGGAAACCCAGCGGGAAAAAGAAGGAGTACTGATGCCTTCTAGAAGGCCTCTATACTCCTTCTTTTGGATGTTCAAGGCCTGCTCGCTCCATTCCATAGTCATATCTTTTTTACACACGTTGTCATTGCAGGGTAGGCCTACCGCTCTCGCTTCTTTTTGCTTCTATGACAACTGGATAAAAAAAATAATTATTTTGCTTTTGCTTTGGCAAAGAAAAAACAAAACCAAAAATGTTTCTTCTTCTCTTCTCCTTTTTCGCAGAAGGGAATGTGGAATGTGTATCTTATATTTTATACGAAAGAGCCGAGGCCTTCTATGAAGCATTCTTTAGCAGATAAAGATATAAATATAGATAACACTGCGGAACAAAATTGAACTTTTTTTGTGCGGCCGGGAACTTTGTGTAATTTTTTTACTAATTTGAGGTCGCTGATTCCAAATCTAACCTTCATTTTTCTCTATCAGCTCTAGTTTTAGAGATATACCGTTATGTCCAAAATTAAGGTACTTTCAGCACATATATTGAAATAACATGAAAATGGTGCATCATATTCCCTTAAGAAAAAAAACCGAAATTCGCTAACAATATTATCTTTAAGACGTACTAACATTGTTTTAAATTTGGCCAGTAATTTCAGAGATATCGTTGAAGTTTTTAAAAAAAACAAATAAAAATTTAAGAAAAAAAAAACAGTTTGGGTCTAAAAGCATTTAGTTCAACATATTTCGAATGAAACGAGCTTTATTTCATTGCAATCGGTGCACAACTTTTGATTGTGTTCACAATTTACCGAATTGATAAAAATTGCGATTTCCATAAAAAAAACGTATTTTAATGTGTATGTGTGAACAAAAAAAAATATACATTAAAATATGTTTTTTTTATGGATAAATTGTGAATACATTCAAAAGTTGTGCACCGATTGCAATGAAATAAAGCTCATTTCATTCGAAATATGTTGAACTAAATGCTTTTAGACCCAAACTGTGATTTTTGTTGCACATTTATTATTTATGAATTTTTAAAGAACAAAAAAATTTTTTTTTTTCTTAAATTTTTATTTGTGTTTTTAAAAACTTCAAGGATATCTCTGAAATTACTGGCCAAATTTGAAACAGTGTTAGTACGTCTTAAAGATAATATTGTTAGCGAATTTCGGTTTTTTTTCTTAAGGGAATATGATGCACCATTTTCATGTTATTTCAATATATGTGCTGAAAGTACCTTAATTTTGGACATAACGGTATATCTCTAAAACTGGAGCTGATAGAGAAAAATGAAGGTTAGATTTGGAATCAGCGACCTCAAATTAGTAAGAAAAATTACACAAAGTTCCAGGCCGCAAAATGGCTGTTCCGCAGTGTAATTGAAACAAAAAAATGTTTAAGCAGGCCTTTAATAAGGCCTAAAGTAAGAAGGTCTTTTGAGTTTTCCCGCTGGGAATGTAAGTCTTTTAAGACATACACAGAATTCTCATTCACATTCTAAATTTCAACAAAATGATTTATAGTTAAAAAAAAATTCTATGCGGGTGGATAATATTTAAAGTAAAAATAAAAGGATAATAAATTTTAAGTTGCCCATACAGAAAATATAGAGTTTTGGTTTAAGATTAATCTTTAAATAAATCTTTAGAGGGGAGGCACAAAAGGCTTTTCTTTAAAAATGAGAAAAATAGAACAAATTCTTTACAAACGAGAAGATTTTAGGATTTTCAGACGACAGTTCTAGTTAAAATCATTTATCACAAACAATCCGTAATAACCAATTTATACCCAGCAATGAAGAGAAGGGACAGAGTAGGAGAAGTGAGATTACTGAAACAAAGAAACTTTTTGTTCACATCATTCTTCACCAACAATTTATAATAGCACGTTTATACACAGCAAAATTTATGTTTAAAAGTCTCGAACATGTGATCGTTTATATTCTCCCGTCGTCTCTCTTTTATAAACTTAAACACCACTCGTTTACTCATCAACGCATTTCATGGTGTTTTAACTTTACTTGCGTTCTACGCTTTAAGTTACATGCAACGCTTTTCACGCAGCATTACCACAAGTATAAATTTTTTTTTTTTTTTTTTTAACAAAATCATCTGATTTGTTAGAACCCTGCTTGTAAAGCTTACAACAGTAGAAAGTTAACTTAGTTTTCTTTTCTATGCGCCAAGGCATCGATTTTATGCATATAATTTGCTACTACTAACAATATATATTCTACTTTTTTGACAGCGGTGTAAGATGCTCCAGCTTAAAACTTACGTAAAAAAAAACGTCAATTGTGTAATGTGGGCAAAATAATGGTCTAGAAACAAAGATTCTTTACTAAATGGACACCTTCCCCTCAATTTAAACCACATGATGATTTGCATCATATAAGAGCTACTACTCTAGCTACTACTCTAGAAGTAGAGAGTAAAAACCCCTAACTCTGTTGTCAAAAAAAAAACCCAACTATGTGATTGTGTTAGTTTTGTTGTAACTTTGCTTTCACGAGCAGGGTTTTGAGAGAAAATTTTATATATACTTTTTTTTTTTTTTTTTTTGACTAATTGACTTGGAGAAGGGATCAAAGCTAACAGACCAACCTAAATCAACGTGTAAAACGTTTTTTATCTGTTGAAAATTCTCATGCTCATACAAAATGTATGAAGTTAACCCAAGTATAACAAGATAAGTTCACTTTTACTGATCTGGACACAGCGTTGACACTCTTATTTAGGCTTGTCATTGCAACGTTATTGCTAGGCGCTAGAAAATCTTCCGCCTTACGCGCTTATTAAGGTTGGTCTGTAAGATTTAATAATAAAAAAAAAAAAATTTTTACAATTAATAACAAAATCCATAGTTTTATAATTTTTCTATAGTCCATTAAAAAAATTAATTCTTTAGCCCATTTGATTACAAAAATCACCAGGCAGGGTAATAGACTTTAAATGTAGCAAAAGATCCTCTGGGTAGTGGTGCTTATGGCTTCCTTCACGTATACATACAATACAATGATTACAAAAATGTTCAGCCGTAATGGATCGAAATCGGATAAAACTAAAAATTCTATAATTGGTAAAAAAAAACGTAAACAATTTAATATAAAATCTTACCTTTGATCCACTATAACTCATGCTAGAACGTACGTAATACGAACGTAGAACGCAACGCCGTAAATTTCTAAAAACGCGCTCTATTTACCCACAATTCCATCGCAGACGTTTTTAATTTTCCTTATTATAATTATAATTGTTAATTGTTTTTCCCTCTTTTTATTTGTTTTTGAATATTCTGTTTGAAAACACAAAAAGAAAATATTAATTTTATATCTTTAATTTGTCATTTTCTTTGACAATACGACCGTAACCGCGAATGGAATGGAATTAAATCTATGTCAACGTACGAAGTATATGCGCTTTTACGTTTGTGCCAACTATTGTGTGCCTTTGTATAAAATATTACACGTTTTTAATTGGCAACGTATCTACGTCATATGCTACTACGTACATACGGTGCAATTGTGTTCCTACGGTCAGGAATACGTCACTATTCGACGCGTAATGTAATAAAAATATATATCAATTGAACCAGCCTTTCACTCTGTACGGTGCTTTAAATATAATTACACATTGAAAAACACATATGTACCGTTATCTGGTAAATGTCACGTGCAAAGAATCATCGTTGCCCGTTACTTTTACTTTAATGGCCACAAATAATAATAGTTTGAGAAAAAAAAAACTTGCAAATAATATCATTTTGCAGACTTGTGTTATTTAAAAAATAACATTTAATGAAACACATTTAATGAAAAAAATTGTCTCTAATCACCAAATTCATAGAATCAGGCAAACAATTTGTTTTGCACCTTTTACAAAAATGATTTCTGGATTACTAAAAATTGTAAAATTATATTCCACTACAAAATGTAATTGAAAAACTTTTTAATTCCTCATTTACAATTTCACTGTGTTCTAGAAAAGTAATGAAACTTTTTTTTCATGATGATTTCATTTTCTTTTTGTTTTAAACAACTATTTAAAAAAATTAAAAATTGTTTTTTTGCTCTTTTAACATATATTTAAATGTGTTGCTGACGTCTTGCAAAATTTAAAAAAAAATGTTCATTTCTTGTAATTTTGGTCTTCATAAAATCATGTAAATTATGGGCTCTGCAACTTCCTCTGACGTTTCATCAAAAAATATATCTTCGAAACTATTGGCATGTAAGTTTTCTAATGCAATTTGCTGATTTGTCTCTTTTCTAAAAACGCGAATGATCGTACTCCTTTTAAACCCTCGAAAGCTCTATAAAGACCGCAAAGCTTTGCAACTGCCTCATATATATATGAAATGTACTGCTTATGGTTAGGACTTGCATCAGATGCTAACGTATCCGCCCTGTTCTCGGACAATTTTTTTTCAATTAGCCCAAACCTTTTTTCAAGCAGAAGGATATTTTTTGAGGAACCTATAACAGTTAGTTCACTTGTTACGTCCTTACGATGCACCGACCTATCACCCTTACAAAATCCTTTACCTAATACAAGTTTTTTTTTTAATGAACCTTAGTAACGCCGCTTTTTGTTTCGAATTTTTGTGCTTCTCCCTTAAAAAAAAAACAGAAATAAACTCACCGTTAAGAAATTTACGTATAAAATTTTATTAATTTTTTCACATTTTATTATTTTTGCAACTAATATTTAAAAAAAAAGCTAGAAAAAATAATATTTTACCAAAAAGTATTTTCTTTCACGCAGCTGTTTGCTTTCGATTTGAAATTACTTCTTTTCTACTTTTGTAGTGAAAAAGACTGATAGAACACAAACATTTCTCTTGAAACAAAATGGAAACGAAATTATACTTTTCATTTCACTTTAACGATTTTAAGGAAACAAACTGAGTGGAATTTTCACTTTCATTTCATTTGGCGAATGTAGAACACATTCATATATCTTCTTTTTTTTTAATAAATGACATTTTGAATTTAAATTAAAAAAATGATCAAAAACTTTGCCATATCAAACAGTGTGTTAATTGATTTAATTAAATATTACTTAGGTTTTGACCAACAATTCTACAAGATAAAATTATTTTATTGTAAACGAAATAATCCATTAAGATTTTTTTTTTTATTTATTAATTAAAAATTTAATTAAAAAAAAACTATGATAAAAAACAACTGATAATTTTTTCTGTGTAATGAGATATTGTTAAAAGTGCGATGAATCGATAATCGTAATCGAGATAACTAATAATTGCAAACCCTAGTTTTCACTCTTCACACAAATGGGCATACGTGCACACCCGTTTTAACCTGCATAATTATTAATGTCATTACAAGGCCAAAATGTCGAAAACCATGTATTTATCTATCTACAGATCATAGAAAGAGAAAAAAAAAATTTAAATTTTGTGGTCTTATTTCGTTTGAGGAATCATTAAACAAAAACCACAGCCATATAGTTAAAATCCTGTCACACACACTTTAGCTATGAAAATGGTTACAGAAGGTCTTAATAAATACTCATGTCGGTGTGTGTAAACCCAAACAGGCTTTATATCATCACAGGTCATCAATTTCCTTTCTATTTTTTAATTTACCTTGATATAAAAATGATAACCAGTAACATTTGATATGGTTGGCAATAAAATCAAAGAATGATTTAGCAAACAAAGAGAATAAAAACAAATTTAAAGTAGGCCATGAATTTGTGCTTTTATGTTTGTAGTTCGTAACCATAAAGTAAGCTGCAAAAAAACTTAATTTATTCAAATTGGATTTTATTTTACTGGAAGTAGACTTTTTAGTTTTTATTTTCTAAAACACGTAAACTAGACTATGATATTTTTATTTTCCTTAGCTTAAACTTAAACACCTTAAGCTTTAATTATATTTTTTTTTTATAATGTTGGCACAAAATTTAGAAAATTGCATTGTTGCATTTTCATCCAATTTATACGTTTGAATTACCTCTCTCTCTCTACCTTCATCTTTATTAAAACGTAATTATTTAACATGGTATTTTATTGTGACCATGCGGTACAACCACTTTTAAACAAAATCATGACTGAGCCACAAAACTAAATTTCAGTTTGCTGCCATGTCATGTCATTGTTATTTTAAACGTTTCGCAAAATCCAGTTTATAAATAAATTTATTTCAACAAATTGTGTGCATATTTAACACAGGACTTAAGGGATTTTGTCCTCTATTATTTGTCAGTTTTCATTTATTCTAATACAAATGAAAATCGTTATTCATGTGCTTGTGTTTGATTTTTATTTTAATGATACACACAAACTTTTTATGTAATCTGTTATGAATTTTAATTAAATATAATATAAAAAATAAAATTATGAACATCTATCATTTCATGGCAAATTAGGCAAATTGTATACACAGTATATGGAAATTTTCTGTTAAGCCTTCGTTGTATGCTCTAAATTAAATGCATGTCACAAAAACATGATTGCATAATTTTGGGCTGAAGTCGAGTTAAAATTTTCATAAGTGGTTAATAAAACTTATTTTGTGATGTTTATTAATTTATATTTTAATCGAAATATTCGCTTATTTAAAGCAATAACATTAAAGAAAATACATTTTCAGTTTCCTTTTAGAAAATTGTATTAGTAATTAAGAATGGCATACTTTTAAGTTTTTAAAGCGTTTATTTTAAATTGTTAGTAAATCGAGTTGAGTTAGTTTAGTTAGTTAACTTTATTGAGACTTCTTTTTTTTCATATTACAAGATTTAGGAACATTTAAATTTATAAAAAAAAACTCAAAACTAAAGCGTATTATTTTAATTTCATTAGAATTTATTTGGTTATGGGACTAACTTATCAAAATTCAAGAAAACTTAATTATATGTAATATTAATTATTAATGATGAATAAAACAATGCTTGCTCCCGACATTTAGCAATACTGGTAGAGTTGTATCTACATTTAATAAACTTAATACTAAAAAATCTTAAAAGCTACATGTTAAAACTAATGGAAACAAAAAATTAAAAAATTATATAAATAATAACATGAAAAAAGATAACTAATTTAAAATAATAATAATGTTTACCCCCTTTATATTCCGGGAGTTGTGTGTGAGTAGAAGTTTACACCAGGAAAATGATTTAGTTCATGTAAAATTCCAACTGTGGAAAGATAGTTAGTGCTTGACCAACTAAATTCTTGCTCGTATGACAAAATATCTTGCATCACATTGCCTTCCAAATAAGACAGTCTGCCAACAAATCTTTTAGTCAACTCGAGAGCATAGAAATAAAGCGGACATATTTTGGCCTCCTCATAAATAATTTTATTTGAAAACCTTTTATCATAAGTCTTGAAATTCTTCTCTATGCACTTTCGTACAATATGCCGTTCAAAAATTTCCATCTTCCTCATCAACGTTTTTAAAATGCTGAACCATACTGGAAACGCAAATAGAAGAGTTGGTTCTATACTTAATTTATATAACAATAATTTAGTATTGATTGGCAAGGATTTACTATTAAATAGTTTTGAAAAGGCACCTTTAACACGGTTAGCCTTCTCCAAATTATAAACAACATGTTTATTAAACTTTAATAGTTTGTTAAAGTTAACTCCAAGATATTTTATGGCGTTCTTAAGCGTGATTTCAAAACCATTTAATATTAATTTCAAATTCTTGCATTCCGGAACAACAGTATATTTACATTTCCCGGAAGCATTTCTTAAACATATTGCATTGCTTTTCGAGGCATTAATTTTTATTCCCCAATAAGAATAAAATTCATCAACATATTTAAGGTGTGACGAAACACGTTGAAGCGTAATTTGAGGTGACTCATCATGAGCATAAAGCTCATGGGGAAAATCATATATAAAAATTTTATATAAATGAGGGGCTAATAAAGATCCCTGCGGAACGCCACAAGAAACACTACCCTGAGATGATAACACACTATCAATCTGAACGCAAAATCTCCTGTCCTCGAAAAAACTTTGAAAAAGTTATAATTGATGATTCAAAACCTATCCTTATCATTTTGAAGAATATGCCATCGTGGTAGGACTTATCAAAAGCTTTTTCGATGTCAGGAGAAACTGCAACAGTGCATTGGCCCTGTCTTAAATTCTGTACTACTTCAGAGTGGAATTTCAAAAGAGCATGAATCGTTGAATTACCCTTCATAAAACCGAATTGGTTCTGAGAAATATACGCTTCATTTAAAGATATATCCATTTTATCCCGGATAATTCTCTCAAATAACTTCCCCAGATTAGAAAGTAACGAAATTGATCTCAAGTCGTTAACATCTTTATTACCCTTCTGCTTCGGAATAGGAACGATTTTTGCAATTTTCCGCCCACGAGGAAAATAGCAATTATTTAAACAGTTATTGAACAATAAAGTTAGATACTCAAAAGCCTTAACTGGAAATTTTTTAATTTTATAATACGATCCAAACCAAACGATTTTTTATTATTTACAAACTTAAATATGTTCAAAAGAGAATTAAAATTTGTTAATTTCGGGTTGCCCAGATTATTTAATGATGTTATACAATGTGAAACTTGAGAAATAGTATCAGTGATTGCTACATTTATTTCCGAAATATTTCTATTTGGAGGAGAACCTTCATAAACCGATGTGAAATGTTCCTTTAAAGCATCTAATTTTTGATTAAGCTGAGTAATTTTGACACCATTTACTGAAACAACTTTAGCTTGAGAACGATTTTTATTTCCTATAATTTTAAAAATTTTTTATAAGCTTATGGACTTAAATGGAGTTGATTTTAATATGTATTTATAATAATAATATATATTGAATTTAATTTTCATAAAATTATTTTTATGAAGACAGGAATTTTACAACATAATTTATTGAAAATTAAATTTAATGAACTTAAGCCGAATTAAAAATATTTAAATTTGGATTAAAAACAATTAACAGTTCAATAAAATAACCACAATACTAATTATTGATAATATATATAGGGGGGATTCACAAGGTGTGCTATCAAGTCATATCGTCATAAAGTCCTAAATAATATTTTACAATTGTTTACAAAAAAAAATATTGTTGTGTTTCAAACAACATAAAAAAATATTTTTTTTTTAAACAATTGTAAAATATTATTTAGGACATTATGACGATATGACTTGATAGCACACCTTGTGAATCCCCCATAATATATAATAATATATATATATATTTTTTTTTTGGCAGACTAAAAGTATGCAAATATTTTTTTAAAATAAAATAAACACAGAAGGCTGATTATCAGGTTATATGGTTAGTTATTCAAGCAGCAACAAAAGTAAAAAAAAGAAAAATAAAGGATTCTGGTGCTATTAATATAATAACTAGTGTTGTTAGAATACGATATATCTGCTATATTTGACTGTCGATACGCCGCTACTTTTTTTAGAGTATTTTTGAAACATCAATTTAATTTTCAATGATTATTTCTTGCAAAACAACTAAGAGAAATAACACATTTATAAGCAGCACATAAAATCAAAACAATAATAAATTGTTTCTTTTAATTCTTTAGCTGGAGTCCAAACCATGCGTTCTATGCGTTTGATACTTTCTGGACACTTAATCTATACGTATATACATCATACCCGTTTGCTGTGTAACTTGTGAATTCAATTTTACACTGATTCTTAAACGCATCAACGAATTGATCGCGTAGTGTGGACCTCCATCATTAAACGTTTTTCTTTGCACCAAAGTCGTGAAGTGTTTTCTCACTTCTAAATCTTGTATGTATTTGTAGTACAAAAAACGTACAAATTTTGTACTTTTTTAGATTTTTATGCTTTTTTTATGAGATTTTTGTGAAATAAAATTTTGGGTTACTTCAAAGAGGCTACAACATCCATAAGCAAGGCCACTGATCCATTGTCTGACGTTATTCCGCTAGTTAACAGTCTCCGAATATTATTAGAAAATATAATAAATGAATAAACTGAGATAGAGAATATTCCAGAGGCCCAAAAATTGTCGACTTACATTAGTTCTGAATGAAAGATATGAGGGCTTAGAGAATAATGAAACCTATTATTTATCTAACATTCTTCGAATATTTCAAAGACAATCGTCTTCAATCGTATGGAAAAATCGTCTTACTTAGCTTCTGTGACTATGCATTCTGAAATTGTGAAAGACACGGTCACCCCTACATTTAGTAAAAGTTCTATTAAGTTTTAAAATGGCCTTTGGATCGTTTGTGAACAAATTGTAAGAAAATCCAGGGAGGATGAGCCTGTGTGCATCCACAGCTGTGGTTCTGCTGAAGAAGAAGTCGATATATAAGTAAGATCTCCTAATATATCTAGAGAGGCAGGTCCGCTTGGTGCAGAAACACCTAAGTTTTAAAATGAGTTCTGTCGCATCTGAGAGATTATGTTATTGCATTCTGGTTCGAAAGGTGCATTGCAGCTCTGGTTCGAAAGGATTTGCGATTTCCGCAAAAGTTGAGAATACGTTGTATTTTTAACAAAATTCTTTTTAATTTCAATTTTAAATATTTATAGTCTCTTGTACTGTTCGTTTCTATAAAAACATTATTTATTTTTTGTTTACATCACCATAAAATCAAATTCGTGGTTTTTTAATCATATTGATAACAATTTTAAATATTAATAATCTCTTGCACTATAATTTTGTATAATAAAAAAATAATTATAATTAAGTTTTGTCAATTTTAACCTGAATTAAAATTTAATGTTCGTATCGGTAACGGTATCGCCGATATTTATTTTTGAGTATCGGTATCGGTATCGTATCGGCAACAAAGCGTATCGTTCCCTAATAATAACCATATCGTATCCCTAATAACAACCATATGACCTTATAATCTGTCTTCCGTGAATACCCTTATTAATAATTTTATTTTTAATAAGTTTAGTTCAAGCTATAAAACTTAAATTGAATTCAGTTACTAATATAAAAATTGTATTTTGCAACTCTGTCTTAAATCTCCCATAAGTATGCAATAATTTACATTTCAGCAAAATTAATTCTTTCCCATTTTTTGTTTTACAAAATCGTACAAAAAATGGCAAACAAATATATATATATATATAATATGCCACAAGAATTCGCATACACAAACTCACTTACATGCCAACCAACTACAAATGCAACTGCAAGAAGCACTGGCGGAGGAAGAAGAAGAGAATTAACCCCAGGAAAGAAAAACCAACGAAATAAAAATATCTTCAACTTTGTTAAGAACATAAAATAACGATACAACAAAGATTAAATAGTATGAGCTGCATAGAAAAAAACACAAAAACTGAACAAAATTCTCATTTAGTTTGCAAGCAACTGGGGAATTATTGCACGAAAAACCCAATCATCCAATAAGCGAACAAATAGACACACACATATTTGTTTTGCAAAACATGCAACGTATAAATTTATATACGAGTCGAATGTACTACATCTGATACAAATAAATGCTGTAAGTAGGTTACGAAGGAGAGTGGCAAAGAGTCAGGCAGCCAGTCATTAAGGAAGGAAGGAAATATGATGTTCAACTGTAGTGTTGTCGTAAATTTTTGTTACTAAGACCATGTGGCATTAACAGCAGTGCAACACATTGACTGTCAACATTAACAATTTGATGTTGTTGTTACTAGTAGTAGTAGTAGTATTTTCAACGATGATTTTATAGTGAAAAAATGGGGTGGTTAAACAAGGGATTTGTCGTTAATCGTTTAGAGATGTTCTTTGCAAATGAAAGTAGAGAATAGGGTTATCAAAATTTCTCAAATGGCATCAAATCTTGGTTCAGTTTTTTTACGATCTCTTTATATTCGGCTTTTGATGAAAAAAAATATTAATTGATTACAGTGCGAAATTAAATTATTAATTACTCATTTTAATGAGCTCTAGATGAAAAGCAAACAAATTTGTTCAGTGTTGGTTTATAATTAATTTTAATACTGTATTTTTTATTGGTTGGGTAGAAATTAAATATTGGAAATTTAATAAGGAAATGAAGCGAAAATATTCTAAGGGGATTAACTTTTTTATGATCTCCAATTTGGAATACAAGAAACTTTTCCTTTTTAAAACAAATTTCATCGAAAATTCTGCCGCTCTGTCAATTTTTTTTTTTTAAATTATTATTGTGAAAAAAAAATATTTCAAAATTCGAGCATGATTTCGAACATATGTTTTTTTTACAAAAATTACTTGGCTTTTATTTTTCTTAGTAAATAATGCTTAATGAAAACTTATAATTTTAATAAAAAAAATTTTATGCCGTTAAGCATATGTTTCATAATTCAAATTTTATTTCGAAATATGTACTTTAATTTTAGCCAAAAAAAAAAAAAACTCGTTTAACAAAAAAGTATTAGGAATAATAGTATGAGAAGAATTATTAAGTGTATTAAGATTATTAAGTAAATTTTCAAAAACTTCAGGCATAATTTCGAATTTGGTTTTTAGTGTTTTGAATTTTTGATATTATTTGTAAGAATTTTTTAAAACCTATTTTATTGAAATGTTGATTAATCTACGAAAATTGAACTTTTATGACATAAACGATTTAATAGGTTGTTTAGGCGATTTTGTTTTGACGATTTTCTGCTAAAGTTTATCTGGCAACTATGACTGTAACATCATGCGAAGCGAAAAGTATTTCAAGTGTAAAACTTTTACACACATGTACATACACTTACATACATATAGCCTTTAGTACAATAGAAACGGAAACGAAATTATATCCGGTCAATTTTGTACATTCCTTTTGCGAGTATTGTATATGGTTTTTATATTGTAGTCAAAACTAAATGAAATTTCTGTTGCTTTTGATGCGGTATTTTTGCTGTTTTTTTTTTTATTTTATTTTTTTTTATATAATGTAAAATGTTATCATTTATTTTATCTGGAACTCATTGTGCGAGTTTAGCACAAGGCAAGGGGATATTTTAAATATATAACTAGCAGATTATTAAGTAAAAGATAATATATATTACAGTTTTAAAATGAGAAAAAAAAAATTAACTACTTGTTGATGCCAGCACAAAAAAAATGGAAAATAAATGAATTTGGGAAAAATAAATGATAAGATATTTTAATTTGTTGAATGGTTATGTAATTAGTAAAAAAAATTAAAGCCTATTTTTAGGTCAATACATTTTAGTAATAATATGACGTCCTTTAAGATGTTCGGTAAATAAGTTACAGATTTATTTGGGAAAAATTGCATTAATCTAGATTTTAATTAAACTGCCCCTTATCCTGCCCTTTATTTTTTAACTTTAACTTTTAGTCTTCCAACTTTCATATAATTGAAACTTTTGCCATAAAACCAAATAAGGATAAATAAAAATAAATACTATAATAAAGTTTGCATAAACTAATGACATGGGAATAATCTAAAACTTACAAAAAAAAATAAAACAATACAATTATCAGAGTTGTAAACGAATCATTCATTTTTGAATGAATTCAAGAATCATTCATGCACTGAATTGGTAAAATTTTGAATTAATTATTTCCGCCAAAAAAGGAATTGAATGAAATTTGAATCAATTCATTTGAATTTAGCAAACATGAACTACTAACTTATTTTTCTAACTCATTTGAATTAATTCAAAATCAAATCAAATGAATTGGAAATGAATTGCAATTCATTTTTTCTAACTCATTTGAATTGAATTGGAAATTAATTGCAATTTATTTTACCTATTCATTTTTGCAAATTTATTTGAATTGATTCAAATTTAATTCAATTCTTTTTTTTTTTTTTTTTTTTGGTGAAAAGAATTAATTCAAAATTTAGCTATTTCGTAATGAATTGAAATCAAAAAAGAATGATTCATTTACAACTCTGACAATTATCTTATATAAATTTAATTTTGAAATTGTTATTTTCAAAAGTCACTAAAGAGTTGGCAAAATAAAAAAGCAAAAACTTGCATTAAAAAATAAAAAAATATCAAAATTTTTTTTTTTGTTTTTTTTTACTTCATTTAAACCCCTTTTTGCTTGTAAGCACGCATTTAATAATGAGTTACGTACTATTATTATTATTTTAATGAAGATTTCATTTAACAACAATGAACCCAAAAGCCAAAGAAGAAAACTGGCATTTTGCTATATTGAATCATAACAATTTGTTTATAATACGACGGTTTTTATTTATTTTAAAAATGTTATGCTAAAAAAACCTTAAACTGAAAAAACTGGGTCAAGCTTGGTTGCATGTGAATACTCGTATGGTACTTTTTTGGTATATTACGTTTTTATGTGCTCATAAATTTAAATATTTTTTCTATATGATTTTGGCATTACGGGAAATATAATTTATATTTGTATGCTTCTTGTCATGCTGTTTTTAATCATGTTAACACATGCTCACGTTTTACAAAACTGGTAAACGAAAAAAGCATTTAACAGTATTCCAGGTCTTATACGCACACTGGGGAGTTTTCGAAATCAAAAAAATATAAATATTGAAGTTATGTTTAAACTTTCAAAAATCCACTAAAAGGATTAATTTTATATATCCTTTAATTGTATGTATTTAGAAATATAGTTTTATATAATTTTTGAATACATTTTTTTTAAATTCTTTTTATTGTTGTACTTTTTTTAATTTTCATACTTGAAAAATTGAGAACAAATTTCTTAAGTTTGTAGTGAAATGTCAGACTTGCCAGCAGTTAGAAAATCATCAATGTCATACAAATTGGCAGTTTCAAAGAAAATTTTGAACAGTTAAATTAAATGTGTTTATTTTTACATTTAATAAACCAAAATGACAATTCTGTGTTAAAATATAAATTTCGAACTTTATTTCGAAATTTTCGAAGATCCACAAAAACGCCTATTTTTTATTTTCTTCAATTAAACGAAGAAAAATAGTTTAAATGATTTTTTTTTTTAATTCTTTTAATTGTTGGTCTTTTTGAATTTTTTTGCTCCCAATTTTTGTTGCAGTAATTCTTGAGTTTATTGGTGAGAGGGGTGAGAAGATTGGGGACAGTTACTCACTTTCATGTACTCTGCAATTGCGTTTTGTTTTGTTATTCTCACACTTTTTAACTTGAAGTTGGCTGTAAGTGTATTTGTATTTATATATAAAATATAAAACGGAGAAGAGAAAATACAAGATAAAAATACAAAAATTGCAAAATTATAATTTCATATTCTGGACACTTGCAATTTCAAAGCAGAATTTTTAAAAATTGCAGCAACAAAAATTGCAAGTCTAAACGATGACTAAACAATAACAGAATGTAGTGTTTTTGGATGAAAATATAACTTTTGAACATATGTTTAATTTTTGCTCATTTAATACTAATTTCAATTAAAGTAGAGGAAACTATATATTATGATCTTCCTTATTAAAAATTATTTCGAACATTGAATCCCTAAATGTCTAATGCTTAAAATTTAATACCGGACTTTTAATCGAATTGTGCGCTTGCAGTTATTAAATATTTTTAAATTATCAAAATAAAACAAAATTGATACTTGCTTTATTTTTGTAGTAAAAAGTATAATAAATTAATTTAAATTTTTTTATAATTTTACCCTTTAGCTGGTGAATAAAATAAACACGTTGATATTTTTTTAAAAATTCAATTTGGAAATCAGGCTTTTAAGGGGAAAAGTGGTAAAAAAAAATATTTAACGTTCTTGTTACATTTTCAAAATTACATATTTCGAAATTTCAAAACTTGAAATAATATTTATATAATAAAATGTGTTCACTTTCACGTAAAGCAATTTAAAAAATATTGTTTTTGAGTAAAAATATAATTTTGAAATTATGTTGAATTCTTCGAACTTTCTCTAAGAGGCTTAATTTTTTTAAGCCTTTTTTAATAAGTGCAGTAAATTTTTTATTTGTTTATTTGACTAAAGAAAGTGTGTGCTTGTGGAAAAAGATGTTGTTTCATTATGAACATCCAGCGAAAATGTTGCTTCTATTGTGAATCTGGCTTATTAAATTTGTATTTAGTATATTACCTTTCCTTGTCTTTATTATCATTATTATGATTATTATTGTTTTCTTTTGATTACATTTATGCCAAATACGACAGTAACATGATTTTTCATTTGTTTGTATTTCTCCTTTTCCCCCACTTTTGGGGTAATAAATTAATGATTTTGTATTCGTAATATAGTATTTTTTAACGTGTGCAAATGAAATTTGAAGTACTCGAAAGTGTTATGTCACATAACATGACATTTATGTGACTGGAATTTATTAGTAACTGGCTAAAGCGAGTACTAGCAACAAAGAATATTACATACTAGTACGCTCCTAATAAAGAGTTCAAAACATAAAAAATTGTTTATCAAATAAGTGTTCAATTAAAAATTAATATTTTTCTGTATAAGCAAAGACTATTGGACATGTAAATGATTGCTAAATAAAAACAAGTAAAAATGCAATATGATACTGTGCCGAATTTGTGTAACCCTTCACCGAGAGTATGAATATTTCAGAAGGCTGTATATGGGAACTATGATAAGTTAAGGAAGCCAGTATTATAATTTGTTGCGACTTTAGTCGTGTTAAGTTAAACCATGAGAGAAAGTTTAAGTGGGATCAAAGTTTAATTATTGCCCGATCATAACAAAGTTTAACGATTTTATTTTTAGTCATATAAAATTTAATTTGACCAAATTTAGATAATTATGATTCGTTAAGTCATAAGGATGGGATTGTATGTGTTAAACCTTTTATAAATTATAGACCGATCATCAAAAATTACGGTAGAGCTATTTTTCATTTTATGAAACTATCACAGAGCATTTTACTACAATAACATTATTTATTGCGGTTTAGGCGCTCTAACGTGTTTTCCGAGAGTGGGCTTTATAAATAAGGGAATATGATTTCTTGCAAACCTGTGCGATTTTTCCTACTTTTGCATTACCATTAAATTGATCATAAAATATCTTACTGCAGAATTATTGCATAACCAACAACTAACTTTTTAATGCACTAATTCTGCACACGTTATAAATAGTGAATTATTATGGCATTACCACTAGAGTGTGTAGTGCAAACATGAGTAATTTGAGTAGTGTACACTGAAAATACAAATCATTCCATCAGTTCTATAATCTAGCCACAGCGGTGTCAATAGTACGGTAAGTACGGATTTTCTTAAATCAAGTAGAGAATGCTTGATTCAAGTATGGACTATTCAAGTACCCCGTACTTAAAATTAAAATTAAAACGGGATTAAATTAATTAAAAGTGAGATACAATTAATCTCAAACTGTGCTTGATTCAATAATTTCCAAGTTTAATCCCGATTCGTACTTGAAATAATCCGAAAGTGGGATATATTGATTATAACCCAAAAACTAGGGATGGGCAAATTGAAAAAATATATCGATATATATCGTATCGATATTTTTAAGAGTATCGATATTTAGTAATTAAAAATATCGATATATCGATGTATCGAACGTATTAAGCTGAAATTATTACCAAATTTTTTTAATCCAAATTTAGATATTTTATTTATTTTGTTAGATATTTTTAATTAGGCTTAAGTTCATTGAATTTAATTTTCATTAAATTATTTTTATGAAGACAGGAATTTTTACCAAATTTAAAAACTTAATATACCTATGTCAATACATATCTACATATGTACAAACATATTACATGTAATTCCATTCTAACTTATTGTTTCTTTTAATTTCAAATTTAATGCCTGTCCCTCGATTTCGAACGAAACTTTCATTCGCTTAACTTTTATTCAAAGCAAAAACCAATATTAAAATTTAGTTTTTAAGTTAAGTTATGCGAACGAAGTTTTCGTTTGAAATCGAGAGCACGGCAGTTAATTCTACAATAAAAAAAAATTTAAAAAAAAAGTAAAGAATACAAAAAAATGTTTATTTAGTCGCCATATGAAATCTTAAAAAAAAATTACTTTGGATTATATAATGCCGGATTATATACTGCCGGTAAACGAAACTTATGACACATGATATACAAGTAATCTGTGCAATATTTTATTTTTAATACATATATTGCTCAATAAAAAAAAACAAAATTTTTTCTTTATTATTAACATTCCAACTTTCATGAGTCTATTGCTGCCAATACGCAATAATTAAGGCCATTCTTTGCATAATTCTAGGAAACCTTTCCCTTTTTTAAAAAACAACAGTATTGTAAACAGTTGAGCAACGGTTAAAATGTTGAATTTTATTATAAAGAGATGTTAAAAATATCGAACTCGATAGTCGTAGATAAATATCGATATATCTATATATGGGTATTTTTAATATCAGCGATATATATCGATTATAATTTTTTTAAATATCGATATTTTGATATATCGATATTTATTGCCCATCCATACCAAACACACCCCAGAGAACCAGAGATAGAAAGAATATTATTATTTACTTACCTGTTATAGATGATTATTTCACTGTTGTTGTATTCCGCCCTTTTTTAAAGGATAAATCTCAATTATAAGACACAAGCACCATGCCCGCTCTGGATTTCGTAATTATTCTACTCTGAAAATTCGATGTATTTAACTAAATAGTTTTAACAAATAGAATATGGGAATTATTGCTTCTTATTTTACTTTCCAAACATGAAAATAATCTGTATTTTTTTCTCCTTGTAGTGTTGTTGTTGTTTCTACAAAAAACAAGCAAATCGTGTTTGCCTTCTGTTGTACTGTTGTTGTTGTTTCTACAACAAACTTTTACAAACACACGCGTATGCGCGCAGATTGGTTTGCGAAAGTTATCCCATTTTGGATTGTTTTTAGTACTTTTCATGTACGACTCAATAATTTATCACGAGTTTTTTCTTTCTACGTAAACATGAGTAATAATATTGTATTAGCACTAAAACATATTACGAACAAAAATCTTAAATAAAACTTAATTATTTTATTTTACTTTATTGTTATTCGGATAATAATGCTTTATTTGAGTAAGAAAATAATGTGATGCAAAAAATAGCGCATTTAAGATGTTAAAGTTAGTGGTAATGTCATAATAAAATGGTTAATGCATTAGCATATTTAATGTATCTGTTTCAGGTCCGATTGCGTGTCATGTAAATCGAAATTAAATAACAATCGTTGCTTTCCGCCATTTATGTTGGTTTTTGTTTCAGAAATTTAAATATTTTAGGAATTTTTTCCCACTGAACCGATTGTGCTGCATTGCAATCCGAAAGTGCTAAGAAATTTATACCAGAATTGTTATATTCTTTTGAATCGTTTGCAAGTGAGCGTTATTTCAACAGATGGACATGGCTAGATCGACTTAGAATTACTCAAGGAGCCAGGAAATATATTTACTTAAGGGGATCTTATATGAATATAAAAAATTTTTCATATAGAATTACAAACCAAGTAAACTAATAAAGACGTTGTTAAGTATAAGTTTGTTTCTTTTATAATAAATTTTTTTGCTATAATTTCATTTGTCATTTTGTACAGTAAATAACGGATATTAGAAAATTAAAAAAATACCGCATTTTTCTCATAAGCTTTTTTTTATTTTAAACAATTGTTTTTTTAATAAAATTATTTCTTATAAAAGTTTTTACTCTTAAAAAAATTTATTTCTTATACAAGTTTTTACTCATATAAGAAATGTATTTCTTATAAAAGTTTATACTATACTATAAAAAAACAAAAACTTGTGGTTTAAAATGAGCATTCAAAGGTACACACCATTTTGGATATTTTGTTCAAGCAGGTATGTACGCTCTTGATTGGATATTTAGCGGAAGACCTGTAAAAATATGTTCTTAAAAAATTATTTTTGGTTGGTATTTTAATTATTGTTCACAGCCGTACATAAGCAAGAGCTTAAGGCGGAACGTTTTCTTCTGCTTAGCTTTTACGCTGATATGCCATACCTAAACAAAAACGTCAACGTTGTGTCACTAACAGTAGTGTTAATTTTCTTGTTTAATAAAACCCACATAATAGAAATAAAAATGGAGAAAAAACCGGTTGATTGACAAACAAAAAATAGCTAAATTGTCATTATTTATTATCAATAGCGGCCAACTTCAGTATTAAACGCGCTGTCAAAATTGGATTTTCCCAATTGCAAAGCATTAACGCCGAGCTTTTTAATGATGCTTCATGCAAACATGAGAATTGAAATTGAAGAAATATGGGCATGAGAATTTTTGACGGCTAAAAACGCTTTTCGCTCTTGCTTAGGTACGGCTATTAATGGCAAAATATTTCTTGTATCAGTTTTTTTCTTATAAAAATTTTTCTTGTACAGAATAATCTTTATATTGACAAATGGAAAAATGTGCTTTTGATATACTTTCTCCAAAGCGGTTTTTTGAGATGGTCTTAAATCCAATATCTACAGTAATAATCTTATATAAAGGGTCCGCCAAATAAGTTTTTTTTTTTTTTGAAAATGCTGTAAAAAAAACTACTGAATATTTTCTTAAATTTCTTTTTTTATTTGAAAGTACAATCCTTCCGGTTAATAATGGAAATTAATTTCATTCAAATGGCGTCATACCAAGGTCTTTATGCAAAATTCGTCTCAATGATGTCTCCGAAATGTTCAATTGTTGAGAACGACGGTGAATTGACTTTCTGCCACAGCAGCAATATTCTCGGGTGTACGCACTGTTTTTGGCTTTTCACGCTTTGGTTTATCGATGAGGATGCCAGTTTCTTTCACTTTGTTTACAAGATAACGAACATACGGAGCTGACGGTGCTTCTCTTCTTCCAAAATCCGTACGCAATTTTCGCACACATTCTGCAACATTACCATGATTTTCAAAGTAATGTCGCAATATTTCCCAGCGTTGTTCAAGCGTATACATAACCATATTCGTTCAGCGGAAGGATAAAACTAATTATCTGTCAAATCAGACATGAGCTAAGTGTTACCATTCACGAAATAAGCACTAGTTGAACAAAAAAGTTAGATGGCGGACCCAAAAAAAACGTTAGATTGCGGACCCTTTATAAATATGGAAACAATTTTTTTGTAGTTAATTTGTAAGTATCTATCTCATCGTCCACCGATTTTAATGAAATATATATCGTTTTTAAGGTATTTGTGTAGATATGCACAATATAAATTTTTTTCTAAATTTTTAGGATTAAAGTGTTTAAAATTTGCTTGCAAACACACACACATGCATAAATTTTTTGTTTTTGAAAATAAAATAAAAATTTTCCTTCAGAAATGCATGGCCCAATTAGTAGGTCTGCGTAAAACTACAACAATGCAGCAATAGAAAAAACAACACGCATTTTGTTTGTGTCAATTATGTTAAATATGTCAAAACCCAATGCATTTGTTTGTGTAAAAAATGGACAAGCTGTCAAAAACAATTGCTACAAAAATAATTGCACGATAAAAACACAACTCTACAAAAAATCAGCAGGCGTTGCGAGCAGACCTACTAATGGGCCATGCAGAAATTAATATTTTTTTTATTGTTGTTTCAATATACATATTGTTTTTTTTTTTTTTATTTTATTTTTAAGAACAGGCAATTCAAACTTTTTTACCCTTTATACTCGAAACTTAATCTTAAACATATTGTAAAAATAAATAGTAAAATAAAGTAAAATCGTAAATAAATGCTTTAATAGCGAATAAAAGGAAATATGAAAAGGCATTTGTTATTTTCTTGAATTTAGGTAGCCCTTTTAAATAAGAATTGCATATTCCATAAGTGCATAACAGGATTTATTTTAACTGTAAATGTCAAGTGGTCGAATTTCAGCAACCTGGCGGTCCTAGTAATTATAAGAGTTTAAAATAAACAACATTCTGTTAAATTTTTTTGAAACTACAAAAGTTGATAAATGTTTAATTTGTTATTTTTAAAGTTTAAACGACTGTTTCATTTTTTGCTTAACAAGTCTGTATTTAATGAAAACATTTATTCACTGAACATTTAATGTAATCGAGGTTAAATTATAACAAACCGCAATTATTTGTATTACAAAAAAAAATATAAAAATAAATTATAAGTTGTTTGCCATATTTATAAATTGAAGTTATAAATATGCTTTAATAGCCCTTATTTTGTTTAAGCCCTGGGGTATGCAAACAAAAATGAACTAAAAATTTAAATGAGCAAAAAAATTTATATGGCTTGAATATATACAAAAATATAATTTTTAAGATATTTTTTTGGTATAATACTTTTAATTTATTTAAATCTACTACTTCAAATTTCTGTCAATTAAAAGGTACCCGGTTATTTAAAGTTTTCTGTAGTTTTGAATAATATGGATATGCAAAAATAAGTATATATTAATAACGAAGTCCTTGCCTTAAAAAAAGTTAATAAATATAAATGACAAAAAACCGAGTGCTCTGGTAATGTGCTTGTCATTAACTTGGGACTAGACTTATAAATTGTAACAACAAAAATCATCAGAAAGTTCTGGTATTAAAACTTCAATTCTAACATGAAAACTTTACCAATTATTAGACTTAGGGGCAGTTTATAATTTCGTTATTAAATGTAAGTTATCTTTAAGATCTATTTAAACACGAAGTTGAGTTTTTCAGTGCTTAAATATATTTAGTGATACTTAGGCACTACTTAAATAGTCTACATTGCTTATTTAAAGTCTAATTAAAAAGTTTCCATTGTGTTTTTATTTGACAACGTGGCCCCAATATTACAACAATACAAAAACGACAGGCATTAAACAATCAGCGGTTTTCTGTATACCGCCTTTTAAATAAATACACCTAACAAGTTTCTTTTTTTTTGGTGAAATTATTTTTATAT
Source organism: Pollenia amentaria (assembly GCA_943735925.1). Lineage (NCBI taxonomy): Eukaryota > Metazoa > Arthropoda > Insecta > Diptera > Polleniidae > Pollenia > Pollenia amentaria. The sequence goes on along the minus strand of OX031006.1, from coordinate 236,611,509 downwards.
TCATAAGTCTTTACATACTTTCTTTACACTTACTTAAGAGTAATCAAATAGCACTTGAAAACTATATATATATATATATTTGATATTTGATTGTATATATATTTATATATTTATATTCTATAAGGAGCATAGGGCTCAACAAAATTCTTCTATTTTATGCAGGGTTCTTGACTTCTTTCTAGATTTTGCCTGATCTCGAAGTCTCTAGGTCTACTTGTCTTTGTCAAATGTGCACGCAGAGAAAAGATATGGTTCGGCATGGCTACAGCGATTCTTTCAGATTCACTGCAAGTAAGACTTAAGTGGTTGTAATTCTCATTCGCTTTACAGTTTTATTTAGATAATATTTTTAGCTATTTAAAATTTTTTGGAAAAAGGTTTCCTAATGATCTGTGTATATGATTACTTTTAACAATAACACAACAACTTTGTATTATAATATGATAACTAATTAACCTATTATGATTAATTTGATAAGAGTATATAATAATAATGATAATTATAATATGATGTAATAAAAACAACTTATGATAAAGGGAAAAATATTATGATGTAATACTACGAATATATTTGGTCATAATATGGTATTTTATGATTCTAATAATAATCATAATGTGTTTTGACTACAATCATGAATCTTATCTTGATATGTTGCTCTTAGAATATGTTTACCACAACCATGTTTTTTCTCTGCGTGTGGGCCGGGTTTTACTTTGCCTTGCGGGTGAAAGTCTATTGCGTGGCGGGTAAAATCGTCAGTTGGTCTTCGCAATGCATGGCCAATCCGTCGCCATGTCCTTCTCAGTAGAATGAAATTGTAAATAGCATTGTTATTTTCCCTTCTGCTTTTTTCTCCAAACCCAAAATTTGCCAGTTCACGTTAACTCAAACAGAGTTTGCCTACAGAAAAACTTTAAAAAAAAGGACAGCATGAAAATTATGGAATAAATTCAAACTGCTTTATTGTCCATGTTGTCGATAGCCAAAATTTTAAAAGATTCTTACAAATTAATGTTCTGTTTTCACAACACAAGTGCTTGAAAGTGCAGTGTAATTAATGCAAAGCACTTAGTTTTACTACACGTTCAATCACTTGTGTTGCACGCAAAGAAAAAACATGGTTGGTACAATCACAATCGCAAACTATCATTAATGTTTGTGGTTATGATTGTGATATATGTTCAGACATAATGTTTTTAGCTAATTATTGGCTCAAACATATTATTATGTTCAGAACAACGCAAACGATCTTTCAAACCATGTTTCTATATTTTTCAACCCTATACAAAATGTCTATTTTAACATGTAATATGGTTCTCGCAATAAAAACAATAAAAAAAAATAATTTCAAAAATTTATGTTTTATTACAAATATACAGCATATATTAATAAACAAAATATTGTATATATTAAAAACTAAAATTAAATACATACATTAATATACATGGGTGTGTGTTTCAATTTATAAATTATAAATTATATTTTGTGGTACAAATTTATCCAAAAAAAAGAGATCTATGTAGCCGTACTTCGGGTTGCAACACCACTTTTCAATATTTTTTTCCGCGCACTCAAGACTTGTTAAAATTAAGTCAAATTAAACTTACCTTTTATTTCTTTTATGAAATATACTATATCAATATGCTGTTGAACAGTTATTGAAAAACAAATCGGGGCTAATGACAACATTTTGTGTCAAAATTTCTATGCCGGTTTCAGTGTTGTAGGTTCTTTGGCTGCAAGAAAGACAAAGTAATTACTTATATATATATTTTTATAATTATATAAATATAAATAAACTTACCTGTTTCAATAAACGCATAATAATTTATATCGCTAATTTTGCAAGGTTTTGTAATCATTCATGTTTCCTGATTGACTAACACTCGCGGACGGAGAAAATTTTATTTTCTTTATACATACTGTTTGTTTCGACAATAAATGTTTGCTCATTAAGAGAATGTGTTTTAAAGCAAACAAAAATTATGTTTTTAAAAAAACCCTTTTGTGTGCAACAATATTATGAATTTAATTGTATAGTTGAAAATATATATATTATAGTAGCAAACATATTAAATAATTTAAAATGTTTAGCTAGATCAGAGTAACTTTTTAGGTGTAAAAGACCATATAATATTATTAAAGCGAATTTAAAAATGTTAAGGGCAAATAACACTTTTTAAGGTTATATTATGACTATAAAAATTTATTAGGGTAAACATATTAGGTAAATATGAATAAAAATGGTCGTAGTGACCATTCCTTAATCATGTTTTTTCTTTGCGTGTGTGCAAACATCACATAATTTTTATTAAAAAAAAATGTTGACGTTATTTCAGAAATTCAAGTAATTTTTCACAAAAAAAAATAAATTTTTCCCCTTGTGTTTTATCAACTTATCATCTTCTCTTCCATATTTCGTTTGCTTTTTAATGTGTATTTAAATTTCTTACAAATACTTTCAATTTTTACACAAAATTACAATGCTGATAAATATCAACTTTGACAAGCTGCTAATCAGCCGAAACTTTGTTTATACAAAAACAAATTACACAGTGATTTGGTTTGATGTTTTCTCTATTGATTAGCAATAACAAAAATTTCATATTTGCTGAAACCTATACATAGTCCAATGGTACGATTTATTTAAAAGAAAATCTAACAGAATTCTGTCCGAGCTATAAAAATGTCTGCAAAATCAGTTGTTGATGTCGCACTATTGCAAAAGAAAACATAACCCTTCATTCAGCTGCTTAACAAGAAATGAAGCATAGAATCGATCACTTTATCACATTCATAAACATATGCAAATCAGATCTACTTGACATAAAAAAAATGAAATCTGTCACACAATTGTATTTATAAGTCACACTTTTTGAGCACACAGATTTTTTTACAGATCGTACGACTCATTGATGTCAATTTAGCCCTTTTCGAGCTAGATGTAGCACTTTTTAAAGTATCTTAAGCGATAAAAACTGTTGCATCCTAAACTAAAAAAAACTCGCGTTTCAGGTTCTTTTTGTTATAACGATTTAGCGCTTTTAGACCGTTTTTACTTTTGCTCCTGTGTGGCTACATTTTGTTGTTCTTCCGGCTATATCGAGTTGTTAAAGCTGTCTTAAAAATTTAAAAACTTGCATATAGAAAAATATCGAGAAAACGGAAAACAGGGCTTAAAAATGCTTGACTATTTTTAATACTATTGTAATGGCTTAACTAATTTGGCTAAATAATTTGCTTAAGCCATCTGTTTTTAAGTATTATGCTAAAGCGGCCAGCAAAGAAAGAATTGCTATTGCTTTTGCTGTAAGTAAAAAGTTTTTGTTTTATTTCGTTTGCTAAAATAAGCCTCATGATGAATCATTTTCTAACCCTGCGGATACGATCAAGCTTTTCTTGACAGTCTTTTACATATACTATTTGGTCAAAATTTACATAAATTGAAAGCTGTGACGTAGGCTGCAAGCAATTTGTTATCAATTTACTTTCAAAATATCATCAAGAAAACAATTTATAAAAACAAACGAAAAATTTGCTCGCCAAACTTGTAATCAGCTGTTAAATTGAACGTAAAATTGCCAAACAAATGGATAGTTAAAATTGAGAGCAATCTCGTGATCAATTTAAAAAGTTTGATTGATGTTAGTAAAAAAATGAGAGGGAGAGCAAATTGAAGGGAATTGAAAGACAAAAAATAATCGTGTGGCCTCCAAGTAACACATACATAGTATAAAATAAATGTAATTAAATATAATTTCAAAGCAAGCAATTTTAACACTGACGGATAAGTTTGGAATTGGTTACAATCTAATCATTTAACATTTTAGTTTCGCTATAAATAAGTTTATATTTTCCTTATCAAACGCTGAAGCTAAAAGGACTTTTGGTATTGAACACCAGATAATCGTTGCTGTTCAAGCTACGAAGTACGTACCGAGTTATGCTTAAAAATTAGTTCTAAAGGTACAATTATTTGACGAAAAAATCAAAAAAAAAACGTGAACAGTAAATGGATGAAACTTTAGCTTTGTGTTTAACAAATTATTTCTATTGATTTACTAAACTTTTTTTAAGAATTTATTGTATTATGCTATTTAGAAATTGCTAAATGATGTTTGATCTAGCCAAACGTTTTGCAAAAGCAAATAATTTTTAATTTGAACTATAGGTTACGTGTAGGACGTCAAATATTTAAAATAGTTGAACGAAACATACAAAATGTAAAAATATCATATAGATTTATCTCTTATGGAAGGAAGACGAAAATGGCCAAGAACTACAAATTTTATTAAACAATGATAAATTTTAAATGATGGTAAATGGTACTTAAATCTATAGTGTACGTAAAATTATCTAGTACCCAGTTCTATTTTTTATTAAATAATTTTGTTGAAAATTTTTGGTGTATAATTAAAATAACATATTTTAGCCCTTATTGTGCTTTTTTAAAGAAAAATAAACGGATAATAAAAGCCAACTGGTTTGTTATAAAAAATTCACACAATTCAGCTTTGATTTTTTCTAAAAAACTTTTTTAATAAATATATATATTTTTCCAACAACTTTTTTTAGCATTGTAAATTAAAGCGCCTAAAAGCAGGCAATGAGTGAGAGCAGTAAATAGCAACAGGGCTGCAGATGTACACAAAACTAATGAAATGAAAACAAAAATGAGCATTAAAAATACCATTAAAACGACCGTAAATAATAATCATGGCAAATAATATTTATATATGTATGTATTTGTAAAAATTATTTTTTTTAATTATTTTTTTTTAATTACTTATTTTTATTTTTTTTTTTTTTGTGGCATAAAACTTCCTGTTAAATATTTTAGTTGTTTTAATGAAAAATTAAAGTTTTTGTTTAAAGATTTATTTGTTAAATATATTAGGCAATTTGATTCTTTATCTAAAGCAATTTCTATCTTCTATTTTACTTCAGTAATTAGATTACTGAAGTAAAACCCAATATAGTAAACAGTATTATAAGTTCGACAAACCAATATTGATAAATGTAATAAAAAAATACAGAATTTTAAATAAAACTCTTATTTAAAAGGTTAAAAAAAACATAATCGAAAAAAAGTTTTTGAAAATAGTATTTAATATATAACAAAACGATGTTTTACTTTAGTAAAAAAAAAGTAGAGTTTGTAAAAACCCGCCAGACAAATAAAAAATACTGGTGGCAAATTTCGGCATTCGGGTGCGATCGAAATTGCAACACAATTTAAATAATTATTTAGATCGATATCGAATGCCGTTTTTTGCTCCCAGTATTTCGTTCTTGAATTTAGGAAACTTGTTTAAATAATTAAAATAAAGATTTTTGTTAAAACGATACACATTAAAATTTTATAAATCTTTAATTTTTGCTAAATCGATATGAATAAAAGCCACTTCTTTCTAAAATCAAAGGGTTTTAAAAACTTTTTTAAATAAAAATAAATTAAAACATTGTTTTATAACCAGCGGTCTTATTCTGGCAGTCGTAATCGAATTATTTTTATAAAGCAATTTTATTTCTAATTTTTTTCAGTCGTACTTAACGAATCGTTTTCAGTGTTGTTTGTTTTGTTTGATTTTTTTTTTTTTTTTTGGTGGAAGAAATATTCTTAGTATATATATGATTATATGTATTTATATCAAAGTATCATAGTTGTAAAGCATTTAATTGAGTTTTCACCACACTGAAAAAATAATTTCGATTCGCTCAGTATCTACTGAAAGAAATAAAATTGCTTTCGAATCGAAAAAGTTTTCGATCCCGACTGCCAGAATTAGCCCCCAGGTAAGTGATGAAAATCGATCTTTTTAAAACGATCATTTGTAGCAGGTGTGATGAATTTCTAACGATTTTAAAATCCATTTCTGAATTATAGTCTTAATTTTTGTTCAAAATACAGTTCATGTTAATTGAAAATATAATATAAATACATATAATATATTTTAAATTAATATAGAAAGGAAAAAATAAAAAAAGGTATTAGAAATTGGGTTTTAAAGATACAGGAAACGACATTATCGATTTCAAACCGTTTTGTTTTCAAAATACTTTTCCATCACATACCTGAATGATTTTCTTTGAAATAATTGAAAAATTTCATTAAAATTAAAAATACTTGGGCTTTTCTAAAAATTCTTTATCAATATTGAAATTTATATAAAAATAGTGGCATCAAAACAAAAAAAGCTTCAAGTTCGAACAGTCTTTTAAAGATTTAAAAGGTTTTTTTTTAAAAACTATGAATTTCTTAATAACAAAACTTATTCAACCAAATTAAGAAAATAAACTCCTTTTAGCTCGATACCCTTTTCCCCGCGATATTCAACCGCTGCGATTCCCGGTTTATAGTAAGAAATGTCTAGCTTTTAAAAATAGCATCGACCACCTTCATTGTTGGCATATCTTTTGCCACCGATCCAGTTTTTCAAGTTTGGAAATAGAAAATAATCCGAGGGATTTAAATCTGGTGGATAAGGTGTGTAATGTAGCCATTGGAATTTTAATAAATTGATTTTGATTTAATAAATTGACTGGTGCACATTGTCTTGATGAAATTTCAAATGCGCCACATATCTTGCTTACAGCTTTCGTATCTACCAATTGGATCAATATGTAATGTGTGTGACTTTTTGGAATGCCTGTCATTTTATCTAGCCCTCGCACCTTCAGCTTACGATCACACTTTTGTGGAATTTTTAAACATTTTTACGTTGAGTAATAATTTTTTCGTCCAATATAGTCTGAGTCTTGGCTGGTCGTATGCCCTTGTTTAAACTCTGCCCCCCAATATTTTTGTGGCTTGGTGCTAAAAGGCCCAAGGCCAATATTTTCTTTTCTTACTTTATTTTATTTAACTGAAACAACCCATGTCTAATTCAACCCAAAACAGCTTCATAACGGTTTCGCTGGCCAATTTTAGTAAGAACTCTTCTATAAAAATAAAAAAAAAATTTATTTCAACTTTCTCAAAAGTAAATATTTTGACATTGTCCTTTAAGCACCAGGCCACAAATTTATAGTCGTAAATAAAGGAGAATCTAGCTCAGCTTTAATATTGGTTTGAAATTTGTCCATGTTTACAAATTTACTGAGATCGCTTAAATAACTTGACTCCTTAAAACAGTAAAAAAGTAAGAAAATCTATTTTCTACAGATTTAAGCCTATAGTACACGGCATGTAAAAAGACACATGCGCATGTGGTTCTGACGTAATTTTGACGTCATCACACAACACGCAATGTTTATTGTGGCTTTGCATTGACGTCAAAATTACGTCAGAACCACATGCGCATGTGTCTTTTTACATGCCGTGTACTATAGGCTTTAGACGTTACGGTCTTACTGCTGACTATAATTTTTATAATTGCTTTACATACAACAAAATTAAGCAGCTCATTAGCAACGTTACACTTAGTGTTCAATATGTTTCAAAGAGTTGCCATTTTTCATTAATATTTTTTACACTACTACGGCTATCTTAACGTCAGGTCTGCTAGTTTTGCGATGGTTTTATTATATGGTTATATAGCCATTATTATATTATTAAAATAGTTGAAATTAATTTGAAAATACAAGTCATTTTTTTAAATAATCTGAAATTTTGAATTGTATTGCAAAGATTTAAAAAGGTTTATTTTAAGAACTTTTGTGATTTTGCTTTTTTTCTGAATTTGTTCAAAATTACCAAAAAAAAAAAAAGTTATATTAAGGAATATGTTTTTTCAAACTATTGAGTTAGTTTCAGCTTAATATTACCCAATTGAAATATTAAAGACCTTTTCTGAATTTCTTAAAAATAGGCTGGACTAAGAAGCCAAACATTTAAATAACCAACGCCAAAAAGTTTAAGTAATTTTCTACAGATGGCTCTCAGCCAGTAGAGTTTAAACTGCGCAGGCCACTTTTACTTAAGGGATAAATAAACGTCACAAGCAGTTTGACAACAATAAGATGTTTGTGTGAATATTTAATATTTCAAACTTGCTCCATGCTTTTTTCTTATGTTTGTGTAGTTTATTTGGACCATTAGTATTTTTTTCAGTATAATTAAATGCTCTTTTAATAATTTTGCAAGGGAAAATTTGTTTTTCAATTAATTTTTGTATAATTTTTTTTTTTTTTTTTTTTTTTTTTTTTTTAATTATAACTTTAGAATAAAGTAACAAAATACCTTTTTAATCTCAAATTAACCACTTTTATGTATTTTATTGACTTTTCAAAGTGTTAAATACGCACAAATACCAAATTATTGAGTTAAACATATTAAACAATTTAATCCACTTGTTAATGCAAATTTATATTAACTTTTTTAATACACCTTGGGCAGCGTTAATTCTAATTTACATTTGTAAACAAATCCTTGAAACATAATTATTCTAATCCTCTAACAAAAACACCCACACAAACAAACGAACTTATTATAATACTTTAATCACATTCATTTACAATTAAATTACAAAAATTAGTGTATGTAATTAATTTCATTTATAAGATTAAAAGAAATAATGATGTGATGTTAAAATTATAAAATTTAATTAATTAGACAAAAAAAATCAATTTAAAACGAAAAAAATTACATTAAATAATTTACTTAAATAAAAGTGTTAAATATTTAGTAATAATATATAGAAATAAATAAGGATCCATAAATATAATTTTTTATTATAGATAATATTTAATACAAAAAGCCATGTTAATAAATATTTTTAAAAAAAGGAAGAAAAAAACAGTAAAATTTATTATGTAATAAAATATTCTTTAAAAGTAGTCAGTCAGTCAGTCGATCGTCTTTGTTATTTATACATTATTACAAATATTTGTTAAATAATCTTTGCTTAGTTTTCACTTTAAATTTAAATAAAAGTTCTTTATATTTACTCCACTTTGACTAACAATTAATGGAAAAAAAAACTAAATTTCTTTGTGTATAAATGTTGTGTAAAATAAATATAATCGGATTTTAGATTTGAATAATTTTCATTAAAACTGTTGAATTTAATTGTAAAAATTAAGGCCCTAATTGTGTAAAACGCAACGCAACGCAAAAATTACATTGAAAGCAAAAACAAAGAAAAAAAATATTTCATAATTTTGTTGTTGCTTTCTGCAGAAATTCATACTACGTTTTAAAGTTTTCAACGCCACAAGATATGCAGCGTTTGAAATTTAAAAACTCAATATAAATTTCTGTAGGAAGCAACAACGAAATTATAAAATATTTTTGACTTCGTTTTTGTTTTTCGTATAATTTTTGGCGTTGCGTTGCGTTTTACACAATTAGGGCCTAAAATTATTTGTTAGTTCAAAACAAGGCGAATCCACAAGAAGGTGGGGTCAAGTCAACTTATGGTTTTGTTTCGGTGGTCGAGTTTTCAAAGTTTGTATATTTTTATTTAAACAAACCCTTTTTTTACTAGCAATATTTTTGACAATCGGACTACAAAAGCAGTGTTGTTGTAGAGTTGGCCTCAACTTCTAGTAAATTCGACTTGGTTCGAAGTAAAGTTTAATTGAATTTCTTTTTTTTTTAAATAAGATGTTTTTCCCCCTTGAGTTTTTTTTTTTAATTAATGCGAAAAAAAAATGCAACGTATTACCAGTAAATCCAAACTTTCGGTTATAAATATTTTAGCTAGAGCTATGCGCGTGACGTAACATTTTCGTGTCTTGCGTGAGTCACTAATGATTGTAAGAAAAATAGCGTTATTGCGATATAAAATATGAAGTACGATTTCTCACGCACTTACGAACATTTTCTTTCTTATGTACTATATACATAAAAATGGTTTAATATAAATATAAAATTATTATCAAGAGATTAAATTAAACTAATTTATCATAAATAAAATATTTCGTTAGTCTTAGTGTGCTTGTAAGATGTGGTATTACAAAATTCCTCACTCGTTATTGCATTTCCTTTCCCTGTGAGCGGGCGTAATCGTAAGAACAAAACACTTAAGCCTCAGTTAGCTAAGAGTACACTAACGTTGCAAATCAGCTGCTTTATTTTGTTGTATGTAAAGCAATTAGAATGGCTATAGTCAGCAGTAGCATGTTACGTCTCAATCTGTAAGAAATAGATTGGTCTTACTTTTTTTCGGTACGGTCACATTAATGTTACTCTCAGCTAACTGAGCCTTAAGAGCCGACTTACATTAAGGGTAATGTCGCTGCGACGATGCTTGCGTTCTCTTTTGGAGTCCCTTCTTAAATCCACGCGTAAATACATAAGGACTTTTTTGTTGCAACAGCCATGGGAAGTTCTGAGCAAAGCTTTTTATTCGTTCATTCGTAACAGTGTTGCCACAAAGTAAAAAATTGTTCGTTGGAATTAATATGCTAAATTGGCAATACTGACAACAATTCATAAAGTAAAATTTTTTCAAACGAAATATATAATTTAATCAAGGAAGAAATGATTGAAGAAATTGTTGACCTAACTAAACTGGCTGTTGCCAGTTAGAATGCTGAAAACATTCTAACTGGCAACACTGCTTATACATTACATAACAAAAATACAAGAGAAAGAAATGTGGAAGTAGATTTAAATGAGCAACTGCCTAATCTCATGGTAGATCTTAATCACTGGGGACCATTATTGCATTTATCAAATGCCCCTGCTGTGCACGGATACTTCACACTCAGCAATTTTGAGTGTATAGTTCGAAAAAATTAAACAATCACCCCTTGTTAAGGAGCTGAAGCTATCTAACTTCCACTGTCATATTAAAATCCAGCAGCATCTGTCGTATAGCAACACAACCTTGGGAGAACCTCCACCAACCTTCCATGTGGACGACTCCCTTCCCCTTTACGAGAGTCGTGATCAAAGTGTTTAAAGATATTTGACAACGGAAATGTTAAATACAAGCGCAATTTATCGTATTTATGTCATTTACGACAATTATAATAGGGCCGCCTATTTTTTAAGAAATTTATCTGTAATACGTTTTTAGTATAAATGTTTTTTTTTACCCGTTTCATGATTTTCTTATTTAGTATCTTATACAATTTTTGGTTAGTTTTTTTTAAATAAAAAAATTCATATTACTTAACATTTTGCGAAATTTGTAATTCTAAAAACCGACTACTTCACTAAGTGTTCAGTTAGTATTCTAGCGAAAAAAAAATTTATTGTAATTAAATTAAAAAAAAAATTATAATAAGAAGCACCCAATAAAAAACATTTGACTTAAATATTAAAACAATTCAAAATAATTTTACCATTTTACCTAAAAATACCAAAAAAAAATATATAGATAATTTTAAATTTAAGTTGATGTAAAAATCACATTTCTTCCAAATTTACAAACTCAAAAAAATCATAATTTATTTGAAAAAGTTTAAATTTATATAAAAATAAAGCCAAATGTTAGTACATTTTTTTTAAAAATACCTATTAGAAACATTATCAAACAACTATTTGTGTTTTTTTTTAAAGCTTTTAATTACTTCATGTATTTCAATCTGTTCCTTTTAGTTAAAATGTAAAATTATTAATAAAAAAACAACTCTATTATAAAAAAAAAACTAAAATTGTTTTTTTATGTAAAATAAATTTCAATACAAATATATTAACATCCTTCAGAATGTAAATAAATGTTAACCTTTTTTTTAACAAACAATTAAAACCTTTAACTTTAAACTCTATATTTTTATTTTCAAATATTTATTATAAAGTAAAAAATTTAATATTTATTAATTATAATAAAAATAAAAAAGCTTTAGAGCTTTTGTCAAACATATAAATACATTTAAATTCTTATTTTATTAAAAACAATCTAAATGTCTAGTTATTGTAATTAATTATTATTTTTTTTTTTTCATTATTTTACAATCCGCTTAAATATTAATATTTCTTAAAATAAATATTTAACTAACAAATTTATATATACAGAATAAAATTAAGAAAATAATAATATTTAAAACATTTATATATTTTTCAAAATAATGCAAAAAATTTAAACAAAAAAAAAAACACGAGAGATCAATTAATAAATTTAGATTAAATATTTATAAAATATTTAATATACAAATTGTCTTAATAAAGTGAGAAAAATAATGTAACAAAATTGTTTAATAAATATTTAAACAAACAAAAATAAAAGTTTATAAACAAAAAAATAAGCACAATAATTAACTAAAAAACTTTATAATTAAAAAAAAAACAAAAACCATATTCGAAAATAACACCAAATTTCAACTAAAAGTTTGAATTTGATTAAGTTCATTTGAGTTGGTTTTTCTGGAAATTATAATGAATTTATATTTCAATATTATTATTTTATGTAGTCCACTGATTTATTTTCATTTACAAGTCTGTTTGAATTGTATATTAAATCAAATTCAAAAGAACAATGTGTAAAACATTCTTTTAAAGATAAATCATTTTAATTCGTAAACTTTTTTTTTTTTTTTTTTTGAACGTAAAACAAAATTACGATTATACAGTTAAAATAAAAATTTTGATGGCTTCTGATTGCAAAACGTTTCAAATTGAAGGAGCTTTTTCACTTAAAATGTATCTTATTTACATACAACAAGTTGTTCCCCTTAATTAAGGGCACCATACACTTTTCAAAATACTCATCAAGCGCGATGGTAGTATTGGTGAAAATGTGTTTGGATGTGTGATGACTCCTACAACGCTTGATGAAAATCAAACTTGTTTAACGGCTTAGTGCCCGTTAAACAAGTCCAAATGTTATTGTACATTAAACACATAGACGACTGCAGGCTACACGACTTCAAATGCTGCTAACTAGAGCTGTAGTCAGCTAATTACTTATTTTGAAAACAACAGCAACAATTGAAAAATATAAACAGCTATTTTGGCTTTTTATGTTTTTTATCAGGCCTGTCACACATTCCGTTTGACATGGCTTTAATTCCGTAGTTGTAATTCCGATCGAATTTGTTTTAGCTTCTTTAATTAAGTTTTCGTGTTTCTTAGAGAAGCAAAATACGGAATTACTTCCACTATCGATCGGAGTTAATTGCTGTGACCGGCCTGTGTATTTCAGTCGTACCAAATTTTGAAATAATGTTTGAATTTTCGAGCTTTTTAAACTTATTAAAATTTCATTAAAAAAGTGTTAAGGTAGTAAAATATGCCCTGCTTTTGGCAGTGGTTTAAACATCTAAAAAAGGCCGCTTATGGATTGATTTTTTGGATGAATTGAGGGCTGCTGGAGAATATCGTCTTTGTGTGATTTTGTTATATAACAAAAAATGTTTTTGCAATGGAGATTAAATAGATGTAGGTCCCAAGCAAGTGACCTGCACGTGGTTTTGATAATTATGTTCTAAAGTTTATCTCTGTGTTTTATTTTTCATCATTAAGGGCTAATAAAGGGCTAAAGAGCAAGTTAAACTCTCTTTTTGGTTTAAAATGTATTTAAGCCAACAAATCTATAAATCAGAAAACATATAGACCATCTTTAAACGCATAAAATTGGGCGTTTAAACTACCATTACAAACCGTATGAATTTGTCAACATTTATCGTAGTGCTGCCACATGTTACTTTTTAAACTACGTATAATACATGGGTCACTGATTTACAACGGTTGAGTTTAAACTACATATAACTTTAAGTTTAGTTCAACTAAACCAGCGTTTAAACACTCATTGATTTATTAGCCATAAGTGAGTTAGAAGACGATTTGTGTTAATTCATTTTTGAGAGCACCGTGAGGTGCTTTTTGATTGTCATTATTATGGTAAAATCTAGCGCAGCGCACTTAATTTCGAAATTGAGAAAATTAAGAAAAAAATGTATTGTCAAATTAATGTTAAATCGTTAAAATGATCAGTAGATAATTTTTAAATCTAAAGTCTAGTACTTTGTTCGAACTTGCGAAAATTTTTGAAGAAAATTTATTATTTCACACGAAAGCTTTGACATGTCTCAATATTATCTATCTCGTGGTTTTGCAATATTTAACGCGTTTATTAGTTACAAGAGTGCAACATTGTTTTGCGAAGGTAAACAAAAACAAACTGGCTGGGGTATGGTTTTGCATATTCAGTGCTTATTTTTTACGGGCACTAAAAACTTCAATAAATTTTTCTTTTTGTAACACTTGTTATAAAAACCACTACACAAATACAAAGAAAAAACAACAAATAAATTATCAGCTGTTGCTTAAAATTCGCTGCGAAACAATATGAGCTGCACTTGTTTCGCACGGAAGACAAAAAATTTTGCTAGAAAAATTTCGTATTTTTTACGGGCAGTAAAAACTTCAATCAATTTTTCTTTTTGTAACACTTGTTATAAAAACCACTTCACAAATACAAAGAAAAACCTACAAATAAATTATCATCTGCTGCTTAAAATTCGCTGCGAAACAATATGAGCTGCACTTGTTTCGCACAGAAGACAAAAAATGTTGCTAGAAAAATTTCGTATCATTTTCACATTATAAACAGAGTACAATTCTATCAACATTTTTTCGTATGTATTTCACAGACATTTTTTAAGGGCTGAGCGTCAAATTGACCATGTTAAATCAATTAATATCTGATCTTATTTTGAAAGCAAATATCTTTTTTAGCAGTGATATTAAGATCATTAAACATAAAACACTTTTAAAAATAAAAAGAGGAAACTTTTATTTTTAAATATGTCCAATTTTATTTAAGTGGATTGATTGTAATTTTCTTGTGTGCGGTCTTCACTTAGCAAGATTTATTGTCGCAAACGTCAAATTTGATTGCTACAAATTTCTACGTGTGGACCGCGATTGCCATCAGTGGCAATCCATTGCGCAATTATTGCTTAGAAATCCACTGACAATTCAGTTGTTTTTTTTTATCTGACATTTAATTTCTCTACGTGGATTTATTCATTCATTTTGTGTTTTATTTATTGAAAAAGCAATCAGAAAGCCGCTAAAGTGAAAAAATCCTTCAACAAAAACAAAAAAAGTTTGCAAAAGTTAAAAAAATCCAACAATATAATTATTATTACAAATGTACGTTTTTGTATAAAGTAATTATTGTTTTTGCACTTTATTTGAGTCGGTAAACAAAAACTTCAAACAACTTCTTTTGGTTAAAATTGCAAACGTTTGGTGAAGCCATTCTACATGTTCTTCAGCAATATTATTAGTATTATTTGTTGCTTTATTCTTCTGCTGACATTTTTGCTTGTACTCAGTAATGAAAATTGCTACGTGAAGACGCAGAGTTAGTAAAACCAATTTTCAACATTTAAACCAATTTGTTTTAAAAATTCTAACATTTATGTTGCCGATTTCATACCTTAATGTTTCTATCTAAATTGAAACTTTTTTACCTGTTTGTAATATGTCTTTTATAAAACTTTTTTTTATTATTGTTAATGTTAAAGATTATTGTTTGTAAAGAAACTTAAGAGTAGATTTTTTTTGACAAATGCCAACAAAATAAATTTAATAAGCATATCAAATTTTAAACCACTACAAAAGGGAAATCAAACAAAAGTTTCGTATGGATACAAATGCAGATAGTTGCTGGCTTAAAAAATAAAAGATACAAATCAAACTTAAATTGAAAATGGTTTCTTTACAATAAAATTGTATGTTTGTATATTGGTTTTTATAATATTTACTAGAACGTCCTAAACGATGATATATATGTTTTTCCTTTTAATAAAATCAAAAATTCAGCAATAAAACCCACAGATACATGACAACAACAACAACAACAACAAAAACCCCATAAATACAAATTATAGTTATTAAATATATATTTAAAAAAAAAAATTGAGGAATAAAGAATAAACAAATAAGATAAATACATAATGTGCATATTAACGTTTATATATCTGAAAAAAAGCAATAATAGTATTTCAAATTAAAAAAAAAAGATAAAGAAAAATAACTTAAAAAAACACATGCTAAAATTGTTTAACAAATAAAACAAATTTACATAACAAATTTTAAATATATAAAGATTAAAATCCACAACAACAACAAAACAAGAAAAAAAATTGCCTGTATTTAGAATTATTTATACATAATAAAATTAAAAAATATTTAAAAAATTAAATTTTGAGTAACAAGAAAATAAATCGAAAAAAAACTAACAAACTTTGCAAAAAAAAATATGTAAAACCATATTTTAACCCAAAAACAGAAGAATTATATCAATGTGCAATTTAAATTGTTTACCTTTATATATAAAAAGAAAAATACAAAAACAACAACAACAGTTTATCACTTATTATATTACCAACCAACAATAATAAATTAAAAATAAGTTAAACAAATATTTATACAAAACATGAAACAAAAACGGAAAAAGAAATTGTATAAGAGAATTTCCCCAACAAAAAAAAAACAATAACATTCATATTTAATCTTTCTTTATGCAAATAAACCAATAAAAACAAAAACAATATGAACATTTAAATGAAAATGGAAAAAAATTTTAATAAGAACAGCCCACAAGACAAAAAGAAGCATGTAATAAAATACAGCACATACTAAAAAAAACAG
This sequence comes from Pollenia amentaria, assembly GCA_943735925.1. Lineage (NCBI taxonomy): Eukaryota > Metazoa > Arthropoda > Insecta > Diptera > Polleniidae > Pollenia > Pollenia amentaria. The sequence goes on along the minus strand of OX031006.1, from coordinate 236,595,014 downwards.
ACAAACAAATATATTGTATACTTAAATAAAGTATAAGATGCTCCGCCCCCAACGATACACGCCCCTTAAAAAAAGAAAACCTCCACAAACACACATACAAATACTTAGGAGAAATTAAAAATCAAAGCAAAGGAGAATTGTAATAGGAACTCTAATAAATTTGGTGAAGATTGAGAAAAATTTTAGACCTTGACTTTTTTATAATTTAAAATAAGAAATGTTGTTTTGAAATAGTTTTAACTTTGACCAAACCAAATTCCTTTAAAACTTTAAAAAAAAAATAAAATAAGTTTCCCCCATATTTATAAAAAATATTTTTTGTTAAATGCTTTATTAAAAGAATTTTCATAGAAATGTATAACCCAATATAGAACGATAGTTATGATAATCAAAATGGTATTATATTTTACGGCGATTAAAATGCTATTTACTTTTATTTAAAGAAATATTGTTACGACATCTATTTTTCCAAATATTTTCTTTAAAATTAAGAAACAAACATATGAAAAAATATCAAAAATTATATAAACATAGAAAATTTAAAAATGAGACTTCACTATCGTTATTATCGAAAATTATGATATCGTTTTCGTTATCATAATTTAATCGAAAAACAATATTATAATGAATGGCAAAATCCGTTAAAACTATCGTTTTCGATTCGAAAACGATTATCACTTGTTACAATATCGCTTGCTTTAATGTTTAAACAAGAAATATTTTTTTTTTTTAAATAAGTATTTGAAATTAAGTATTATATTAAGTATTTGGAATTATCTTTAAACATTTTAAATCTCAAAATCTTTATTATGAGTTGACAGTACTGTCGAAATTTTCGTTGTAATTCGCATTTTTTAACGAAAATAATTTTGCTCTCGACGCTGCAAGTAAATTTAAAAAAAAACTTGCTGAAGATTTAATTATTTGCAAATTTATTTGTTTTGGTGTAGCACATACCACTTTCTTAATTATATTTGTTAATATTATGCAGGTCTAAGGTCGTAAGTAGTCGGCAGCTTTTTGAAAGCTCGTTTTCCTTATGGAACAAAATTCTTTATTTTTAAAATGAATTTACATAAAAATTCAGGCTGTAAAACAGTGGGATGAAATCTCGCAGGAGCAAATTTACTTGGGGCCACCCGTTTCAATTTTACTATTTACCGCTGTAGTATAATTTCATTTGACACAATTTTCAAAAACTTCTGACAGCACTACAGATACCGTGGGCAGTCCAAGACCAAGCAAATTTTTATTTCCAAAGCTAAATTGGTACGATACCTTTTCTGAGCACAAAACTTTTGTCAATATTAGGGCCAGGGTTCCCATTTTTATTTTGAGCCTTATCCCCAATTTACGATTCCTCATCCCCAAAAATCGCCAAAATAGCTATTTCCTTATCCCCAAAAATCCTTACATTTCCTTAAAAATAAAATACATCATATTATGTCAAAGGAAAAATATGCATACATTGATTTATTTAAATTAATTCATTTGTATAATATTATTAAATCTAATGTTATTTATTCTTTGAGTTCTAAATATCTTAGTACACATGTTTAGTATCTATCTAACAAGCGTGACATAAAAACGCAAAAGAAAAACAATTATGCGTGAATATTTATCATTTCAAGAACGAGGAAATCAAAATCTTCTGATCCATCTGGCAATGCAATTTTGTTTTGCATGTTGTTTGCTTAAAAAGTGCATTTAATATGATTGAATAAATTTGTCACAGCAAGCTGCATTATTTTTGAAGTGTTATTTGAAGAAGAGCTTCTAATAACTCACCCCCATATTCATAAAAATATTTTTGATTAATAAAAGGTTTAATTAACAAATTTTCATAGAAAATTCGTTTCAAAAACCTGCTATAAACCAAAAATATTTTTTATGAATATGGGGGTCATACTGCATTCTGTTGCTAATTTGGATTTTGTCTGTTTTCATTATAAAAAGGACACGCTCAACAGAAGTAACGCCCCAATAAAAAATGGAGCTTCCAACGAAGCGGGTTTGTAAAGGAGAAACGTAAATGTTTCGCTTACCATACCGCTTACGAAAGATATTAATTTTATATGGCGAGCTTCCACTTTGAAACAATACATTTTTGACACAGAAAGCGCTTTATTCAGGGCATATAAAAATTGTTAAATGTAACGATCAGCTTTGCACACTGAACTTTTTGTTACCGTTATTCTTTAATATGCTCCCTTTCACATTTGCTTCGTAGTAAGGGAATATCGTGGCTCTTCAATTTCATATATTTTTTTTAAATTTATTAAGAATACGTTCACTTACCATACTGCATCTCTCTATGTCTTATTGCGTAGTGCATAAATGTGTGCTTACTTTTTTAAAATGTACCATTAGTGCTTCGCAAAATAGGAAAAAGTTTTATTGGGGCTTGTTGGTACAAAAACCCTATTTCTTTCAGCAAGCTCTTGAAAAGATTTTAAGCCGCCAAAAAGGCTTAAATTCCTACCCTCATCTTGACCAAAGCAGTCTTGCCATTGCACAAATGGAATTTATAATAATATATTATCTCCAAAAATCCCCAGCGAAAAATGTGATGTTCCCCAAAACTTCCCCTAAGAATTCCAAAAAAAAATCCCCAAAACTTAGAACGCTGCTTAAGGCAAATGTTACAATTTGCCGAAAGCTAAAGTAAGAATGTTATCGGGCAGATAATTAAGTTTTCATTATTTAAGCTAAAAGTAAACGATAAGCTAAAGGGAAAATCATCTTACCCTTAACTTTTAACGTAGTTAATGCATTTAGAATTGCCATATTATGACCAAAATGTGTTGAGCTTAAACAAATGGAAAGCATTTAAACAAATTCCAAAATTACTATAATATTGCCATATTTTTAACAATTTAATATCTTTGTTTTACACGAAAGTTATAATAACGAAAAATATTTAATGGCCACTTTATTTCTTACACAGAAAAAATTAAATATTTTTTCTAATCACCAAATTCATAGAATCAAACAAACAATTTGTTGATTTTGCACCGATTACCAAAATGTTTATATTAATTACTAAAAATGGTAAAATTTTAAAATTGTGAATTTTTTTTTTTTTTTCAATAAATTCAATAATTTTGATTAAAAAAATGATCAAAAATCTTTACCGTTTCAAACAATGTGTTAATTGATTTAATTAAATATAGCTCAGGTTTTGACAATTTCCAACAACATTTCTACAAAGTTTAAACTATATTATTTTAAACGGAAAAATCAATCAAGATTTTTTGTTATTTAATTAATGTTTTAAGTAAATATTTATTTCAAAACAACTAAAAAGTTAATTACATTTTTAATTTTCTTTCAACTAAAAAAATAATTGATTCAATTATCACATTTATTAAATTGAAATGCTTTTTAAATAATGTTTTTAATTATTAAAAGATTTTATTTGTTGTGCTTAATTCCCTATTTTTATTCTTCATAAAACAACTGAAAATTTATTGTTGGAGGATAAGCTGTTTCTATGCGCATTTTACTAGTTGCTTAGGCCAGATCATCAGGAAAAGTTTTTCTCAAAAAATTTTAGTAAAGCCAAAAATATCAGCAAACAAGACTACAGAGGGAATGAGAATTACAAACACTCAAAAAGTCTTATTTCTAACGATATCAAAGCTTAAACAGAATTCCAACAATAAAACATCTTTTCTTAAGCACAACAAATAAAATCACTTAATAAATATATTTTATTCCCAAAAACGACTTTGGTAATAAATTTTTTTAATTGTTAAAAAAAACTACTAATAATTTTGTCTGTGTACTTAAGCTAAATCTAACTTTTACTATAATGAATTTTAAAGGCAAGTTGTAATAACGGGCCATAATATTCTTGGGATTAGCTTACGTAGTAGTGCCATTTTCCATTATGTTAGAAATATTCCCTTGTGGTCATGTTTTACTTTAATTTTATTTTTTTAAATTTGTAAACAAACTTCGCAGTCGAAAATCGAATTCAGTGAATAATAGGCACCATTTTTTCCTACACTATAGACCTCTTCATATACTGATCAACACAAAATCCCTTTCTAATCCCTAATAGCCAATTTACACTACAACGAAATCTAGTACTTTCGAGATTTCGAGCCAAATCTAGTTGTTTTTGACTAGATTTCCCGTACAAAACAAAATCTACTCCGTGACTAGATTTTGACGAAATCTATTCGAAATCAAGTAGTACCTTTTGATGCAACTATGTTTTTCCCCATATAGCACTAAAAACTACTTCCCTGCACAAGAAAAAAATGACATTTTAACAAAAAACAATAATAGCTGCTTGTTAAAATTGTTAAAAAATTGAAAAATTTTGTAAAATAATAAAAAAATGCAAATGACAAATAATATTGATAAAATAAATGAAGTTGATTATAAAGAAAATGTAATGCAAATTTTTAAATGTCTATTTCTTTATATGTAAGTATGTGTTACACAAAAAACTTTCAGTCGGCGGTTTTTGTTGTGAAAACCAAATCTCGCTAATGTCAAATAAGTATAATGTAAACGAACTAGATTTGGAGGAAGATTTCAAATGAAATCTACTAGATTTCGATGTAATGTAAATGCCCTATAAGGAAATAGTTAATTCGAAACTTCAAAACTTGATTAAATATTAACATATTAACAATATATTTTAATCTTTACAATAAATATTAAAAAATATAGTGTTTGCTCAAAAATGCAAATTTCGAAATTATGTTTGAGTTTTCAAGCGTTCGCTAAATGGCTTATTTTTTTTTATACATTGTATATATGCATGAATTAACATATGGCTAACCTGGAACTAAAGTGGTCTATTGTCCAAAAATTATTTTTGATATAACAACATTTCAGTGTTTTCATTCAAAAATTGGGATTATTAGCACATCATTAATAAATGAATTAATTAATAATATATTTCATTCCCGAAAATAATTTTTGATAACATTTAGACCAATTTAAAAGTTGAAAGAGTGTAAAAGCAATAAATTCTAAAGTGGTAGTTTAACAATAACCAGATTTTGGTGACGTATCCTAGATTTATTGCTTTTTCCGTTCTTTTTTTTTTTTTTTTTTTTTTTTGTAACATAGACCACTTTAGTTCCAGGATAGCCATATACCTTAATAGAAAAAAATTCAATTTAAGTGATTTTCTCAAAAATACTTTGGACATTGAAAATTGTATAAATTTAAAAATTTTATTTTTTAATATTAAATAATTTTTTTATTAATATTAAAGTATAACTTATAAATAAATTTAAAAATTTTTTTTTTTTTTGAAACAAATAGTTAATTTCGAAACTTAAATATAATTATGAACAATAAAAATATTAATAAAATGAATAAACATTTGTTAAAAATTAAAAGTTTTATTTTTTGTTTGAATTTCTCCGGGAATATTATCTTTAAAATTGAAAATGTTTAGAAAACTTGAATTGAAAACTTAAAGCATATGCAATAATATAATTTTGAGTTTATAAAAGAATATTAATTTTTTTTATATTCAACTTTGGAAAGTTTAAAAAAAGCTTGACAATTTTTTGCCAAATCTAATTAAATTTAAAATGAAAGTTTTAAAACTTATCTAATTTTCAAGGTCTAAAATTAATTGTCTCTATAAAGTAATAAAAAGTTATAATAAAATTATTGAAACCCCAAACAGAACAAATACTCATTAATTGTTAAAACACTTATAATTAATTATCTATATAAAAAAAAATAAAATTACAAAACAAAAAATTTAAAAAAAAAAAAGTTCAGAAATATACTATAATTAATTACTAATAAATAAATCTTATATATTTTCTCTTTCCTTAGTAAAAAACATAAATGCATAAAAATTAATAAAAAAAAAAAATATAATAATAAAAAACAATAGTTATTTATTGAATTACAAAGTTAAGTGTTAGAATTACAAAATATTTAATAAATTTAATAAATAAAAATGCGTAAAAAATTGAAAAAAAAAATACAAAAAATAAAAAATAACAAATTTATATTAATAACATTAGAATTTCCTTTTTTTATTTGGATTGATAAAAAGATAACATAAAATTAATTGGTCTAAAAAAATATAAAAAAAAATAAATAATAATAAATAATTTCAAAATATTCAATTGATAAAGAAATAAAAATTATTAAATAAAAAAAAGAAGAAAAAAACAAAATTCATAATGTTGTTTTTATTTCGAAAGGTACACATACTTTAAACAAAAGTAAAACAAGTAAGAGTATTCGACATTGTTCGAAAACACATTTAATTTCCATTCCTTATTTGAAAATGTTTAAGGAAATATATTCAAATAAACATTTTTGTTTAGTAAAAAATCACTTTAACTTCTTTTCTTCTCTAAGTATTTAACAAAATTTATTTAAACGGGATTAAAATTTAACTTCAACACCAAATAAACACTTTCAATTTCATCTCTTAAATCTGGTAACTCTCTACAAACGTTTATTTTTATTTTATTTTAAAACAATAAACATTGATTTAAATATTTTCCCTTTTTTTTCAAATACAGGAAGGTACATTATCAGTCTGGAATCGCGATGCCTCTGATTACTTCAGTACGACACGTATCCGAGATACACTACGTAGGATATTAAATATACCTGTTACCGTGCCAATGGAGTATAAGATACACTGTGATAGCCTTAAATATGTAGCAATGTAAGTACTTATATACATATACATATATTTTTTTCAAATTAATAAAAATTATTAATGGAAAAAATAAAATTGACTAAAATTAAGATCTAAATCCTTATTCCTGGTAAACATTTGTATAGCCGCTAGGGTAAAATAATATAATTTTAATAACCAGAAAAATCTAATATACAGAGAAAAGTTAAGCTAAATTTCATTAACATTAAATTTCAACACTCTTAATTTGGGAGGAAATTTTAATGGAGGCCAGCTAAAATAAAAGACAGATTTGGCTCATTTTAAATACTAAATACTCCCTATATAAGGTGATGAGAATAAACCCCATATTAACTGATCCCATTAACCTTCTATAAAGCCTGGTTTACCGTGTAGAAAAGTTTTAATATCTGTTTAGCATTATCACAGACAGTGAAGGAACTGTGAGACATGGAAAGTCGTATCAAAAAAGTAATTGGCGCATTTACCCAACTTCACAAGGTATGGAATGCAAGCACATGCAGCGTTAAAACAAAAATACGTATGTATGTTTAAAGCCTGTGTTCCCTAAGTGCTGCTTTACGGATTCGAGACTTGGCTTGTAATGTAGGGATGGGCAAATTGAAAAAATATATCGATATATCGATGTATCGAACGTATTAAGCTGAAATTATTACCAAATTTCAATACATATTTACATAGGCACAAAAATATTACATGTAATTCCATTCTAACGTCTTATTGTTTCTTTTTATTTTAAATTTACTGTCCCTCGATTTCGAACGAAACTTTCATTCGCTTAACTTTTATTTCAAAAACCCTTTTTTTAAATTTAGTTTTTAAGGTAAGTTATGCGAACGAAGTTTTCGTTTAAAATCGAGGAACCGGCAAAAAAATCAAAAAAAAAGTAAAGAACACAAAAAGATATTTATTTATTCGCCATATGTAATCTAAAAAAAATTCATTGCGATTATATAATGCCGGATTATATACTGCCGGTAAACGAAACTTGTGACATATACTATACAAGTAAACTGTGCAATATTTTATTTTTAATATATAGAAACATGCTCAAATAAAAAAAATAAAAAATTGTTTTTTTTTTATTATTAACATTTCAACCTTCATGAGTCTATTTCTGCTAATACGCCATAATTAAGGCGATTCTTTGCATAATTCTAGGAATCCTTTCCAGAATATTTTTTCCACGCTTAGTGTTTTGTTGTTATCTCTTAAAAAACCGAGACAAGACTGAACTGTGTAATCTATGAAAATGTACAATGATGCAATTCTTAAAAAACAACAGTATTGTAAGCAGTAGAGCAACGGGTAAAATGTTGAATTTTATTAGAAAGAGATCTTAAAAATATCGAATTCTATAGTCGTAGATAAATATTGATGTATCGATATATGGGTATTTTTAATATCGACGATATATATCGATTATAATTTTTTTGAATATCTATGTTTTGATATATCGATGTTTATTCCCCATCCCTATTGTAATGTATATTATACGAAACAAACTGAGAGCCGTGTTCATAACAAAAATATAGCCACTGCTTTAACACTACGTACAAGAAGCTACTAACTAGTATGCCGATTTAGCTAAGAAAATTTGGCTGGATGTGTGTGCCCTACATTCGAAAATCACCTGAAGGAATTTCCCACCACGCTCTTTATAGCCCTCAATTAAGTTAAAGAATAGGACGGCCCAAAACCACCTAGCGAAATTAATTCCATATCCCATAGTCTTGGAAGAACATTCAATACGATAGGAGAGCTCAAATATATAGGCGCAGGTCGACAAGATGAAGACAACTTATGAACGGTCCATGCCCAGTATACAGGCAGCTCGTGGCAATATACATATATATACTCGCACATATGTATATTGCCAAGCTCATTTGGTATTTCAGAAGGAAAGAGCAAGTTATTTGTTTAAAAATCGCTTAATTATCCAATAATATACAGGGTACACACGCAATTTATTGTTCTTTTTCGTTCATGTTTTTTGTTGCAAAAATATTTATATACTTCAAGAACCAATGACATTTTAAATGCGTTTCAACTACATGGTTTCGATAAGTATAACATAGTATGCATTCACTACTTTACTCACCAATAATTATTTAGTTATAATTATTTAGTTAAATACATCAAATTTTTGGAAGTAAAGGGTCCACCAAATAACTTTTTTTTTTGAAAATGCTATAAAAAAAACTACTGAATATTTTCTCAAATTTCTTTTTTTATTTGAAAGTACAATCCTTCCGGTTAATAATGGAAAATTATTTCATTCAAATGGCTGCCTCGGCTGGCCATGCAGTAGCGTATACGATCGGTCCAATTTTTAAGCACATAATCGATTGTGTGCAGCTGTATTTCACTAATGGCTTCACGAATATTGTCCTTTAAATCGTCAATTGACTCTGGCTTGTCGGCGTAACACTTATCATTGACGGCACCCCACAAATAATAGTCCAACGGTGTCAAATCGCAGCTCCGAGGTGGCCAAACGATATCAGCTCTGCGGCTGATAATGCGATCTTCAAAAACAGGCCGCAAAACATCGAGTGTAGCTTCGGCTGTGTGGCACGTAGCACCGTCCTGTTGAAACCAAATGTGGCCAATATCCTCCTCTTCAATTTTTGTGAACAAAAATTCGTTCAACATGGCCCAATAACGATCGCCATTGACTGTAACGGCCACTCCTTGCTTATTTTCGAAGAAAAATAGCCCAATTATCGGCATCTTCTGTAAGTCGATCGCAGGCCCACTTAGCGAAGCGAAAACACATTGGATGGTCAGTTGGCTTCAACTCCTGAACCAATTGGACTTTGTATGGCGTCATACCAAGGTCTTTATGCAAAATTCGTCTCAATGATGTGTCTGAAATGTTCAATTGTTGAGAACGACGGTGAACTGATGTTGATGGCGCTTAACGCACACTTTCTGCCACAGCAGCAATATTCTAGGATGTACGCACTGTTTTTGGCTTTTCACGCTTTGGTTTATCGATGAGGATGCCAGTTTCTTTCACTTTTTTCACAAGATAACGAACATACGGAGCTGACGGTGCTTCTGTTCTTCCAAAATCAGTACGCAATTTTCGCACACATTCTGCAACATTACCATGATTTTCAAAGTAATGTCGCAATATTTCCCAGCGTTGTTCAAGCGTTTACACAACCATATTCGTTTAGCGGAAGGATAAAACTAATTATCTGTCAAATCAGGCATGAGCTAAGTGTTACCATTCACGAAATAAGCACTAGTTGAAAAAAAAACGTTAGAAGGCGGACCCTTTAGAATGATAACGAAAACATATCGGGCCTTTTCTGCTGTGAATGCTTCTGTAAAGGTCGGAAAAGCAACAAAGTGCAACGGGAAAATAAATAATTATATTCTTTCTCTCCTAGTTCAGGGAAAAGTGTTCACAATCATTCTAAAATAAAAACATATGTTGTCTCCTTCTCACTGTTATTTCGCACTCAAAATCAATTGATTCGACATTAAATTCACCTTATTTCCACTTAAAATAACTTAAACTCAACGTGATTCGTATTGTTATTTTAATATCAATGTCATTCTGCTCTAATTTTGCAAATGTTAAATTAATATGAATTAAAGTTATTTAAAAAAAAAAAAACTTTTGCTCCCAAGTTATTTTATGTAAAATCATGTTAGATTAACATAAAGTAATTATTAAGTGAAATCAAATGTAAAAAATGTAAAATCATCCCCTTTTTCGACGATTTTACATTGATTTTTTCCTGTCTACATATATTTTTTTATCAAAATGAATTCATTTTTAGTTCGTTTTACCAAAATTTTATATATTTTATATTAAAATTAATTAATTTTTTTTTTAAATTTGGTGTTTTTTGAGTATATTTTTTAATAAAAAACACGTTTTATAAAAAGTACCAAAATGTTGAATAAAGAATTATTTTGCTTGGTGGTCAGTACCATCTCAATGTTTCAATTTTCCAGTGAAAGGTAAACAGAGTAAACCGGATTTTTTTAACAAAATTTGTTCCTAGTTGTAAAATTCAATTTGAGTCTTTAAAAATATATGGCTTGTTCATAAATGCATCACTGCTGTGCATCATATAACCAACCATCGCTTTACAATGCCTTTTCTACTCCGTATTTAAAACTTATTTGTGCTTTAGCAAATTATTTTAGGGCATTTAAATTTTCATTTTCAGCGCAGTTATGCATTTACGAACATGCCCATACCATATATTTCTATATTGATTATGTCGTCATATTAATAATTTTTATTTCTTTTTTCTGTTCTCTTTGCAGTAATAAAGGCCCTGCAACAAAAAGCTGAAATTCAGTGAATTTGTGCTAAAACAAAAATTAAATAAAACAAAAAACCTACAAAACAATATCATCCGATATATAAAAAATGATATTTATCCCAAAAAATAAATAGAAAAAAGAACAACAAATTCAAATTGTAAAAAATACACAAAACACAAAAAAGTTACAATAACAAACAATAAAACAAACAAAAAGAAAAACACCAACAATTCTTTAAATAAACAAAAACAAAACTTAACAAAAAAATGTATTTTTATTGATTACAACCATGAAAAGGAATAGAATAAGTAAAATCAGAAAGAAAAAGAATTTTTAATTTAGTCTTTCGAAATTGTCCCACTGTATTGTAATTTAAGAAAACATTGGGGGGATTCACAAGGTGTGCTATCAAGTCATATCGTCATAATGTCCTAAATAATATTTTACAATTGTTTAAAAAAAAAATATTGTTGTGTTTCAAACAACATAAAAAAATATTTTTTTTTTAACAATTGTAAAAAAAAATATTTTTTTTTTAAACATTTGTAAAATATTATTTAGGACATTATGACGATATGACTTGATAGCACACCTTGTGAATCCCCCCATTGATTTTTAATCAGTGTTTTTCAAGCGGGATATCCCAGAAAAATTCCCGGAAAATTTGTGCAGGATTTCCCTGGGAATTTTTATTAAAGTATGGTAATTTTACTTTACTACGGATATAATTGTAAATACGTTATGTCAACAACTAAATGTATATGTAAATCCGATAAGTAAAGCAATGTCTGATGCTCTAAAATTTCGCATTTTTTAAAGATCCAGATTTATTTTAAAAAAGCGGAAAAAAGTTGGTCGCACTTGATTCAAAAAATTTAATGACTTCTCTTACAGAAAAAGTTTTTACTGCATTTCCAGAATCTAACCCAAAAAGACTTTTATCCAGGTGCTCTAAGCAGAAGTCTTCTTTAATTTGCTTATGGATTTGACATACTTTTCGTTAATTTTTGACAGTACCTTAAGCTAACTTATGCATATTATGGTTGGTCCTTCATTCTGTACTAAAAACCTTTTTCTAGTGTGCTGTCGTTCTTGAACGACAGCTCCACTGAACGATTCCCTTATAGGAACGGTGCGGACTTTTTCAATTGTTTTTTTTTATCGTTCCGCATTTCGCAATTGCAATCTGTTGGATCATCATATTTGATTCGTTGAATTATTTTGTACACTTGTTTTTTTGTGTAGGGATATCAGAGTTGCCGTCTGCCGTGTATCGTGACTACAAAAATTCCGTAATTGGATCAATTACAAATATGATCTTATGCAATATATTTTAGCAATATGTCACCCGTTCACCACAAGCAACGGCATACCTATTTTTTTTTTTACTCGCAAATTTGAGTATTCGGGCGGACGAACAACCCGAAGAGTACCAAGAGCAACCATCACATCCATTAAAAACAACAGTATGGCGTGGTTTATTTAATTTATTGGTGGAATCATTGGTCCATATTTCTTCAACAATGATTAAAATCGGAATGTTACCGACAATGGTAACCGTTATCGCACCAAATTAACGGATTATGTGCTTCCTGAAATCAAGCGCATTGTCTGCGCTACGAGCCATACAGCGCGTGAACCAATGAACTTGTTGAGAAATCATTTTGGTGAGCACTTAATTTCACGTTTTGCTACGGTAAATTGGCCACCTAAATTTTGCGATATCAAACCTTTGGAGTATTTTCTCTGGGGATATGTGATATGTAAAGTCTGAGGTCTTCAGAAATAAGCCAGCTTATAAATCAAACCTCACGATGAATCACCCGATATAAACTTTATTTTTTTTGCTTTCATCTGATATAAACTAAGCAGAATACTAGTAGTTAATATACAAGTGAACCCCCCAACTTCAGGTTTTGGTATGATTTTTAATACTGTGGTAAAGGGTATATGAGTGTCGGCAAAGCTGCATATAGTGCTTTTACTTGTTTTTCAATAATTTTTGCCTAAAAAAGCCAAACAAAAACTTTTTACAAAAACAAAACATGTACACAATCAGAGCTGCCACGACCAAAAAATTATTACAAATAAAAAATTGTTTGATAAACTAGCCAAATGTGAAAAAATATAACTAAATTTAAAATGCACATCGTCGGTCACAGGTTGACAACTCTTAACTCACTTTTAAATTTTTTTAAATTAATTAGTATTGTGGTTATTTTGTTGAACTATTCATGGTTTTTAATCCAAATTTTTACTATTTTTAATTAGGCTTAAGTTCATTAAGAATTAATTAAAATTGTTATTGATAATTTTCATTCTTGACTGACCTGGGATTCGAAGCCAGGCTGGCTGGCGTGTGATTCGAACCCAGGCGGCTGGTTACCCTGACATGTTTCGACCTCAACCACTAGGTCTCCTCAGAGGGATTTGCCGTCTTACACTCGCAGCCATCGATGACTGCTGACGTCAGTAGTCAAACATCAATCCTTAAACCAAATTGTATTTTAACCTTTGGTAGATCGAAATTTGCTTTTTGAATGATTATCCATTTTTAATTGATCTCACATGTTTTTCCTTACTTCTGTTTTTTCGTACTTTTGTCAAGAATTCTTCTTGAAGTCCAAAGTACATTTTTTGTTTATCATGTTTTTGTCTTTCTTTTTTCTTGTTGACATTTTTTTTCAGCACCACTTGAAGGACAAATGAACACATAGAGCTTGTGCCTTAGCTTTAACAATAATTAGTATTGTGGTTATTTTGTTGAACTATTCATGGTTTTTAATCCAAATTTTTACTATTTTTAATTAGGCTTAAGTTCATTAAATTTAATTTTCATTAAATTATTTTTATGAAGAAAGGAATTTTACAACATGGAGAATTAATTAAAATTGTTATTGATAATTTTCATTCTTGACTGACCAAATTTCGATCTACCAAAGGTTAAAATACAATTTGGTTTAAGGATTGATGTTTGACTACTGACGTCAGCAGTCATCGATGGCTGCGAGTGTAAGAGGGCAAATCCCTCTGAGGAGACCTAGTGGTTGAGGTCGAAACATGTCAGGGTAACCAGCCGCCTGGGTTCGAATCACACGCCAGCCAGCCTGGCTTCGAATCCCAGGTCAGTCAAGAATGAAAATTATCAATAACAATTTTAATTAATTCTCCATGTTGTAAAATTCCTTTCTTCATAAAAATAATTTAATGAAAATTAAATTTAATGAACTTAAGCCTAATTAAAAATAGTAAAAATTTGGATTAAAAACCATGAATAGTTCAACAAAATAACCACAATACTAATTATTGTTAAAGCTAAGGCACAAGCTCTATGTGTTCATTTGTCCTTCAAGTGGTGCTGAAAAAAAAAATGTCAACAAGAAAAAAGAAAGACAAAAACATGATAAACAAAAAATGTACTTTGGACTTCAAGAAGAATTCTTGACAAAAGTACGAAAAAACAGAAGTAAGGAAAAACATGTGAGATCAATTAAAAATGGATAATCATTCAAAAAGCAAATTTCGATCTACCAAAGGTTAAAATACAATTTGGTTTAAGGATTGATGTTTGACTACTGACGTCAGCAGTCATCGATGGCTGCGAGTGTAAGACGGCAAATCCCTCTGAGGAGACCTAGTGGTTGAGGTCGAAACATGTCAGGGTAACCAGCCGCCTGGGTTCGAATCACACGCCAGCCAGCCTGGCTTCGAATCCCAGGTCAGTCAAGAATGAAAATTATCAATAACAATTTTAATTAATTCTCCATGTTGTAAAATTCCTTTCTTCATAAAAATAATTTAATGAAAATTAAATTTAATGAACTTAAGCCTAATTAAAAATAGTAAAAATTTGGATTAAAAACCATGAATAGTTCAACAAAATAACCACAATACTAATTATTGTTAAAGCTAAGGCACAAGCTCTATGTGTTCATTTGTCCTTCAAGTGGTGCTGAAAAAAAATGTCAACAAGAAAAAAGAAAGACAAAAACATGATAAACAAAAAATGTACTTTGGACTTCAAGAAGAATTCTTGACAAAAGTACGAAAAAACAGAAGTAAGGAAAAACATGTGAGATCAATTAAAAATGGATAATCATTCAAAAAGCAAATTTCGATCTACCAAAGGTTAAAATACAATTTGGTTTAAGGATTGATGTTTGACTACTGACGTCAGCAGTCATCGATGGCTGCGAGTGTAAGACGGCAAATCCCTCTGAGGAGACCTAGTGGTTGAGGTCGAAACATGTCAGGGTAACCAGCCGCCTGGGTTCGAATCACACGCCAGCCAGCCTGGCTTCGAATCCCAGGTCAGTCAAGAATGAAAATTATCAATAACAATTTTAATTAATTCTCCATGTTGTAAAATTCCTTTCTTCATAAAAATAATTTAATGAAAATTAAATTTAATGAACTTAAGCCTAATTAAAAATAGTAAAAATTTTTTGAAATTGTTAATTTTTTTTTAATCTGAAATTATTTCCATACCTTTGTTTTCTTTACACCATCTTACAATAAATATCTACTACTAATTTTGGTTTTTTTTATTTACCTCCAACACGGTTTAGAAACGGAGTAATAACGTTTTTTTTTTTTTTGTCTCCTGAAAAATACAAAAAAACATGTTAAGAGTTGTCAACCTGTGACCGACGATATTGTTTATTGTAAAAAACATTAACATTTATTTTAAAATGCATTGTAATACACTTATAGTTAAATAATAATTACAAATCAAGAAAACAAAACAAGAAATGTAATTATTTTACATACATTGCAAATGTCAATCTAATAGGATATTGAACGCGTTTGAATTCAATTCGTACGTCTTAGGGAATCATCGGAGTTCGTGGCAGCAAAACATTTTCGTCTCGGAATTTACCATTCAAAATGGTCTCTTCGATAACGTTTCTTTATAAATTTTTAATGACCAATCGTGTAAGTTCAAATTCCAAAGTGGAATAACCGGAGATCACACTTTCAATCGTAGGTGTGCTGGCATGCCTGGAAATCCAGATAGTTCAAAAACTCTGTTTCATAATTTACAAATTCATTAACATCGCTAACTGCATCGATTGTATTGTATGATACTAATCTCCTGGCAACGACTGCTGTATCTTGAAGATTAAATCGCGGAATTATTTCGCTGCTAAAATAGCTCTTTAAGAAGGTATAGGACGGAGGTGCTTTTACCGTTTTTGTTTTATTTTACGACCTTAATATTAAAATGTATATATAGCCTTTAGTTCTTCAAGACTTAAAACTATCATCGGGTAACTTTTTATTTAGACATGGAAGGGGGGAGTTTTTACCCGCTGTGCCCTATTTTACGCCCTAAATGTTGGAATTTCCAAAAAAATATATATGTTCCTTTTAGATGTTACAGTGTCTATATATTAACTAAGAAGATATAGTGAGGCGGAGCTTTTACCCCTTTTGCACTATTTCACGAACTAAATAATAAAAATGATAGGCTATAGTTTCTTACAGATGGTACGCTATTTGCAGGCCAAATTTCAAGGAAATCGGTTGATTAGTTAAGAATATATAGGAAGGAGTAGCTTTTGCCCTATTTTATGGCATCTAATTGATTAGTTAAGAAGATATAGGGACGGGAAGCTTTTATCCCTTTTGCCCTATTTTACGCCCTCTAGCGATATGAAATATACTTTACGACCTATTCACTTTATATACCTATACCTAACAAATACACCTCCAAAATCGGTCAAGCTATTTGATACCAAGTTTGTTCTTTCCTTTTGAGTTTTTCGAAAGTGAGCGTGTTTTCAACAGACGGACATGGTTAAATCGACTAAGAATTACTCAAACAGCCGGAATATATATACTTTATGGGGTCTTAGATGTATTATAAAAAAATTGTCGCAAGGAATGACACCCTCATTCATCACTAGTGGTGGTGGAGGATTTAAAAAAAATAAATTGCTTTCCGCTTTTTAACTGTCAGTGGGAGGGCTGTCTAATGTGGCGATTTCTCGTCAAACATAATGATTTTTTAATCCTTTTGGTGATGAAAATTTACGTTTGGCGATAAGGCGATTTTTTTGGTAAAATTGGAAAGGTTTTTTTTTTTTTTTTTTTTTTGTAATTATTTTTGAATATTCATATGGGCATTTCCTGGGGTCACGAACGTATGCTTTTAATGTACAAATAATATAGAAAACAAAACTTTTCCTAGCATTTTTTTGCGATTCGATAGCATTTTGGTCGAGCTTAAGTTTTCATAATGAGAGTTATAAACATGTGGTCACGAACGTACGCAAAATAGATGTCAACTTTGGCTGCCAGTAGAGAAATGTAAAAATCTGCGATATGGAAAGGATTATTCAAAAGTGATGAATTTATTTTAAAAGTGCATTAATGTTGGTCTCTATCCAGTATTTACACAATAAAATATCTCTGTTGGTTTTTTTTTAATTGGCTTAAGTACCGGTCGCAAACGTACGGGTCGCGAACGTACGATTTTTCCATGTTTTAACCGTTAATCGAACTTTTTTTGTTCTCATTACACTTTTCTCTTCTTAATTGATTGTAATAGAGAGATTTTGAAGAAAGAGTGCAAACATAACTTTTTTTGCATGTAAAATAATTAAATATAAAAATGTCTTTAGAAGTAGCTTAAAAGGAGAATATAAAATTTTCCAGTTTCCAGCCCAATTTCCTCAAGTAAAACAACTGAAATATGCTATGAAACCATTCTATTATAAAAACATACACGTTTTTATAATAATAAACAATAAAAATCGATGATTATCAACATTTTATTTTTCCATCCTGGTTGACCATTCGGAGGAAATGCCCATAATATATCGCACTTAATAAACAAGCGGGTATTAACTCAAGATTTAAAAATTTTCAGTAGAAACAAAACAATTTTTAAATAAACATTCAAGTTATATGAAAAACAGTTTTAAGACCAACCTTTTCATTACCAAAAAGTAGACAAAATAGCACGATATTTTTACAATGGGTAGATAGTAATATTGGCCCCTATTACGGTTCACAGCTCAACTCAGTTGATTTGTAATTTCTTCATTTTTGTATTATGGTTTACAACTTTGCTATATTGCGGCGAACAAAAACATCAAAAAATTACAACTCATCACAACCAGTTGTCTAAATTACAATTCAACTAAGTTGAGTTGTGGACCGTAATAGGGGTCATTATAATATTCACTTTTATACGAGTCGATTTTATAGAAAAAGTGAAAAATTAAAATTTTAAGTTAATACCCTCTTATTGATTAAGTGCGATATCGTCGGCTTAATATGCAAACCTGCTAAATCCCATTTTCAAGTGAATTGAGATTTTGATGCCGTATGGTAGAGAAATATACGCCTTGTCGACCAGCATGTAGTTTTTCTTCAATTTGAGTCTTAAAGTGTGTAAGAAGGTTTGATAAAAAAAACTTTTCTCCAGCTGCAAAAATGAAATATAAAAAGTTTTTTGTCTCTCCTGTAAATTGTGCTGAAAGGAAGTTCGTAGGTTTGCATCTTAAGCCGACGATAAATAACATTTTATAAAAACGAGTATAAATGTTTTCTTTTGTTTGTAAAATTTTATAAAAACGAGTATAAATGTTTTCTTTTGTTTTTAAATTTTATTTTAAATTTATAATTGTTAGTATTTCTGTTCCAAAATTTTTCGTTTTTAAATATATATTTTGTGAACCATTGTTAATACTATACCGAACATAACTAAATTCACATTTCGGAACATAACTAAATTCACATTTCGGAACGAACAGTCAAAGGTTTTTTATTATAAACTAAAACTGTTGCCAAATAAATATCTAAAAAAAACATTAAAAAAATATACCTATATAAGTATATTTACATATATACATACCTTCAATTTATAAAAAGTAGAATTTCAATATTTATACCCACACCACAATAGTGGAGAGGGTCCCTGACGGACATTCAGTTAACTTTAAATTAACTGAAAGCTAATAATTTCTCAAGTAGTGGTGGTTGACACTTGCATTACTTTTATATGGAATTAACTAACTATTTTAACATTGGGATGTCCTAGGAAGAAGTCAATTGTCCGACTCTGCACTACTTTCAATTAACTTTAAAGTTAGTTACCTAGTCGTTAACTTAAAGCTAACTTTTTGTAGCTAGCTATAAACTTACTACTTTAAGTTAGCTTTAAGTTGGTTTTTTAAAATTAACTATAAAGGTACGGTCACATATGGCAAATATTAGCCCCAAATATGTTTGCCTTTATTTGGCAAATTTTTTTTCAAAACAATGTAGGTTTCATTTTGTGGTCACACTGCGCACATTTATTTGCTCATATTTGTTTGCTCGAACAGATGTCAAATAGCGGCAAACACACATATTAGCAAACATGTTTTCCATATGGTCACACTTAAAAAAATATTTGCCGAAGCAAAATATTTGACCAAACTGTCAAAATATATAAATTTATTTGCCAAAACACTATTATACAAATTGTGATGGAAAATATAGAGGAATTTCTTTCAATTAGAGCGTGTTCTATCTGACATCAGCTGTTTTGCAAGTCGTCTGTTTGTGGAGGCAAATATATATTAAAATCTATTTACTTACACATTTTCTTAAAAAAAAACAAAATTTTTAATTAACTAAAATACAATAAAAAGTGAATATAAATATAAATCAGTAAATAGTTTGCTAATATGAATGTTTTTATGTTATGTCAGGTGAAACCAAAAAGGAACGTGTTAAAGCAAAAATGATTAACCTTCTGTAATTGTCAATTTTGACAGACATGTGAAATTACATATGGACTTTACATCTGACAAACCCACCGCAAAATAAATATCGTGTAAAATTGCTTAAACATTTTTGAAAGGTTGAGTTTAAAATCGATTATACATATATGATTTCAGTGTTATTTTTATATTTCGTAATCCATTTTTGAAATCTTAAAATGGTAATTACTCAAAAAATGGTTTTATACAATAACTAGCATTTAACCCGCTACTTCGTTAGCATCTCCTTTTCTTTCGTGGACATATTACGCCAAAGTTTATGTTTCTAGGTTTTAACCAGCTACTTTGTAATAGGTACGATTTTCACCTCTTAAACGTTCGAATTTCGAAAATGTACCAAATTTTTATTTGTATTTTTTAGATACGTTATGAATGTGATATAGTTTTTATTTTAATGTTTATTGGTTTAAAAGATAGATGGCATAGCAAAAAAGTTTAAAAATACAAGTTTTACCCGTTTACTCCCCAAAAAGGCCGAATTTCAAAAAAGTACCAAGCACCTGTCCGCTTATTTTTTTTTTATTGAACAACAATAAGTACTAAATTTTTGACTAAAAAAAAATGTTTTGTAAAAAAGTACCAAAAATAGTTACGGTTTTTACCCCTTAAATGTCCGAATTTCGAATAAGTACCAAATTCGTATTTGGATTTTTTAGATAAGTTTCAAATGTGATATAACCCTTATTTCTATGTTTATAGGTTTAAAAGATAGATGGGGTGACAAAAAAGTCCAAAATACAGATTTTACCCGTTTACTCCCTATTTCCCCTTTTTTGTACTTTTTTCTCCCCATTGAAGCATAAAAAAATTTAAATATTGTAGTGGGAGCCCATAATTTAATACGTCTATGTCAATAAATAAAAACAATGTTTTGTAAAAAAGTACCAAAAATAGTTACGCTTTTTACCCCTTAAACGTCCGAATTTCGAAAAAGTACGAAATTTGTATTTGGATTTTTTAGATAAGTTTCAAATGTGATATAACCCTTATTTCTCTTATTATGGGTTTAAAAGATAGGTGGGGTGACAAAAAAGTACCAAAATACAGGTTTTACCCGTTTACTCCGTTAAAGGGCTTAATTTCCAAAAAGTACCAGACACCTGTCCGCTTATTTTTCTAAAGAACAACGATAAGTATGAAATTTTAGTTTTAGGGATATAAGGTTACCGAATTTACCCGTTTTTACCTCCTAAACATTCGAATTCCAAAAATCCCGTCTTTGTGATCGATTTGGGGAGAGCTAGCCCTGGTCCAAATTTCAAGTTTTTACCTTCAGTCGTTTAGGCTGTGCGATGATGAATCAGTGAGTGAATCAGTAACGTTACAATTTTATATATATAGATAAGATAACTTTTTTATCTTTGATCCAAGGCAGTAACCGCACGACGATTTGGCTACAACAACAAAAAATACTGAAAATCAAAAACGAATTTAATGTAATTCCAAAATCATGTGTTTTTTTTAATAAATAAATTAGATAAATGTTAAATTTTACAAAAATATTATTACAATACTTTGTGTTTTTTTATTTGATTTTAGTGGTATTTTTTTTTAAGTTGTTCCCAACAGCAGTTATTTGCTACTGTTTGCTCTTACAAAATAATTGTAAGAACAAATATTTGTTTGCTTAAAATACAGGCAAATATTTGTTTTTGAGTGGTCACATTAAAAGTATTTTTGTTTGACACCAAACAAATTTATTAGCCCAAAATCAGCTGTTTTCCTGTTTGTCGCAAATAAATATTTTGTGGTCACATTACGGCAAACAAATATTTGACGTTTTTCGGCAAATGTTTGCCATATCTGACCGTACCTTAAGTTAGTTAAATTGCAGTCAACGAAAAGTTTGTTGTTTACACGTTGGCTTAAAACTCACTATTTGTATCTTGCTACAAACTTACCCTACAAGAAATGCATAACCAAAACTAAAAAAAAAAAAACAATTTACTAACACACTTGCAACAATTTTACATTCGTTGCTCCACTCTAACACAAATAATGCCAATTTTTTAATATAATTTTTTCACACGCGTGGTCTGTCGATTCTTGTAAAAAAATTGAATTGTTTAAATTTAAGTTCTGTGGTTTAAATTAAATATTACAAACGTTATTTGCCATGTTAAGTTAAAAAATTAATTTGCTTATCTCCTTTGCAACTACGTTGCATATTAAAGTAAAGGAGGGCGTACTGATGGCGGCTCCAGAAAACGTGGTGGTAAATTTTCTGGAAATAACAGGTCATGAACGAAACAGTCGTCTTAAAAGAAGTGGTCTTCCAACAGGTAGCGGTCATTCGGGTTTTTGCTTTGGCCGGGATACTCGTTAAAGATTTGGTGGTTATAATAAAGGAGCAAATTATACCAAATTTTTAAAATCCTGATGACTTTTCAAGTATGTATGCATGTATGTATTCGGCTTTTTAGTCACAAGTTTTTAACAAAATAATATTTCTTTATATGATCTACGAGAAATTAATTGGTAATGAGTACGTTTACCTCCATTACAAAAGAACTTTTAAAAATAAGATCCCAAAACGAAATCCAGACGCATGTGAGAAAGGAACGTTATAGAGCAACCAAGGAAATGACGTTACGTGGTCCCGCACCCACACCTATTATATACTTTAATGAAACCTGCTTGATTATATTTTTTTAATAAAAACTTTTTTAAAACTAAAATAAAACAAAAACATTATTGTATAAAGGTTAGTACTAACCAATTTTTACGCTATGAATAACTAGTTAGTGCTAACCGCTATTTACGTTATGACTAACTAGTTAGTGTTAACCATTATTTACGCGATTACTAACTAATATAAAGCATAGTAGTAAGCAGTACAGATATATGTTCCGTAGTCGAGTGGAATTAATTAGTTAGAAAGAGAGTAAAAACACATGTACACAAGAGTTTCGGTTAGTTTTTTCATTTTACTCTTAATAAACTAATAGAAACTTTATCCAATATAGTGGTCAAAACTACCGGTCATTTTATTAGTAAAATGACCGGTAGTCTTCTTGCAGGGTAGCTATCATATTAATTATTCGAAATAAAACAGTTTTTAAAAATTTATATTTTAATAGAAAACAAAAATTTATTCAAAAATTATGTTTTTTTTTTTTTTTGAAAAAAAAAATAGTTTATTATTTAAAAAAATTTAAGGCACATAAAAAATAAAATAAATTTGGTGATCAATATCATTAAAAGAGTAAAAAATTGAATAAATTAAACAAATTCAATTCTACTATAACCTGTCCATAACCGATTAACGATTTCTACTCCGTATATTGTAATAATGGCCCTAAATAAATTAAATCTTTTGTGGGTCTTAGAGCCGTTTGTTTGCCAATCGACTTGGCTCGTTCTACTTAAAATATACAACACAGCGTTTGTATACACTTAATTAATGTAAATTTTGCATTGCGTAGTAGTTAGCTTTAAGTTAGTATATACACAAGCTAACTTAAGGTTGGTTTTTTTTTGTAGTTAGCTACTCATTTGACGGCAGGGACGAATTATGTTTTTGTGCTGATGTGTGTAACTTCTTAAAATATTGATCCTCGACTCACCTTAAAGTATACCGATTGACTCAGAATCAGAGGCTCGGATTTTACAGGCTCATGAAGATCAAAACGTTAAATTTTTGTAAACACTGCAGCCCATTGATTTAAATCGTCAATACATAATGCTACCTGTCAACTTAGTATGCCAAAGTACATGTTTGCTTGAATTCTTTACTGCAGTGTTATTTTGACACAACGTTGAAGTATTTTACAGTGCTGTTTCCGTTTTCAAAATAAGACCACCTTGTATCAAAACGCCTTGAGATAAAATGAAATATGTTTTGTGTTTTCAAATTGAATATTACAAAAACCCCTACAACTTTTATATCATAATATATCAATGCAAATAAAACCGTTAGTGTGTTACGGACCTGCTGTTGGCCTCCGAATTCTACCAATCCAACAAGCTCTCGCGGCATGATCCCAAGGAACGCTTCTACACCCTTTTGATGGCTGAGGTCCGTTACAAAATAAAATAGGGATTCGAACAAAAACAAATACGAAATCGTGAAACATACACCCATAGGAAGAAAGATGACAATCTCCAATCGCTCAACCTACCATGGCCGTACTGCATCCACATATCTTACGAACCCCACAATTCCTTCATCACGTCCTATTACTCAGTAATTCCAATCAATTATCTACTCAAAATTTGTATTTCATATAATTTATTAAATCTTATATAAAACTATACATAATTTTTTATAAATAAAATAAAATAAAATACTAAACTAATAAACTAATAAACCTACAAATAAAAAAAACTTAAATAAATTTATCTTTTTACCATTTCCATTAAAATTTTTTCAGTGGCATTCAAAATATCTGTACATTAATTTTTATTTCCATTTTCCTTTTATTTTTTTCACCTTGCCTTTAGTTTTTAGTTATACTTTAAATAAAAACAAAAAAGTAAAAAATAATAAAACACAACAAACAACTATACATGCATATACATAAGGGGGATTTCATGTCAAGTGACCCAACTTTTGAAATCGATGTCTTCCGATTTGGATGAAATTTGCACCAAGGTTAGTCCTATTGGATAGTAGTTTAGACACAGTTTCTGAGTTAGAGGGGGTCAAAATATGACATTTTGGCCAAACAGTTGTTCTTTCTCATCAATGTAACTTATTCTCTATTGGTGTTAGCAAAATTTGTCCCAAACAAATTAGATAGCTATTTCTTCAAGCTTTCCGAAAAAAATTTTTTTGTTTTTTTTTAAATTTTTTAAAAATTTTTTTTTTAAATTTAAAACATATTTTTTATTTTTGCTCAAAAGAAAGCTTAGGTCTTTTCCTTTAAGTTAGTTCTGGTACCTATTTGGGCCGCGAGTGGGTTATGTATAAAAAAAAAATAATTTCTAAGTCAAGACGAGCATTTTTAAATTTTTAGCATATGCACTATTTTGAATTTTTTCCTATTTGTCTGTAAGAATCTTAAAAATAAAACGTATGCTGAGAAACTAGACATATACCTTTCCGACGGTATATATGTACCATACCTAACAAGCATTTCATACCCTCGATACTGTAATACCCACAATATGTTAATACCAGAAATAAAATCACTTTTTTCTATAGAGATGTTGACAAAGTAAATTTTTTTATTTATTTGTAATAATAATTAAATTAAAATAAAATAATAATTATAAAAAACAAAAAGATAAATAATCTAAAAAATTTAATCTCAATCACATAAGATCCTTTCATAAATTTTTTTTGTTTTTTTTTAATTTTTTTTTTTTAAATTTAAAACTATTTTTGTATTTTTTTTTTTGAAGCGGGAAGCAAAAAAAATACCCGCTTCATTAAAAATAAAAAATAAGTTTTAAATATAAAAAAAATTAAAAAATTTAAAAAAAAAACAAAAAAATTGTTTTCCGAAAGCTTGAAGAAATAGCTATCTAATTTGTTTGGGACAGATTTTGCTAACACCAATAGATAATAAGTTACATGGATGTTAAATTTTGACCCCCTCTAACTCAGGAACTTTTTGACCGATCTTGTTGAAAATACTATCTAATAGGACTTACCTTGGCGCAACTTTCATCCAAATCGGAAGACATCGATTTCAAAAGTTGGGTCACTTGACATGAAATCCCCCATATGTATAAATTTACTTAACAATACACCCTAATAAAGGATCAAAAAGATCATAAACAAAAAAAAACAGGCCTCTCAAACTTTTCTGCCTGACCGATATGTTAGTTCTGTGCCGATATCGCTGCGATATATTATTTTCCCTGAAAGAGCTCTCTGAGGTACCTATCAATCAGCGTTGCCATATATATTTTTTAAAACTTCTTCTATCTGAAAAAAAAAATTTTTTTTCAAGAAAAAACTTGTTTTTCCAAAAGTTCCAAAATTTTTAAAAAAACACATAAATGGAATTCATTTTGTTTAAAAATTAAAAAAAAAATTAATAGCCTATTTCCAATGTGCGAAAGAGTTCTTTCGTTCGCTTAACTACATTGAAAACAAAGTCTAAAAATTTGTTTTTGTTTTCAATGTAGTTATACGAAAGAAAGAATTCTTTCGCACATCGGAAATAGGCTATAAATGAAATATACAAAAAAGTGTATTTGGAATTCATTTTGTTTAAAAATATAGAAAAACGTAATTAAAAGTGATTTTTTTCTTTTTGACCAATAAATTAGTTTACAAGGAAATACTTATTAAAAACCTAAAAGGTGCTAAAACTTTAACATGTTTAAGAAAGTCGTCATTAAAACAACTTTACAAAGTTCAACATAAAACTTTAAAGAATAAACTCTAAAGTCCATTATCACCTTCAGATAACTTAAGTGTTAAAAATGCTTCAGCACATAAAAAATGTAGTTGGGATATTTTAGGTAGGAAGGAGTAAACACAATTAAACACTGTTCCAATTAGAGATGAGCGATCTCGTGATTTTTAAATATCATCGTGATTAGTGGATGTGATTTAAAAATCACTGCTCCTTTAAACTGTGATTGTGATCACGGTTTATCAGTTTTCTGTTCTTTTAAAGCAATTGCGGCCAAGCTATATGTACAATGCGCGAGCTTTTGCAAGAGCCTTTGTAAGCACTTTACAAAGAAACAACAACAAATTGTAAGAGCTTTAAAATCTGTTTACTTTCATATACATACATACATACTTGAACAAATAAATTTTGGCATAAAAAATTCTAATAAGATTGAAGAGAGAATGAAAGGAACAGCAATATCATTCGACATTTCATTCAAAAAACGCTATTACCCACACAAACAGTGAAATATCATAAATTTGTATATGTAACAAAATACAAAAAGAACGACTTAGAAAGAACCTGTTACTTGACAAATTTTGTCACAACTGTGATTCGTGATTTTTCAGTAACAGTGATTAAATCACAGGTACAGAAATATCGCTCATCTCTAGTTCCAATTATAAAGCTCAGAGAAAAAACACTTACCCCCATATACCTACATAAAAAATATTTTGGGTTTATAGCAGATTTATGAAACGAATTTTCTATGAAAATATGTAAACCTTTTATTAATCAAAAATAGTTTTAATGAATATGATGGTTAATATTTTCATCCAAAGTACTGCAAATTTTATATTATATATTTATAAAAAACTGTCGTTAATTTATAAAAAACTTTATATAAATTAAAAACTTTTTTGCATCTGAAAAAACTTGAAAAAAAAGAAAAACTTGACAAATGGCAACGCTGCTATCAATCCACAACAAGTAAAGATAGTTTCTCTTATTTTTTACTCTCGTACTTTAATTTTTCCTCTAACGACAAATTTTATCCCTAAAACAAAATCAACACAATCACATTCAGGATAAACTTGAATAACTCTAATACTGCACACTTCACGAAACATATCATGAGGTTCTATCAGAGATTATATAACATTCAATACTAAACAATGACTAAACAAACGAACTCTCAAATTAAAACTATATACAAATGGAAACGAATACAATACATTTGGGAACACACCAGATCACTCGTAAGTTACTTTATCACATTTCACTAAGAACACATTTCACCGATCCCCACATCATCAAGAGACATTCATGTACACATTCTATAACGTCCTAGAACTGTTACATAAATAACTTCTACTTTAACTACAGAAACGCATGTTTAATTGTTAACACATGCTTTTTCTACGCGACAATTGGGTCTACATACAGAACGACTCAGAGCATCAATTGCACCAATCAAAGATTGTCAACTCAGCAATACCAGCACACCAGAACATTTACTTCGGCGCCATTCAGTGACGAACCGTTTTAAATGGCGAGGTTTCCAACTATCTCTTTTTAAAATGTTCTCTTCTATTCCCTTCTAACCAGCCTCGTTTTTGAACCCTACTGAAATGAAACATAAAATTACAACACACAACTTTCAATAGACACTACTCAACCACTTTAAGAATCTGGGAAATAGCTGTTCGTCTCCTTTGGCCTTCCTAACCATGTCATAGAAGCATCCGCTTATGATCTTCCCATGACCCACAAAATAATGCCATATATGACAAATATTAACGTGAATAAAACATCTCAATAAGACATCAAATAGAAGCAAGTAAAGCATAAATATACATGAACCAAAACAAAACCCAGCAAACATTTGTTTATTAACATAAAAGTAACATAGACATTTTCACGTAAGTACAAAACCAACAAATATCGTCCCTGCTACTTCTGCCCGCAACAGGTATTGGTGTATATACATTTTATTTAAAGTTATACATGTTTAGACACCATTAAATAAGTTATTTTTATACACTAAAAAATAAATAAACAAAAAATAAAAAGCCCAAAAAACAAGTGATACATATTCACTTTATATCACATTTAGATCATTATTAAAAAAAAAACCGAAACAAAGAAAAATATGTATTTTGTTTGGATACTAGAAAAATTAATTGTTTGTCCGTATTAGATTTTACTTTAACATGATTTTCGGAGCACTGGAAGGTGCACTTGTCTTGTAAAAATAACGTACAATGGAAATTGAAGATTTTATGACTTGTTCAGAATTTATGTTCAGACCTAAAAATATTTGACGAAAAAATCAAAAAAAAAAAAAAAAAAAAAAAAAAAAAAAGCGTGACCGAAAATTGATCAAATTTTAGATTTATTTTTAACAAATTCTATTGATTTACTTAACTTTATCTGTAAGAAGATAATTCTGTAATCTAAATTAATAAAGCAAATATTTTTTTAATAAAACTAGCGGTCACGTGTAGGACATTAAATATTTAATAGGTATGAAAAGACTTTTCGCTATCTGTATTATCATGTGGCAGTGATAAATCAAAGATAGGTCATTTCGACTAAAGAGGAAAATTAAATTAATATATTTATTGCTCTGAAAAGTTAAATTTACCTTAAAATCAAAGTTGAATTAGGGGAGAGCGATCACTCAAAGGAATTTAACAATTTTTAATGTTGCCGAATCGACAGCGTTATTATTATTTTGTCACAAATCGAAAAAAATTTACAAATATATTCAGTTTTTCTACAATTTTGAACATTTCCTACATTTTAATAAATTCCAAATATGTATCCCTCTTTTCCCTACGGTAATTTTTTTTAGAAGAAAATCCCTACGAATAGGGATATAAAAAAAATTCATTAAGTTCTCATGCAGCTAGAAAGCACCATTTACTAAAAAGTTTAATGACCTGAGAAAGTTTTTTTTATAATCTTGATGAACAGCTTTGTTGCTTCTATTTACACCTCCAAGAAAAAATATTAAAGATGTTTGTTAAAGAAATTCCGCTTTACACAATTTTTTATTTTATAGTCAAAAATTGTACATTGTGTGTATGTATTTATTTTCTTCATTTTTTTTTTTAATTGTTTTAATAATATAAATATTTAAATTAAAATACAGTTCTGTTATAAAAAAAACTTGATCTTTTTTTTAGAAAAGTGTGTTTTTACAATATTTAAAAAGTAAATGTGTAGTGTTCAAACGCAAACAATGACAAACAAAATAAAGATTTTCTTAAAATTACAGCAACATTTCAAACTTGTTGTGGACTTAATTAAAATATTAATAGACTTTTTTAATAATATTTAGAATACATTAAACTTTTTAGCTCTTAAGAGTTCAATAGAAATAAAAAAGTAAAGAAATTTCTGGGATGAGAGTAATTACTTATCCTGGAATAAAGTTAAATCGAACAAATAAACATTTGAAACCAAACAGTCGCCCTCCTGAAGTAGAAATTATTAAAATTAAATATACACATTTTTAAATTAATCATAATAAAAATATTAAACTTACACCAGGAGTTATGCCCACCAGAGCATCAGCATGACCATAAAATTCTTCTTTTAAGGAAATAACTATGGTTTGTAAATTTGTGGTATGATCTCGTATATAGGAAGCCACTTTACCGATATTAGTATTGTCAAGTGCAGCATCTATTTCGTCTAGCACAAAAAAGGGAGCAGGTTGAAAGCTTAAAAAAAGTTTAAAAAAATGCAGTCATAATAAAAATTTAATTTGTTTAAAAAAACTTACCTGTGTATAGAAAACAATAATGCCAAAGCTGCTATAGTCTTTTCACCACCACTTAAATTGCTCATGGGTTGAAAACGTTTACCAGGTGCTACACAATTATAGTTAATACCATCTAAATAGGGTTCTTCAGGATTATCGGGTCCCAAATAGGCTTGAGCAGCCTCATTACGTGCCAATTTCTTGTAGATGGCATCAATAGCATCCGATATATGAGTACTACATTGTATAAATTTCTCAGCACGTTCATTTTTGACTCGTTCAAACGCTGC
The DNA here is from genome assembly GCA_943735925.1 of Pollenia amentaria. Lineage (NCBI taxonomy): Eukaryota > Metazoa > Arthropoda > Insecta > Diptera > Polleniidae > Pollenia > Pollenia amentaria. The sequence goes on along the minus strand of OX031006.1, from coordinate 236,564,925 downwards.
CTTAGCTTTTTTCGCCTTACGGCGGGCCAACTCAAATTCTTCGTTGGTCGATTGCACTTTTTCCGTAACACGATCTAATTTTTGCATAGCCTTTAGATTTGGTGTTTGTATACGTTCTAAAACATCTAATTTGGCCTGGAGATCCTTTTGCAGTTGGTCGTTCATTTTTTTAAAGGCCGAATCGTCTTTAAGTTTACATACTTCACGCGGTAAACTTGAGTAGTTTACTTCAATACTAGAAAGGAAAATATGATTTTAACTTGAAATTTGTTGATAAAACAAAAAAAGTTTAATTTCCTTTCAGACTCTTTTTTTATTTCTAACAGTTCATTACTTTAAGAATTACTCTTTCAAGAAAGCAACATGAAAAAAAGTATTACTTTTTATGTTACGTTTTTTAAAGTTTTTTTTCGTGCTTCCTTTTTACAAGATACATTTGAATAAATACATACTTTTAAAAAGGAACTTAAATAAATGCACTTCTTAGAAATACTTTTGAATAGGTACTTTTTTTAAGGAAAATTTTTAATTACTTTATGTACTTTTTTAAGCGGTTTTTCTAAAGAGCTTTTAAAAATATATTCTGCCTGTTCAGCGATTTTGAAAGCAAACGATGAACATTTTTTAAAATTGAGTTTTTCATAAAAAATTTCAATGCGAAGTTGTTCAAGAATGGCTGATTATCAGGTTATATGGATATGTAAATAGAACTTACATAGCCATATAACTTTTGTTAAAATGTGCTTTTAAAAATGATATTTTTAGTTATTTTAAATTTTTTTAGCTACCTTTTTGTTTTATATAAAAAAAAACTTACAGGTTTTCTTTTTCTAAAATTAAGGAAGTTGATGTAGCACTTGTTGTCGCTTCTGAATCACCTTGACTTACACAATCATCCAAGGAACCTTTGAGCAAAGGAATAGCAATGCAATCCATCTATTTGATAGACAAAATAATCCGATATAAAAAAATGTTCTTTATATGATATTGCTTACTTACTTTAGCTTGCAACAAAATATTATGACGTTCATTTTTCCTGGTCTCAATTTTAGCCTCTATGGATGATAGCTGTGAACTTAAATTGTGTATTTCTTTGGCCACATTTGCCACTTCCTTGCGCGCCTTCGATATATCCTCTTCCATATCATCTACTGCCTGTTTCTTAGCTTGTTTTTCCTGTTTAAATTTTTCCATTTTTTCCTTATCCTGATCAATTTCTTTGAGATATCGTTTTTCAGCAGCCCTTAATCCCTCTAAGGCGTCTTCTTCGTCCTGCACACTTCGTTCCCAGCGTTCAAGATTTTCTAAACAAAAAAAATTTTCATACAATACCAGGGACAGTATTTCTCTTAGAAAAATTAAGTTTTTTCTGAATTTTATTTATACCACAGGAAATAAAAAATATTTTTTGAGTTGTAGTTTTTGCTTTGAAAATAACTGTTACTTTTTGAATTTAATTTTTTTAAAATAAAATGATTTTTTGAGCTTAATAGCCTATTTCCAATGTGCGAACGAATTCTTTCGTTCGCATAACTACATTGAAAACAAAAACAAAGTCTAAAAATTTGTTTTTGTTTTCAATGTAGTTATACGAAAGAAAGAATTCTTTCGCACATCGGAAATAGGCTATAAATTAATTTTAACCGATTTAAGGTCGAAATTATACCCAGAGTCCGCGCAAAAAATCTCATTTGTTTAATTAAATTAATTTTTTTTTTATATTTAAGACTTTTTCTAAGTAAAAAAAAAATAAAATTTAATATGTAAAAAATCGTTAAAGTTGAGTTTTTTAATAAAACTTAATCAAATACCCCCATATTCATAAAAAATATTTTAGGTTTATAGCAGGTTTATGAAACGAATTTTCTATGAAAATTTGTTTAATAAACCTTTTATTAATCAAAAATATTTTTTAATAATATGGGGGATAGAAATTAATGCATCCAAAGGTGTTCATGTAACAACGATTATCTTAGTGTATTTTTTTTAGATTTGATTTTTAAGTTTAAATTTAAAAAAAAAAAGTTATTTGCGGTCCCTGTATAATACATTAAGTAACATTTAGATATTAAATATTATCTTACTTTTGGTATCTTTTTGCTTTTCAAAATCTAATTGTGTATTGATGGCATCCATTTGTTGTTCAAATTCAGCCCTTTTGCGTGCCCTTTCCTGCTGCATTACCAATTCTCTTTCTTCATACTGCCGTATATTTTTACAATTCAAGCGACGACAGAAAGAAGCAAAAACTTTATCTTCAACATTATTCATGTTTTCTTTTATTTCTTGTATATATTCATCACGTTTCTCCATCCGTGTTTCAATTTTGGTGATTTTAGGCTGGAAGATATAAAACAAAATAGTTAAGTTTAATTTTATTTAAATTAAATTATTTTAAAAAAATTCACCCCAAATTCATCCAATTGCGTTTGAACTTGTTTTAGTTGATTATCGAATTGTTGTATAGACTTTTTCGAAGATTCCAAATCTACCATACTATATTTTAAACGATTTTCCAAGCCCTGCAATTAAAAAATTTATAATAAATTACAATTAACTACCTTTTAAAAAAGAAATCGTAAAAATAAACCTATTAGAATTTTTTAATTCAAAAAGAATTTTCTTGAAAAAGCACCATAATTTACACAATTACTTTTTTTTTAATTCACCTTTATCTGTGATTCTACTGTTGCCAATTCACTTTGTTTTCTCGACTTCTTTACCAACTCTTTGAGCTCCTCACTTAAACGATCCTTTTGAGATTTTAATTGAGCCATATGTTTTTCGTCCCATCTCTTGGCTTTTCGGGCCAAATCATGACTACCTCCAGATATAAGACCAGATTTTTGATAGAATGTACCATCCAAGGCTAGAGCATCATAACGTGAACGATCCAATTCGTAGGCCACTTTCATTGCATCTTCAGGTGTTTCGCAAACCAAGGCATTACCGGTTGCAAATAATACCGCACGTTCTATTTCTCGTGGTTCAAATTTTAAAACATCAAAGACCAGCTTGACATTGCGCGGTTCACTAATATTTCTGCAAATTACCAATTTTAATTAAATTTATTTTTAAAAATATCGTAGATTTACCTTAGACGTTCCTTTAAAGGTTTGACTTGTAGATAATCCAAAGGTAAAAATGTTTCAACTTCTAACATTTGCTCTTTTAAAATCTTTGGAAAGAAATATAAATTTTATAAATTTTAACATATAAAATTAATTTTTAAATTGATTTACTTGAATACATTGCCGTGCAGTTTTTTCAGTGTCTACAATAATGGCTTCCATAAATTTACCCAAAACTTTGGTAACAGCAACATTGTAACGTTTATGCGTAGGCTGACACATGTTAATCATTCGATCGTACTAAAACATTGTTATTGAAACTGCTTTCCTTATCTTTATGTTTTTAAGATTTTACTTACCACTCCCGGCACTTGTTTCTTAAATAGTTCTACGACCTCTTGTTTCTTTTTACGTCTGGCATCTTCATGTTTATCACTACGGGCATCGCCCAACTGATCGCGTACATTTTCAAGTTCCCTCTGAATTTCGGAAATTTTTTCCTTTGAGCAACCCACATCACGTTTTAATTCATCTTTAATTCTATTTTGTTCCTCTAAAGCAGCCTGGGATGATTTTATGTGATCCATTAGTTTATCTCGCCTTTTAATGGCTTCCTCACGTTGTAGTGTTAGTTTTTTGAGCGCTTCTTCAACAGAAGCTCTACGATTTGTTTCACCATCTAATAAATCTTGATCGGACTTTTGTTCCCTATTTACCGAATCCAATTGCGAACGATATTGTGTGGCTGTAGATTCAGCTTCCTGCTTAAGACGATCGTATTCTTGCACTAGACCCTCTTCCATATGCACACTTTTACCGCGCTTCTGTGATTCATTTTCAATTTCATCCTCAAAACGTTTTTTTAGCTGTTCAACTTCAGCCAATTGTTTCTCTAGCTTGCGTATGTCTTGTTGATGAGCATTATCTGCTTCTTTTGCTGTTTCTAATGTTTTAGCCAAAGATTTAAGCTTTTTCTGACAATGAGCAACCTTTTCTTTGGCTTTAATAAAGAGTGGATGTTTTTTATTCATTTGAGTTTCAAATTCACGTGCCTCTTGTTCAATTTTGGCCATTTCACGATTTAGTTTTCCAGCTTCTTTTTTCTTTTCTTTGAGCACTTCGTCAGCCTGTCCTTTGCGTTTCTCGACTTCTTTGATTTCCTGTTGTTTGTTTTCAAGATCTTCGTTTAAACGCTGTATATCCTTTTCAACGTGATATAAGCGAAATATTTGATATTCAACTTGTTTTTCATTCTAAAATAAAAAAGTATCTAAGTAACTTGAACATTTTACAAGATTTCTAACTAACATATTCATTTTTAAGTTTGGCATAACGATCTGCTTCCATTTTTTCATGTTTAGCTTCTTTACGTTCGGCAGCTATTCCTTTTTTCTTTTGATAAGTAAATTGTGTTTCTTCTTCCGCCAAAACCATTTCTTGCTTTAAACGATTATAATCCTCTTTTAAAGCACCAGATCTGAAAAAGTATAATATATGTATTTATTTTTCATAACTATAAATATTGAAGACAATTCATTTACTAACCCACTTATTTCTTCAAATAAAGCCGTACGCTCTTTCGGGGTTTTCATGGCAATATTTTCGACAGCTCCTTGGAACACTAAGAAATTTTTAGCCTTAACATTAATGCCCAATTTTTCAAGTTTCCCCAAATATGTATTACTGGAAACAACCTCGCTATTAATACGATACTCTGAAGAACCGCCAATAACAGCACGTTGGAAATCCATTTGTTTGCTACCGATTAGGAATTTGGCGGTAACATAACAACTACGCGACACAGGTTTACCAATTGAGGAGCCATGTATTAAATCGTTTAAGCGTTTTACACGCAAGCTGTTAGTTTTCTCTCCCATAACAAAACTGATAGCGTCCATGAAATTGGATTTTCCTAGACACCGTAGTTGAAAAATAATTATTAACTGCGAATTACTTTCAATATAAATTAACTCACCTGAACCATTGGGTCCTATAACAGCAGTAAATTGCTTTAACGGCCCCACCACTACATGTCCACGATAGGACTTGAAATTTTCCATTTCAATGAATTGCAAGAAAGCTACATCATTTTCCACTGACATTTGACCAGCTGCCGTTAACGTTGTATCCGCGTTATCTTCTTCTGCCATTGTTAATTAATACTTTGTATATCTTTTTTAATGGTTTTATGCGTAAATTTTAAGAAACAAACATCAAAAATAACAAATTTGTAAATATTTTACAACACATACAATAAAATAACAAGTAAAACGACGCGCTTTTTAGAGATGACAATACTGGTATTAAATTTATCGTTTTCAATAACCTCACTAATAAGTGATGCCATATGAATAGTAAAGATAATATTTGGTGGTTGTTTTGGTTATCCATTAACCGTACGATTTTTTTTTCATATAAATTTATTAAATTTTCAAAAATTTGTTTGAAAAATATTTGAAGTGAGGTGAAGTGCTTACAATATAAAGGGCTTTGTGTTGGTTGTTGCTGTTATTATCGTGTAATCAATATTTATCGTTGGCAAAAATATTATAGTCGGTGTTTTTAGATTAAAAGGAATATGTAATATATAGGGCTGTGATTTACATGTAAATGCATGTTTTTTGTCGATAGTCTAAGAACGCTGTCGAGCAATTATATTTCTGAATTATTATATGTGCGTTAAAATGGCATCGATTTGTTTATGCATATTGTTACATATATTGTTGAAAATGCATATTATTGCATACATTGATTTTAAATGCATATATTTTAACATTTTTGAGTGATTTCTTTTTTAAATTTCCATATTATCTGATGCAGCACCGTACATGGCTAAGGCTGCCAATGGGTTTAAAATATTTTTTACAAAACTGGTTCAAGTTACTTGCTTGGCACATGGGTTATACCGTGTTTCAGAGGAAATTAGAAGCCAATTTGATAATATTGGAATTTGTAATTTTTACTTACAATCAATTTTACTTACAGTCAATTTTCTATAAGCTCAATGCACTGAAAAATCCATTTTTTTTAGTTTATTATTAAGTAAAACGTTGTTTTTAACTATTTTGTCAATTTTGGTTGATGGTAGATGTTGCATGTTTGAACGCATGTTTTACTATTTCAACATCTCGTCCATGCTTCAAAAATATACTCAAGGGTTAAAAGTAGGGGGGTAACGAATACCGATATATGGGCAATAATTCAGCGGTGCCGATATTTCGGTATTTTACTGTCGATTCGACAATACATTTTTAAGAGTTTTTTTGATATAACAATTTCATTTTTAATGCTTATTTTTGCAACTGAGAAAAATATGAAATTTAAGAACAAAACATGAAATCAAAACAGAATAATTAATTGTTCCTTTAAATTCTTTAGCTGGAGGTCCACACCACACGTTCTATGCGTTTCAAACTTTCTTGACCTTTTTTCAAGACGCATGCAAATGTGGAACTGCGACCGTCGTGTAACTTGTCAATACAATTTTACACTGATTTTACTTTGTTGATAGAAAATATAATAAATGATTAAACTGAGATAGAGAATAGTTCAGAGGTTTAAAAATTGGCGACTTACTTAGAGTTAGTTCACAATGAAAGATTTGAGGGTTTAGAGAATAATGAAACCTATTGCTTATCTACAATTCTTCGAATATTTTAAAGACATTCGGCTTCAATAGTATCGAATAAACGTTTAACTGAGCTACTATGAATACGCATTCTGAAATTGTAGAGGTCACGGTCACCCCTAATCTTAATAAAAGTTCTGATAATGCATTCTGAAATTGTAGAAGACACGGTCACCCCTACACTTTGTAAAAGATCTGATAAGTCTAATAATGACATTTGGAACGTTTGTGAACAAATTATAAGAAAATCGGAGGAGGACGAGCCTCTGTACATCCTCAGCTGTGATTCTGCTAAAGAAGAATTCGAGCTATACCTCTGAGAGACTATTTTCCACTGCAAACCTGGTTCGACCGGATTTGCGATCTCCGCAAAAGTTGAGAATACCTTGTATTTTTAACCAAAATTTTATTAATTTTAAATATTAAAATCTCTTACACTGTTCTTTTCTATAAATACATTATTGATTATTATATCATATTAATTACAATTCTAAATATTAATAATCTCGTCCACTATAATTTTGAATAATGAACTATAATAAGGAAAACATATTTTACTTGAGTTTTCTAAGTTTTACCTTGAATTCGAATTAAATATTCGTATCGGTATCGGTATCGCCGATAATTCATTTTGAATATCGCTATCGTATCGGCAAAAAGCCGTAGCGTTACTTCCCTACTAAAAAGCCTATTAGTTATACCAACTTGTTATGGGGACCAATAACAAACATAAGCAAAACACAGCTGATATACGCTTTATTGCTGGAGCTTATTTAGAACAGTTGGTCCAAGGTCTATCCATTAGGTCTGCTTAAGGAGCCAGATGTTTATTTGGTTTTTTCCTCAACCATGTCAAAAGTTGTTTACATTTTGCTTATACATGTATATTTTTGTTTACGTTTTTTGTTTTTTGCCACACATACATGCATACAAAACACGTTTTTCCTTTTGTTTTCCCTATGTAGTAGTAAGATTTTGACAACCGTGAGAAAAATTACGCAAACAAAATGCCTGTTGTTTTTTGTACTGTTGTATTGTTGTAGCGGTAAGCAGACCTATTGGATAGGCCTTGTTCGTGTCGTAGCAAAAATTTTGGGGGGGGGGGGGGGTGGGGGGGGAAATGGTACTACCACAACAGCATTTTTAACAAGCTTACACACATACATTAGGGCACACTAAACCAAAAAAATATTAGTTGGTGCAGTAATGTGTCTGCGCAGTATTAAAAAACGAAAAATCTTACAACTGCAAAAAGTATAACAAATAAAACAAAACCAATATAGAAATCATAAAAAAATAACAATCAACAACAAAGTTCACGACAAATATAAAATAAAAAAAAACGTTTATAAACAAGAGTAGACGAATGGTATTGAAAAGTTTTTGTTAAATTAGTACAAGTCGAAACGCCATCAGGAAATAAACAAAAACTCTTTTGATTGGTGAGAGACTTGAAAATTTAAAATAAAAATAATTATTTATGTAAAAAAAATTTCTGTTACAAACAACAAACAAAATTAAATTATTTAATTGTTGAAATCACATTGAAACAAATTAACATGGAAGTTTCAAAGATAAATGGTATTGAATGTTCCTTAAAAAATGCTCCTCGTGACCGTCTTGGATTGTGGGGCAGTGGTGATAATGATGTTCCTGGAAATATAACCGGTCTACAAAGATTACATCATAAAAAATACAATAAAGTGAGTAAAATTAAATTAACACGCTTAAAGGAAATGGCATCAATAAAAAAGAAGCAATTTGATAAAAAAAAAGTCTAATGGAAAATTTTAAAAGCAAAAGAAGTCTTCGTTTATTGTAAAAAAAGTGCCAAGGGTTGATTTTTGACATCAGTATACTTTTTTCTTATGCTTTTCTCTTGAAAATTATTTATATTTCTTTAAGTATGCCTTCTATTTAATATGACGTGATATTCATACCTTATAGGTAGGTATAAAAGAGAAATTTTGTGATAAAAGCGTACAAACAAACATATAAACACAAAAATAACCCCAAAAGCATCTGTATGCCGGCAATTGTAAAATGTTGAAAAATGTTCAATAAAAAAATTAAAACAATTGTTGACCTTAAAAGACTTTTTATCTGTCCACATCAAAAACCATGGTTTAATCTTGTCGAAAATTGTGTTGACCTTAAACATTTAAAAAAGGTCATGGCCCGCTAAATCATAAAGAGGGTACCTACTAGGGATGCCAATCAGCACGGGATTCGGGACTTTTTGGGATTCGGGATTTTTGAAAGTCAAAAGATAAATGCTTTATTTTAGATATTTATTAAAAAAAACGTGTTTAGAAGAGGTTAACAAACAAAAGTTTTATAATTCATTTAATATTACAAAGTTGTTTAATGATTATATTTATTACTAAAATTTGTAAAAATTGAAAAGTGTGATTTTTTCTTAATTGATTTAATGATTAAAAATGTGTTAAATAAACAACGTAGGATTTCCAACAATAGGTGCATTCGTTTACCCCAAAATTTGCACAAATTTGTGCAAGTTTTTACTGGATTTTACTGAAATGCGTTCGCTTACACAAAAATTTGCAAAAGAGAGCATCTACTGAGAGAGTAAAGTGACAGTTGTAAGCAAAGAGTCTGCAAATTTTTACTGAACAAATTTTTACCAGTAAAAACCAGTAGAAAACAAAAACATATGTTTCATTTAAGTAAACAAACAAAAGTAAGCAAACAAAAAGCATACAATTTGTAATAAAAACATTTAAAAGAACAAAAGCTGAATTAAAAGTGCAACAAAAACCAAAAATATTTATTACATCCTAAACAGTTTTACTTACCACTGTACCTTCCCAAATGTTCCGGGAGAGCATGAAATATTAAGTTTTCTTTTTTTGGCATCCATGGTAAAATTTGTGTTAATTGTTCATTATTACTTATTTTTGTTTTTGTTTACATTAATATTTTAGAGATGTAAAGCTAATGAATATATAATTACTTCTTATTGCATATTATTGAGGGTACCAAATATCAAAAATCAAATATTGATGTAGTTTCGTATGTAATTCAACTAGAAACAAAATTAAAAGTCATGTACAAAATAAACAAGTCTTAAAACTTGCACAGAAGCTCATTTAATAAATAAATTTGCTACGAATTTATAATCATTACAATGCATTTCATCAAGTACCAAAAACATTATGTACTGGGTAGTCTAAACAACACATATTTTACAACACTAAGCTTTTTAGCGATCAGCTGTTTGAATTAACCTGCAAGTTTTTGCAATTTTTCCGTTCGTTTACTTTTTTGTGCAAGAGCCATTTTTGAGAGTAAAATTTTCATATTGCCCAAAATTTACTCAACTACTGGGTTTTACTGGAAAAGTAAACAAACGCACCTAATATATAGTTAATTAACATAAAATCTACATTTTACTCAATCGCCTCAGTTGTACCAACTTAATAAAAAATAATTAATATACCTAGTAATTGAATAGACCAAACTAGTAATATATTTATTTGTCAGACTCTATTAAAATTTTTATTAAATGAATTAAGATATTCATATAGAACTGAAACTTAAATTCGAAATTGATTAATAAAATCAATTTTTTTAGTTCCCCATAAAAATCTTATTTTAACAAAACCAAGTTTTTATTCCTACACCACTGGTGGTATGAATTATGAAGTGTATAAAAACCTCTACTTGATTTCGTGAAACCGCTCCATAAATTACCTTAGGTCCCATGCCCTCTCTCAGAAAACCCTTTAATAGGCCTAAACCTGTATACAGTAAAGTTTAAATTTTGCACCAGTGGAATAAATAAGATAATAAAGCCTCACGGTACTTTTGGTTGTTCTTTTTGTTTTGTGCATTTTAAAAGGTATTTAGGTCAGTATATGAAACTAGATTATGTAACAGAATGTGGAAATTATTTTTTTTTTTTCATAAATTTTGTTTTTTATTATATTAAACTTATGACCTCGAGCTTGAAGATTTATTTCTTTGAGATTACATTTTTTCCTAAGTAGATAAGTATGGCTTCAATGTTCACCAAAGGTTGGCTTGAGCAACAAGTATGTGAAATATTGAGCGAATATAACTATTGGAGGACAGCTTTGTAAATTAAAATTTGCCTCATTGAAGCACATTAAGAAAATGTCCAACAAAATAAATTATTATGTAAATTTTTCGAGAAAATTGTTTTTCATGTTTAAAGATGCTCTTTAAAGCATTAGTAAATAGAATTCCTTAAAACATGAATATATTTAAAGTTTACGAACATTTTTCCATTTCTACACAAACAAAATCCGTTGTTGTTAAAGATATTTAAAGATTTTTATGAATCCCAACGTATCTTTGGATGTTTATGAAACAAATGGAAAAAATTAACGTTAGCTTATTGAAAAGAGTATTTTAATAATGATATTTAATTTTTGTTTTGGCCAAAATGTTATAGCTATAGGAATACGGCAACTACGAACCATTTTAAACAACTTGCTTTGGGTGTTCTTTATGTGCTGGTAATTCCAACTAGTAATGTCTATGTTGAAAGAGTATTTTCAATAACGACCTCCACTAAAACTCGCCTTCCATCTCGCCTTCGAAGTAGAATGCAATACGAACTTCTTGACTCGTTATTACGAGTTATAAATTATATGAATGTGCGAATAGTAATTTTAAGTTAATTCCCTTGCCAAGGCGAATTCACTAGAATGTGGGGTCAAGTCTACAACATAAATATTACATTAATATTACTAGTAAACATTTTTTTTTTTTACATAAAAAACTAGTAATTTTGAGTTTAATACAAAAAACTAAAAAAATATTTTATAGTATTCACTAAACTATTTTATAGTATTCACTAATCACTTTTACTTTGTTTTAAATAAAAATTAAACAAAATATACATATATCATGGCGACTTTTCGTAACAACTTTATTTTTTGTTTTTTAAAAAATAACAAGAGGCATGGGCAGGGCGAATTAATTTACCAGGTAGCGTTGCAAGCACAGCTGTGTTACTTTTTTTTCCTACTTAGAGAGAGAAATGTCAAAAGTTGCTTGTGTTTTTGACATATCGATCAACGAAAGCAACAAGAAAATACATTTTTGTATTTTTGGTGTTGTTACTTGTTGTAGTATCGACACCACGGTATACATGAATTCGCATTGGACATGGGCTTGCGATTCTATTAAAAAAATTATAATTAATTTGAGCAGTCTTTTATTTTTTTTTGTTGTTTAAAAAATATTTTTAATCATTTAAAATATATGTACATATATATTTTATTGTCAAAAACAAAAAGTAGAGACTTTGGCGATTTTTGAAATTGCGAATTTATAGCTAAACTACCTTAACATTTTTATTCTCAGGCAAGTGGTCCGGTATTTTTATTATTTCTCCTTTCTTCCAGTTTTAAGCCGCTTTTTTAATATACATATATATTTTTTTATTTATTTAATTTATTTTTCACAGAATTGTTTTCAAACACTAAAGGTATTTACGTCAAAAGTTGCACTCTTGCGAAAAAGCAAAAGTGCAAAAACAACAACAACCACATAAACAACTATTTCGCACAAACCATTCAAAATTGTTAAAGACTAATGGTGTTTTTTTTTTTCTACAAAAAATGTGACATTTTATTTAAAAAAATTAAAAATCTTTACTATTTTTAAAAAGTTCATTAAATTTAATTTTCATTAAATTATTTTTATGAAGAAAGGAATTTTTACAACATGGAAGATTAATTCAAATTGTTATTGATAATTTTCATTCTTGACTGACCTGGGATTCGAAGCCAGGCTGGCTGGCGTGTGATTCGAACCCAGGCGGCTGGTTACCCTGACATGTTTCGACCTCAACCACTAGGTCTCCTCAGAGGGATTTGCCGTCTTACACTCGCAGCCATCGATGACTGCTGAAGTCAGTAGTCAAACATCAATCCTTAAACCAAATTGTATTTTAACCTTTGGTAGATCGAAATTTGCTTTTTTTTGAATGATTATCCATTTTTAATTGATCTCACATGTTTTCCTTACTTCTGTTTTTTCGTACTTTTGTCAAGAATTCTTCTTGAAGTCCAAAGTACATTTTTTGTTTATCATGTTTTTGTCTTTCTTTTTTCTTGTTGACATTTTTCAGCACAACTTGAAGGACAAATGAACACATAGAGCTTGTGCCTTAGCTTTAACAATAATTAGTATTGTGGTTATTTTGTTGAACTATTCATGGTTTTTTAATCCAAATTTTTACTATTTTTAATTAGGCTTAAGTTCATTAAATTTAATTTTCATTAAATTATTTTTATGAAGAAAGGAATTTTTACAACATGGAAGATTAATTAAAATTGTTATTGATAATTTTCATTCTTGACTGACCTGGGATTCGAAGCCAGGCTGGCTGGCGTGTGATTCGAACCCAGGCGGCTGGTTACCCTGACATGTTTCGACCTCAACCACTAGGTCTCCTCAGAGGGATTTGCCGTCTTACACTCGCAGCCATCGATGACTGCTGACGTCAGTAGTCAAACATCAATCCTTAAACCAAATTGTATTTTAACCTTTGGTAGATCGAAATTTGCTTTTTTTTTGAATGATTATCCATTTTTAATTGATCTCACATGTTTTCCTTACTTCTGTTTTTTCGTACTTTTGTCAAGAATTCTTCTTGAAGTCCAAAGTACATTTTTTGTTTATCATGTTTTTGTCTTTCTTTTTTCTTATTGACATTTTTCAGCACAACTTGAAGGACAAATGAACACAGAGCTTGTGCCTTAGCTTTAACAATAATTAGTATTGTGGTTATTTTGTTGAACTATTCATGGTTTTTTAATCCAAATTTTTACTATTTTTAATTAGGCTTAAGTTCATTAAATTTAATTTTCATTAAATTATTTTTATGAAGAAAGGAATTTTTACAACATGGAAGATTAATTAAAATTGTTATTGATAATTTTCATTCTTGACTGACCTGGGATTCGAAGCCAGGCTGGCTGGCGTGTGATTCGAACCCAGGCGGCTGGTTACCCTGACATGTTTCGACCTCAACCACTAGGTCTCCTCAGAGGGATTTGCCGTCTTACACTCGCAGCCATCGATGACTGCTGACGTCAGTAGTCAAACATCAATCCTTAAACCAAATTGTATTTTAACCTTTGGTAGATCGAAATTTGCTTTTTTTTTGAATGATTATCCATTTTTAATTAATCTCACATGTTTTCCTTACTTCTGTTTTTTCGTACTTTTGTCAAGAATTCTTCTTGAAGTCCAAAGTACATTTTTTGTTTATCATGTTTTTGTCTTTCTTTTTTCTTGTTGACATTTTTCAGCACAACTTGAAGGACAAATGAACACATAGAGCTTGTGCCTTAGCTTTAACAATAATTAGTATTGTGGTTATTTTGTTGAACTATTCATGGTTTTTTAATCCAAATTTTTACTATTTTTAATTAGGCTTAAGTTCATTAAATTTAATTTTCATTAAATTATTTTTATGAAGAAAGGAATTTTTACAACATGGAAGATTAATTAAAATTGTTATTGATAATTTTCATTCTTGACTGACCTGGGATTCGAAGCCAGGCTGGCTGGCGTGTGATTCGAACCCAGGCGGCTGGTTACCCTGACATGTTTCGACCTCAACCACTAGGTCTCCTCAGAGGGATTTGCCGTCTTACACTCGCAGCCATCGATGACTGCTGACGTCAGTAGTCAAACATCAATCCTTAAACCAAATTGTATTTTAACCTTTGGTAGATCGAAATTTGCTTTTTTTTTGAATGATTATCCATTTTTAATTGATCTCACATGTTTTCCTTACTTCTGTTTTTTCGTACTTTTGTCAAGAATTCTTCTTGAAGTCCAAAGTACATTTTTTGTTTATCATGTTTTTGTCTTTCTTTTTTCTGGTTGACATTTTTCAGCACAACTTGAAGGACAAATGAACACATAGAGCTTGTGCCTTAGCTTTAACAATAATTAGTATTGTGGTTATTTTGTTGAACTATTCATGGTTTTTTAATCCAAATTTTTACTATTTTTAATTAGGCTTAAGTTCATTAAATTTAATTTTCATTAAATTATTTTTATGAAGAAAGGAATTTTTACAACATGGAAGATTAATTAAAATTGTTATTGATAATTTTCAGTCAGTCGAGAATGATGAAAAATTCCTTTCTTCATAAAAATAATTTAATGAAAATTAAATTTAATGAACTTAAGCCTAATTAAAAATAGTAAAAATTTGGATTAAAAAACCATGAATAGTTCAACAAAATAACCACAATACTAATTATTGTTAAAGCTAAGGCACAAGCTCTATGTGTTCATTTGTCCTTCAAGTTGTGCTGAAAAATGTCAACAAGAAAAAAGAAAGACAAAAACATGATAAACAAAAAATGTACTTTGGACTTCAAGAAGAATTCTTGACAAAAGTACGAAAAAACAGAAGTAAGGAAAACATGTGAGATCAATTAAAAATGGATAATCATTCAAAAAAAAAGCAAATTTCGATCTACCAAAGGTTAAAATACAATTTGGTTTAAGGATTGATGTTTGACTACTGACGTCAGCAGTCATCGATGGCTGCGAGTGTAAGACGGCAAATCCCTCTGAGGAGACCTAGTGGTTGAGGTCGAAACATGTCAGGGTAACCAGCCGCCTGGGTTCGAATCACACGCCAGCCAGCCTGGCTTCGAATCCCAGGTCAGTCAAGAATGAAAATTATCAATTACAATTTTAATTAATCTTCCATGTTGTAAAAATTCCTTTCTTCATAAAAATAATTTAATGAAAATTAAATTTAATGAACTTAAGCCTAATTAAAAATAGTAAAAATTTGGATTAAAAAACCATGAATAGTTCAACAAAATAACCACAATACTAATTATTGTTAAAGCTAAGGCACAAGCTCTATGTGTTCATTTGTCCTTCAAGTTGTGCTGAAAAATGTCAACAAGAAAAAAGAAGGACAAAAACATGATAAACAAAAAATGTACTTTGGACTTCAAGAAGAATTCTTGACAAAAGTACGAAAAAACAGAAGTAAGGAAAACATGTGAGATTAATTAAAAATGGATAATCATTCAAAAAAAAAGCAAATTTCGATCTACCAAAGGTTAAAATACAATTTGGTTTAAGGATTGATGTTTGACTACTGACGTCAGCAGTCATCGATGGCTGCGAGTGTAAGACGGCAAATCCCTCTGAGGAGACCTAGTGGTTGAGGTCGAAACATGTCAGGGTAACCAGCCGCCTGGGTTCGAATCACACGCCAGCCAGCCTGGCTTCGAATCCCAGGTCAGTCAAGAATGAAAATTATCAATAACAATTTTAATTAATCTTCCATGTTGTAAAAATTCCTTTCTTCATAAAAATAATTTAATGAAAATTAAATTTAATCAACTTAAGCCTAATTAAAAATAGTAAAAATTTGGATTAAAAAACCATGAATAGTTCAACAAAATAACCACAATACTAATTATTGTTAAAGCTAAGGCACAAGCTCTGTGTTCATTTGTCCTTCAAGTTGTGCTGAAAAATGTCAACAAGAAAAAAGAAAGACAAAAACATGATAAACAAAAAATGTACTTTGGACTTCAAGAAGAATTCTTGACAAAAGTACGAAAAAACAGAAGTAAGGAAAACATGTGAGATCAATTAAAAATGGATAATCATTCAAAAAAAAAGCAAATTTCGATCTACCAAAGGTTAAAATACAATTTGGTTTAAGGATTGATGTTTGACTACTGACGTCAGCAGTCATCGATGGCTGCGAGTGTAAGACGGCAAATCCCTCTGAGGAGACCTAGTGGTTGAGGTCGAAACATGTCAGGGTAACCAGCCGCCTGGGTTCGAATCACACGCCAGCCAGCCTGGCTTCGAATCCCAGGTCAGTCAAGAATGAAAATTATCAATAACAATTTTAATTAATCTTCCATGTTGTAAAAATTCCTTTCTTCATAAAAATAATTTAATGAAAATTAAATTTAATGAACTTAAGCCTAATTAAAAATAGTAAAAATTTGGATTAAAAAACCATGAATAGTTCAACAAAATAACCACAATACTAATTATTGTTAAAGCTAAGGCACAAGCTCTATGTGTTCATTTGTCCTTCAAGTTGTGCTGAAAAATGTCAACAAGAAAAAAGAAAGACAAAAACATGATAAACAAAAAATGTACTTTGGACTTCAAGAAGAATTCTTGACAAAAGTACGAAAAAACAGAAGTAAGGAAAACATGTGAGATCAATTAAAACTGGATAATCATTCAAAAAAAAGCAAATTTCGATCTACCAAAGGTTAAAATACAATTTGGTTTAAGGATTGATGTTTGACTACTGACGTCAGCAGTCATCGATGGCTGCGAGTGTAAGACGGCAAATCCCTCTGAGGAGACCTAGTGGTTGTCAGGGTAACCAGCCGCCTGGGTTCGAATCACACGCCAGCCAGCCTGGCTTCGAATCCCAGGTCAGTCAAGAATGAAAATTATCAATAACAATTTTAATTAATCTTCCATGTTGTAAAAATTCCTTTCTTCATAAAAATAATTTAATGAAAATTAAATTTAATGAACTTAAACCTAATTAAAAATAGTAAAAATTTGGATTAAAAAACCATGAATAGTTCAACAAAATAACCACAATACTAATTATTGTTAAAGCTAAGGCACAAGCTCTATGTGTTCATTTGTCCTTCAAGTTGTGCTGAAAAATGTCAACAAGAAAAAAGAAAGACAAAAACATGATAAGCAAAAAATGTACTTTGGACTTCAAGAAGAATTCTTGACAAAAGTACGAAAAAACAGAAGTAAGGAAAACATGTGAGATTAATTAAAAATGGATAATCATTCAAAAAAAAAAGCAAATTTCGATCTACCAAAGGTTAAAATACAATTTGGTTTAAGGATTGATGTTTGACTACTGACGTCAGCAGTCATCGATGGCTGCGAGTGTAAGACGGCAAATCCCTCTGAGGAGACCTAGTGGTTGAGGTCGAAACATGTCAGGGTAACCAGCCGCCTGGGTTCGAATCACACGCCAGCCAGCCTGGCTTCGAATCCCAGGTCAGTCAAGAATGAAAATTATCAATAACAATTTTAATTAATCTTCCATGTTGTAAAAATTCCTTTCTTCATAAAAATAATTTAATGAAAATTAAATTTAATGAACTTAAGCCTAATTAAAAATAGTAAAAATTTGGATTAAAAAACCATGAATAGTTCAACAAAATAACCACAATACTAATTATTGTTAAAGCTAAGGCACAAGCTCTATGTGTTCATTTGTCCTTCAAGTTGTGCTGAAAAATGTCAACAAGAAAAAAGAAAGACAAAAACATGATAAACAAAAAATGTACTTTGGACTTCAAGAAGAATTCTTGACAAAAGTACGAAAAAACAGAAGTAAGGAAAACATGTGAGATCAATTAAAAATGGATAATCATTCAAAAAAAAAGCAAATTTCGATCTACCAAAGGTTAAAATACAATTTGGTTTAAGGATTGATGTTTGACTACTGACGTCAGCAGTCATCGATGGCTGCGAGTGTAAGACGGCAAATCTCTCTGAGGAGACCTAGTGGTTGAGGTCGAAACATGTCAGGGTAACCAGCCGCCTGGGTTCGAATCACACGCCAGCCAGCCTGGCTTCGAATCCCAGGTCAGTCAAGAATGAAAATTATCAATAACAATTTTAATTAATCTTCCATGTTGTAAAAATTCCTTTCTTCATAAAAATAATTTAATGAAAATTAAATTTAATGAACTTAAGCCTAATTAAAAATAGTAAAAATTTGGATTAAAAAACCATGAATAGTTCAACAAAATAACCACAATACTAATTATTGTTAAAGCTAAGGCACAAGCTCTATGTGTTCATTTGTCCTTCAAGTTGTGCTGAAAAATGTCAACAAGAAAAAAGAAAGACAAAAACATGATAAACAAAAAATGTACTTTGGACTTCAAGAAGAATTCTTGACAAAAGTACGAAAAAACAGAAGTAAGGAAAACATGTGAGATCAATTAAAAATGGATAATCATTCAAAAAAAAAGCAAATTTCGATCTACCAAAGGTTAAAATACAATTTGGTTTAAGGATTGATGTTTGACTACTGACGTCAGCAGTCATCGATGGCTGCGAGTGTAAGACGGCAAATCCCTCTGAGGAGACCTAGTGGTTGAGGTCGAAACATGTCAGGGTAACCAGCCGCCTGGGTTCGAATCACACGCCAGCCAGCCTGGCTTCGAATCCCAGGTCAGTCAAGAATGAAAATTATCAATAACAATCTTAATTAATCTTCCATGTTGTAAAAATTCCTTTCTTCATAAAAATAATTTAATGAAAATTAAATTTAATGAACTTAAGCCTAATTAAAAATAGTAAAAATTTGGATTAAAAAACCATGAATAGTTCAACAAAATAACCACAATACTAATTATTGTTAAAGCTAAGGCACAAGCTCTATGTGTTCATTTGTCCTTCAAGTTGTGCTGAAAAATGTCAACAAGAAAAAAGAAAGACAAAAACATGATAAACAAAAAATGTACTTTGGACTTCAAGAAGAATTCTTGACAAAAGTACGAAAAAACAGAAGTAAGGAAAACATGTGAGATCAATTAAAAATGGATAATCATTCAAAAAAAAAAGCAAATTTCGATCTACCAAAGGTTAAAATACAATTTGGTTTAAGGATTGATGTTTGACTACTGACGTCAGCAGTCATCGATGGCTGCGAGTGTAAGACGGCAAATCCCTCTGAGGAGACCTAGTGGTTGAGGTCGAAACATGTCAGGGTAACCAGCCGCCTGGGTTCGAATCACACGCCAGCCAGCCTGGCTTCGAATCCCAGGTCAGTCAAGAATGAAAATTATCAATAACAATTTTAATTAATCTTCCATGTTGTAAAAATTCCTTTCTTCATAAAAATGATTTAATGAAAATTAAATTTAATGAACTTAAGCCTAATTAAAAATAGTAAAAATTTGGATTAAAAAACCATGAATAGTTCAACAAAATAACCACAATACTAATTAAAATTAAAAATCTTTTAAAAAAATTATTTTAAATTTGAGCAGTCCTTTATTTTTTTTTTGTTTTATAAAAAATATTTTTAATCATTTAAAATATATGTATATATTTTATTGTCAAAAACAAAAAGGAGAGACTTTGGCGATTTTTGAAATTGCGAATTTATAGCTAAACTACCTTAACATTTTTATTCTCAGGCAAGTGGACCGGTATTTTTATTATTTCTCCTTTCTTCCAGTTTTAAGCCGCTTTTTTAATATATTTTTTTTTTTTATTTAATTTATTTTTCACAGAATTGTTTTCAAACACTAAAGGTATTTACGTCAAAAGTTGCACTCTTGCGAAAAAGCAAAAGTGCAAAAACATATGGCTACAAGACGAAGTTGGGGAAAAATCGCCTCTAATCAGGACAGTAAAAATTTAAAATTTTAATAATTATTTTTTCTATTACTGAATAGTAAAAACATAAGAAAGCATTACATTGTTAATGATAGGTTGTCAGTGATATAAAATTTAAGTGGATTCGGTGTTATAAAATTGTTTTTGAAAATAAAACGTCAAATCAAGAAATCTGAAAAACTTGGTGTTAATAAATCAGCAATCTGGCAAAGGTATTTTCTTGTTTACAAATTTTTTAAAAAAAACTAAAGAAATTGAAATTTTGTCATTCATTTTGTGCATTGATTTATTTATTTAATAAAAATCTATTAACAAATTTTGGTTTATGTACAATATTTTTATTTTGAAGAACAAACTTTTTGACAACTGTTAAAAATAGGGCGGTCCAATTTTGTGTTTTGTCCTCGTCAAATAAAAAATTGCATTATTACAGGGTCAGCAAGACATTTTAGACATGTACCTTTAAACAAGGTGTTTTTTTTTTGTAGAAAAGGAAACACCATAAGTAAGTGCATTGCAAAATTGTACAAAATTCTTAAAAAGTACTCATAAAATCAACTTTAGTGTAGGAGTGCCTTTTTATGTAATTTTATTCTTTTAATTGAAAAAAGACTTAAAGATGAACTCTGTGAAAAATAAAACAATTAAAAAAGAAAAGCGTCGAAAAAACTTTTGCCCTTTCGAAAGGGTGCAACTTTTTGACGTGAATGCCTTTAATGTATTTAGTTCTCTTGCAAAAATCCAATATTGCAAAAACATAGCAAGAACCACATAGGCAATTATTTCGGTAAGATTGGGATCCCGCGGGCTCCCAACGTACGGGATCCCACTCATAATTTTACAGCCAAAAAATTATTATTGCTACTTAAGTATGTTTTAATATATATGTAAGCACGCTTATATGAAATATTTCTTGTCATGGCTTATGCATCTCTTCCGAAAAATGTATGTACACATGTGTACGTAATAAATATTCGCAAGCAAGTGCACTTGGTAAGTGTCACTTCCCTGCAAACAATTTCAATCGAAAAATAATCTAAATAGTTTCCCCAATTAGCAAAAATACCTATATCGCTTTTGCTATTCAATTCTTATTGATGTAGTTACATCGTTCGGGAAGAAGTGTCCCCCTATGGTAGTATTAGCATTAAGATTCGACTTATTGTATATGTATATTTTATGACGAATTAGAGCACTTTGGTAGTTAATAATCAATCAAATTTAGTAGTATCGTTTTTGGCTCCAAGAAGTACTCTTTTGAAGTTAATTTTTTTTCTGTTCATTATAGTAAAAAGTGGGCAATTTTGATGTATATCTTTGTTTGTTTTTGCAAGAGAAGTCTGAGTAAAATAAAAAATAAATGTACAAAATAAAAGTACATTTAATCAAAAGAATGTTTACTGTTTTAAAGTTGAAAACCTAATGTAGACAAGGTTTTTTCAAGGAATTTACAGAAAATCACAAATTTGTTCAAAAACTAAGTTTGTAAACTTTCATAATATTATAACTAGCATATTTTCTTCACTGATCTTTAATAGAAAAATTAAAATAAAAACACTAATTTTTCACAAAAAAATTTCAAGTCATTAAATAAACAAACAGTTTCAAAAAATTACTAATATCCTTTAATAAAAGACAATCATCAATTTATTCTTTTAATTTCACTTTTATTGGCTCTAAAAAAATAAATGTATGTGAAATTCTTAAAAATTTACCCAATCTAACCGAAGTAAAAGTTTGGACTGTTTTGAGCACTCATTTATACAACTTTCGTGTACTAGAACGCTTTTCGGAAACATTTGGTTTCCGCGGGGTCCTAATTTTGAGTACAATATTATAACTATTTAATTTTTCAAATATTTAAAATTTCACTTTTTATTACATAATTTTATAAATTGACACGCACATACCACCGATCACATTAAAATTTAAATACAAACTGTCCTCCTTTACGCATGTTACTTTTGATGTATTGGCTTATTTAATTCGTTGTTTACCTAGCTTTCCGATAAACTACAAAAGTGCAAAATGTTTGCTATTGTTATTTTTATATGAATGTTTGAAAACAAAAAGTACCGCCATTATTTTCTGAATATCTACGAAACTGTTGAAAATATAAAAACTATTGTTAATGTGGCTAAATTTTTTTTGGCCCTATCAATGGTATTTTGGCCCTTTTAAATCTTGAATTTGGCCCAAAACAAAAAAACTCAAAATGCATCACTGATTCAGTTATTGTATATAATACAGGCAGGGCTGCCAGATTTGACGATTTATCGTCATTTTGACCATTTTTGGTTCCGAAATTAGCAAAGTGCCGATTTGCTGGTTTTTTTCTAAAAAGTGACGATTTTATTTAGTCTTCAAAATAAGACTATTTTAAATCATTTGATGTTTGTTATTAGGCAGCACAGAAAAAAACATTTTTGTAAACAAGAGAGCTTTAATTTTTATGTTAATCCCTGTTGTATATAAAATTATACTAGAAATTTGTGCTCTTTTCCATAAAAAATTTTATGGGCAAAAGCAAAATTTTGAGTCAAGTCAATTTAAGTGAAAATTCGTACTGGATTTTGAGATTGATAGTTCACTCGTGTGGGGAGCAGGTGAAGTTATGGACTGATTTATTTTTTAATACTCCACATATATGAACAATTTTTAAGCCAAATTTCATCCTCCTAACTTATATGGGTGCCATGGTACCAAAACTATAATTTCGTGAAGAAAGATTATTTCAGGTAAAAAAGAAAAAATAATAATAAATTATAAGAAGATATAAAGAAGTTAAGGTTTACAGGTCAAAATTAGAGATTTATGGGTATAAATTACAGGCAGTCGTAGTTTTTTGTTCATTTCTTAGGCATTTGTAGACAGATCTGGCTGAAATATAAAAGCACACTATTTCGTACTATATCTAATATAATTGTATAGCAATGTTTATATACGAGTCTTCGGAACACATGGTTAGAATACAACTTTGCTATTCATAAGGACCCAGAATATACAATGATATATTATATTATACATATATACTTTTAAGGAATTACAAACTTATATAAAAACGTGAGCGTTATAAAAATTCGAAATTTTATAGAAACTGGCCCGATTGAAAGTATCTTTTATTCTTAAGACTGAAAAAACCTTAGATTATTATAATATAGTTATTAAAGGTTTACAAAACAGATTTTTTATGAAAATGTTCCTTAACAAAAGTTTGTTAAATTTAACAAACAATTTTATAAACATACATTTAACTTAATAATTTAACAAATGACTGGAAATTTTTACCTTTTAAACATCAACATAATGGTTTTTTCTTTTTTTGTAGTGTTGTTGTTGTTTCTACACAAAACAAGCAAATCATTTTTTAAGTGAATTTTTAATTGTTTTATATTACAATATCAGTTAATTTTACGTTCAGAATACTTTAGCATAATCAACGGACAATATTAAATGTTACCTTAAATCCGTATTAATAATTTTTTGAATAAATGTTAGAGTCAGTTAAAAATACATTTGCTTGGAATTTTAAATATTTATTTATTTAAAAATGACAGCACGGAATTCTTCTTAAATAAGCTACAACAGTCCGTGACTGTAATAATATTGTGAGTGTAGGTACCTACTATATGTGGAAAATTCTCCCATGAGCAGTTTACGAATATTATCCAAATCTAGCTGACCGCCATGGCTTCGCTCGGAAACAATTTACTTATTATAAATGAAAAGCAGTCAGTGTGTTTTTTAGCTCTTCGAGTTTCTCCTAAAACATTTTCATACTTAGAAAAATATTAAATATTTAACGTTTCCCCTTAAATTAGCTTATGCTTAGAAAAAATGATAAGTGAATAATGGACAATACCTTAAAAACTTTTATTTTCCGAGTTTAACCAACATTTTTTTTCTTTATAAACCATCTCCTGAAAATTTCGAATCGAACACGGTTGATTAGGAAAAAAAATATAGGAAGAGGAGCTTTTACTCCTCTTGACCTATTTCATGTCCTAAACAATAAAACATATAGTTCCTTCCAGATGTTATAATATTTGCCTGCCAAATTTCAAGAAAATCGGTTGATAAGTTAAGAAGATATAGGAAGGGAGAGCTTTACCCGTTTTGCCCTATTTTACACCCTCTAGCGATATGAAATATACCTTACAACCTATTCTCATACCTAACAAATACACATACAAAATTTCATAAAAATCGGTCAAGCCGTTTCGGAGGAGTTCAATTACAAACACCGTGACACGAGAATTTTATATATATAAAAGATAAATAAATTTCAAAACATTTATCCTTAATAAGTTTTTGTTAGGGATGCCAACTTCAAAAAAATTTTATTTCAGGATTTTTCAGGATATTGGTATTTTTTGGGATTCGGGGTTTTTGAAAGTTATAAGATTATATTTATTTATTTAATAAAACGTCTTTAAAAGAGGTTTACAAACAAAAGTTTTATAATTAATTTAGTATTACAATGTTAAATATAATGATTATATTGATTAATAAAATTGTAAAAATTTAAAATATAATTTTTTCTTAATTAATGATTAATTTAATTCAAAATATGATAAAAAAAAACAACGTACAACTTCCAACAATGTGCTAATTGATTCGAATAAAAAAATAATTAATATCAAAAAGAATAACAAAGTTTAACTTTTATCTTTCGTTTTCAATGACTGTATTAACGGAATAATAAAAAAAACAACGTTTAACTTTTATTTTCAATGACAGTATTAACAGAGTTAATCAGATAAATATAACAGGGAGAATACTCGTATAATGATGACTTTCTTTTTATTAAAAAACGGTGAAACAAACAAATTAAGTTACCGATTTCGAGATTGACTTTATCCCGAAAATCACGGGATATTTCGGGATCGGGATTGGCATCCATAGTTTTTATGTACATACGAGGGTAGATCAATAAGTATGTGACATTTTGAATGAAACACAGTTTGTTTACAAAATTTTTTTTCAACATAATCTCCGTTTATTGTTTTTCCCTTTTGAAGGTAATCGATGTGGATTATCTCGCGTGCATCCCAAAAAACTGTTGCCATCACCTTATTGACCGACAAACTTACCTTGGCCTTCTTCGAAGCCGGTTCACCCGGAGAAACCCATTGTTTTGACTGCTGCTTGGTCTCCGGAGTGTTGTAATGGATCCATGTTTCACCCACAGTTACAAAACGCCGCAAAAACTCATTAGAATTGCAGTTTAACTTATTTACATTACTTACATTTTCGGGTGTATTGACTTCAATTGGCCGTCCAGGACGTTCAGCGGCATTTGTACTTGTGCGACCACAACGAAAGTCAGTGAACCACCTTTTTACCGTTGAAATAGATGCAGAGTTCCCATAGTATTTATTAAGTTTTCCTTGTTTTTTTTTTTGCAAAAAATAATGTTTAATGAGCACTCGAAATTCACTTTTTCCATTTTTAAAAAAATCCACGATGTTGTATGTTTTGAACAGATGTTAAACGCAAAGTAAATTACGGAACTTGCTCAATACTTGACAGTAGTCTATTAACTTGATGGGAGCAGTGTTGCATTTCATATAACTACGACGGAAGTTCGAAAAGTCGCGGACTTTTTGATCCGCCCTCATATGTTTTCATAGTGCAAAATTTTGATAAGATTAAAAAACAATTTACATAAATAAATACAATTCAGACTTAAGGCTTGTTATAGATTTCTTGGAATTTGAACTTAACCATATGATATTATTTTTTATAAAATAGTTTTAAAAAAAACTAGATTTTATAATACTGGTTGTTTTTGTAGCTGCATCAACTAACTAATCAGTATTTGTATTTTGTGTTGCTGACCTGGGTTAATCAAAAATTAATTAAACCAAACGCTATCATGATTTAAAGATTTTTTAATTTTTTAAATAGCAAAAATAATAATGTACATAAAATGTATAAAAAAGAAAGAAAAATGGTTTTTGTTATCAGAGAAGTATTTCCATTATCGGCCACATTTTGAAAATCGCACGATTTGAAATCGTTAAACGCGAGATTAATTAAATTGTTTTCTGAAACTCGTACGTTTTGCTTGCGTCTGCCATAGTTTCTTAACAATATTCTAGTTCCCGATTACAGACACCCTATTATGGGATTTCAATTCAGAATCGCAAATGCTTAGTGTTTTGCGATTGTCAGAACATGCCCGTATTTCGAGAAATTTTACGATAGAAAATTTTACAAGAAAGATTTTGACTTAAATTAAAGGTTTGAGTCATAAGCCACCTTTTCATAGACCGGGTCACATATGTATATAAAAAATTGTAACGTTACTGACTGATTCATCATCGCACAGCGTAAACGCCTGAAGCTAAAAACTTTAAATTTGGACCGGGGGTTGGTCTCTCCCCAAGTCGATCCACTAAGACGGGATTTTTGGAAATTCGAATGTTTAGGGGGGGGAAAAAGGGTAAAAACAGCTAAATTCGGTAACCTTGTATCTCCAAAACTAAAAGAGATAAAAAAACATTTAATACTTATCGTTGCTCTTTAAAAAAATAAGCGGGCAGGTGTTTGGTACTTATTGGAAATTCAGCTTTTTAACGGAGTAAACGGGTAAAACCTGTATTGTGGTACTTTACTGTCACCCCATCTATCTTGTAAATCCATAAACATAGAAATAACATTGGAAACTTATCTAAAAATCCAAATACGAATTTGGTACTTTTTCGAAATTCGGGCGTTTGAGGGGTAAAAACTGTAACTATTTTTGGTACTTTTTTACAAAACATTTTTTTATTCATTGACATATATGTACTCGTACGTTTTAAATTATAGGCTCCCACTGCAATATTGAAATTTTTCATGCTTCAATGGGGAGAAAAAAAGTACCGAGTGAATGACAATACGTTAGAGGGTTCTTTTTGGTACTTTTTCGTTCTTTAACTGGTACTTTCTTATGTTTCGTAATATTGGACCTATGAACATAAATATAAACATGCATGGTCCTGAGTGAATGATAATCTGTAAAAAGTCTTTTTGGTACATTTTTGTTCTATAACTGGTGCTATTTGAATTTCCGTTAGTATTGGACCTAGAAACATAAAATTCAACATTAAATGTCCTGAGTGCACAAGAATCTATAAGAGGGAAATTTTTGGAACTTTTTTGTATTTTAACTGGTACTTTTTGAATTTCTGTTAGTATTCGACCTAGAATCATAAAATTCAACATAAAATGTCCTGAGTGGACAAGAATCTATAAGAGGGATCATTTTGGTACTTTTTCGTTTTTTAATTGGTATCTTTTTTTTAATTTTCGGTAATATTGGATCTACAAACGTAAAATTAAGCATCAATACCCTGAATAAATGAGAATCTGTATGAGGGGCTTTTTGTTACTTTTTGTTCTTTACCTGGTACTTTTTGAATTTCCGTTAAAATTGAACCTATAAACATAAAATTAAACATGCAAGTTCGCAAGTGAATGAGAATCTCTAAGAGTGGTTTTTTGGTACTTTTTCGTACCGTATTGTTTGCTAGCAGGTACTTATTGAATTTTTGTTAGTCTGGAACTTTTTGATTTCCTGTTAATAATGCAAGTTCCTGAGTGAATGAGAATCTGTAAGGGGAATATTTGGTACTTTTTCTTTCTCTAACTGGTACTTTTTTAATTAAAGTAGTACTTTTTTAGTTTAGTACTTATTGTTGTTCATTAAATAAGAAAAGAGAACAGGTGTCTGGAACTATTTTGAAATTCCTCCCTTTCGGGGAGTAAAAGGGTAAAACCTGTATTTTGGTACTTTTTGTAACCCATATATCGTTTAAATCAATGCACATAGAAATAAAAATTATATAAAATTCGTAACTTATCTAAAAAATGCAAGTGCATTTTTTACTTTTTTCAAGATCACGCTTACCTCATATCTACTAAGCTAAAGGGAATACAAAAAAATTTAATACTTATTGTTGTTCAATAGAAAAAAAGGCCGTAAAAACGGAAATTCGCTAACCTCATATCTGCTAAACTTAAAGAGATACAAAAAAATTTAATACCTATTATTGTTCATTAAAAAATAAGCGGACATGTGTCTAGTACTTTTTTGAAGTAAGGAGTAAACCGGTAAAACCTGTATTTTGAAACGTTTTTGTTACGCCATCTATCTTTTATACCAATAAACATAGAAATAAAATTATATCACTTTCGTAACTCATCTAAAATGTACAAATACAAATTTGGTACTTTTTCGAAATTCGATCCCTAAAGTGTACCCCTCGTTCCTAATTTTTTATTCATTTATCTATATAATATAAAATTGTAACGTTACTGACTGCTTCATTATCCTTCTCCAATTATCCTTAACTCCAGAAGCTAAAATGTTGACATTTGGACCGGAGGCTGGGCTCTCGCCAAATCGATCCCGCTAACCTCATATGCCGCTAAAAAGACACCAAAAAAATGTAGTACTTTTTGTTGTTCAATAAAAAAAATAGGTAGACAGTACTTTTTTGAAATTCGGCCTTTTTGGGGGAGTAAACGGGTAAAACCTGTATTTTTAAATTTTTTTGCTATGCCATCTATCTTTTAAACCAATGAACACTAAAATAAAAACTATTTCACATTCGTAACTTATCTAAAAAATACAAATTTGATGCGTTTCAAAATTCGAACGTTTAAGGGGTGAAAATCGTAGCTAATTCTGTTATTTTTTTTTCAAAACATTTTTTTTCATTTACCTATATAATATAAAGTTGTAAATTTACTGACTGATTTATCATCGCAAGTCCTAAACTCCTGAAGCTAAAATGTTGAAATTTGCCCGGGAGGTTGGCCTCTCGCGAAATCGATTCCCTAGGATGGGAGTTTTGGAAATTTTTATAGTTAGAGGGTAAAAAAGGTAAAAACGGGTAAATTCCCTAACCTCACGTTCATTAAAAAAAAAACAGCCGATATGTGTCTGGTACTGTTTTGAAATTCGACCCTTTTGGGGAGTAAACGGGTAAAACCTGTATTTTATAACTTGTTTGCCACGCCATCTATCTATTTAACCAATAAACATTGAAATAAAAAAATATCACATTCGTAACGTATCAAATACAAATAAAAATTTGGTACATTTTAGAAATTCGAACGTTTTAGAGGTGAAAATCGTACCTATTACAAAGTAGCGGGTTAAAACCTAGAAACATAAACTTTGACGTAAAAATATGTCCACGAAAGAAAGGGAGACGCTAACGAAGTAGCGTGTTAAATGCTAGTATTTTTATAAAATTTTGGTGAAGATATTTTCGGAATTTACCGTTAAAAAATTTCCGGAATTTAAAAATATTTTAACAAATGGCATCAAAACAACATATTTTTTAAAATATTTGTTAGAAATTGCTTTGAATGTTTAATGATTAACTACAAAAATCTATTTGTAGCAAATTATAATTTTTATACAAAACGTGTCGCTTTTTTCTTCTTAAACAATGACCTTCAACAAGTGACCGCACAAGGAAATTTGTTCAACATTAGATGCCCCAAAAAAAAAAAAAAAAAAAAAAATAAACGTGCAACACATACATATTTATTTAATAGAATATAATTAATTTTATTTTAGTTTACTTAAGAGTATTGAGCGAACTTATTAATAAATATCAAATTAATTTTCTTATTGAGGTCTCTTTTCTGTTTTAAATAAAAAATATTAAAGTTATTTTATCCAATATTTCCTCTTTCTTCAGAGTTTTTCTTCATTGTTTAACAAAATTTAACAGTTTTAAATTGTAAAAAGAAGAGCACAATGTTCATGTCAAATTGCTTCTACTTATCCTAAGCAGTTTGTGATTGAAATCCAAGAAAATCGGTTCAGTAAGATGAGAGCTACGAGTCCGAATGTTTTTTTTTTGTTGTAATTTGTAAATTGTAATAAAAACTAACATTAATGGTGGTATAATAAACGGATTGATATAAGATTTGGCACAAATTCGTTTTATATGACAAGAAATCACATGCTCAAGTTTTGTGAAGATCGGTCGATAATTTACCATAGGCCCCATATAAAGCAAGCGCTCGGAAAAGAGTCTACTCCCTTTATCCTTCCCATAACCTTTTATCCACATTCCAAAACAATGCATTGCATTTGTAGGGGTCATCCCCTGAGTGCTGGTCCCAACCAAAAAAAAAAACATATATTAAAAATGTGAAACGATCTTACCTTTGAGAGTAGGTTAAATTAAAAGACACTTTATATAAAGCTTCCTTATTTTCTGGGTCTTATTAAAAGACCGCTTACCAAACATACGTTCATATTTGTTTTTCAAAAATTTTTATTTAACAAATTTATAAAAAACTAGCATTAAGCTTAACGTACTATTGTACTTAACAGAACTTGATCCTACAATTTTCTATGAATACTATGTATGAATGGTATAATAGAGAAATATTAAATATAAGTCCAGTAAAAAAGCTATTGTAACATCCTATATATAAATTTTTAAATACAATAATTAATGGGTTTTCAACAAATATAAAACCACAATATCACTTGTGATATATATTGATAATTTACCACACGGAATTGTTTCCTTAAATGGTTTGTTTTGGTTTTGATTGACGTAGGATGTATTTATTATACATTTCAAACACATACTTTCATATAAATTTAAATCAACATTTTAAAAAAGAGCTTAAGTACAATTGTTTTATATGCATTTTTTTTTAGACTGATATAACATCCAAAATAAATTTAATAAAATTAAAAAGCTTTTGTTATTTTATATTGATTGTTTCAATAAGTTAAAAAAAACTACTCAGCCCGGGTTTTTGAGATGTGTATTAAGTTCAAACTTAATTAAACGTAGTCTGAAACTAGGAATTTGCCGGCGAAATGTGATTTTTTTCTTATTATTTCATTAAAGACCAACATTCTAAGCAAAACTAATCTGTTCCGTCAACATGTAGTATACAAACTTCGTAATGGCGGCACAAATCTGTTTTCAGATTAACTAAGCCTAGTTTAATTGAGATCTCAAAAACCCAGCCTCAGTGTTTTAAGTAACTGTTTTTTAACACGTTTCGTTTAATACGTTTATACTAAATAGGCGATTATTTATTATTTCAAATTATCTTCCGACTATCAATCCGAAGAAAAGGAGGGTATAATGTCTAGGTTATTTAATTTTTTTTTCACTTTGTTAATATTGTTTTGTTTTTATTTTAAACTAAAGAAATATAAACGTATTTTAAAGTAAACACCTACCGTTTAATTCTAAAACATGCTTAAAGTACAACTTTAATGTGCATGTTAATCATATGTGTGAAACCATATTGTACTTAAGGAAAACTTTTGTTGAGTTTTATGCAACTGTCATTTATTAATGGTTTATTTGTATTTGTATTTGTATTTATTAATTCGATTTTCTAATACAACAAGAAACAATATCTTATAAATTACAGCATTAGAATCAGACTAGTTAAAGTATACATTGATAAAAAATATTTTTTTAAAAACTACATAGATTATATTTAAATTTAAATAGAGTAAAATATATAAAGTAAAGGTTTATAAAAATAAGAAAGTTTACATTTAAAACATTAAAAAAAAAATTTACGAAAATTTACGAAAAATATTCCCTTAGTAATTTTCTAAATCTTATAGCGTTGCTAGTGATTTGCAAATCATTTGGAAGTTGATTCCAGAGACGTATGCTTAATATAAAGTATTGGCATTCAGAAGCATGGTCACGATGACGAAATTGTATTAAATTTTTCCCTCTACACGATCTAGAAAACTGCAGACGTTCATAAAGATATTTTGGCTCCTTTGTCGTTATTATTTTGTGAAGTAATATTAAGTTTTTGAATTGAAGATAGTTTGAAAATGACATATTAAATAAGCGACAAGAGTGCTGCGATATATGATCAAATCTTTTTAAAGAGAAAATGTAACGGATGATAATGTTGTATGTTACGGTCAGCTTTCTCATATCATTTGTGTTACAACCAGTAAAAATTTCAGATGAGTATAAAAGTGTCGGAAGAAGATATGTTTTTGCAAGTAATATTCTTACTTGCAGAGGTGTATAGTGCTGAGTAGCCCATAAACTTCGCAACATGCCATATACTTTACCACAAACTTGTGTAATGTGATTCGACCAGGTTAAAGTTTTGTTAAATAGTACTCCTAAGTTTCTTGCTGAATCTACAACATCGATTCTCGAATCACCAAGAAATAAATTTACCTCAAAATTTATTTGAGAGGCTCTTTTACATATTAATATGCATTTGGATTTATTAGGATTAAGTCGCAAACTGTTAGCCGATGCCCACGTAAGTATTTTCTGAAGATCATGATTTAACTCCCGTATTTTCATATTAGCTGACTCTTTAGGACTACTGTGATACAGCTGAACATCATCAGCATACATTTGTACAGAACGCGATATAGTTTCAGCATTTGCAACTGATTGGCATCTACTTGAGAGGTATGATGACAACAGTTTCACCGCAAACGTGGAAAATTTAAATAGTTTGGATAATTTCATGCACAAAATTGAATGGTGCACTGTATCAAAAGCCTTTGAGTGGTCCAATAATACCAAAAACGTTATTTTTTTCTCATCTAGGTTACTACGAATTTCCTCTATCACATCGGTAAGAGCTAAAGTACAGCCACGTTGAGGTCTGAATCCAGATTGACGATCGGTTAACAGGTTGTTGTTATTAACATGGTTATAAATTTGTTTATGTAACAACTTTTCAAAAACTTTGGAAAAATAGGGGAGAATCGCAATCGGACGATATTCATTTCCTGCTTTTGGTACTGGAACAATTTTAGCGTGTTTCCACTGCATTGGAAATGTACAGGTTATAATTATAGTATTAAAAAGATGTGTAACATATCGAATTATCCAGGGTAGAATAATTTTAACAAATTTTGGGTTAATATTATCTTTTCCAATTGAATTAGATTTCATTGCATTAAAAGCGTTAACTACATCGCATGCGGCTAGGCATTGGAAATTAAATTCACTACATGAAATCAAAGGCAAACATTCCTCATAAAAACTAGACTGAACAGTTGGATAATCAATTTTAGTAAAATTTTCATTAAGCAAGTTAACATCAACTTCCAATGAACGGTCAACTGAGTCATTAATGCCAATCTCTCGTATATATTTCCATATACTTCTACAATCAACAGCTGTGTTAAATTTGTTGTAATAATACAAAGATTTATCATGTCTTATCCTCGAAACAACCCTTTTCCTCGCCAAACGATACTCAGTTTGTAGATCAGGTGTCTTGTACCTTCTCCACATGTGGTATAGACGGTCACGTTGTTCTATTAACAATTTAGTTTCATTTCCAAACCATGGTCTAATTCTATTTCTTATTATCTTATTTTTTATTGGCACGTGATTGTTATAAATTTGCAGTATTGAGTTATTAAGAAAAGCAAGCTTCTCATCCACTGATGGCAAATAAAAAATTTGTTCCCAATCAACGTTATCAACGTTTAACTAAAAAAAATTGGCAAACATTTTTTCTGTGTGCATTAGAAACTTTTAAATTTCATTAGAAAATGTTGTATTTACATATTTAAGACTCTACATAAATTGATGTGAAAATATATTACAATTGTTAAATACAAAAAAAAAAAATTTTATTGATGAATATTTGCAGATAAAAAAGAAATTACAGGTATGTATATAGATAATATCTATTAGATACCAATCACCGAAAATAAATATCAAACTTTTTTGTGGCGTTAGAGATATATTTTGATATAAGCTCAAATATATAATTTAGGGTATTATGTGGTTGGGATTACCCAATTTTCGTGTTGGCTATAAAACGATGACCGGTCAATAGTGCTTTTATATAATAAATCAAAAATATTTCAATACTACACCGAAAAAATTATCAGTAGTTTTTTATTAATTAAATAAATTGTTTAAAAAGTATTTAAATTTAATTAATGAGATAATTGAATAAATTAATTTTTTTTTTGAAAGAAAATTAAAAAATTAGTTTGATTTAAATAACATTTTAGTTGTTTTTAAATAAATTTTGAATTAAAATATTAATTAAATAACAAAAACTCTTAATTGAATTTTTTCGTTAAAAAAAAAAAAATAATTGAAACTTGTAGAATTGGTTTTGGGAATTGTCAAAAGCTGAGCTATGTTGAATTAAATCAATTAACACATTGCTTCAAACGGCAGAGTTTTTTATCATTTTATTAATTAAAATTAATAATATCATTTATTGAAAAAAAAATAATAATCAACATATTAAATTTTTAAAATTTTTATTAATCAATATATAGTTATTTTGGTAATATGTGCAAAGTCAACAAATTGTTTGCTTGATTCTATGAATTTGGTGATTAGAGAAAATTTTTAATTTTTTCTGTGTGAATTAAGCACTTTTATAGTCTAAGCACAGATATGCCTGTCAATTATCATAAAATTTCGCATAGGAAGCAGATTGAAATCAATTTTTTAAAGGTTTTTTCTATTAGTGTTCGCTAGTGAGAAAATTAAAAAAGGTATGCATCATTTGATTCATGATTTTAAATCTAGACCAGATTTTAGTTAATGAATGTAAATAAAAGGTTGGTTTTTCTCTCCATTATATTTTTTCTATTAATAAAAGTTTATTAATTCATTATATATGTATATTAAATAATATACATATTATGTACATATGTACTTATATTAGGTGTGTTCATTTACTTTAGGTGTGTTCAATAACTTTACTAACAGAAACTTGCAACGAGAGAATAAATTAAAATGTTACAACATTTTTCCCACAATTACTCGAAAAATAAAAAAGTAAATGTGAGCTTTACCAGTAAAAACTAGCAGGTTAGGCACATTGACAGAATCTAGCTGTAAGATACGGAATTCTGTCTTCCTTAATTGAATTTTTTTGGGATATTTGCAAATGTTTATTGTTCCTAAATTTAAGAAAAATATATATTTTATGTTCTTGAACAATTTTTTATTTAAAAATCATGAATGTTATTTTGTTACATATTTTCAAAAGTTTGTTTTGTAAACGAAACTATGGAACAGCTGTTTTCAAGTAAGTTAAAAATTTTACCAGCAAACATTTGCAAGGATTTTTATGTCTCAATATTTTACACTCTCTACTTGCAAACTAACGAAAACTTGCAACGAGAGAGTAAAATAAAAATTTAAAATATTTTCTGCTAATCAAAATAATAAAAACGTAAATGGATGCCTTCCCAGCAAAAAATTAGCAAGTTAAGCACATTGACAGTAAGATACGAAATTCTGTGTTCCTTAATTTAATTGTTTTGAGCTACATATTTGCACATGTTTATTGATCCTAAATTTAAGAAAAATATAGATTTTATGTTATTATAAAGAACTTTTTTGAGCCCGAGGTCCTTTTTTTATTATTCTTATTTTTAAAAAAAAGGCACCTTTATTAATATATTATAAAGGTCGAATAAAATACAATATAAAATTTATTTTATGTTATTGAACAATATTTAATTTAAATATATGAATATTATTTTGCAACACATTTTCAAAAGTTTGTTTTGTAAACACAAACATGTAAAAACATGCTATCTTAAAAGTCTTTCAATTAAAAATGTTATCAGTAAAAAATTGCAAAAAATTTTATGTCTCTCAACTTTGTTCTCTCTTTTGAAGCTCTCTACTTGCAAAATTTTTGGGTTTAGAACATTTTCCATTAACAATCGTTAGAGAATTGGTAAAACTTGCTAGTAAATGAACACACCTATTGTTTATAAAGTGAAATGCAAAATAGTTCGTATGGTTAATGCTAATGAAGTAGATATTTGCTAATTTATATGTGTACACAATTTTTACACAATTTATGGCCGTTTTGTCAATGTAACGACAAAATATCGGTTACTAAATCTCGACATGAATTTTTTAGACTGATAACCTGTCTGTATTTTTTTTTGTTTTTTTTTGTTTTCTCAATATACCGACAAAATATATATGTATAACAAAATATTTATTGTATTACCTATTTAACTTTTTTAAGGGTCTTGCCTTCACCTTGGAAGAACGTCAGTTGTTAGGAATCCATGGTCTTTTGCCTGCCGTTGTTAAAACTGAAGATGAGCAAGTTAAGCATTGTTTAATATTGCTTGATCGTTTGACAGATGATTTGGACAAATTCATGTACTTAAGTAATTTGGCTGAACGTAATGAACGTCTTTTCTACAAAGTATTAGCTTCGGATGTTGCAAAAATGATGCCATTGGTGTACACACCCACTGTGGGCTTGGCATGTCAAAAATTTAGCTTAATTTTTCTAAATCCTAAAGGCCTGTATATAACTATAAAGGATAGGGGTCATATTTATGATATTTTAAAGGTAAAGTTTAAACAACGTAGAATAACGAGTTTTTATTTAATATAAAACCTTTTTTTAGAACTGGCCTGAGACTGATGTGCGTGCCATTGTTGTGACCGATGGGGAACGTATTTTAGGTTTGGGTGATTTAGGTGCCAATGGTATGGGCATTCCTGTGGGTAAATTATCATTGTATACAGTTTTGGCTGGTATTAAACCCAGTCAGTGTTTACCCATTACCTTGGATGTTGGCACTAATACCGAATCTATACTAAATGACCCTTTGTATATCGGCATACGTCAGAAGCGTGTTACTGGTGCTGTTTACGATAAATTCATTGAAGAATTTATGATAGCTGCTGTACGTCGTTTTGGTCAAAATTGTTTGATACAGTTTGAAGATTTTGCCAACGCCAATGCTTTTCGTCTTTTGGCCAAGTATCGTAATGACTATTGCACGTTTAACGATGATATCCAGGGTACAGCCTCTGTGGCTGTTGGTGGTTTGCTGGCGTCACTGAAAATCAAGAACACCAAATTAAGGGAGAACAAAATTGTATTTTTTGGGGCTGGTGAAGCTGCCTTGGGTATTGCCAATTTATGTTTAATGGCTTTGATAAAAGAAGGTCTACCGGAGATTGAAGCAAAGAAACTAATATGGATGATTGATAGTAAAGGTCTCATTGTGCATAATCGTCCTAGTGGCGGGCTCACTGAACACAAATTACGATTTGCTCAACCTCATGAACCCATCAACACATTGGTCGATGTTGTGCGTTTAATTCGTCCCACAGTTTTAATTGGAGCGGCTGCTATTGGTGGGGCCTTTACAACAGACATTTTGGAAGTTATGGCCGAAATCAATGAAATGCCTATTATTTTTGCCCTTTCTAATCCTACCAGCAAAGCTGAGTGTACCGCTGAACAAGCCTATACTCATACTAAGGGTAAATGTATTTTTGCTTCAGGCTCTCCCTTCAGTCCTTTTGAATATAATGGCAAGACATTTTATCCCGGACAGGGTAATAATTCATATATATTCCCTGGCGTTGCATTAGGTGTTCTCTGTGCCGGTATGTTAACCATACCGGAAGAGGTGTTCCTGTTGGCAGCTGAACGCCTAGCACACCTTTGTTCTGCTGAAGATTTGGCAAAAGGTTCTCTATATCCACCTTTGACTAAAATTACGGAATGTTCTGTGGATATTGCAGCTTATATTATGGAGTATGCCTACGCTAATGGTAAGTAGAATAATTTAATATTATATCTTATGTTTGTAATTGTATATTTAATTAGAGCACTCTTACAAAGAAAGGAAATATAATCACCCACGCTCATGCGCGAGTAGTCATTTCCACTATTTTTATGAAACACGAAGGATAAATTCATTTATGTGCTGTATATCGTCCCCTTAATAAAACAATAGTGTATAATTTTTTTGCCATTTCGAGAAAATGGAGTTTAAAATTTTTGTGTTATTAGACAACTGGGAAAACAGTAATATTCCAGAAAATAATCGATGCTTTTTAGTTGTGGTCATTTAAATATGTGGTGGAATAATCAGGCTACAAGTAGGTGTTATTTAATTAATTTACAAGTGCTTCAATTGCAAATAAATGGGATTTAAAGTACATGATGTCACTTAGGCTATTTTATTTATTTTATAATTTGTACCATAGAGTTGACATTAACAGTGTAAACAGGATTTAAGCTATTGTATACGTTAACCGTTTAACACACAGAGAAATGTTGTATGATATATAAAATAGTGTATAAGTGTCATACAGATTGACTACAAATATTGTATTGTTAAAAAAATGTGTATATCAATATACGTCATTTTTCGATTGTATTTTGTTATGAAATAATAAAAATAGTAAATAATAAAAAAGTGTATGCTTTTTATACACTATTTTTCTTTTAAACTATATTCAGAGTAACAACTAATTAAAACACCATACCTGCACTTACACAATTATTAATGAAAAATTTTAAACACGCAATTATACGCTAATATTTCAATTGATCTTTTGACCCACTTTGTGGAAGTAGAATTTCACCAAATTTTGACCACATTTAGAATCAGTTATGTAGATTCTTTTTATGCAATAAAAAAATAATGGTGTACATGCGTATACACTATTGTTTTATTAAGGGGACGATATGTATATGAAAAACACTCAAAAAACTGCTGGTTCTATGTGCCAAGCAATTGACTGTGTAGTAAAATTTATATGAAATTCTCTGTCTTTTTAGTGCTTTTCATACAAATTTTACTACATAATTAATTGCCTGTCACCAACAGCACATAAGTTTTTATACATTAACCCTATCCGTGTTTTTGTCGAATATATTCGACATTACATTGTAGTCTGATTCTATGCGCTTGAACGGTATACAAATTTAAAGTTTATTATAATATAGAGATTGCATTTGTTTCTTTATTTTTGAGCGGAGATGGCAAGGATGAAAACTACTATTTTTCCTGGCTTCAGCACCATCATATTACCATATATATAAATTTTTAGATTTTAAGCTCGACTTAAATTATTTTTGACCCGGAAAGGGTTAATACAGTAGATAACGGATATAAGACCATCTCATATTAGAAAAAAAAGCTTTTAAGAAAGTATTCAGAAGTATTATTTTCTAAGAGATGTCTTCCTCTTAAATTGATTGATGGTTAGTCCCCAGCACAGAAATAGTAACTACTATAAAAGTTGTCATCTCCTAATTCGATATCGATACCAACATTAATAAGGAAGTTATAGCATTAAACGGTATATGTGTTAAACTATAGACAGATTCGAATAAAATTGGTAAAGTGACTTTTGTAGGTTGCAATAGAATATTTTTGGGCCAAATTCAATCTTAATACCAACATAATAAGATGGTTTATGGACACAAAGACTCTATTGAAAAAAAGTTTTCATAGGGGATATGTGAAATAATAGACCGATTCACATCTGTTTCTATAGGCTTACTCCATATGAGTCCATATGACAATTAAAACGTATTTCAAATTTAATCAAATTGTATTAAAACTTGCGACCTATTCTTTGCGCATAATGTTAGCATGTGCAACCAACTGGGCAGACGGATGAACATTGTTAGATCGATTCAGAAAGTGATTTTTCGAGACGTGGTATACTAAAGTGTGGGTCTACAACCAATATCTTAATATATTACACACATTTGTGCTGGCAAAGTATAAATAGTGAGTTCGGATATCAAGTATGTATTTGCATTTATTTTTAGGTACTCGATAAAAATTAATAAAATAGCAGTTTTTGGCTTGATAAAAAAAACGTTAATTTGGAGTATAAAATGAATGGAGTATTAAAAAGTATCGGAATTTTCCAGCACTTACACACATCAGCTCAAACGCATTACAACCTCCCTATCTATTGTGGTGTGAAAATAAAAATATGACAGCCAGACTAAC
Organism: Pollenia amentaria; assembly: GCA_943735925.1. Classification (NCBI taxonomy): domain Eukaryota; kingdom Metazoa; phylum Arthropoda; class Insecta; order Diptera; family Polleniidae; genus Pollenia; species Pollenia amentaria. The sequence goes on along the minus strand of OX031006.1, from coordinate 236,525,045 downwards.
TTTTTCGGATTTAGAAAATTGATGGGTCGCAGAACAATACGTGCGTTTTTAATTATTTCAAAATGTTGCAAAATCCAAGATTATTTTTTCACCCGATTATTATAAAGCATGAATCCAGAAAATATAACAAGTTCCTTCCTTAGTACAAAATGCATCAGACCACAATAAGTCGCAGCAATAAATGTTAGGGATGTACGAAATTAAAGAGCTTCTAATTTAAAAATACACGTTTTCTTAAAATAAAAGTAAAACAAGTACGTTTTACATTATACCCACACCAGTGAAGAGGATATTATGCGTTTGTGATGAAGTTTGTAGCACCTTAAAATATTGGTCCTAAACCCAAAAAGCGCGTTGTGTTCTATTTTTCTATGAAAAGAGGAGAAAAATTATGCAAATTATTTTTTTTACAATAGAACTTAACCATATTAATGCAAAAACACCAAAAAAAATATTCTAAAAAAATACAAAAAGGCACGTTTGTTTCTGCAACTCCTCAATTATACATAAATGAATTATAAATTTTTTTGTAATTGTGCTGATTTTTAAATTTTAATCACACACGCAAATGCTTAACTGCAATTACGTTATTCACGCGTAATTAAAATTTAAAGTAAGCAACATCACTAATTCATACGGGACACGAAAAATACACGTCACGTGCGCACCTCTATTTTTACTAATTCTTAAAATTATTTGTTTTCCTATACATTTTTTTTTATTTCAGGTTTGGCTACAGTTCACCCAGAACCTAACGAAAAACACGAATTTATAAAATCTCAAATGTACGACTTGTCATATCCCTCAGCCGTTCCACAAGTCTATGCCTGGAGCAATAAACTTTAGAGATATTAGAAAATGATAAAAATTTAATTGTTAAAAATACAACAGACCAAAACATTATTAAACTAAATCAATAATATCTTACATTGTGTGTCTAAAATATTAATGCTAAAATTAACGTTAAAAACCAATTATCTTGTCTTCAAAATTTGAGAGGAGAGAAAGAGAAAAAAAATCCAAAAATAACTTAAATGTTTAAATATTCACAATTTACACTGCACATGCATTCTTTTGATATAAGTAATTTTTGGAAAACATATTTTGATTAAGGTTTTTTTTAAATTTATACTGCTTTTTGTGATATTTAGTAACGTAATTGAATGTGTTAACTGCTGAACAATACTAAACACTATTTCCAACCCAAATATTTAATAAAATATTAATTTAGAAACTAAAACCGATATAGTTATGAAATGTCAAATAAATGATAATTTCATCATTTATATAAATGTTAATTTAATCATATTTGTGTAATTATCTAATAAATGCATATTCCCACTTATATACAAGAATAAAACGTGTTATTTTATAATAAAAGTACATAAGAATTTACAAATGAGAAGAATAGTTTGTTGACCACATTATCGATACTTTTTACGGCTCGGTGCGTTTTTATACAACAGAAATGGTACAAAGAATCTTTGTAAATATATTTGAATTTCTTGGAAACAGATAAGATTCATATAAATATTTGAATGAAAAAAAAATAAAATAATAATTCCCCTTTTTAACTGGAAAGTATTTTTGCTACTATGCAACGTTTTTGCATATATATATTGTATTATATTTTATTGACTACCTTTAAAGGAATTTTATAAAATTCTATAAGTAGCAAAAATCATGATGAAGATGTTGTGATACCTACATACATATATAGAACATTTGCGTGTCATTAGTATTTATTTATATAAATAATTTCAAGGAATTATTAAATCTTTTTATAACAGCAAGTGAAGGTATATTTAAACATAAGAAAATATACATAATATACAAATATATAATACATAAAAAAATTGTTGACAATAATCGGTTACTATTGACAGTCACTTGATATTTTTTAACTTAGCATATACACATGCCACTTCCAGTTCGAAAAACTCAATTCACTCACGATTTTTTACTAATACACTCACATTTTTAGCAACGACAGTTCCAGCGCCAGCCAAATTTGCATGCGAGTGGAAATTTAGAACTTGCATGCCACTAAATGTCAAAACGATAAACAATGCTACGCTGTTAAAAACGTAATGCAAATTTACTGGATTATGGTCAAATTATAATTAAAGTTTTAACTGTTAAATGTATTATTATGATTAATTTTTGAAAAGCGCATTAAAAAAACAAGTTTGTTAATTATAGAGCATTAATATTGTTAAAATAATGCAATTATATAAATAAAGGTAGAAGTACATGCGTAAGTGCGCGCGCGCTCTGTAGACTTTTGTCAAAAAAGTTAAACTAATGTTTTTTCATAGAACAAGTTACACAAAAAATTGGTTAACTTTGGTTAACGCACGCGTCAGAAAATTGGTTCTTTTTAACGCGTTGTGTACTCTGGACAAGTAATCAGCTGACAACAAAAAAGAATAATATAACAAATTTGTGAATCATGGAGGAAAAACTTATTAAAGAGTTTATAAAACGTATAGTGTCGTATAAGAAAAGAGCTGAAGCTTGGAATTATATAAAAAAAGCGTTGTGTAACTTGCCATTTGTGCCCATATGATGAACTCGGTAAATCTATTTTGTTTACTGGTACTGTTTTTAAATTGAGACCCCTTTTAGACTCGGCAAGTTAGTTGCGCAAGTTACTTGCCGAGTGCAACAAAGTCTGTACTATTTTTTTCCTTAACCCAACCTTACCGCTGACATCTGACATGTCACTACTTGCATGTGTAAAGGCAGCGTAAGGCGCTTTAAAGTCGACGTGGAGTAGAATTGTCTTAGTTTTAGTCGACAAGAAATTTTGCGACGACTCAAATGAAGATAAAGAAATTTGAAATAGAATGTCAACATATGTATTTATTTAATACGTTTTAAATAAAAATTGCAAGATATATGCACAAATTTTATTACGTACCGACCACACAAGCAATTTGTGATGTCTTAACACAAGCAATAACGCCGGCAGAATTACTTTAAATACTTTACAAACAAGCAGTTATTCGAAAATTGCTGTCTCCGTGTGAACATAGTTAATAGTTGTTCACATACAAACCGAAAAATGTATAGAAAAAACATGAAATTTGTCAAATTTGAGTTATTTTTGAAAATTTTCGAAAATGTAAATTTTCAAGGTGCTTTATATAAAACATAATTTTTTTTGAAGTTAATAGTCATAATCTCCGAGATATAGAAATTATGGTACCTTATTTAATTTTTTACTAAAAAAAAAAAAACAAGAGTGCTATATTCGGATTTGCCGAATCTTATATACCCTTCGCCATGGTGCAATAATAATAAAAAGTTATATAAATACCGTTCTTTAAATATTTATAATTCATCTTTGTGTCACGCGCACTTGTCCAATCCCGCCCATATTTTGTCGGATGTTGTGAATTGATAATTACGATGCTTTGTAATTAATTTGGAAACTTTGGTTCTTGCCGTTCTCCAGATATACATTGAAATAAAATATATAAAAAAAACAACAAGTTATTTTTGGGTAAAATTAGATCAAATTAGGCAGTCGTTTTTTGCTAATATCTTTGTGGATCCATAAGGCTGATTTTCAATAACGAACAATTCCCATCATATCTGGGGTCTTCGGACAGATATATAGATGGACAGACGTACATCGTTAAATCAACTACGCTACTTTTAAGGACCCAGAATAAATTCAGTGTAGGGTAAAAAAAAACAAAATATATTATTTCATTGTATATCCCACACAAACAGTAATGCAATTTTAGCTATTTATTTAGTCGCTAGATTTATATATTTAGCGAGAATTTGTTTAAGTTGTAAAAATTTAAGCCAAATTTTATAAATGCTGCTATATATGATTATGATGTAACGAAAACTTTTCTTACTGCATATCATTAAACGGTTTTGACGAAATCTGAAATGAAAAGGATTTAAAATCGAGCAAATTTTAAAAACGAAGTCTGTACTGAAAGTTTAAACAAATATTCCATTTTATATACTTCGTTTTTTGAGAACCAATTAGCTTTACAGAAACAACTCTTAAAACCAGAAAAAACTACGGTCATTTTATAAATAATTGAATTTAAAATCTCGTTCGATTTCAATTTCACTTCATTTCGATTACTAGAACATTCCTGTTTGTACTTTTCTTTATTTAATATTTATTATTGCAAGATAAAATTAATAAGCATTAAGAAAATCATCCCTTATTTTCGATTGTATTGTAAAAAATTATTTTGCCGTCGTTAAGAATTGGCGATACCCCAGCGGGAAAATGTTATCAATAGGAATCAAGAATTAAATACATATCTTGTGTAATATTTGATTCCAGAATTGATTGCTCATAACACAGGACATGTCCTGGGATTGCAATTACTTAACCGATATAGAATGCCTTTATTGCTTATGAATCCATTAAATATGCATATTTCGTAAAACTTATAATGGTATACATATATTAGCATCACTATCGATATTACTTTTACTTCTTTAAATGTCTTACGCAAGGTCTCCACCTGAGATAATATCTGAGAGAACGTCGACAGAATGAGAGATCACATTTCTTTATGTTAATCTTAATATTAAACAAGGGGAACTCGTATCTTATATGATTTCATAATCGACTGATTCTCGTACAGTAAACTTGTATCGTTTTTATTTTTTTGTTTTTTGATTTTTTAATTTAAAATATTGATTTTTAAACACTTTTCACAAGATGGCACTATTTGCATTAATAAATTACACATTTTAATAATTGTGACTTATAATTGTTTTATATGTGTGTATGTATGTGTATTTTTGACAGCTCATCTTATAAGATACTTCTTATAAGATTTCTTATAACAACTGTCTAGAAACGTTTATTATAATATTAATACTAACACTATCTGAGAGTCCACACATAAGATAATACTCTCTGCGATTGAATTTGACGTTTGCTAATATAAAAATCTTATATCTTATCTCAGGTGCAGACCATGTGTTATAGATGTTCGTGACGAGTTGAAACTAAGAACAAAAGTAATATTACATACTTTACCAAGTTTTGAAATTTCAAACGCTGCATAGCTTGTGGCGTCGAAAATTTTTAAAACGGTACATGAATTTCTGTGGAAAGCCACAACAACATTACAAAATATTTATGATATTGTTTGTGCTTTGAATGGTATTGTTTGGTGTTGCGCTGGGTTTTACATGATTAGGGCTTAAGTTATTTAAGTTTCACTCAACATAACTCAACTGTGTTTTATTGTAAACCATATTAGGGGCACAAGCACTGTTGCCAGAAGTGCAGATTTATCTGTATTTTGCAGGTTTTATGTCCCTAAAATATAGAAATGCAGATTTAAAGATTTTTGACCGAAAAATGCAGACTTTAAAATAAAAATATAATAATCTTAACGATACAAAGAAAAAATGTATTTATACCTTCTTTTTAAGTTCATTCTAGGTATAATTAATAATATTAATACAATATTTCAAAGCATAGCGACTAACATTTACAATCTACATATGTATATATCCAAATGAAAAAATTAATAAAAAATAGTTATAAGCAACTTTTTAAAACAAAATGATAAAATCTATGAATTTTCTAAATTATGAAAGTGTTTCTTTCCGAATTTATGCAGCTGAAACACTTAAATACAAATTTGTCTCCATATTATGTACCAAAAATAACTCATGCTTGTATCCAATTTTGCATTAAATTAGCTTTTGAATCAAGTTTTGAAAAGATTCGATTTTAAAAAGCAAATTAAATTTAAAAAACTTTATTAATCGGTTAAAATAACGAAACTAACCGATTAAACTAAAACCTCGGTTAATTAATCGAGCGATTAACCGATTATAGCAAAAGCCCGATTAAATGGGTATAATGTTAAAGCATTGCCCAACTTATATGTTTTATTATTTAAACATTATCCTTTAATTGTGATACACATGAACACAACTGCGATGAACGACGAATTTCACCCCACATCGAACTTTTCAGTAATAATTTGCTGAGAAAATTCGTCGAATGAAGCACAATAACGACGAATAACTAACAGCTTTTATAATTGAGAAAGTTGATATTAAAAAAATAAACATTAAAACATAATCAAAAACACAACTATAAACTATTTTTTAGCAAAATACCTTGTATATTTATTTTAAATGTTATACAATAAAAAATACTTCTAAACTAAAGCATAGTTACTCTGTTCCAATTTGTGAAAAATGTTCTGCAACATCTATTATTCTATGCTAAAAATTTTACATGTATCAATGTTACCTATCTAGCGAGTTTGCACAATTTGACGCTTGTAATCTTTCAAAGTATGCTACATTGTTTTGCATATGTTAACAAAAACCACATGTATTTTACTAAAAAGTATTTTTTTAAATAAAAAATTAAGTAACAATAAAATAATATGGATTAAAAACTGTTACAGGTTAAAATTAAGTTTAAACTTTTTTTCAAATTCCACGTGAAATAAGTGCAGCTTATAATATTTTGCAGTTGTAAAAAAATGTTCAAGAAACATTTCATCACTGTTTTATTGTTTGGTATTTTGTTTAAGCTTTGATATCGTTGCAAATAAAACTTTTTGAGGGTATTGTAGGTAATTCTCATTCCTTCTGTAGTTTTGTTTGCTGATAGCTTTGGCTTTTCTAAAATTATTTAGGAGAACGTTTCCTGACGATCTGGCCTAAGCAACCAGTGAAATGCGCATAGGAACAGCTTATCCTCCAACAATAAATTACAGTATTTTTATCAATTATTAAAAAAGGGAATTAAGCACAACAAACAAAATCTTTTAATAAATATTTGTATTCCCAAAAACAACTTTGATAATAAAAATTTCGTAACTTATTCATAAATTGAACAGAGTACAACTCTATCAACATAATTTCATAGAAATTCCGCACAAGTTTTTTTCATGAGATTTGACAGCATTACACGTGAAATGTTGAACAGAGTACCAGGCTTAAAACCAAACAAGGTCACCTGGTACTTATTTTTTCGTCGTTCGACGGCGTATGAAATAGAAACAAATCTATTGCAAAGTCGCCGCGTATAACGAATTTCGGTGGACGCTATTATTGTGTATATTTTCATATACACCAATATGTTTTATTTTTGGCGACAAATATTCGCGGCCAAAAATTCGTCGTTCGTCCCAGTTGTGTTCCTAGCATATTTCACTAATGAAGGGTATACGGGATTCGAAATCAACCTATGTAGAGATTTTATTTATTTCTACTAAATTGCTCACTCTTCAAAAATAAACTACTATAAATTTAAAACAAAATATACATGTATGTATGTATGTACATATTTAAACGAAATAACAAAATAAATAATAAACCAAGAAAAGAAGCTATAAACCATTAATTGCTTTTATCTTACAAATAGTAACGTCAGATCAATTCATAACGTCGGTCGATATATACACAGCTTAAAATAAAAACTCTCTAAACAATTAATATTTTTCATACACAGTAGCCAATATGAATTGTTTATATTCCGAAGAGATAAGAGCACAAAATCTCCAAAATAAAAGGCTCGAACGCAAACTACAAGTTTACAAGCGTAGATATAATAAACAAATTAAATTACTTCTGCTGGGTGCCAGTGGATCCGGCAAATCGACATTTATACGACAAATACGCTACATCTATGATAGAGGTCAAGCAGAATGTGATAATCGAATGAAATATGTTGGCATTATCCATCAAAATATATTCTTGGCAATGCAAATTATGATCGAAGCCATGCAAATTTTGCAGATTCCATATGAGACCGAAGAAAATGAGGTTAATTCTGTTCGTATTAGAAATGTTGACTTAGAGTATCCAGTACTATTTGTTAACGCATATTTCCTGGCTCTTAAGGAATTGTGGGAGGATGCTGGCATACAGAAATGTTATTTACGTGGTCGAGAATACGCTCAATTAGACTCAACGAAATATTTTTTTAATCACCTTGACCGTATTGCCTCTCCAGAATATATACCCAGTGATCAGGATATTCTACGAGCACGTATACCAACTAACGGATTTAAGGAGCATAGCATCAAGTACAAAAATGTTGAATTCCTCATAACCGATGTAGGCTTGCAACGGTCAGAACGTAAGAAATGGATACATTGTTTCGACAATGTTACCGCTATTATATTTATGGTGGCCATTTCAGAATATGATCAATTCACATTGGACTCGCGTCAATGTAATCGTCTCAAAGAATCCCAAGAACTTTTAAGAACAACAGCTAGCTATGAATTTTTAGAAAATATTGCCTTGATTTTGGTTTTTAATAAACTGGATATATTTGAGGAAAAAATCATGTCTTCGCATTTAGCAGACTATTTTTCCGAATTCAAAGGACCTCAGTGTGATCCCCGAGCTGCACGTAATTTTATATCAAATAATTTTTTAAGTGTTATACCAACAAAACGAAGAAACTATCATTATTTCTTAAGTTCAACCGATAAATATAGTGGTAGTTTTGTTTTTATTTATACAGCGGTACGAGATACTATTCTTAATTCTAATTTATATAATTTCAATTTAGTTTAATTTAATTAACTTTTAATGATGTAATGAAATATCTGCCTAATATGTATGTTTGTGCGTGTGGCCGAGTGCAAGAAATGTGTGTTTGTTATATGATAAAATACTAGTTATATAAAAAAAAATAAATAATTGTAATTTCTTCTATTTAATTATAATTTACCGCAATATTATTGAATCATATCATTTTGAGTTGCTATAGGTATATGTATGTAATTTTATGTTACATTACAATTTAAATATCTTTTGCCTTGAATGAAAAAATATTTTAAAAAACTTAATGCATTCCAGACGATATTGTATTTAATTTTGTATCTTCATAAAAATAATGAATTTTTATTATAGGTTTAAGTTAAAAAATTTTTTTTTTTAATAAAATACATTAAATTATAAAAAATGTGCCATATAAAAACCACATTAAATCAGAAATATTGTTCTGTGTTTTTCCATTAGTTTTTATTAGCTTTCTTTTTAAATGATATTTAAAAAAGAATTACATATCTCGAAAACGGTCCTGAAGAAAAATAAATGAATGAATGCCATATTCGTGGTCAGCAGCTCCTGCTAAACTTAGAAAACTTCTCATTTTTGAAGTTATGGCAAAAAGTTTAAAAATTAGGGAACCAGTGTTATAGAAGATTAACGTGTTATATCATTTAAGGTTAAAATTTGTGTTTCAATTGTAATGGCATTTGAATTAATTTGTGAAATAAATACAAGTGCGAATAATCGACAATCGCAGTAAACGGAAACGAAATTGCAATTAAAAAAATGGCGTTTAATGCAAGCACTAAAGGCCGTGTCAGATACAACTTTTTCGCTTTGCGTGACGTTTCTACCTTCGGCAGAAAAACGCAAAGCAAAAGGTGTATGCCACAATGAAAACTTTGACAACACTCACGCATTGTTTGTTTACTTTTAAAAGCGGTTGGTAATTTGTACATTTAATTATTTGTTACAAAAATAAAAGTTAAAAATTTAATTGGACGGTTTTTTGGAATTGAATTTGGCAAAAAAAATTAAAAAAAAAGAAAATTATACTAGCCAATTGTCAAAGCGCGCAAAAAGATGAGAGTTGGCTAACTTTTTGCTTCGCTCCGCTTTGAAAGTACTTTATGTGACATGTTTCGTATAAGTATGTATATTTTATCTTAGATGTCAAAGCGAATCGGTAACGCAACGCGAAGCAAAAGTTTTATCTGACATGGCCTTAAAGCATATATTTAAAACAAAATAACACTGTATACTTTTAGGCAGTTTATTATTAATATTCAACTCAGTTACTTAGTGCTGGTTCACACTCTTCAAGATTTTGACGGATTGAGCTTTAAGGAAAGAAGGGAAAAGAGAATGTCATTTCATTTTCTATCTCTCCTGAAAATTTAGACCTGACGGCTAAAACTTGAAGAGTGTGAACCAGCACTTAGTTAACTTTATTGAGAATTCTTTTTTTAATATTACAAGCTTAAAATTATAAGGTATTCAGCCATGTCACAGAGTACAATTCCGTTCGGAAACGGAATTCATTCCGTATTTTAGTGCTTCAGAAAATGACGAAAAAACTTTGCGGAATGAAACCGTTGTTGTTTCCATGAAAGGAATGGGAGTTTTCTGTATCTTAAAGACCAAAAAACTATCAAAATTTACTTTCTATCAATAAACAAATATGTTTTCTTCGGTTCCGAACGGAATCATTTCGAACGGAATTGTACTCTGTGACATGGCTGATTATTTTAATTTCATGAGCATTTATTTGGTTATGCGACTAGCTTGTAAAAATTCAAGAAAACTTAATTATATGTCAACTATTCAACTCTGGTATAAGCATAAATTAAAAAATTTTAACAACAACGCATGTACATATGGACCAGCATTGTCAGAACGATGATCTTAACAAATTTTTGATGAATTTTTCTCACAAAATGTGATTTTATGATTTGTGTTTCAAACGATGTTTTTTTATTTTAAGAAATTATGATTTTTTAATTAAAATTTCATATGATGTATGAGCTTCATATCTCCCAAACTAAAATCTTCTAGCCCAAAATTTATACCAATAATTTTAGAATTTAATTACTCTCAATGAAACTACTTTATTTGGTTGACTTTTTTACGTTCTTTTTTATTAGGAGTAAAAATTGATTTGAAATGTATTTTAAAAACAATTTGTATGGATAATTTAACTAAAAGCACAATTGAAACCAATTAAATTTTGTATAATTACGGCATATATTCGCTCTTTAAATTTAAATACATGCATATAGTATTAAATTAATAAGATGGTTTATGGGCACAAAGACCCTATTCCGGAAAGAAGCTTGTATGGGTAGAAGCCACAAAGTCAATTAGTACCAAATTTCATCAAATTATCTCTAAAATTGCGACATATTCTTTGCACACAAAGCTTACATTTATAACCAGCCAACCAGCCGGACGTACATCGTTATATCCACTTAGAAAGTGATTATTTGTCGATCGGAATACTTAAAGGTGGATATACCTCACGTTTTTTTTTTAGATGTTACATTCATCAGCAATAATGCATAATACCCTCTCCACTATTGTGGTGTGGGTATAAAACTGTTCCAAGCAAACACAGAAATACACCCTATCTATTGTGATGATAAAAAGAAGATTTTGCATTTTTAAAAATACTCATTTAAGTACAAATAAGCACAGCTTTTTATTTAAAATTAAATTGTTAATTACATACATATAAATTATACTTACAAATAAATAATGTAAATTGTAGTTCCCACCATATTTAAAAAAAAAAAAGTAAGAGTGCAATATTCGGCTATGCCGATTCTTATATACCCTTCACCATGGTGCGATCAGAACAAAAGGATATTTATATAAATACACATATATAATATATCCGCCCATATTTTGTGGGATGCTGTGTATTGATAACCGATATGTTTTTACCTAATTTTGGAACTTTAGCTCGTTACGTTCTCCAGTATTGGAAGTGCCACACCCACTTCTCCAATCCCGCCCATTCTTTTTAGAGAGTTGGTGTATTGGCAACCAAGATGTTTGTACCAAAGCCCTAGCTCTTGCCGTTCTCCAGATATACAAAAAAAAAAAGACAACAACACATGGGATTTATGGTTCAAATTAGAGGTAGTCGTGGTTTTTTGCTCATATCTCAGCCATTTATGGACCGATCTTCCTGAATTTCAATAGCAAACAATTTCGGACTATATGCAACATAGATGTATAACAACCTAGCCTTTATCATATCTGGGGTCTTCGGAAATCCATTTCAACGGACGGACAGACGGACAACCGGATTTGAACTTTCCTTCTCATAGGAAGCCCTTTTACTTCGGTGAAGGGTATAAAAAAAATATGCAACTCCTTTAAAATAGCATCCATTATGAGGGTTGAATTTTTTTGTGTCTATCGGGTATGTTGTAGAATCCGAATTCACTCTAATGTGAATTGTTTCAGCATTTTTCGTGTTCTAGAATTCACAGGGGTTGGTGAAAGTAAAACGAATTGACTTTTGTTCGTCTATGTGATGATATGTTCAACAAAAAACAAAACTTCTATGTACTATACATATTGATGACCGTGGAACAATGAACTCTAAATCGAAGCAGTTCAAGTATATTTTCGCTGTGGTGGATAGCTTCAGTGGATAGGTTCACATGGTTATATCCTACCAAATCAACAGGTGTAGAAGATGTTTTAACCCATTACTGGACATTGTACTCGTGCAGGTACAGAAAAACTCTCATGTTTGATATCCATTAAGTAATGAGTTTTTTCCGTGGTTGTTTTGATTTTATGTTAAGTGTACTCTGCTTAATAAAAGCAAATTGAAAAAGCAGCGGCAGCAAATAAAAGTACTTCGAATTTTGCTTTGTTTTACTTAGTCTTTTCCAGATTTTCTCTTTTTGGGTAGGTAAGCGATAGCATAACAATTAAAACACTTTGTACTTAATTTGCAAATAAAAAGGCTTGTTTTATTCTAATTTGAAAAATTGTTTCATAAAAAAGTGATTTTTAAAGGGAAAGGGAAGTTTGGAAAACAGTGTACTCGCTTGGGTACAGTGACTGATAACGTATGTATATATTTTGTTTAGATTTTTTATATTATATTTTTCGAATTGACATGGTGTTTGAAAGCATCAACCCATCAATCTTTTATGACAGAAGATTTAATAATCTAGACAGCACCTTGGATTTTGTGGAAGGGGCTTCAAATCATAATTTTTTTGAAGTTGCGTATATGCCACCAGATGCAAATATCAATACAGATGAGGAGAATGGTGGTGCGGAGGATATCATCGCTAATATTTCGGGTAATATAGTGGTTTTTTAACAGCGATAGCGAAGAAGCCCTTCAAGGGCTGCGAAGGATAATCCAGTACGCAACATTAAGTCAAACTTCTCCAAAATGGTCATAAAGAGAATGTTTCATTCACTAATTTATTTTTGTGAAATGGACTGATAACAACGCTGTAACTGTCGTATCAACCAATGAATTTCGTGAATTTCGATGGTGCTCGATCGAAAAATCCATGATAAGAGTCCAACAGCTAAAATTTATTGCAGATTACAATTCAGAAATGGGTGGCGTTGACCTTCATGATCAAGCACTAAATAATTACATGACAAAATTTTGTGGAAAAAAATGGTGGTGACCGCTTTTCACATCAATGATGAGTTCAATCGTCGTCAACTCATTGAAGTTGTACAAGGAAGCAAACAACTCAAAAATGGGCTAACTGAAGTTTCATCGTGCCATCGTCCGGCTAAACCTACGAAACTATCGCAACCATTAATATCTAAACGATCGGTTGTTCCTAGTGTAGCACTAATGCTGGAAACCATTTTCCGAAAAAAATTGAAACCCTTTCACTGTCTTCAAAGACACAACCGAATAAGATGTACTTCTAAACTATGTGGCGTAGCTAAGTGCGTAGAAAAGGAGTGATTTTAAAAATTTGCATACAAAAAATAAGCATATGGGGGATTTCATGTCAAGTGACCCAACTTTTGAAATCGCATCCCACTAAGCGACCAAAACTACCTTTAAGGAAAATACCTAAGCTTTCTTTTGAGCAAAAAAAAAAAAAATAATAAAAAAATACCCTTTTCAAAAAAAATACAAAAATAGTTTTAAATTTAAGAAAAAAAAATGTTAAAAAGTTAAAAAAAAAACAAAAAAAAAATATTAAAGGACTTATGTGATTGAGATTAAGTTTTTTAGATTATTTATCTTTTTGTTTTTATTATTATTATTTTATATTAATTTAATTATTATTACAAATAAATAAAAAGATTTAATTTGTCAACATCTCTATAGAAAAAGTAATTTTATTCCTGGGATTAACATATTGTGGGTATTACAGTATCGAGGGAATGAAATGCTAGTTCGGTATGTTATATACCGTCGGAAAGGTTAATTTGTCTAGTTTTTCAGCAAAAGTTTTATTTTTAAGATTTTAGAAACACTTACACATAAAAAGAAAAAAATACAAAATAGTGCATATGCTAAAAATTTAAAAACATTCGTCTTGAGTTAGAAATTATTTTTTTTTATACATATCCCACTCTCATCCCACTAAGCGACCAACACTACCTAAAAGAAAAAGCTTTCTTTTGAGCAAAAAAAAAAAAAAAAAAGTACCGTTTCCAAAAAAAATAAAAAATAAGTTTTAAATTCAAAAAAAAAAAAAATTTTAAAAATTTAAAAAAATAAAAAAAAAATTTTTTTCGATAGCTTGAAGAAATAGCTATCTAATTTGTTTGGGAGAAATTTTGCTAACACCAATAGCTAATTAGTTACATGGACGAGAAAGAACACCGGTTTGGCCAAAATGTCAAATTTTGACCCCCTCTAACTCAGAAACTGTGTCTAAACTACTATCCAATAGGACTAACCTTGGTGCAAATTTCATCCAAATCGGAAGACATCGATTTCAAAAGTTGGGTCACTTGACATGAAATCCCTCATATATGAAAACATGCATTGTGCCATTATACCTGCTTGGGTACAGCCTCAAAAACCTTCAAAATAATCTTTATTTTTATGTTTTCATATTTTTTAAGTTCATTATGCTCCTTTCACTTATACTAAATAAACAAAATTAATGGTTTTTAATTGTAAATACTGTTGGCTTTTAATGGGTTAAGCAAGTTAGAATGTTGACAGTCGATTTTTTGAAACACACAACGTATTGTAAGCGATAAAGTTCCTGCCTTTACTTCAAAAGCATTTAACGAATTTTGCACTGCAGCGTTTATTGAACATGTTCAGATAACAACTGGCGTTCCATATGGAAATGGGCAGATAGAACGTGTTAACCGAACAATAATATCAGTAATCTCGAAACTATTGTCGGAAAAACCTGAACAGTTGTACAAGGAGGTAAACAACGTACAGAAAGCCGTAAATACCAGTTTTTATCGTTCTACAGGCCATTCCCTTTTGCAATTTTACAGGCGTGAAAATGTGAGACAGATATCGCTCATTTCGTGCAAGACCGTCACAACTCAAAATTTGAAACTTTACAGGAGAGCCTTTTTAAGATTCTAACCTATTATTTCTCACCTTCTTTTTCACTAAAATACAGTTATAAAATCAAATGCTTCTTTTTTTGCTACAAAGAAAACCACATGTACAAGAGGAATGCCAAACACAAACTGAAATGTGACCTTGTTGATGTTAATTGCTCAAGTTTGTTACGAGAGGTCATAGCGTCACAAGCATCTGTATTACCGTTATTTTTTCGATAATTCTCTCCGTTCTTAGATCAATTTGTAGAGATTTAAGAGAAGAACATTTCTGCATTACTAACTCGAAAATGCCAAATTTTGAGTTGTGACGATCTTGCACGAAATGAAAACGTGCTACACCTTGATTTTAATAATAAACGAATCAACTAAGACATGAAGCAAAACAACTAATTCAGAAAATTTAGAACGAATATAAGAATAATTTTGACAAAAAAAAGAAAGAAAAATTTCGAGTATAAAATTGGCGATTTAGTGGCCATTAAAAGGATGCAATTTTTCGCAAGTAAAGAAATGGCTAATGAATATCTTGGTCCGTTTAGCGAAATAACGCTTCTTTTGAGGGGTCAAATTCAACAAGTACCAGCAATGATTATATGAAGCTATGGCGTTTTTCCGTGACTGATGATGAAAGTTGCTGCTCATCCGAGGAGGAGAATAAGTCGAATGTCCGAATGTGGGATGCAGCGCAATAATCTGCAAAAAATGGTATAGTTAATTTCGGAATTACTGACAGACAAGAGAGTACAAATGAAAAGAAAAGATTTATAATAGACAGTTGTTATTTGAAAGTTGAAAAGTAAAGTCGGTGATCCAAGTTGTTAAAGTCGCTCAATTCACTCAAGTAGTTAAAGTTGTTTTTAATAAATTGCAAATCTAAAGTTGTTAAAAATTAAATTCGGACGGACATCATAATAAACTATTTTTTCAAGTTTTCGTTTCTTAAAATGCTGCGCTCTATAAAAGAATTGCTTGTTTTATTCTAAAAAATATATGGTTCATATTTTCAATGACTGAGACATAATTCAGGTTCAATGTCGTTAATGTGCCGAATTATCGCATCATTTAGCTCTTAAATTGTTCTTGGCTTATTGACGTAAACTTTTTCTTTTAAATATTCCCAAAGAAAGAAGTCCAACGGTGTCAAATCCCGTGATCAATTAACATCGCCACGACGTGAGCCATTGAATTTCTCGCGCAAAAGAGTCATTGTTTCGTTGGCTATGTGGCAAGTGGCACTATCGAGTTGGAACCACATATTGTCCAGGTCCATATACTCAGTTTATGGCTACAAGAAATCCGTTATCAACTCGCGATTGCGAACACCATTCATGAGTCAAGGTTGACGGCTCTTCTGCCACACTATCGCAAACAACAGCAACGTTTTCCGTTTCCACATTTCCAACAGACCCAGTTTGCTGAAATTTGCGCACAATTCTCCCGGTTGTTGACACATTTTGTCGATTATGCTTACCAAAAAAAATCATGAAGTGCACGAAATGCATTTTGATCTGAGCGCTCATTATCGTGAGAGTGCAACTTTTGACGTGAATACCTTTAATGAAATGATAAAGAAAAAAGTTTTATTAGTTATTAAAAAATTAACATGTTTATCGAGCTTGTTCTGATATGTCAGGCAAAGTAAAATAATTTAAAAAATGCTTAAGAATACATACAAAGAAATCCTTAACAATTTGAACATTCTTGAGATCTTTAAAATTCAGGCAAAAAATAACGTGTTTCGTGACTTGGGATGTAAGTAATACCGATACTGATATATCGGCGATACTTCAAGATTTCCGATATATCGGTATCGGCGATATTTTACTGTCGATACACCGATACTTTTTTTAGAGTTTTTTTAAAAAAAAAATATCAATGCTTATTTTTTGCATAACACATTTAAAAGCACAACATAAAATCAAAAAAAAATAAATAAATTGTTTCTTTTAATTCTTCGGCTGGAGGTCCACACCCCACGTTCTATGCGTTTGATACTTTCTTGACCTTTTTTTAAGACGCATGCAAATGTGGAAAGCAATTCCACTTAATGCGTTCTATACGTATGTATATACATTATACGCGTCAATAAAATACACTGATTTTACTTTTTTGACAGATGTTAAAAATTACAACACTTCAATATAATTCCCTGACATCCGAATGGCAATTCTTTTTATACGCTATCCGTCTTTGAACTCTTTACCTTATAGCGTCCAAACTACTAGAAATGTATTAACTTTTATAAAACTCATTATGAAAAAATTTACTAACACATAATTTAATCTTATAATTTTTGTATTATATTATATTTTTTGGTTTTGCACAAAATTTTGAATATTTATAATTATATTAAATTAAATGTTATGCTGCAATATAAGACTTTAAGTCTTGTCCATAAAATTACCAATTAATAAACAAAAGATTAATTAGATTTGGGTCGTTTATTTGTTAATGGAAAGTGTGTATTTCCAAAGCCGTTTGTGTTTTTTGTTTGGCTCTTAAACCTTGCCACTGTTATACGAGTTTGTGTTAAGCAAATTATGTAAGATTATGGCTTAAGAAATAAAAAATAATATAACAAAATTGAAACTAAAAAAATTTTAATGCAAAAAATTCAAAATCTGCACAATTTCCAAAGAAACTTATTTATTTAACCAAAAACTTCAAAACTGCTCAATGCTAAGAAAAACTGGAAAATACAGGTAAATCTGCACATTTGGCAACGCTGTGTATTTCTAAAAAAATTTTCGTTTTAATGCTTATTTTGAAAAAGATGTTTGTGAGCACAAAATTAATTTTGCTGAAAATTTTGGCTAATTTCGAAGAGGCTACAAAATCCATTATTCCGCCAGTTAACATTCTTCGAACGTTATTAGAAAATATAATAAATGAATAAGCTGAGATAGAAAAAGTTCAGAGGTCCAAAAATTGGCGACTTATTTAGCATTAGTTTTGAATAAAAGATTTGAGGGTTTAGAGAATAATGAAACCTATTGTTTATCTACAATTCTTCTAATATATTAAAGGCAATCAATCGGCTTCAATCGTATTGAAAAAATTGTCTTACTGAGCTACTAAGACTATGCATTCTGAAATTGTGGAAGACACGATCACCCCTACACTTAGTAAAAGTTCTGATAAATCTAAAAATGGCCTTTGGAACGTTTGTGAACAAATTATAAGAAAATACGAGGAGTATGAGCTTCTGTCCATCCTCAGCTGTGGTTCTGCTAAAGAAGAACTCGAGATAAACCTAAAATCCGATTGGACCAGAAATGCTTAAGTTTTTTGAGTTCTGTCGCATCCACTGCAGGTCTGGTTCGAACGGATTTGCGACCTCCGCAGAAGTTGAGAATACCTTGTATTTTTAACAAATATCTTATTAATTTAAATTTTAACTGCAGTATTCATAAAAAACTAAATTGGATATGAAATATATTTTAAGGAAAATTTGTATGGAAATTTTGTTTTAAAATACGTTTGAAGTCTATTTTATTTTTTATGAATACTGCAGTAAATATTTATAACCTCTTCCAATGTTCTTTTCTATAAAAACCTTATTTATTTTTTGCTGTACTACATAAAATGAAATTCGCTGCTTTTTTAATCATATTAATAACAAATATCTTATTAATTAAAATTTTAAATATTAGTATTCTCTTACACTACAATTTTGTATAATAAAACATTATTCTACTTGAGTTTTATCAAATTTACCTTTAATTCAAATTTAATATTCGGTATCGGTATATTTCTTTTTGAGTATCGGTATCGTATCGGCAAAAAGGCGTATCGTATCATACCAAATATAAAGTCAAATTTTTGAGATTGTGCCCTATTTGAGACCCACTGGCCAATCATGGACCCGCCAAAATAAAACTATGTTCGTAGGTTAAGATTTATGTGAAAGTGTGTTGTTCCGAATATTATTTAGATATCTTTATCTGTATGAGATTTGTTTGCTCTTAAGTGATTTTAGGAAGAGCGCTTATATGGGACCTATGGTTAAATTTGGACTTACCAACACAACAATTTCATGACATATTAGCTATCGTAAAATTTTTAGCCAATTTGTATGTCAATACCAAAATTTATAAGGAAGTTATGGCTTTAAAAGCTATTTCCAGGAGTAGTATTTGTATGGGAGCTATCGTCAAATTTATAATAAGATGGTTTATAGGCGCAACCAATATTCCTACAAGAAGTTTGTATGGGGGCTATGTGAAATTATGAACCGATTCTTACCATTTTCTGTAGTCTTCGTCCTTATGAATAAAAACCAATGTACAAAGTTTCATCAAATTACCTTCAATGTATTTTGCGCACAATATTACATGGACAGACAACCAGCCAGCCTGCCAGCCATCCGGACTAAGGGACACCGTAAAATTTACTCAGAAAGTGATTGCATTCTCTTTTCCCTTCTCTCCCAAAAGCTCAAGACTTGGCGGCTTAAACTTGAAAAGTGTGAACCAGCTCTAATAGGTTTGGATATTACAAATTAGGCTCAGGCAAACAAAAAAACGTTTGTATTATATAATTTTTAAAAATACATTTGAACATACTACAAATATATAAATAAATTGCTAGAAGAATTTCTTTCGTATTTCCTTAAGTTATACTAATCTTTTTTACCGTAACCAAGTATATTTTACTATAGGAATTTTATTATAATATAATTAATTCTGATACTCGGTTGGATAGCAATATTTATATTGATGTTTTAAAAGTGGCTCTTTGTTAAAGAAATACTCATACATTCTTTATTTCGATTTAAAAATAAACTCTTGTATCGAATGTATTATTTAAAAGTTATTATTATTATTTACAGGTTTTTGCCAGTACGAACAAATTTTTTTCAGTCAGTATTCTCTAATCGTCTCTACTATTAAATTGTGTTTTAAAGTTATCGATTGTTATATTAAAAAAGTGAAAAATACTTGAGAATGTTCAAGTTGAATTGTTGTTGGGACGATGCAAAAAGAAAACGAAAAGAAATGGAAAAAATGTTAAGAGATCTTAAGAAGCAATATAAAAAAGATATTAAATTGTTGCTACTTGGAACGGGTGAATCTGGCAAATCGACATTTATAAGACAAATGCGTATCCTATATGACAATGGCTACTGTAATGAGGAAAGGAAACGCCACATCAAATTGATACATGAAAATATTTTCACCTCTATGCAAAATATGATAACAGCCATGGAAGTACTAAGAATTGATTATGAGAAAAGTGAAAATGCAACAAATAACTCAACTCTAATTATGTATGTTAATACATCTTCTAATGTTTATTTAGAGGAACCATATTTGTCGGCTATTAAGGAATTGTGGAATGACTTGGGTATTCAAAACTGCTATATGCGACGCAATGAGTATCAACTAAATGATTCAACAAAGTACTATTTAAGCGAAATTGATCGAATTGCTCAACCCGACTATATGCCCACAGATCAGGATATTTTGAGAGTTCGAATTGCGACCACAGGTCTAATTGAACACGTATTCGAAGTAAACAATGTAAAATTTCGTATGACTGATGTAGGTGGGCAACGTTCGGAGCGAAGAAAATGGATGCATTGTTTTGATAATGTTAAGGCCATAATATTCTTAGTTGCAATTTCGGAATATGATCAGCTGCTCAAGGAGCAAGAACAACGTAATCGTCTTAAAGAATCCAAAAAAGTTTTCGAAAATATTTCGAATTTTTTCCAAGATACACCAATTATATTGTTTTTAAATAAAACGGATTTATTAGATGAGAAAATAATGTACTCACACTTGGACGAATTTTTTCCCGATTTTAAAGGGCCGAGATATGATAGCAAAGCGGCTAAAAAATTTATATTGGATATCTTTTTACAAGTTCGGCCTATGATGTACTCTCATTTTACCTGCGCTACCGATACCGAAAATATTAAAGTGGTATTTACTGCTGTAAAGAACATAATTTTAAACCGAAATTTAGACAGATTTGGACTGGTTTGAAATTATTATGAAGTAACACTTTTTTAGTTATTGATCCAAGTAAAAATATTTTCAATTTAAAACGAAATTTTAACTAATATGTATATATTTTTAAAATTTGGAGTGTATTTTATATACATGTAAATGCTTTTATACAAAAGAAATAATTTATATTAAAAAAAAATGTTTTATAAAAACTTAAAGATATTTAAAATACTAATAAAAATTACTTTGTTTCTTAAAAACCGCAAAGAATTCCAAGAAATGTCTAATAAGTACATATGTATGTATAAGTAAGTATATAGAAATGACTAACTATAGCTTTCATAATATTTATGTATTAAAATTAACAATGTTCTACAAAAAAAAAAAATAATAATTATATAATTTATGATTGCCTGGCTATCCACACTGAATATGGGTTAATAAATAAACATAAGTTATTTTATTAAACAACTAAAAAATCCAAGAAAGAACAATAATTTTGTGACAATTTACATACATATGATTTTTACTAAAAATTTATTTATTTTTTTTAATACCAAACATAAAAAATTAAAAAATTGCTATAAAACTTAAAAATGCTTAAATCGAGATAAGAACTTTAATCTGCGATCACTCGTAGGTATTTCCCACTAAATCGTTTTTCTAATTACAGAGATTGAAAAATAAAAGATGACTGCAATTTGTTACGAGTAAATAACGCTCAAATTGAAAATAATACATTCATCTGTGAAAATACTAAAAAATAAAAGTAGTAACTTTAATAACGCTGGTGTTTAAAAAGGACGTTAATCTGTGATAACTCATATTGTAAAAAATAATTACATAGGGGGGATTCACAAGGTGTGCTATCAAGTCATAATGTCCTAAATAATATTTTACAATTGTTTAAAAAAAAAATATTGTTGTGTTTCAAACAACATAAAAAAATATTTTTTTTTTTTAAACAATTGTAAAATATTATTTAGGACATTATGACGATATGACTTGATAGCACACCTTGTGAATCCCCCCATAGTTTCAATCATAGCAAGGCGAATTCATACAGGTGACCGCATCATGAGATAAAGTTATGCTAGCTATCCCTTTTTTTTATAAAAATACTTTGTTTTTGTAAAAAGTTGAGTAAATGTCAAAATTATTTGTTGAAAACATAAACAAGGGATTTTTTTTGTTTATTAAATATACACAATTGCTTTAGAAGTTAAATATTTTTCCTGTATTGCAAATTTATTGTGGCTCCACTTATTCCTTACGCACTTTTTATTCCTTTATTTTATATTTTATATTATTTATTTTCTTTTTCTTGTTTTATAAAATTTAAATAAGTATTTAGATTTTTATTAAATTTTAAATTTTAACTAATTTTTTTCACAAAATATAAACAAAGCATGACATTCAGTACACACAAATAAATAAACAATAATCAGATGACTCGAAAATGTCACCTGTATGAATTCGCCTTTGTTTCAATGAAAAAATAATTTTTTTTATTGTGATTTCTTCGTAATGGTATACATTATCAAAGTGTTCTTTCTGGAATTTTCTTTAATTCTCTTTTAAATTTTCATTCGTGAATTTTAAAACTTCAACTTTTCTTAAACTATAAGAACTAAAATTATCTAAAGATTTTGTATAGCATAGAAATAAAATCGTTTCAATTTTGCACGTATCAGAGGTTTGCGGGTCCCCAAAATATTAAATTTAATCTCAACCACCTGTGCTACATATTTATATGTATCTGATGTCTTTCCAAAATCTACCCAATTGTTTAATATAACCATTTCGTTAAAAAATTAGTCACTAGAATGTATTCAGTTTCGAATAAAATTTTATACTGGTAATGAATTTTTAACAAAAATCTTTAAACATGTCAGCATTATATTTTAGTATTTTTTTAAATTATTTTTAGCATTTTTTGGCCCCGTCTAATGCCAGATTTTGCTGTAAAATTTTTTAAGATCTGGCCACACTACTGTACTGTCTTATCATGATATATACAAGTGTTGCTGCTGTACAAGTGTTACTTGTCTACTACTATTTTCTACAATTCTGCTTATACGGCTATTTAACGAGTTTTTTTCGACTGGTTTGCAAAATTTTGTGTAATAAGCAAAGAAAAGAACGAAAACATTTCAATAAATGTAAATTAATTCTAAAAGTGGAAGGTAAACATAAACATTTAAATGAAGGTTTGTGAAAGTGCGTTTATATAACAAAGAGCATAATTATATATATTTTTTTCGTTACTATTCTTAGCCACAAGTTAGTCGTCAACTCACGGACGAGCTAAAGCAAAAACAGGTAAGTGTGATGCAAAAAAAATAACAAAATATAATTAATTCTGAAATGAATACTCTTGTTCTAGATTATTACTAATAGGCTAATAAACAAAATATTATATTCAAAACGATTGCTGGTCGATCATGTGGAGGCATTAGAGCAATGTGTGCTTTTTATGGAGGACATCCCTTTACAATCAGCAAACACTGCAGCAAGAGCCGGACAAGATAAATGTGACGGTAATGACCAAAGCAGTAAAACGCAAGGGGAGATGGTATGGCCAGAAATATTTACCGCGCGTAATACTTGCATATTATTGGGCACTACAATTTTGGAACATCTTATAACACCACGTGCATTACGTTTAGCTTTAATACCTTCTTTGGTAGTGACTGGGGGCTTTAGCGCTTTTTATGTCCTAAAGAATGTGTTTGGCTTTCGTAATAAATATGTGGAAAAACAATTGCAGAATCTCATTAGGACAATTGATGAATTTGGAAATTGTATACGTCGTAATATGACATATTTTAATGAAATTATAATCATGAAACAGCACGAGTTAATAGAGTAGGTATTAAACTATGAAATTTAAAGTTCAGTTGATAAAATGTATTTTTCTAGATCCCGTCAAATAGAACGTGCTTGGGATTGTATTACAGCTGCTAAAGAGGTAACAGAAATTTTATTTGAAGCTACCCGCAAGTTAGAATCCCAATATCCCATACCAGCACGATTTTCCCAGTATTATGCTCCAATGGAAGATTTAAAAGAATGTGAATATTTTAAAAATAATGTCACCGATTATAGTCCAAAACATATAAAAGTAAGTAATACAAAAATCATCATTGCTTAGATATTAATTATTATATTTTAATTTCTCCACAAATCCATTTTAAATTCTATACAAATATTTTATAAATGAACAAAAAATATATATAAAAATTTGATAGTGATCAGCCTTAAAAACAAAAATCTCTTTTTAATCTGACAAGAGTTGCAGCTTTCATTTTTATCAAAATATAAAAAACTTCACGTTTACAATTGACAATAACTCACTCATTGCCAAAAAATCGCTTTTACCCTCATAAATCTTAGAGTTTTGTAATAAAATGTAATATTTACCTTTATTTGATTACAAATTACTTCAGCAAAGGTACATGTAGCTTTCATATAACGAATTCTTTAATAATTAATCTTTCATTAATCGCTTTCATTGTATTGAAATGAAATTAGGGTCAAATGACTTTAACTTACTATAATTATTTTTTACTCACAACAAGCCTAAATATAAAGTCGGGCTGGGGCCGACTGTTCCTTTTCACTGTATATTTTTTAAAGTTGTTTTTATATGTTAGAAAAAAAAACTAATTTTAAAAGAAAATCGGGTGCAATTATGTTGTTACACACTTATATGTATATCATATTTAAAATTCAGCAAAATACTCATCATAAATCTAAATTATTCAAAAAGAGCTTTAACTTCAAATATTTAACATTACCTCATTAAAATCATCGCTTACAAAAAAAGAAATATCTATTATACAGAACTACCCAAAATATCGTCTATTTTTTAGGATTTTCATAACATCTTTGCCTACGTTCAATCCCAGTTCCTTTTGCGTTTAGCTTTAACTGTATCAACTAAACCATCCTTAAGTCAGCTTCTTCCTGAATTAGAAAAAATCGATTGCCTTATAAGACAGCTTGTGCTAGAAGAGGAAAATCACTTTAAAAATCTAGCCATCGAATTGAACAAAAAGAAGTCCTTCGAGTTGGAAGCTTTAAATACTAATAAAATTGTAAAAACTCGTAGTGATCCCATAGGTGTGCTACAGGACTCTTCACTCAAACTGAGTGCTTGTATGGTGGCAGTAGCTGGTGAATGTCAGGCCTTGGACATCACTTTGCAACGCCTTACGGAAACGGAGAATGAGAAAAAAGACAACACTAAACACTTGGTGGAGGTTGCTAATAATATGCGTACCATAGAAAATGCTTTATCTATGTGTTTTGATGATTTCCAAAGACTTATGCTGGTTTATAATAAATTTCTAAATAGTAAATTAGATTTAAAAGACACTCAAAGTGAGATAAGTGAAAATAAATCTCAAGCTACAGATGATGAATTTCCCGAAAGTTTCTTGCGCATTGAAATCTCTCAAAATTCCAATGACTTGGAGAAACGTGATGATTTCTATGCCTATATGTTTGATGAACAGCAAGCTAAAGCCGAAAGAGAACAACAGGAAAAAGAAAAACGTGAGAAACACAATGAAGAGTTGGAAATTTTAAATTTTGAAAAACGTATAACTAAAGGAAAGTTTCGACCGGTACTTAAGCAGCTTAAAGATCGCATTGATCCAATTCGCCAAGTTATGTTAGAAAAAGAACGTGAAGTTTTGGCGGCCAAGGGTATTGATGTTGATGAATTATTCTCTATAGATGATTGTGAAGAAGGTTATAATGACGATGAGGATAAGGAACACGATAGCACTGTAGTATTCAAGGAGGCCTTTAATGACAGTGATGATAGCGAAGGTAGTGCTGATTTGGAATTTAAAAAACGCACTAAAAAGCTTAAAGAACGTGATAATTTTGCGGAAATGCGTAACTTTTTGGCTCAAAAACAAAACATAAATTTATTTAAATTGGAGCCGCCAGCATCGGCATCAAATGCCCTGGGCTTTGAGGATATTTTGGAAAGTGAATGTTGAGTGGCCTATTGTATTTTTTATCATTAGGTTTTCATTATCTAATTTAATAAAAAAATAATATATACATTCATATATGTATACTATACTTTTTTATTTTAATTTTTTATTTAATATACAAATTTGTATCTGTTCAGACCTAACAAATATTTGACGAAAAAATACAAAAAAAGCATGACCTAATTGATCAAACTTTTGCTTTTTATTTTTTAACAATTTTTATTGACTTCCTTATCTTTATTTGTAAGAAGATAATTGTATAATGTAATTAACAGTTGTTAAAGGCCGTTATACACTATCCCACAAAGTCTTAAGTTTTTTTTTGAAAAATGCTTCGCTGGTCAAATAATTGCTTGAAAATTTTCAAAAAACAATAACAACTTATCATGACAGGTTTGTATTTTTTCAAAATACGTAAGAATTGTGTGATAGTGTAAAGCAGCTATAAATAATATTTGATCCAACAAACGTTTTGCAAAAGCAAGCTATTTTTTTAATAATACTAGTGGTTACGTTTAGTACGTCAAATATTTAATAAGGTGTTAACATAGCTTAAGAAAATTTTATCTATATATTAGCACTTTAAACTCCTCTTTAAAGTTGGTTAATGTTTTAAAATTTGTTTTTATTTTTGTATTGAAAGTGTTTTACTTTTTTTATTATAAGGTAAAATGTCTTTGATTGCTTGTTTTATATTTGCTTTCTGTATATATCAACAATTAAATATAGCAACAATTTAATTGTAATTTGCACAAAAATAAAAGAACACATTTACCATACACTTGTTTATTTTTATATAAAAGGGATTGAGGAAAGTAAATTAATGATTTGACGTTATTACAGATATATATATGAACATGAGTTTATGAGTCATATATTATTAAACTTTTTATCAAATTTATCTTCAAATTATTCTTTTTATCATAACATCTGATAAGATAGAAATTTAAATAATATTTTTATATGAAATAAGGTTTTTAAACAATCTAGTTTCGAAAAAAAGAACGGGCTAACCCTCTGAAATAATTTTTTTAAGAAATTGAAATAAAATTTTTTTTTAATGAATCTGCTTTCAAAGTGGATAAAGCTACTCACCATCGTAGGCGGGTAGGGCTAGTGCTAGTGCTTGTAACGCTTGTTTTGTCGATCTAAAGATGTTCGTCTCTCTAAAAAATTGACTTGACCCAGTTACCCTAACGACGTTTTAATCTCCCAAAAAAATTTATTTTTGTGCAGAATGGGCAAAGTTATCAAACAAAAAATAGTTGTCCATATATTCTTCGAATGGGTGCATTATTGGCCATAGTTCTCATATCAGGCCGACTCCCGAAAATTAAAATAATTTAAAATAAATTTAATCGCTTCAATTTTGTAATATATTTTTCCATGTAAGTTAATATTTAGTTGCATAATCTGTAAGAAATTTGTTTTTCATAGACTGAAATTAAATAAATAAATTATTGACCAAGCTCAAATAAAAGGGGATTTTTAAGCTCGATGGAACTTGAAATTGTAAAAAAACAAAAAAATAAATTTTAATTAAAAACATTTTTTTTTACCAAACTATTAATACTGGCATTTACATTTGAAAATGATTGCGGGTCTATGGGCACCGCGGCTTGACGAAGGGCATTCTAGACGTCCAATATCAGGTCAATGCTCTCCGTATGTAACGAATAACACGAAAAATCACCTTTACCGTGGTTGGCGTTTTTGTGGCGAAAGTTAAGAGTTTTTAAAAATGGTATCATGGTTAGCAAAAACGACAACAAATACGACACTGTTTAAAAATCAATAACAAAAAATGTTATCGTGGTTGGCGTATTTGTTACAAAAATTGTCGTTAATTTTTTTTAACCGCCACAACGTGGTTAACGGAGATAATTTCGCAACTCCGTTTGAAGCAGATATGACTGAACTAATTTGACAACTTATGTAAGTATTTCTGCGCCGTGGTCTTAAGTTTTCAGTGTAATATTTAATAGTACCAGGAGCTGCGTGTCTAGAAAAAGTAGATGATATAAGGTATATCTACAATTCTTATTTAGCTGACCACAGCGTAGGATGGACGGAGGATCATTCTTTTTTTTAAGATTTTCACAAACGCTCCAATAGCCAGTTCTTGTAGATTTATCAGATCTTTTACTAGGTGTAGGGGTGACCGTGTCTTCAACACTTTCGGAATGTAAAGTAGTGTTGATTAATAAGACGTTTTTTCGATCTATTGTGTTTGAAATTTTCTAGCTTTGTATCGAAGGCAGATAATTGTAGATAAACAATAGATTTCATTATTCTCTCAACACTCAAATCTTTCATTCAGAGCTAATGCTACGTAAAACGCCAATTTTTGGGAATCTGAACTATTCTGCATCTTGGTTCATTCATTTATCGTATTTTCTAATAATGTTCGAAGACTGTTATCTAGCGAAATATCGTCAGAAAATGTTGCTTATAGATTATGTGGTCTCTATGAAGTAATCCAAAATTTTTAGCGAAATGATTTTTATTTTCACAAAAATTAAAAATTAGCAGAAAATTCTTATACAAGTTTATCGATTTGAGAACGTTTTACTATTATGGTGCAAAGAAAAACGGCTGATGCTGCAGGTCCATACCAAGCGTATAATGCGTTTACGCGCCAGTCCAAAAAGTCATGGTGTAAAATTGTATTAACAAGTTACAGTAAATTGCATATACATTAGGGCGGGTTGATTTGTATGGATGAAAAAAAATGAAAAATCGTATAGCAAAAACGTAATCTACATAAAATTCTAAGAAAATTCTCCGAAGAAACCATGGGTCTAAAATCAAATCCTAATCCGCGCCTCTCGACTTGAAAATTGTTTTCCTCTTCTTTCGCTAAAATTATTTTCTTTTTTTTTTAATATATTATGTTTTATTATATTATAGTTTATGCAATACAGGTTTTGTTTTGAGAGTAACCAAAATATTAAAATTTCAAAAAAGCAGTTGAACCCCAATTTGCTCTCCTCCGGTTTGCGTTCTATATAAAAAATAGTTAGAACACGTTTTACTTAAACTGAAATATTGTTTGAGTGAAAACACTTTTTTTGTTTGTTTTTATTTGCATTATAAAATAAGTATTGTTTATCGAAAAAAAAAGGTTATTTTATAAATACTGAAAACAATTTTTTGAGTGTAATTTTTTTTTGTATTTCCAATCTTTTTCATTAAATTATGAAAGAATTTTTTTTTATCTATGTTCCTTATAAAAATATTAAATAATAAATTATATACAAGCTTTTTTACTTCGGTGAATATTTTCAAGTCGAGAGGCGCGGATTAGGATTTTATTTTAGATACATGGTTTCTTCGGAGAATTTTCTTAGAATTTTATGTAGTTTACGTTTTTGCTATACAAACATATCGAAAGC
Source organism: Pollenia amentaria (assembly GCA_943735925.1). Taxonomy (NCBI): domain Eukaryota; kingdom Metazoa; phylum Arthropoda; class Insecta; order Diptera; family Polleniidae; genus Pollenia; species Pollenia amentaria. The sequence goes on along the minus strand of OX031006.1, from coordinate 236,495,603 downwards.
ATGAAGTAGCATTACTTTCTACTCTAGCATGCGTCTCGAAAAAATGAAAAACGAGTGGTATGAACCGACCTCCTGCTTAAGAATTAAAAGCAATTTATTATTCTGTTTGATTTTTTGCTATTAGTTGTTATGCAAAACATAAGCATTGAAAATTAAATTGTTTGTTTAAAAAAACTATAAAAAAGTATCGGCGTATCGACAGTAAAATATCGCCGATACCAATATATAATAAAACGTGAAGTATCGCCGATATATCGGTATCGGTATTATTTACATCCCTAAAAATAACGAAGTCATCTATACGTTTCGCAAATCGATGACTGATTGTCAATGACAATGGAATTTTGATGTACATATTACATTTTTGATAATTAATTAACATTTCTTCGCATAGGGCCAACTGTATTATTTTTCATATAAATACAAATATTATAAATATAAATAAATTTTTTTTTTATTTACAAACCAAAATAAATAAAACTACATGTGTTATATAAAGTTAAGTACGATTTAAAACAAGAAAAAAATATGAATGCATACATATGTATTATATATATTTTAAATGGCAAATATTCTATAAGTTACGCGGCAAATGTTTTTGCATTTTAATATGTATGTATATCATTAGAATATAAAATAAAGAATGATGTATAAAAACAAAAGTCAGGAATATGGTACAAAATATTATTAACAATCTTTGGTCAAAAATTCGTATAATTTTCGTATATCTTACACAATTATGTATATATTTAAATCAATATAAAAAAACATAAACTTAAAACTAAATTAATGGAACTTTTTTCAATTACATTAATGCATATTTTTTTTGTTAGATATGTACATTAATGCATACCTATTTCTATTGAAACTTTTTTTTTATCAAACACTTCCATTAGTGGCAGCACCATTTGTATGACCCTGTGAAAATGCTGACAAATTACTGCTACGAACACTGGTATAACGTATGGGTTCTACACCAAAATCATCGCGTTTTAAACGCCTCCTTATGCACACAGCAATAAAACCAATAATTAAACCTAAGACTATTACCACAGAGGCCGTTATAACAGTTAAGATAATATAACGTTTACGCCTGAAACGTGGTGGATCATCATCGATAACTTTGTATTTTTTGGGAATTTGCATTGAACAGATTTGTGTCGAAGTTAAGTTTGATAAAGGAGCACCGGCAAAAATATAGGGACTGTCACAACGTATGACCTCATCCGTGTAAAGATGATGGGATCCTACATATTCCAAAACTTGAAATAGTTCACAATCACACATCCACAGATTGCCAACAGTTTTGAAGGTCTTCAGTAAAGGCCAAGGTTTTGGTAGAGTGATATTGGTATTATTAGCTGCTGATAATGGTGAGAGATCCATGTTGAAGGTCAAAGTTGTAAGGCTACAATATGAAATGTCCAACTGTGAAAAAAACGAAATTAATAAATTTTTAACTAAATGTTGTACAAATAGAATCTGGGAATTACATATTTCTTTTCATAAGATACTTTATTATATTCAACATTTTGTATTTTTCGAATTTAATCTATGAGCTAAATTTCAGTTATGTATCTTATAAAGATTTTTGTAATAGTATAAAGTCACTCCTAAAAATTTAAGGAATAGAACTATTACGAAAAACTTTATAAAATACATAACTGAAACTTAGCTCATAGAATAAATTCGAAAAATAAAAAATATTGAACTAAATGTTGTACCACAATTAAACGAAAAAAAACGTACATAAGTCAAATTAACACAGTGCATTAAACTATCCAAATCAAAGGATTCCAGCTTCTGATTGTTGGAAGAATCCAAATGTGTTAAGTGTTCGAAACGGGAAAATGTATTATTTTGTATGTGCCTTAGATTTGGCATTCCACTAATATTTAAACGTGTTAAGGCCTTTAAACCTAAAAAACTGCTTTCACTAAATTCATTAAATTTATTGCCAGCTAAATTTAAACTTTGTAAACTTTGGCCAATCAATTGAAACTGTTCAGGTAAATGTACAAACTCATTTCCAGCTAAATTTAAAGTTTTTAAAATTGTAAGTTTTTCGAAAATAACCGAAGCCATCGACTTTATGCCACAATGGGAAAGATCAAGATTCTGGAAATTTTTAAAACTATTAGCTTTTTAATTATAAATGTAAAATACTAATTTAACTCACTTGTACCAAACTTGCCGAAGCTAAAGCCATAGTTGTTGGATTATCTAAAACTTTAAAACTATTCCAACTTAAATTTAATTTTGTTATATTCGGGGTATGCTCAAAAATACGTCGCTCTAATGAATTCAGTTTATTATGACTTAAATCCAATTCCATTAAAGCTATTGGCTCATAACTAGTTATATGATAGGGTCCCCTGAAAACATCTGGTATTAGTTCATCGTTTGTTATATCGTTGTACGCCAAGTCCAACGAAATTATATTGGGTACATCCATAAAAGTTGGGGCTTGCAAATGTTTAATGCCACAATGACGACAAGCAAAACTTAATGTTGCATTGGTTGATGGTAGTTGTTGTAGAATATCGATCGTATTGCCCGAAAAACTAGCCACTATAACGTTATCTGTTGGAAAAAAGAAATTAATTTTTGCATTTTGTTACATTATTTTATTAATTTGGAAAAGTTTTTGACATTAAAAAAAATCATTATAAGTATCTAAATGATATCCACTGAATTTCGCTTCTGCTATCTTCCGCAGAAAAAAGAGTATTTTGACATGAATTCATATCGCATTAAATTGTTAAGCTTTACATACTCTATGAGGTTACATCCTCTATGGACTTAAGCATTTAAAAACCACTGCAGCATTTACCAAGCCGACATTTTGGCGATCGAAAGATTATAAAATGAGAAAAATTTAGATTTCTTTCTTACTTTAATTTTTTTTTTTTAATTTAAAAAAACTCTGTCGAAGGAAATCTGTTAAAGGGGGTTAACTCCAAATCTTTAAATTTTTAGTAGCAAAAAAATGTTCAACAAAAAGAAGTTTTTTATGTGCATACTCTTATACCACAAAAAAGGGATACAACTGTTTTTTGGCGAAAGAGTAAAGAAAACTATGTAAGATTTAAACAGTTGTAGTGGTTTCGTGCAAGTAGTGAAAATTTGTAAATCTTTAGAGGAACCGGTGAATATGTTTGTGTAAAATTACTAAAATGATTGAAAAATGACGAACATTGAAAACAAGGAAAAATGGAGAAATTTTATAAATGGATTTAAAAATTTTACAGAATTACGGGACGTTAAATGTGAAAGTTATAAAAATAAAACAAAAAAGCAGGATATGAAAAATTTCTTTCGCATATATTTGTTAAGTTAAATAGTACTTCTATATATATAAAAAAAAAACAATACTGATGTTTTGCTGTGATGTTCGTCTGTGGTAAAAGGGAAACAAAAGCAGTAACACAGGCTTTGACTAATGTTGCCTCGTCTTTGGGTACCATAAGTCACCTTTTACAATATGGGAAGTGAAAGGCAGACGGACGAAGTTTGTAGGCGAGAGAGAAAAAAAGTAAAGTGTGTTAAGCAAACAGCGTCGCCCCTTACCAACAAACTTCGTATGTCTGCCTTTCACTTGCCACATTGTAAAAGGGGACTAAGCGCTCTATACACTAAAGAGCTGCACAAGCACAAGAAAAATTGCTTACAAGCAATTTCATTAAATGTAGATAGTATGTGTATATTACTCTCTCATTACAAAACTCATACTTCCAAAAACAATTGTTTTGCTTTACGATCAAAATATAGAAGAATAGAACAAAACTGCACAAGAACAATGCTGAACTAAAATAAAGCTGAATTAGAACAAAGATGAAGTAGAACATTAAAACAGAAATAGAACATTCCAAGCATGTTTGAATGTTTTGATTGTAAACATAAACCAAAGAGAAAATTACAAAGGGAGAAACTTTTGATTTAATTTCGTTTGAGTGGTTTTCAATGGGTTCCGTTGTAGGTTTCTTTAAAATATTATTAAAAATTTAGGAAATAATATAGGTAACTAAATTATTAAGCTTAAAGTCTTTTTTTTATTTTTATATAAAACTTTAAACGTTTATTTAACCAATATTTCGGCACTCCTTTGAGTGCCTTCTTCAGGGTTTTTTCTTCCTTATTTTATAAATTTTCAACAATTTTTAACAAATTTAACAATAACTGACAAATTAAAAAATTTTTTAATTAGAAATATTGGTTAAATAAACGTTTAAAGTTTTATATAAAAATAAAAAAAGGCATCAAGCTTGATAATTTAGTTATACCTAATATAATAATAAAGGTCGACTAAAATAAAATATACATTTAGGAAATAATTCAAAAAAATCAATTTTGCTTACATTTAATGCATCCATTTCTGTTATAAGCTAAGATCACTTTAAATTTTTTAAATTCCTAATTACGTGCACTCGATGCTTTTACTATAATTTACCGTTTCTTTATTTCATTGTCTGTTATTGTGTTGATATTCTGTTTGTTTTGATAATACAAGCACTAACAAAGCAGAAGAGAAAAACTTTTCAAGTTATGCTTGTTTTGTTTTGGTGAGAGTAATGTGTTGTTATGTTTGTTTTGCTATGTATGTTTACAGTGAAATAATATGATTGATAGTTGTGTGAAGTAGAACACAGAACATTAAGAATATTTTGCGCAGCCCTTTACTATACACTACAATACTAGTCGCATATTTAAGCGCCCATTACATTAACGAGTTGTTGTACAACATAAATATAATGTTTGTTATACAAAAAATCCAAAAAGGGGGAACATGACAAATTTTTAAATTGTACCAAATGAGTCACGGTAGTACCACGGTACTTTAGAAGGTAAAAATGTACCAAAAAAAAAAAGTTAAATTGTACCAACTTTAAAATCCCTGGTTTTTGGTGATTTGTGTAAGACATTAAAAAATTGGTTCTTGGCCCACCTAAATCGATATGAAGATTCGTCCGTCCGGCTGATAGGATGACCATGTACACTTTGTGCGCAATTTCGGAGATAATTTGATAAAATTTGGTAAATAGGTTCGCATTATTACAAGGCCAACGCCTATGGCGAGAATCGACCATATCCCCCATAAAAACTTCTTTTCAGGATAGAGACTTTGTGCCCATAAATCATCTTATTATGTTGGTACTTCAAATTTCGTTTAAACTTATTTTATTTACTTTCTTACTTATTTTATGTTGGTGTTGAAATTACCAAAATTTGAAGGTATCAGTCCATATTTAACCATAGCTCCCATAAAATTACAATTTCCGAAAATAGATTTAATTGTCATAACTAAAATAAATTTTCGTTATAAATAACATACTTTTTGATAATTGCTAAATTAGTCTTAACTTTCAAAGTATAAGCAATTTTATTATTATTAATAAGAAATGTCAAAGTTCTATGAAGCATCAAATGTAATATATGGAATTAAATATTGAAGTATAAAAATTGTATGTTAAACTAGCATTTAACCCGCTACTTCGTTAGCGTCTCCTATTCTTTTACGCCACAGTTTATATTTCTATGTTTTAACCCGCTACTTTGTAATAGGTACGATTTTCACCCCTTAAACGTTCGAATTTCGAAAATGTACCAAATATTAATTTGTATTTTTTAGATACGTTGCGAATGTGATATTTTTTTATTTCAAAGTTTATTGATTTAAAAGATAGATGGCGTGGCAAAAAAGTTTTAAAATACAAGTTTTACTCGTTTACTGCCCAAAGGGGTCGAATTTTATATATGTATATAGATAGATAGATGAAGAAAAATATTTAAAAAAAAGTAACAAAATTAGGAACGATTAGGGATCGAATTTCGAAAAAGTACCAAATATGTATTTGTATTTATTTTTTAGATGAGTTACGAATGTGATATAATTTCTATTTCTAAGATAGATGGCGTGACAAAATAGTTTCAAAATACAGGTTTTACCCGTTTACTTCTTACTTCAAAAAAGTGCTAGACACCTGCCCGCTTATTTTTTAATGAACAATAACACAGGTCAACAGCAAAAAAGGGCTTTAATAACTACTATATAGATTTGATGCAGCATGGCTACCTAAGTACAAAAATGGTAACATTTTTCAATTCTATGGATAAATTTTTTTTAAAATAATTTTTAAGTAAAATTGTCAATATTTTGAGACATTTCTCCACTTATATTATCATAACTCAAAAACAACTTGTCCGATTTTGTTAAAATAAATCTACAAAAATCATGATTTACAATATCTTTAAATGATGTATACAAATATTTTTAATGCAATCAATAGCTTCAAAGTTATGAAACAAATTGTTAGCCAAAAAATAAAAAAATTGGTAAAAAAAATTTTTTTTCGGAAGAAAAAAATCTGGAAAAAATCGAAAACGGCAAAAGGTATTACATTTTATTTATTTGTAGTAAAGCTACATATCATGTGAATTAAAAAAGATATGGATCATGAAAATCGGTACATGGTTAAGGTTTTTAATTACAATTAATTGAAGCTGTCGCATATTTACAAGCACTGTAGAAAATGGTGTAATGAAAATGCAGAACACAGAAACACAGGTGCATTATACGACCCGGATTTCGGCAAACCCTCTTTACATGTAGAAAATTGTTTGGAAAAAAACTTTATGATTTTTAGAATTAAAAAAGTAAGTAATAAACGAAATGTTGTTTTACGATTGCGGTAGCAAACTAATAAATGCTCATAAATGTGCGTGCAATCTGAAATGCTCTTTTTTCCGTTGGCTACCTGTAACGGATGATTTTTTTGCATTAAATTCCTTAATGTTTTTTATGATTCTTGTTTAATTTTTACGATTGCGGTAGCAAACTAATAAACGCTCATAAATGTCCGTGCACGCTAAATGCTCTTTTTTCCGTTGGCTACCTGTAACGGATGATTTTTTTGCATAACATTCCTTAATGTTTTTTATAATTCTTGGAAATAAGAAACAAATTTGCAGCACACACAAACTGTACCCACATGAAGAGTTATCCCAAATTATAGTATCAGTATTTATAAGAGCTCCTTGAGCCATTTTACTTTATTCAAGAATGGTTTGCGATAACGGAAACATCATTTTATCCTTACATACAGAGTCATTCAGCTTACAAGTTAAAACAATTTACAAGTATTAATAAAAATGAGCAAGAAAGCCAGAACATTTTTATGTAAAAACAATCCGGATTCATTTTGTTATGTGTGCGGCCAATATATCACCGAGAAAAAACGTAACTGCTTCCTAACTTCATTGCAAAAGTCATATGAAGATTGTTATAATATTTATCCGCACAATTTGAACCAGCATTGGACACCCAGTACCATATGTATTTCATGTCGATTGAATTTATCTATGAGGTTTTCTAACGTAAAGTAAGTATATGTTAATACATTTGGAATATTTCATACTTAAAGTATTTCTTAATTAAATTTTGAAATTTTTTTCATTTTACAGACGACGCTTGGAAATTTCGAAGCCTATGCTATGGAGAGAAACAGCGAGCCACGAATCCGATTGTTATTTTTGTTTAAGTACAAAAACCGGCTTCGGAAAACATATGCGATGGTCTGCTAATGGGTTTACACTTGCAGTTCTACATTCACCAGAAATGATATATGCTGAAGATCAGGGTCAAAGCTCTAGTCAAGTGCTTTCATCTTCACCAGGACACTTAACCTCAAGTATGTGTTCCAAATCGGAAAGTTCAAATTCAGCACTGCTATCTACATCTGAAAATGACGAGTTAATCCCACACAAAAATTTCTCGCCGAGACCATGGAATCAAGATCAGCTTAATGATGTAATTAGAGACCTTGGATTGTCGAAAAGGTCTTCTGAATTACTTGCGTCCCGGATGAAAGAAACAAATCTCATAACAAAAGAAACTAAAGTTTCGTATTACCGTAATCGAGAAGAAGGCTTACTTCATTTTTTTGTTGAAGAGGATGATTTTGTGTACTGCACAGATATTTCTGGTTTGATGACTGCCATGGGCTTCCAGAGATACGATTCAAAAGAATGGCGTTTATTTATCGACTCATCAAAACGCAGCTTGAAGTGTGTCCTTTTGCATAATGGAAATAAATTTCACTCCTTGCCGATCGCACATTCAACCAAAGTAAAAGAAGAATACTCTGTAATTGCATTGGTCATGAAGAAGATAAAGTATAATGAACATAACTGGGTAATTTGTGTTGATCTTAAGATGGTAAATTTGATCTTAGGTCAACAAAGTGGCTTTACCAAATACCCTTGCTTTTTATGTTTATGGGACAGCAGAGCTAAAGCAGAACATTGGAAGAGAAAACAATGACCTTCTAGGAAAACACTGGTTCCAGGTATGCCAAATGTTATAAATGTGGCTCTAGTGCCCCGAGATCGGATCATATTACCCCCTCTTCACATTAAACTTGGTCTTATGAAACAATATGTTAAAGCACTTAACAAAGATAGTGAATGTTTCCAGTATATTTCAAGGAAGTTTCCTAATTTGAGTATTGAAAAGCTGCAAGCAGGCATATTTAATGACCCAAAAATTCGCAAACTGGTCAAAGATATTGATTTTGGCAGTTCAATGTCAGAAATTGAGAAAACTGCATGGGATTCGTTTGTGTGGGTTATTCAAAATTTCTTAGGAAATAACAAGGGTGATGATTACGTTACGCACGTTGAAGAGATGTTAACTCACTTCCAGAATCTTGGATGCAACATGAGCATCAAAGTACATTACCTGCACAGTCACTTAGATCGTTTTCCTGAAAATCTAGGAGACTGGAGTGAGGAACAGGGCGAACGATTCCACCAAGATATCCGGACAATGGAGGAACGATACCAGCGTCGCTGGGATGCACACATGATGGCTGATTTTTGCTGGAGTATTCAGAGTAACACTTCGTTATTCAACAATAGTAGAAAATCGTATAAAAGAAAATTCCAGAGTTTGTAGTTTATAATAATTATTTATTTATTTTCTTATATTATTTCTTATTAAAAATTTTAATAATAAAATATAAATTTTCTACTGTTTAATACATTTAAACTTATCCAATTCAAATGTTTTTCCGAAGAATAGAAACAGTATTGTAGGTAGGGTTTTGCCAAAAAAATACATGAATGTTACTATGTAATGCATTTTCGATGTGAAAATTGTACATAGCATGTTTTCAAAATTCAATAAATCGAAGGAAGAACATTAATTACTCAATTTTATGTATATCGAGAAAAAAAACTAAAATTTTGTGAAAATGAGCGAATTCACTTAATTGTGAATAAATTCGAAAATTATCAATCAATTTTTATGACCGATATCTCATTTTGTTGCTTTTACATATGGCTTTGTGATAAAACAATAAATCTGCACAATTTTTGCCGTTTTCGATTTTTCATGATTTTTTTAAAACAAAAATATTTGCCATTTTTACGTAAAAAATATATTTTTGGCTTCAATTTTTTCTTATAACTCCGAAAATAGTGGGCCGATTGAAACGCGATGTATAAACGGTTTAAAGGCTATGTAAATTTAAATTTTTCTAAATTTATTTTAATAATATCGGACTAACACTTTTTGAGTTATCATTAATTATGTGAAGAAACGTCTAAAAAAATTTACAATTTTACTAAAAAATTTTTTTAAAAAAACCTCTCCATAGAATTTTAAATTTGGACCATATTTGTACTACTGGAACCACAATACATCAAAATTGTATAGTGGTTTTTCAAGCCTTTAAAATTTTTTCGATTTTGTTGCCTTGTGTAATAGGTATTAAATTATTTTGTAGTTTAGCAGATATGAGGTTAGCGAATTTCCGTTTTCTACCGCCTTTTTTATATTGAACAACAATAAGTATTACATTTTTTGGTATCTCCTTTAGCTTAGCAGATGAGGTAAGCGTGATCGATTTGGCGAGAGGCCAGCCTCAGGTCCATATGTTAACTTTTGGGCGATGAAAGATAAATAAATGGAGAAAAAATGTCTTGGAAAAAGTAACAAAATTAGGTACGATTTTCACCCCTTCGAAAAAGTACCACATTTGCACTTGCATTTATTAGATAAGTTATGAATTTTATATAATTTTTATTTCTATGTGCATTAATTTAAAAGATAAATGGGGGGCAAAAAAGTACCAAAATACAGGGCTTACCCTTTTTCTCCCTAAAAGAGTGGAATTTCAAAATAGTACAAGACACCTGTTCACTTTTTTTATTTAATGAACAACAATAAGTATTAAATTAAAAAAGTACCAGTTAGAGAAAGGAAAGGTACCACGTATATGTCAATGAATAAATAGAACATTTTTGTAAAAAAAGTACCAAAAATAATTACGGGAGTTACCCCTTAAACGTCCGAATTTCGAAATAGTAACAAATTCGTATTTAGATTTTTTAGATAAGTTTCAAATGTGAAAGGGCTGAATTTCCAAAAAGTACCAGACACCTGTCCGCTTATTTTTCCAAAGAACAACGATAAGTATTACTTTTTTTTATCTCTTTTAGTTTTGGAGATAAAAGGTTATTGAATTTACCCGTTTTTACCCTTGTTATCCGCTAAACATTCGAATTTCCAAAAATCCCGTCTTAGTGGATCGATTTGGGGAGAAACCAACCCCTGGTCCAAATTTCAAGTTTTTAGCTTCAGGCGTTTAGGCTGTGCGATGTAATGTTACAATTTTATATACATATATAGATAAAATTTGTCTGTTAAAAAAAAGGAGCATAATCGTACATTCAAAATATTAGGTAGCTAAATTCGAAAGAAACTACATTTAAACAACTAAAATTTTTTTTAAAAAAACGGATAATTTAAAATAAATAAATTTTACATTAGTTTTTAAATTTTTATTTATTAAACAGCATATTCCGTAAAATTTAATAGTTGTCGCTTTAAAAAAATACATTTTAGTCGGGAAAAAATCAAACTACATAACAAACTATAATATAAGTAAGGAAACCCATTATTTTTTGGTAGTTTGTTTTTTGAATGAACGTAAGTGTTAAAAAATAAAGTTTTTCGTAAAATAACAATATTTTTTTCAATTTTAACAGTACGTAAAACGAATTTAATAACGTACAACTAGTTACTGTAATACTTTTATGAGTGCAGGAACATAATTGCACCGTATGAACGTAGTAGCGTATAACTACGGCGACCATATTTTTCAACGAAAAAAAGGACATTTCGAAATTTAGTAAAAATGATAATTAGTATCAATGCTATTGGATAGCCAGTAGAACTGCCAGTACGTAATACATATAATTATTTTATTGTTTATGAAAAAAATAAATAAAATATACCTAGAAATTCATATAAAAAATCGTTAAAACAAAAAATTTTATAATTAATAATAACACTGTGGTAGAAATTTATACTTTGTTTGAGACAAGCTGGGCACCTGGCGGTTTAACCTAATTCAGGTACGCTGAATCCAGTGGTGTTAGCCGTTTTTTTTAGGTTAGCTCTGGTTTTCGAGATATACTGTTATTTCGAAAATGGAGGAGGTTGCACAACATATCGATGCCTTACTTTCTCAACCTCGTATCTTAAAAAAATACGGTTTTGACTTTTTCATGTCAAACGATTGATATTTTTGTGTTCTATTACTGCAACAACTTATTAGTTCAATACTTTGTCTCAATTCTGTAAATATTAATAAATTATTGAAATAATAAATTGTTGCAGTAATAGAACACAAAAATATCAATCGTTTGACATGAAAAAGTCAAAACCGTATTTTTTTAAGATACGAGGTTGAGAAAGAAAGGCATCGATATGTTCGCGTAACACAAAAGCGGTTTAGTTTATTTAACAAACTCAAAACACCGAAATTTCCTTTAAGAAATGTTAATTTTTTTCTCAAATTAACGAAAAAAATAAAAACAAGCGTCAAAAATCAAATAAATTCATTTTATTGTTATAAAAATTTCTTAATATAAAATTTTTTTTACCAAATTTTTTGATTAGAATCGATTGCAAATAGACAATATATTGAATATAATATAATTTTATATAAAAAAAGTGAGTTGCAATGTCTAAAAAGTGTAGAATATGTTAAAACTTTAATATTTGCAATTGAGTAATCATTCGTTGTTTGACATTACATGGGTAAATAATGACAACTCTCCCTAATGAACCTACCTGGTACTTATTATACTATAAATAAAACCAAAATTTTAAAAAATTTGGATTTTTCTATTTAAAAATTTTCAGTAGAAGCAAATTAATTTTTAATTTTACGTTAAAGGCATATGAAAAAGAATTTTTAAACCAACCGTTACATTACCAAAAATTACATAAAATAGCACGATATCTTTACAGAAAATAATGAAAATTTCGAGTTAATACATACACTATTGTTGAACAAGTGCTACCTACACGATTGTGTAGGTAGCACTTGTGTTCCAAGCATAATTCAGTTTTTTCTCTAGTCCACTCATTGCTAACTAAAGCTTCGTACAGACGATGGTCAGATCTAACAATATTGTCAGTAAAATGTGCTAAAATTATGTTACAACCGTGTGAACTGGCAATTATTGTCGGACGCCGTTGTCAGAAAAAGCATTGTCGGACTATTGTAAGACAACAATATTGTCAGACATCTGACAATCGTGTGAACACCCATCTTTGCAATTGTTAGATCATTCTCAGACGTTGTTAGCATATTTTTTATTGTCAGATGCGCGAAGTTTTTGTATCTTACAATATGTGACAATGGCATCATCATTTTTACAAAAAATTATTTCTAGTGACTACGCTGCAAATACATGTAAAAAAACTAAAAGTGAAATAAAAATTACTAATTAAAATACTCCCAGCATTCGCTGATGCATCCATCACGACATGTTTTCCGTCCACTGCTCCAATGCAATTAGGAAATTGCCACAACTCATTAAATTTATCAGCAATGTCTGTTTTTGGTGTCTTAAAATAAATTTTAATGTACATACAAATTTTATAATAGTACGAATGAAGAAAATAAATTTACCTGGATATACATATTCACAAGCACTTTGTAAACGGCATCTAAAACTTTGGGAATAATGTACGATATTGTTAATGCAGGAATGCGCAATATGTACTGCAGTAAGCGAAAGCTTTCGCCAGTAGCTAGGTATCGTAGGGTTAAAACGAGTCGCTCACCTGCTGAAATACTCTTTCGCATGTTTGTTTCCTTCTTTTGAATATATGGAGTCACTAAATTCAAAAGATGATCAAATTGATCGGAGTCCATTCGTAAAAAATTGCGATACAACTCCGGCTCATTACAACGTAGTTGGGTGAGCAACTTGGCATAACATCCTTCCTGCTGGCGTTGCATCACCCAATCCTACACCCAAATTTTGCGGGTTTTTTTTAAAATTGGTGCTTCATCTTCGCTGCTTTCCAATACATAAGCAGCTAGAATAGATGCCATTGCATTTTGTGGTTTCATCACAACAATATTATTTTCACTTTTTCAAATTAATACAACACAAACAATTGAAATTAAATAATGGCTCTCAAATGCTTTGAATTTTCATCAGACAATATCTACCAATAGATCCGGCAACTGTTGCCACGCAATTATCTGACATCCGTGTGAACTGACAACTTTTGTTGGTAGATAAATTTATTGTCTCACAACTGTCTGCCAATGAAATTTATATGTTTTCTTACAATCGTCTGACCTGACAATTTACTTTTGGTGACAATTTTTCTTTGGTACTATATTGCCAGCCAATTGCCACACCTTACAATATTGTTAGATCTGACCATCGTCTGTACGAAGCTTAACAGTTAAACTAAGTTTTATAAAAACATACATAGCTGAATAAAAATAAGAAATTAAAAACTTGATTTTCCCATATCTTTGCTCATGCACATACAACCTTGTAATATCAGCCAGCGATAGTACATACATACCTTTTTTATTGCTTCTTCCGAACTCCTCCGGCCATCGTGCTAGTATATGTTTGAATCCTTTCATCATACAACTCAACATGTGATGTGTTTGATTTGTATTGGCAGAATCTTGTGTTTCTAAACATACACATGTTTCACAAATGTTAACAACATTTTCATATGGAATGTTCTCATGTTGTGCAGCAACATGTTGGGTTAAATAGACTGTTATTGTCAATGTTAATAACTAAAAAATACAGAAAATTAAAATTATGCAGTAGGTACCTACTAAATAAAAAAGATTTTTAAAAAAATTAAAAAAGATTATGAGAATTATTTATGAAAGAACAAAAGTAAAACAAACATTTTATGAAAGAACAAAATAAAAACAAAGCTAAAACAAAAAAAAAATAGCTTCAACATTCGATCTCATATGAAGCATAAAATAACATTACATGTGTCTGTAAATAATTGAAGCATAAAATGCACTTACAAAGAAACCAACAAGTGTTTAAAAATAGCACCAGCATAAAGGATGATGGATTGATTAATGACTCATCATCCCTATTTTGCATTAATATGTATGGTTGTGTGAAAAAGTTTGTGCGAAAAGAATCAAATATGAGCATCGTATGTGTGAATGCTAAATTAAAGTATAAGTTTTGGGAAACGGCGCGTTACTTGGGGATGTAGCTCAGTGGTAGAGCGCTCGCTTCGCATGTGAGAAGTCCCGGGTTCAAACCCCGGCATCTCCAAATGTTTGGATTGATTTTTTTTTTAATTTTGCAATTTTGTTAATATGTTATGAAAAAGTTTATAAGATCCAAATCGGCCTACGCAAAAAAAAAATTAAAACTGGTGAAGTGAAATTAATATATAGATGTAGGTATTTACTTTAAGAAGCTATATAAACTTATATTTAATTTACTAGTTCTAATAAAAAGATGGAAAATGGTCAAAGACTTAAAAAAATTTTCAGTATATTAGATGAAAATATTAAGTGTTTTTTATGCACTTAAACGATCTTTCTATATCATTTCTCTGACCTTTATAATTGCAACAGTGTTTAATTGTGTTTTCTCCTTCCTACCTAAAAAATTCCCAACTAAATTGTTTTAGGTGCTGAAGTATATTCAATACATATATATAAGTTATCTAAAGGCGATGGAATGGAGTTTAGAGTTAATTGTTTAAAGTTTCATGTTGAACTCTGTAAAATTTGTTTTAATAATGACTTTCTTAAACACGTTAAAGTTTTAGCACCTTTAAGGTTTTTAATAAGTATTTCCTTGTAAATTAATATATTGGTTAAAAAGAAAGAAATATTGGGTTGTTCACGAGAGACGGATAATTAGGTTATATGGTTATGTAGTTATATAACCAGCAACAAAATATATTTAAAAAATTTTTAATAAATGTATTTTGTTGTTGTAAAAATAACTAAATTACCATTTAATCTGATAACCAGCCTTCCGTGAACAACCCATATTTTTATTTGCTTTTTCTACATTTTTAAACAAAATGAATTCCATATAAATTTTAGCCTTTTCTTTAAAAATTTTGGTACTTTTGTAAAAACAAGTTTTTTCTTGAAAGATGGGGTTTTTTTCAGATAAGCCTAGTACTCTGTTTGTGGAAAATGTTCAGCAACATCTATTATTTCATGCCAAAAATTTTACGTGTCAATGTAACTTATCTGCACAATTTGACTTTTTTAACCTTTCAAAGTATGAGACATTGTTTTGCGTATGTAAACAAAAACCCGCATGTATTTTACTAAAATATATTTTTTTAAATAACAAATTAAGTGAAAATGAAAGTAAATATGGACGAAAAACTGTTACCGGTTGTGTTATTTATGTTTTTCCGTTCTCAATTTAATATTAAGTAAAAACTTTTTTTCATAAAATTGCACGTGAAATAAGTGCAGCTAATATTATTTCGCAGATGTAAAAAAATGTTGCCAGACACATTTCTTAACTTTTCCAAAAATTGAACAGAGTACAACTCTTTCAACATAATTTCATTGAAATTCCGCACAAGTTTTTTTATATGAGTTTTAACAGCATTCCACGTAAATTTTGTTGAACAGAGTACCAGACTATAGGTATAAGAAGTTTTTCAAAAAATATATATGGCAACGCTGAGTGGAAGGCTATTGACTAGAGTTTTATTTTCCTGAGATTCTCGTTCCGGGAGATTGAATGGTTTTGATTTCAATGCAGGATCCACTTAATAATTTTTAAGTAAAAATAAAGATAATGAGGGAAAAATTATTTTATTTTACAAATGTACATGCAAAATATACTTAGTCGATATTAACAAACAATTGGTCACTTTAATTTACAAATGGCATACACACCCTTTTTTTATCTATTTTAACTATTTCGTGCCACTTTTTGACCCTTTTTAGAAATGCACTTACATATTGTTTTTTGGCAACATATGCACAGAATTGCCGTTGTGCCAAACTTTATCCTTTTTATAAGGCCATTGCCACTTTTTAAAGTGCCCTTTTGTATTAGTTTCAATCAATTTCATTTTTGACTATTTTTCAAATAATGTCCCGAAATTGTATCCAGAAAAAATAAAAAAGAGAGGAAAATTAATGTTTTTAAGATTTTTAGAACCCGAATTTATACAATCCAAACTAGATATATAAAAGCTTGAAATTGTTATAAGTTATAAGAAAGTAAGATAAATGACAAAACGTATGAAGCCAAATGCCTTATTTTAAACTTTGGTTTAAGTTCAGAAATTAAACAAAAAGATTTAACGCAAATTGCAGTAATTTTTTATGGATGAATATACTTCAAGTGAATGTTTAATTACAAAATATAGAACGAACATTCCTAAAAAGTAGTTATTATGCGTAATATGTTTTTATAACACTTTTTAACGACTTCTGAATTAATTTTACAATAGTAAAGTACATAATAAATGTACAATTTCGCTAAAAACATAAATCATACATATTTGTTTATTTTTTAATATATTATATTTGAGTTGTTCACGAAAGGCGGATTATCTGGTTATATGTTTATGTAGTTATAATAACAGCAATAGAATAGAACTAAATAAACACATAACCTGATAACCAGCCTTCCGTGAACAACCCAATTGCTTATTTATTGAATAACTTAAAATCAGGGACTGTAACAGTTATTCTTTTTCAGATATAATCCTTATTTTTGGTTATTATGTTTTTGATCAAAAATAACATTTATTTTGTAAGTTTTATTTTGTTGAACAAAAATTACAGTTATTCTCTAAAAAAATATACGTGTTATAATAATTTAGTTGACTTTAAATACTTATTTTAATGTGCATAAGAAATCCCAATGGTGATCACAAATTGAATAAATATTTAAAGTCAACTAAATTATTTTTAATTTAAAATTAAAGGCATATGAAAAAGAATTTTTAAACCAACCGCTTCATTGCCATAAAGTAGACTTTATAGCGCGATATATTTACTTTGGGTAGATATGAATATTATCAGCCCAATTATTAATAAAAGTTTCCCGGGAGTTTTTCCTGCTCCCATTTTTACTATTTAAATTCTATAGTAAAAATGGGAAAAGGGAAAAAAACTACCGGGGAATTTTTATTCATAGTTGGACTGTATGTGTCGATTTTTTTTATAAAGTAAAAAAATTAAAATTTCGAGTCAATACTTTTTTGTTGAGGAAGTGCGATATTTATTCAGTATTATTTCAAAATGTTGTTGAAAACTTACTGGGGAACCTGATTATAAGCAAACGCTGGATGATATTATCTCGAATGTTTTGCAATATTAAATTTGTTACAACTCAAGTATCTTCTGATTAAAGCACATTTAACGACTAATCCCATTAAAAGTAAAATAAATATTAAACAAAACAATTTAGATAATTTCCATAAAAAATTATAAAAAATTTTGGTTTTTCTTGGGAATGTTAATATTTTGAAAATTAATAAATACGATAACACCAGTTCCAATACATCTGCTTAAACTAATTTCGGTCATGGAGGTGCGAATCGTTAAAATGTTTCCAAATTTACAAATATAAATGCATAAGGTTTTACTTACCAGTAATATACTGTAAATATCCATTTTTGATTTTAAAACTATCCTTTTAGAAGACCATTAACCAGTAATTTCGTTGAAAATATTAAATTGTTGAGTTAAAACATTATAGAGTATGGAAATATGCAATTTGCTTTAATTATGGCACTATAAGTTGAATTTTGTGTAATATTTCTTTTGATATAAAACACGTCATTTATAATTTCTCGTTTAACACATACTGACTTGAACACTATTTTTTTATTTTTCGTATCGTTTTTTCCTTTCAGTATCGTTTTATAAAGAATATTTATATTATTTTCCTTTTATTTAGATTATATACAGATAATGTTATCAATTTTTTGTTATTGTTGTGTGTTTAAAATAGCTTTAATTGATAAAATATTTAAAACACTATTTTATTAATTGCATTTACTTGAAAAAAAAAATTGTGTTAATTAGTTTACTATATATCGCTATTCAATAGACATCTGGTATATTTAAAATTTTTATTAGGCGATTTTTTCAGGCACTGAGATGGTGCTTTTAATTAAAAAAATTGCCGCTTTGCTTAAAAGTAAAAAACATACTAAATTAATAAAAAACTGCATTTTTTATTTTCGTTACCTTTTAAGAACAATATTCGTATTCTCACTTATACACCCAAATTTCTTACTTTTCGAAACAACTGATAAGATTATAAAATTACTTACTCTACAATTTTTAGGTTTATATACGTACATTAGAGCGACTCAAAAAAAAAGTGATTTTGTTACCCCTCTGAAAATAAAGGTTGATATGTTTTATGATGATACCCAAAATATTTTGATTCTAGCGTTGACCATCCGTGAGCTGGACCATTTTTAAAAAAGGTCTTTTTTCAGTTTTTCGAATTTTTTTTGTACTTTTCTCCAAGACGACATAAATAAAATTTGGTATCATCGAAAAGAGTTTTTGAAACAGCATCCAATGGTATATATAACTTGACCACTTCCGACCTACTTATTGAGATATTTAACTAAATACATATTTTCGTTTCGGGTTTTCATACAAATTCTACGTATGTGGAAGTAATGTTCTGCTTTTCAAATTGAATCTGTTTTCAAATAATGTTAATTTATTTTTTTTTTGTAATTATTCACATAAAACGCGAAAATCGCGATATATTTTATGTTTTTTTCATATATAGGCAATATGGGTATAAAATTTTTTAATTTTTCAAATTATCAAAATGTGAAAAATACAATAAAAAAATATAAAATTAATAAAAAAATACGTAGAATTTGTATGAAAACCCGAAACGAAAATATGTATTTAGTTAAATATCTCAATTAGTAGGTCGCAAGTGGTAAAGTTTTATATACCATTGGATGCTACTTCAAAAACCCTTTGCGATGATAATAAATTTTATTTATGTCGTCTTGGAGCAAAGTACAAACAAATTTGAAAAAAAGACCTTTTTTAAAAATGGTCCAGCTCACGGATGGTCAACGCAAGAACCAAAATATTTTGGGAATCATCATAAAACATATCACCCTTTATTTTCATATATCAACCTTTTATTACATTAAAATGCCTAAATCTTGCAATTACGTACGAAATAGAATGTCATTTAAATGACCGCCTCTAGCTTGGTTACAGCAGTCGATCCTTTTGGTGTAGTTTTTGACTACTCGGCGACAACTTCACGAATATTGGTTTTCAAATACTCCAACGATAGGGGATTACCCACGTAGATACGGTCCTTGACGTAGCCCCACAAAAAAACAACGTCAAATCAAACCACATATAGTCCAGTTCAAAACCTTTAATTGCAGACCAAAAAAAGACGGTCATAGCGCTCTGAATTAACGGTGAAGAATCTTCCAGCTTCATTTTTGAACAAGTACTGCATAATGACACTTCGAGACCATAAAGCGCAACAAACAGCCACTTTTTCGGGATGCAACGGCTTTTCCACGTCCACATATGGGTTCTCCGAGCCCCATATGCGACAATTTTGCTTGCTGACGTAACCAGTGAAAAAAAATATTCGAAAAATTAGCATTGAAAGCCTTTTGCTCTAGCACCCAATCAGCATATCTACGGCGTTGTAAATGGTTAATCGGGTTTAATTGTTGCATAAGTTGGACTTTATGGAGTGCAAATCCAAAATACGCCAAAATGAGCCGTAAGATAGGCCCAATCACTGAGATCCGAGAATCGATGAATTCGGATTATTCGCCGCACTTTCACTATCAGAAACGCTATTTTCGGTAGTGCGCACATTGCGATGAGGCACACGCGGCCTGATCACATCTGCAAATCTTCTAGTCTCTTTAATTTTTTTATAATCTTGCCAATTCCTGCCACAGCAGGTAGATTATAACGACCATAATCATCCCTTAATGCTCCTTTAAACCACCATTTTTCTAGTAAGTTTTAACTATTCTTACGCGTTCTTTGGTTGTTAAACAATCCGTATTCGTAAATGGCCAACATTTCACTAAATATTTGACACTTCAGATGACGGATATTTTACACATGACAGCCTTGCAAGACAGGCGGTTTTGAAAACACTAAATGAATAACCCTCTATCATACTTTTTAATATTAAAACAACTTTTGTATGTTTAACCACATCGAAATATTTCAATAAAGCGTGTTAACGGTAGAAGTACATAACACGCGTTACTGAGTATAGACATCTGTCAAAAAAGGTAAACTAGTATTTTTTCATAGAACAAGGTACACTCGTAGGCCGCAGAAAGTTGGTTAACTTTAAACATTTTAACGCTTTGCGTATTTTTGATAAATGATCAGCTCACAATAAAAAAGAATAATTCAGCAAATTTGTGAATCACGGAGGAAATATTTAATCCCAATTTACACTATGGACATTTCTTGCCGGCCAGACGAAGTATGTTGGCGAGAGAGTAAAAGAGTAAGCATACAGCGTCGCCCACTATTCCACAAACTTCGTCTGTCCGGCAAGAAATGTCCAAAGTGTAAATTAGGACTTATTGAAGAGTTTATAATACATACAGTATTGTTTAAAAAAAAGATTATAATCTTTGAATTCTATAAGAAAAGTGATAAACAAATAAAAAAACAGCTGAAAGAAAATGCTTTTATAAAGCGCGTTATGTAAATTGCCATTTTTGTTGCGCTAAAGTTACTTCTTCAATTAGTTTTTCCTCCATGACAAATTTGTTAAATTATTCTATTGTCAGCTGATTACTTGTCAAAAATACACAACGCACACTCAAGTTCAAAGTTAACCAACTTTCTGCAGCAAACGCATCAAAATGTTTTTTGTGTAACTTGTTCTATGAAAAAACACTAGTTTAACTTTTTTTTTTTTTTTTGCCAGAAGTCTACAGAGCACTTGCGAACTAACGCGTGTTATTTACTTCTACCTTAAGTAATTTAAAGTTGCAATAAAAAAAAACAATAATAATAGGTGCGTTTGAGTACATGCAGTAAATGAGTAAACTGAAAAATTTTCTCTCACAAAAAGTTGTTGTCCAGAAAAGAACGCGAACGCAAAATATCTATAAATTCGTAAAATAAAGGCAACAGCTGATGACAAATAATTGAAGTGCTGAAAAATGTTTACTCTTTTGACTACTTAACTCGTTTTCTTATCGGAACATTTTAAGAAAATCCAAACAATTTATTTCATTTTTCTTTCACATTTTAATTTTATTTGATTTTACTAATTTGAGTCCGGCTAAATTTGTTCAATAATACATGAATACATTTTTGCTATTGATTACTTAAAAAATAAGTTAAGTACTAAGTACCCAAATACAAATACTTTTAACAACTCTAAAAAATAAAACAACAACAAAAAAGTTTAAAAGTTGGAATTAAGCCATATAAATGCACCACAAAGAAGTTTAATTAATTAATATTTATTAACTTTTTGTTATTGTTTAATTTTTTTTTCAACTTTCCTTTTTTAAAACAATTTCTTCACAATTTGTATCCTTTTTGTTTGTTTCTTTTGCTTGTTTACCTTTTGTAACATATGTTTTTTTGATTTACTAAATTTTACTGCAAAAATTTCTGCAGTAAAAATTTGTAAGTACTCAATCAAGAACTGTCACTTTACGCTCTCAATTTGTGTTCTCATTTAATGCATTTTGTGTACTCGAACGCAATTTCGTAAAATGCAGTAAAGTTCAGTAAAAAATAGTAAAAACTTTTGTGTTCTCGAACGCAGCTTATAAGGAAAAACTGCTTATATATGTGCTTTTGCGTTTTTTTTTACACAAAAAAGAACCGCTAGCAAAACTACAAATAGTTGAAAATAACCCAACTTTGTAACAGAAAATTAGGACATGAGCCATTATTCAAAAATGCACATTCAATTTATTAAAGAAAGAGTATTTAATATTTAACTTTAATGTTTCTAGTAGTTTGGTTTTATTCGTTTGAAAATTAAAAAAAAAAAATATTGTATAAATTTGTTTTATCTATTCTTATCAAATTCTGATAAGATAAAACTGTTTATTCTCTCTCAATATTTATTTTGCTTATTTTATAAAAAAAAACTAGAGCTTTTAACAAAAATGAAAGTTAAAAACAATAATTATTTTCAGGTCAATATTTTTATCGTTTAAATATTTTCCAATTTTAACAATTTTTCACTAATATGTGACCAATTAGTGCTACTAACTATTTGTGTTTTTCAATTTAACACTTTTAAAGTGATTATATTTAATTTCCTAAGAAAAACATAAAAATGTCTGAACAATGAACAAAAACTTTTGTTTTACTTCGACAAAAAAAAACTCCTGTTAAGAAATATTCATATGGATATTAATAAAATGATTCATGAAATACGATCTTACTTTGACTCATAAATTTAGACTTTCAGGTATCTTTCAACGTAACATTTGTTGTATGTATGTATATATAATTACGAAAAAGGTTGTTAAGAAAACAAAACATCAATTAAAGTTTTCAGGTAAAATATATTTAAACAAAAAAAAAAAAAAATGTAGGTGGGCAAAGCATAAAGTAACATTTTATAAAGTAGCCGACATTTTTAAAATGTTATGCATGTTTAACGGAAGTTGTTAAGGATTAGCCCATATAAAGTTAGAAAAAAAATATAAATTATGTGTATCAATTATAATTCCAATTAAACGTTATTTAAGGTACCCAAACATTTGAAATATTATTTATCAAAAATGAATACTGTACAATTAAATTGGATGTGTGTATATGATATTAGTAGGTGGCACGATATATTGGAAAAAATTTTTTTTTAATGTTTTGACAACATTGTACAATACGCATATGTGTGTTGGTTTTGTTTACTTTTACATGAGTTCAATAAAAAGTTCCACATTATATTATTTTTTTTTTTATTTCCCAACTTATTGAATGATTTGGAGCAAATCAAAATAACAACCGCAATAAAGCCCAGCGGGAAAAAGTAGGAGTGCGAATGCCTTCTAAAAGGCCTCTGAATGTACGAGGCCTGCTCGCTCCATTTCATACTTATATCTTTTTTACACACGTTGTCATCGTCGGTGTCACACATACTAAAATTTTTTTAACTCATATATGAGTTAATAGTAGGGAGATCGAACGGTTATTATTCGACCGGTTTTAACCGGTTATTTTAGTTTTGCCCAAGCCGGTTAGTTTAAAATGTCCATTTTTCGAATATCGAATAAGACGGTTATTTAAGTATAATAAACCGGTTATTTTAATAATGTATAATTTACAATGTTTTTTTTTTTCATTTGTTGTACATGTACCAGTAATTTAGGTATTTTTCTATTTTTATAAAAGCGTCTGCTCTTGTAAAAAAATCTTAAAACAATTCAAAAGGTAAATAGCAATTTGTGCGAGAGTATTCTAAATATTAAATATATTTTATATATATATATGTATATTATCTCTGAAGATATTTCGAACATAATTTCAAAGACAAAGGTGCTTGGAGTACCCTAAAATTATAAGTTTCAAATGTTCTTTGACGTTACGACTTATTAATCACATTTAATTAGTCCACAAGCTTGACATAATTGTGTGCCAAATAAAACTTTTCTCCGTTCCAAGTAGTTCTTAAGAGACGGTAAAAAATACATTACTAAAATACGCCCCCTAAAACGAATCATTGGGTAAAATATTAGCCCGTTGTGTTGCCGAGGACGGAATAACCGTTCAGGCACTAAAAAGTCTTAAGTAGTTCTAGCATATCCTCATGCTTAAAACTACAACACGACATGGGAAAAATTCACCAGTTTAATTTATTAAAACACCAAAAACTAAAAAACAAAATCAAAGAAATCAAACAATGCCATGGAAGGTTTTAAATTGTGGCTGACGAATGGACAAATATTTCATACAAAAAGCATTTTCATAATTCTATTTGTTTATATAATGCTGAAACAAAATCATTTGAAATATATACAGCCTGGCTAAGATCTTTTGCTTGTAACTTTTCAAAAATATAATTGAAGCCTACCGATTCTTATAGACGTGCTTCAAACTTATATAATAAACTTATAACTTCCTAAAATTTTTTAAAACCAAAGTTCCTTAAAAATTCTAAGTCATAACTATGTATTTTGTTGGATCCTTACCTTTGTGATTTTTATTTCAAAAAGAAATTTTGTGTTCTAATTTATTCGAATTAAAACCGGTTAACCGGTTATTTCTTAAATGCTTAACCGAAACCAGTTTTTTTTTAAATAGCAACTATTCGGAATATTTGAAAACAGGTTTTTGAAAAAAGTCGAATAATCGATCTCCCTAGTTAATAGTATATAAACCACACCTTAACGTCAAGTTTTTTTCTGAATTTTATTTGACATTTCTCAATTTCAGACATTCTCCATTTAAACCATGGAAAGATACACAATCGAGCTACGCGTTAAAGTTAGTCAGGCTTTTTATGAAAATGGGCGTTCAAATCAAAATGCATATCGTCAATTTTCGAAGAAAATCATTTTCAGTGATGAGACACATTTTCACCTCAGTGAATTCGACAATAAGCAGAATTGCAGCATTTGGGTAAATGCTAATCCAAGAGTGATTGTTGAAAAGTCAATGCACCCACAAAGAGTGACTGCTTGGTGCGGTTTATGGGCTGGCGGCATCACCGTGCCGTATTTTTTCCAAAATGAGGTCAGGCAGTTACTGTGAATGGTGTTCGCTATCGTGAGATGATAATGAACTTTTTATGGCCCGAATCGGAAGATATGGATGTGGACGATATGTGGTTTCAACAAGACGGTGCCACTTGCCACACAGCTAACGAAACAATGGCTCTTTTGCGCGACAAATTCAATGGCCGTGTTATCTCACGTGGTGGCAATGTCAATTGGCCGCAAAGATCAAGTGATTTGATACCGTTGGACTTCTTTCTTTGGGGTTATTTAAAAGAAAAGGTGTACGTCGATAAGCCAGCAACAATTCAAGAGCAAAAGGATGAGATAATTCGGCACATTGACGGCATAGAACCTCAATTATGCCTCAGCGTCATCGAAAATTGGACCATCGGATGGAGGTGTGCGGCCGAGGTCGCGGCGGCCATTTGGCCGATATTTTGTTCAATAGTTTGGTATTGAACCATACCAATATTATCATAATAAAAAGAAATGACAATAATTTCCTAAATAATTTGTGTTTTATTCAAAATCAACATCGGCCCTTAAAATTTAACCACCCTTTACTATAAACGTATGCTTGCTAAGCATTTTGAGCGTGTAATTTGCGGTTAGATGCATTACAATTTCTCTAATCGTCAAATGTTCTTAATTTTTTTTTGATAATAACAAACTGACATTTAGAAGGAAATTCCCGGAATTTCCAGTCTACAAATCGAAATTGCTTGGACTGTTCTGTAAGAGAAGTTTTAGGCAAATCTTATTATTGCTCAAAAACTTGATAATTCTGTTTCCTTTTTTTCTTAAATTTCCTTCGGTTCAACACAATTTATGTAGATTCATCTAGGGTTAATAACAATAGGTTAGTTGACGTATTAAGACTATACCTACGCGTAAAACTATTCTTAATATGTTCACAAAAAAAATTTAAAATTGTCTCTAATCACCAAATTCATAGAATCAAGCAAACAATTTGTTGATTTTGCAGCTATTACCAAAATGATTATATTGATTACTAAAAATTGTGAATATTTTTCTTTCAATAAATGATATTTTTTAATTAACCCTGGAAGGTTACTCTTCATTTTAGTACATTAAGGTTACTTACTCTTTTTTAAAAAAAATTCTAACGGAACGATTTTTAAATTAAAAAATCAACAAAACTTGTGTTAGGTAATCATTTTATTAAAAAATAAAATAAAGGAAAGCATAAAAAATAAACGTTCTTTTTCCCTCTCAAAATTCGATACTAATTTGAGCACTTTTTTGTGTTGATATTTTTATAGCTTTCGTCATCCGCTAACTTTGTTGAAAACAGAGAGTATGATAAAGAGGAAATGAGCTTCGTCGATTCGACGAACGGTAACCAGGATTAAAAAGTGATAAAAAAAACTTTGCTATTTCAAACAATGTGTTAATTGATTTAATTAAATATAGCTCGGTTTTTGACAATTTCCAACAACAATTCTACAAGTTTAAATAATTTTATTTTAAGCAAAAAAATCAATTAAAATTTTTTGTTATTTAATTAATATTTTAATTAAAAATTAATTTCGGCTTTAATAAGCCTTAAACCGTAGTGAATAATCTTACACAGAAAAAATTATTAAATTTCTCCAATCACCAAATTTATACCAAATTCATAATATCAAGCAAACAATTTGTTGATTTTGCACCTATTACCAAAATGATAATATTGATTACTAAAAATTGTGTAATATTTTTTTTCAATAAATGATATTTTTAATTTTAATTAAAAAAATGATCAAAAAACTTTGCCATTTCAAACAATGTGTTAATTTATTTAAATAAATATTGACAACTCCCAACAACAATTCTACATATTTAAATTATTTTATTTTAAACGAAAAAAGTCAATTCAATTTTTTTGATATTTAATTAAAATTTTAATTGAAAATTTATTTCAAAACAACTAATATGTTAAATTAATCAAAATTTAATTTTTAATTTTCTTTCAACTAAAAAAATAATTGATTAAATACTTTTTTAACCATTTTTTTAATTGATAAAACACTTTTTTCTGTGTAGTCACACTCTTTAAGTTTAAGCCGTCAAGTCTTTTAGAAGAGAAGGGAAAATTGAATGCCATTTCTTTTCCTCTCTCCTTAAAACTCAAGACTTGATGCCTAAGACTTATAGAGTGTGAACCAGCCCTTATTGTATCAAAATTTAGTACAGTAGGCCGTGCGCAGACGAGATCAGTTTTTAAGCAAACAAATTATTGTTCTATCAATTACACACGATAGTAAAATTTTCTGTGAGAACAGGACACCATTTGTTTTATTTTGTATTTTGAGAAAAACTTAACTTTATTTATTGCCACACAAAATAAATTGATTTTTGGCACTTAGTCCTCGTTTATATATTATACAAATGGAGAAGTATACTTTGTTTCGTGTGTAAGCAGTTTTTATTAAAAAAAAAACATTTCGAATGCTGCAAAATAAAAGTTTTATTCTATGGACACGAATTCAGTTTCAAAAAAGAATTAAAGTTTTTGCAGAAAATCATAATATGGACGAGACCTAATTTTAGAACGACTTATTTATTTATAAGAAACACGGAAATATTTTTATAGATTAGTAACACTTAACATTTCTTTCCTTTTTGTGAATTGTCAAATGGTCAACCAAAAAATTTTAAGTTTTTATTACATTGTCAACTTTCAAATGAATTCGAAGTTAACCAAAACTTAGTTTTTGATATATATTAACACTTTTAAATTTTGCATTGGCAAATTAACAGAAAAGGACTAGCTGATGTAAATTAGTAAATTTTAGACAGTTTGAATAAATACGATATTGTTGTTTTAATAAATAAAAAAGGTTAATAATAACAAACAAATTTGTTTGAATATGTTTGACTTTATGACGGGGTGCCGTTTTGGATTCATTTGACATTTGTTCTGTTTGTCTGTTTTTTTTTTGTGTGTATTGATTTTGTGCTGCTTGTGCCAGTTGAAAATAAGCCAACGAAAACCCATTTCCTTTACGTCGTTTGCATACAAACTGCTATTTTATGCCAGTATAATTAATCTCGTGTGTGCACGACTATTAAGTTTTATATTACAAAAAAAAATTAATTTGTTATGATCGATCTATAATATTAGGAGCACTTTTAAAAAACACTTAAATTGAGTTTTATATGTAAACGAACCAAAAGTCATCATTACAAGAGTTCGGTATATAATTTATCATCCGAGTGGCCATTTTGGCATTTTTGCAGCTAAATTAAGCATTAAAAATTATTGTTTAGCTGCAAAATTTTCATTTAGCACTTGGCATTTTATTTAGCATTTTTAGAAAATGGTTTTAGCTTTTTTTAGCATTATTTATTTTAAAAATTTGGACGGATAGTTCTATTGATTTTGCCAAATTTTTTTTTTAATTCTATTAAATTTTGACTAAAAATAGTTGTACCTAAAATAATTTCGTATGAAAAGGGATAATTCTTATGTTAAGAAACATCTTACCTAACTTGTTAAAAAAAAGAGCATACAGGGAACGTTAGAAATGCCCTTATCATGTTGATTGTAAATATTATTTGCCCTTTGATATTACGATATAAAAGTACAAGGAAATTTCACTTTGTATTAAGATAAAAATTCAATAGTGTAAATGTGTAAAAAAAAATTTTTTTTTTTCTAAACTGGAAAAAATAATATTTCTAAAGCTTCAACTTTTTTTAAACTATAAAAAATAAAATGACCTAAAAAAATTGTATATCATAGAAATAAATCGTTTGAGTTTAGCATGTATCAGGGGTTTCCGGGTCCCTAAACATAACATTTAATCTCAACTACCTGTGCTTCGTATTTATGTGTATCAGATGCTTTACCAAAATCTATACACTTGTTTAAATGTAACTATTTATTTTAATTTCTTTAAAAAATAAGTCACTAAAATATATTTTGCCTCGAATAAAACTTTGTATAAAAACTGGTAATAGATTTTTAACAAAAACCTTTTAAAAATTTTAGCACTATTTTTAGCATTTTTTGGCCATGTCTAATGCCAGATTTAGCTGTATTTTTTTTTTAGATCTGGTCGCACTGTTATCATAGATCCCAGTTGAATTGTGTTCTCGGAATAGACTAAACCCGAAACGAATAATAGAAATGTCATGAAATTTCGCGCACATTAGTTTTATGTTCATGACTAAAAACTATAATGTCTAATTTATAATTTATTACAAATCCAATATAAATTTATACTTTTGAAAAATTCGGTAATTCTTTAAATATTCATTACAGCCTATTATAGCATTCTTTATTTTTATATGTTTGTGGTTCGCATGACTAATCATCTTCATATTTAAATAAGGAATTTTGAACACATAATTGTTAAAAAAATATTTGTTTAAAAAATTTTATATGTATTATTAAAGTTTTATTTTAATGAACTTTTCTGATACTACAAATGTCTTAGTTTCCTTTCTTCGGCTTTTTTTGTACAATTTCATTGAACTTTTCAATATTTTTTTGTATCTTAAATTTTAAATTGATTCATTTACACATTTGTGTTAACAACATGATAAATAAATTATGTCTGTGTGTTTGTTTATCTAGATATAAAGAATAACCAATTGATGATAAAGATTTTTTCAAGAATTACTATGAGCAGTGTTGCCAGAAGATTTTTTGAAAAATACCTACGCATAATAAAAAAATTAAAATCTTCCCTACATGTTTTTTTTTTTCGTACAAAAATCCCTACGTTTTTTAATCATTAAAATCTGAGAAAAAACAATAGTTACAAAAAACTAATTTTATTTGCAGATGTATAGGAGAGCTTTAATAATCGAAATAAGAAGTAAAACTAAAAAAAACTATGTAGTTTTGATTAATTCAGGTACATAAGCAACAGGTAATTTTATAAATAATATATGTATTTCTTTTGAACTGCATTTTCTTAATGCATTCGAAATTAATTCAGCCTATTCTTAATCTTAAAATTGTGTAGCTCAATTTGTTTAGCTTTTTGGTGGTCTCTCTGCATGGGCATTTGCATTGGGTAAAAAAAAATCGGTACCAGTTATTTTTACTATTTTATTCGAAAACAAAAGTGATTTAGTTTTTGGGGAAGATACGACTTGCACTTCCACTTTCGATCAGAATTGATTTCTGTGACAGGCCTGTATAAGTGAAACGTTAATGAAACAAAAAGGTGATTTCGTAAAATGTGTGTATGGGAAATTAGATAAGTATTTTGCTTAGTAACAATCTCTTATTTTTTTTATTTTGTTTACGCGATCTTTCCCGGTTTCAATACTTTTGTTGTTGATATTACTTGCTTTGAGTTCCGATTACCTTTTTTAAATTTTAATAATTATTTCTGTGAAATTTGTTATTTTTTCTAAAAAACTTAGATTTCTGCAGCTTGTTCTTTTTGCTTTTTTGCGATTGTTTTTTTTTTACTATCAACGTTTACATATATTATATTTTGGCGTTATTTTTTGCGAAATTACATATATATACGATTTTTATTTAAATTTTAGCGATTTTTTCTTAATTTGGTAGGTTTTTAATTTAATTACTTTTTTTGTTTTTATAAAGCTCTGTTCACAACGACAGCACAATTTTCACTGGTGTTCACAATAAAGCAAACAATTTTTTTCACACCACACACATTTTCAATTCAGAAACCCTTTGCAAATGTTTCCCTGAACAATATTACGTACGAGGGCGGATCAATAATTCCGTGACTTTTTGAATGAAACACAGTTTTTTTACAAATAAAAAATTATTTTTCAACAATTATTTTAGCTCAATACACCTAGTCCAACGTTTCTCCAATTTGTGTATCCCTTCCAAAATATCGGATTTTTCGAGGTCCATAAAATAGGGAATAATTTCATCGTTGGTGCTAAATCTCTTTCCGCCGAGCCATTTCTTTAGGTTCGGAAATAGAAAATAGTCACTGGGGGCTAAATCCGTATGTATTTATTATTACTTTTTTAAACAGTTTGTTCAAATTTCCACACAAAACTAAATAAAATTATTATAAACGTCATATACAATTTTATAAAAATTTTTGCTGATATAGAAATGGACTTAATTAAAAAACGAATCTTTAGTTACATATTTTTTTTTTTCGAAAAATTAAAGGAAAATATATGAAATACTTTGGGAAGAAATTGGAAAGAAGAAAAAATTAAATTGTTGCTCTCGTTCTGAACAAAGCTTTAAATGTTGTGTTAATTCAGATTTAATTTTAAATTAACGAGATTAAAATTTATTGTCAAATCAGTTTTCGAAATTATAGATTTTCTCATTTTTTTTCATATCTGTTATTTTTAGCGGTTATTTTTTCGATTTAATTTTTTTTCTTTCTTGATTTTATTTTAAGTGGTTGTTCCTACTGTAACGATTTTTTTATTTTTATTTCTTAATTTTTCTTTTCGAACTCTTAGGTTTAGAATTACCTTACGAGTGATTTTTTTAAATAAAATTGTGTCAAAACTAACAGAAGAACTTTTTTATCAAAACACAAACTGATTTTTGTTTTTCAATGTTTGCCATCTTTCCATACCGGTCATTAAAGGGTTATTTATTATTGATGTACATATGTAAATATTACACAAATTTACACAATAACGGTTATTTTATTAAATACATATATGTATGTATACTTTTTATCACATTTAATTTCTTATAAAATTTTAATTAATTCACACTCAATTAATAAATAATGGAACAGCCGAGCGGTGTTTGTTGTTGTTGAGTTTAATGCACTGATTATTTATTACTCGAACGACAGGCGAATATCGTTTAGTATTTTTACGCACTCTTCAAGCACACACGCGTATAAATTTAACATTTTATTAAAAAAAAGTCAACAAGAAAAACGAACGACAATGTCGCAACACGAAGACAAGACAATATCAACAACATTTGATATAAACTCTATATATTTATATGAGAAACAACAAATTTAAAAGCAGCAACAGAATATTGTTTGATTGTATCGTTAATATAAACGTCGTCGTCATCATCATGCCACATTAAATAAATTTGATTGATACAAATAAAGACAAGAATCCAATCAAATGCAACATAAAATTTGTGTCTTCTTTTTTATATTCCCTAACAAAAAGGTTGGGAATATATTGATTTAATTATTTCGTTTGTAACACATCCAAATAATCATTAGAGACCCTATGAAGAACATATATTCTGGATCCTTGTAAAATTCTAAGACGATCTAGCCATGTCCGTCCGTCTGTTAAAAACACGTTAGAGGCATAGCTGCCAGATTTGAAGATTTATCGTCATTTTGACGATTTTTAGGTAAACAATTGGTCTATTGACGATAGGACAATTTATACCCTAAATTTGAAGATTTTTTTAAATGACAAAAAATTTTGTTCAAATTTACATATGTTTTTAATAAAATTTTAAATTTTATTTAAGCTTCTTAGATAATTTGATTTATTTGAATTATTTGATTTGCAGTAATTTTCTTAGCTGTTCATCATATAAAATACGATTTTTTTTTGTTAGTACTGCTTTATTGTAGGCGTTTTACAACCACTCTCTTTAGTCTGCCTTCACATTATGAAACTTTTCTTGTAGAAAGTCTGGTTTTATTGGTGTTTACCAGACTCAAGTTCCTTAGCAGGATTTTCGACGTGTAAAAAAGGTGTTTGATATTATTGGTTTTAGTTTATTTTTGTACTTTTCTTATTAATGCCAATACTTCTGAACAATTTTTGGTTGTGTTACGGTTGTGTTGAATAATAAGTTTCTAAACGAAAATTTTTTATTTAATTTCAAAAACCAGCGGAATATATTAAAATTTCATTGGCAACGGAATTTAAAAATAACATTTAATTTTCAAAACTTATTAAAAGTTAGTGGTTTTTACAATGACGATTTTTGTGACGATTTAGCTTTGACAATTTGACGATTTTGACGATTTTTGGTTAGAGGTGGCAACAAAAGACTTAGGCTATGGTCACGTCCCACACGCAACCGCTATTTGTATTAAACATTTGCTTGATCTTGTATAATGTTTGCTTGATTAAACAGCGTTTCCGATTTTTTTTTTCGGAAATAAAGCAAAGTAAATCAACACAGTTGTTAAAAAAAAAAGTTTAATGGTCACGATATTCTCGATTTTTTCGTCAAATATTTGCTAAGTATGAACAATGCATCTTTAAAACCAAAATACAGAGCATAAAAATTTAAGAACATATTGATACACATTGGCTTTGCCGTGATGCGTCAACCACGAGTTTTATAACCAAATTTTTTTTAAAAACTTTTGAAAATTGCAGTCTAATTTCCTGTTTGTAAAAATTTTGGATTTCAACCAAAAAAAAAAAAAAAACAACCTATGAATGAACTTGATGTTGGAAAAGTATCAACTAGCGATTCAATAATCAAAAAGAATACGAGGATAACCGATCTTAGAACGAGATATTTAAACTGAATTACACTTTGTCAGAAATTTTCAACAAAGTCGTGACCAAATGAATCTGACACTTAATCTTTATGTAAAATGCTGAATCCGGGTGTGAAGTTCGAATGGCCAAAAGTAGAACAGTTTTCAAGATATTCCAAAATAACCGTTATTTGTGCTTTTAAAAAAGATTATGTCACCGTTTGTTACAGTGGACGAAAGTTAAAATTTCACAAAAATTTTAAAGATTTTTTTGCAATTTTCCACTTTTAAACTTATATTTTTAAAATTAAAACTTAAAATTTTTCTAAACCTTTAAATTCGGAAAAATAATTAAAAAATAAAAAATCGTAACAGTATTAACAACAGCTTAAAATAAAATCGAGAAAAAATAAAAAAATTAAATCGAAAATATAACCGCTAAAAAAAAAAAAATGAAAAAAATGCGAAATACTATAACTTCGAAATCTGATTTCATAATAAAAGAAATACATAATCTGTCAAATTCTTTTGAAGATATTTGAATTTAAGTGACATCATCTTTTTTAGAAACCCAAATAACGGTTATTTTGGAATATCTCGAAAACTGTTCTACTTTTGATATATCTGACTTTATATTCGGATTCTGCGGACAGATTAGGTGTCAGATACGTTTGGTCAAAAAGCTGTCACGTGGTGTATTCTGAAAGAAATTTACAAAATATTCAAAGAGTATTTCGAAATAATACTCTTTATCGGTTTATTTTTTTTATACCATATTGTCGAAGAAAGCTTATGAGCCAGAAGTGCTCCTTAGAATAAATTAGGCATAAAGCAAAATTGGTTACACTTTTTAAAGTTATTAATCCTTAAAATTTTTCCAAAAAAAAATGAAAAATTGTGCTAGTTTCCAGTAAAGAGAATAGTCAGATAAATTGGGAATGTATGTTTAAATTTTTAACTAAAAGATTTTTAACTAAAAAATAATTCACAAAAATCAAAGCTCTAAAATACAGTGTGTCCTTTTTTTTATAATAAGTATAATAAGAACGAATGGTAACGGTATCCATAAGGGTGGATATAAAGCAACAAAATTTGCAACAAAAACTTTTTTTATACAAGAATGTTCGGCAGCAAAAATGGGCCATTTGGCCCACTATTTTTGATCTAGACACATTTTTAATTTCCTTTGTGTTTTATAGCTATCAAAGATTCGGCACGGCCGAATATAGCCATCTCACTTGTTTTGTTTTAAATACTTTATCTTTTTTATTTTTTTTTTTTGCTGTTGTTGTTGTTTTGAAAAACTTGAATCACAGTGGGAGACTAATAAAATAAACAACAAATGAAAACGAACGTTGGCAGTTGTACTCGTAGAGTCAGTCAGTGTAACAGCAACACAACACGTTTTGTTAAACTTATAAAAATGCACGCAACATTTGTATGGAACGAGCGGGCAAGAAAACAAACGTTGTGAAAACGCGACCCGTCCGATGAACGTCTTGGATTACTAAAAGCGTCCGATGCTCTTAAAGTCACAAATTGAACTGAAAACTTAAAAACAAAAAATAAAAGAAAAAAACTGGAAGTAAGTGCTAGCAAACAACCACATCAACGACACAAATACAGCAGCAGATACAATAACAAAGTTTAATGTTTTTTTTTTTTTAAATAAAATCCAAAAAGTCTGGATGATCAATAGATAAGGTAAAGACGAAACTCTGCAACTGCTACTTTAAATATTAAGTTTAAGATTTATTCAGCAATTTCCACAGTTATAATAAATTTGAGCTTTTGTAATTTAACATCTTGAGAACTATACACATAAATTTGAAAGTGAACTTTACATTTTTGTTATCGGTTTGAAAATAATATCATGTAAATGTTGGCCATGACTTCGTCTGAGGTGGTCCATTCGGAAGCTTCAATTTTTGGCGACTCGTTCGAGTTTAGCGGCTGGTTGGCTTCCAAAGCTCCAATCGTAGCTGGCTAGTTCTTGAAAACCACAGACTTTACATATACCCTGAGAAAATAGTCCAAAGGTGTGATATCGCACGATCTATGTGGCCAATTTACCGTAGCGAAACGTGAATTTTAGTGCTCACCAAAATGATGTCTCAACAAGTTCATTGTTTCACGCGCTGTATGGCCCGCAGCTCTGTGTTGTTGAAACCAGAGCTCACCGAGACCATGCGCTTGAATTTTAGGACATAGTCCGTTAACATGGGACGATAACTATTACCATTGACCTTGATTCAAAAAATATGGACTTATGATTCCACCAGCCTATAAACCACACCATACCGTTGTTTTGAATGGATGTAGTAGCGCTTGGTGCTCTTCGGGTTGCTCATCAGCCCAAATACGGTAATTTTGTTTATTAACGTATCGATTGAACCAGAAATGTGCTTCATTGCTAAACAAAATTTCACGATTAAACACCGGATTTGAATTGAGTTTGAGTTGAACAATTTGGAGACGATGTTGTGGTTGGTGGGAGTCTTTCCATGATGACTTGCCAAACGATAATGAAAAAGAAGTTTAATATGAGTAACGCGTGGTCTGTAAATTAAGGCATATTGAAAATCAAACCTCATGTTGAAAAACCGCTCATTGAAAAATATTATATAGAAAGTGGGCTGATCATATTCAAGGTGTTAAAATATTCTTGCGAATTTTTCTGCAAAGTTTCACTAATTTATGTCTTTAAAACTAAAGTTTTTAGATTTATGATCAGTAAATGACAAAAAAATTTGATCTGTGCAAAGCCCAGCATATTTTTAAAATTGACACATAGTTGGGTCTCATATTAATCTCTTGCAGGGAATTTGAATTCCCATCACCTTTGTTGCTGTGTTGGAGAACAACAGCGAATAGAAAGCTCCAAGATCCCGGACTTTGTCACTAGTTTTAATTTCTCTAACATTTTATTATCCTCACCACCTGCTCACTAAGATCCGCTGTGTTCCGTGATGCCCAATTAGGCTATGGGCTATGATCATATGTATTATCTGTCATTTTTATGCCCAAAGTAAATTTGAGGTATTGGCTGCACCTATCAGTTACCCAAAGGCATCTGTTTTTAATAAAAGCTTTAAGGCACGATGTTATTATCTTGCATAACAATGATTGTTCACATGTTGATGTGCCATATAAAAAACTACTTCAAAAACCTCTGCTGGAAAGTTCAACATCACGCGTCCGATTCAACAGACTTTAAAATTTTTGAAAATTAAGCTACAAAGTTATCGTAGTTACAAATGGAATTATAAATTAATTATACTTTAAAATAGTTAACAGTCTTTTTAAAATTTGTAGGCAGCAACAAAAATAAAATGCCTAAAACAATACAAACAAAGAAAAATTAAACCAAATTTTTGTATTGGGACAATAAAAGAAAACAAATAAGTATGTATGTACGAAAAAATACGAAAAAGTCCAAAAGCCAAAGCGATAGAGTTTTATAATATTGGTTTTATTGGTTTTTGGTAGTTTTTGTTAATACGACTTGGAACCGCACAAATATATGAATATACATATATATATATATTTTGTATATACTATGTACCTACGTTAATTTCATCAAGATGTTAACGTACATACACAAATCTTTCCATACTTTTACTCGTAACCATTCCCCAGTGCAATGTGTACTTACAGGTATAAATGTTTGTTGTTTTTTTTTTTTTTTTTTTTTTTTTTTTTTTTTTGGCGGTAACTTTAGACTGGATCACTTGCGCTCACGCGATTTAAATTCCCACAATTCACTACATATTGGGCTATATGCTACATGTACACCATGTGTCTATTAAATCCACACTAAATAAAGAAAAAAAAACCCCTCAAACCATACAAAAAATGCA
Source organism: Pollenia amentaria (assembly GCA_943735925.1). Taxonomy (NCBI): domain Eukaryota; kingdom Metazoa; phylum Arthropoda; class Insecta; order Diptera; family Polleniidae; genus Pollenia; species Pollenia amentaria. The sequence continues at coordinate 236,458,296 of OX031006.1, read as the reverse complement.
ACAACAAATAAAAAAAACACTCCACATCAACATTTTTTTAACCAAAAATAGTAGGCTAAACCGGTCTTAAGATTATTTTATTTCTTTGTGGTTAAAATTTGTCAGATACGTGTAAAAAGGGTTGAGAGAATAGAATGCTTTCCCAACTATTGCAAATTCTTAAAAAAGGAATATTGACAAAAAAAAAGTTGATTCAACACATGGAATATTGGCTCGTTGTTATTAGTTCCAGAACAACCTGTATCGAAATAAAAAAGAAAACACATGTTTGTTGAAAGAGGATTTATGATTTTTCGTATTACTAATTGAAAAACTAAGTGCAGAAAGTGAATACCCAAAAAAAAATTACATATTGTCTCTTATCGTCAAATTCATAATAAATTCATAGAATCAAGCAAACAATTATTTGATTTTGCACCTATTACCAAAATGATTATATAGATTACTTAAAATTTAAAATTGTGAATATTATTTTTCAGTAAATGATATTTTTAATTTTAATTAAAAAAAATTATCATAAAACTTTGCCGTTTCAAACAATGGGTGCGTTCGTAAATGCATCACTGCGCTGCATCAGAAAAGCAAACTTTTTTGTTGCAGATAAAAAAGTAATTATAATTTTTTTTTATTGTGTGACTATTATTTTTGTGGAGTATTTGACAATTTTTTGGTCCATATCTACTTAATTGAAATATATATAAAGATTTGAAATCACTGATGCAGCGCAGCGATGCATTTACGAACGTACCCAATGTGTTAATTTAATTTAATTTAATATAGCTCAGATTTTGACAATTCCCAACAACAATTATACAAGTTTAAATTATTTTATTTTAAAGGAAAAAATCAATTAAGACTTTTTGTTATATAATATATATATAAATTAAAAATTTATTTTAAAACAACTAGAATGTTAATTAAATCAAAATTATATTTTTAATTTTCTTTAAACTAAAAAATAATTAATTAAATTATCACATTAATTAAATGGAAATACTTTTAATCAATTTTTTTAATTGACAAAAACACTACTGAAAATTTTTTCAGTGTACTGACATGTACTTCATGTACCTTATTTGAGTATTGATAATTAACCAGTGTAAAAAGTGTAATTTTAAACAACTTCAAATTAAAGCCAGTTCTCTCCTCTACGAGCTTAAGCAGTGTTCACATTATGTGTATTTGTCGTGTGGATTGTCACTTTTTCACATGTTAAATTTGTGCATATCGTGTGAACACCTCCAAACAATATCATGTGCTATTTCTCTGTGCAGTACCTATGACATTTTTGATTTAGAACGGATTCTATTTTCAAGTGACAAAGCATCTGACATTAGCTGGTTCGTATTACCAAAATTGTTTGTGGCGGCTTAAACTAGTTGAAATTTTACCAAATATGAATAATAATAGTAAAAAGATAATGAAACAATAAAAAACACACAAATAATTGTTAATTTTTTACATATAACCACTCAGCTGTTTTAAAGGGGTCTGGTCAAAATGCTTGTCAGGCCGGCGAATTCACTCGTGTACGTGTGCTGGACGTAATATTCGCCGTCCTATCTAAATTTTTGGATTTTCCATCCAGCATCGTCGGTGTCACACATACAATCACATTTTCACTAATTTTACCAGAGCGCTTGCTTGACCGTGTAGAGACCCCTTAAGATTGTTTTTCTTGATAGGTTATGTCAAATGAACTTTACATACCAACATTTGAAAATGAAAATTACAAACCTTATGTATTACTCAAATTTTGGCATACACATGAAATTACATGTGTGTAGAAAAATGACATTTCACGTGACAAATAAACATAATGTGAACATAGCTTTAGAACATAATACTTGCATGTATTATCGTTAACTACAGTGTTCCAATTGATTATCTCAAAATAATTGTTTTTAAGAAGTTCCTTTTTGCACTTAGCGATTTAATTGGCTTCCGAAATAAGTCTTAGTTTTTATAACTATTAACTAAATGTTCGTTTTCACAAATATGTATGTATGTTTGAAATTAGCACACCTCATTAGACACTATTACTAAATATTTATCAGCCCGTGACTGGCTCTACTTTCCATATAAGAACACTTTTGGAAATTCAAATTAAATTTGAGAATTTAAAAAAAAAACATTTAGAATTACATCAATTGGGGATAGCCTTATAATTTACCATAACTTTCATATAGGACCTATTCCTGAAAAGCGTTCAAATCTGTAAAAAATTGTTTTCCTTTTGGTAATATCAGGATGAAATTTAAAACGGTATAATTTTACGAAAAATACACTATTATTTGGGACCTCTCCAAATCTTTTTAAGAAAAAGTTCTACCAGGAGACCTTTAATCCTAAATGTGCAATGTTTTTTTAATGTATTATGACCAATATAAGTTTACTCGACTTACATCTCGAAATTTCGATTCTGTGATACCGGCACACGTTCAATTTTTAAATTTAAGTTTCCAAAATTAATTACCGAAAAAATAAAAAATGTGAAAAGCTGATATTTGGCATAGTTATTTCTTAAATGTTAAAGAAAAGTTGTGCTCAAAATTAGACAAATCCGCCCACAGGCACGCCTACTGTTCAATACCCAATTATGAAAAATACTCTACATTTTAAATAATTTTTTTACAATTTTATTTTATTTAATAAAGAAATAAAAATAAATAATTCAACTTAAATATGAATTTTTTTTTTCTTTTTTAAATTTAATTTTTGAGGTTTTGGTTAACAAATTGAAATTATAAATAACTACACCTTGGACAAAATTAATAACTGCCATTCCGGGCGAAGTGAAATTTGGTATGGGCAATGCCTATACAGAAATGAAGCTTTCTAGAAAAATAGTCGTGGTCCACCTGCTTTTATTAGTAGCCTCCATGCATTGTGCAATAAGTGTTTTATAAATTATTCGAGTGAAATTAATATCGAACCAATAAAATAACCCTGTTAAAACCACGACAGTTCATAAAAATATTCCATTGTAAATACTCCATACCGACTATCTTTACCAGTACTACTCTTAAAACTCGGTCATTTTTAAAGTAATTAATCTAAAAATCTACACCATTTTACATTGAAAATGAGAAAATTCCAGATGAAATTGAGAAAATTCCAATTGAAATTGAGAATATAAATTTTAAATTGATAAAATTCCAATTGAAATTGAGAATATCAATTTGAAATTGAGAAAATTCCAATTGAAATTGGGAAATTTTAATTTGAAATTGAGAAAATTCCAAATGAAATTGAGAAATTTTAATTTATAAAATTTAATTGTATAATTTTTTTAATATTCCTACAACGAACGTACATAACAAACATAATGATGAAGAAATGAAAATAAATACAAATCGCAGTATTATTGACTAACAGGCCTATCTTCCAGATCCAGAGCAGATTGGTAAAGCGTTGTAGTATGTTGTATGACGTAGTATGTACTGCAATATCCAGTAGTTGTACATGTCTTAAAAGCCTTAATCACCTCTTCTAAAAAGGCAAATTTCTGCTCTTCTACTAAATTGGGGAAATAAGGTTTGGTACATTCATCTTTGTTTTCACAAAACTCTCCAGCTACACTCCTGCGTTTGAGCCCCTATTGACCGATGCTTAACCCCATTGAAATTATTTGGTCAAAAATAAAAAGTATGGCGAAAACAAATATGAATGTACCGAACGTAATTCCCCCCAATGTAGGAGAGCAAAGGCTTGCCTTTTTAGAATAGGTGATTAAGGCTTCTAAGACATGTTTAACTACTGGAGATTGCAGTAGAGCCATACAACATACTACAACGTTTTATCAATCAGCTCTAGATCTGGAAGATATGCCTGTTGGTCAATAATACTGCGATTTGTATTTATTTTCATATCTTCACCCTTATGTTTGTTGTATGAATATAATAAAATTCATACAATTCAGTTTTGTCAATTTAAAATTTCTCAATTTCATTTGGAATTTTCTCAATTTCAAATTAAAATCCCAATTTCATTTGGAATTTTCTCAATTTCAAATTGCTATTCTCAATTTCAGTTGGAATTTTCTCAAATTTCAAATTGATATTCTCAATTTCAATTGGAATTTTCTCAATTTCAAATTGAAATTCTCATTTTCATTTGGAATTTTCTCAATTTCAATGAAAAATGGTGTGGTTCGATTTAAATTCCACTCGGTTTTAATTTCTAGAATATGTCTGATTATCTCTTTTGGTCCTTTGGTTTCTCTACAGTAACCAATCGTATGTTTCTCTTCTTTTTTAATGTTGATAAAAGTTTCAACCAACTCCTCCTCATCAAACTTTTTTTGATACGGTTCTGTTCAAAGTTCATTGTTTTTTTTTTATTACGAAAACTGCATTGTAACCAATGATTTTCAAACCGAGAGTTTTGTGGCTTTTAATATACGATGGAGTAGGATTCGCAAATACCAACTTCAAAAGTGTGGAATTTAAACTTAAAGTATAGATCTGAAAACAATTTTTTGTACACTATATTTTAAGTAGAGGGTAATAGAAACATGAATATAAATTAACTTTGAATAAAAAAAAAAATGGAATGCAACAAGCATTAGAAATTCATTGAAATGTAAAATCTATTGACTTCAAATATCTGCCTTCTCAAAACTTTAAAATTTAATTTACTGCCAGTTCATCGATTTCGAACGTTAACGTTCGCATAGAAAATAACATTAAAAACGGAAACAAAATATTTAATTTGTTTTTGTTTTAAATGTTATTTTCTATGCGAACGTTAACGTTCGAAATCGTTTAACAGCCAGTTATAGTTTTTTGTATTGCAAACCCTAAATTAAAAGTGCTGTTATATTTACTCAGTTATGAATGTATGTGTTATTTTGTCCTTATGTATCTTTTCGATTTGAAATTTTTTTTTTGTTTATCTCTCAGTGAAAAAGAATTAAGTTTTTGTACTTTTTAGATGTCGTTTCTCTTCCCATTAAAATGACTTTGCGACCAGAACGGATGCTGTGCTTTGAAGGCATTAACAGTTTGTTTGCTTCCTTTTGTGTTTATTTATTTGTTGCTGTTTTTTTTTTCAATATTAAAAGGATGATATGCAGGTGCTTTTTTGACAATAGGGCAGGTGGTTTATGTATGGCAACATGTTAGAGAATTAATCTTAAAAAAACTGCTGAAAAACGTTAAGATCAATTCTTATAAATACAAATTTGATTATTATTTGGGAGGTTACAAGTTGTTTTAAATAAAATATGTCTTTAAAATGGAAATTTAATGTGAAATTGCGAAATAGAGAGAGAATTAAAAGAAAATATTATGTGCATATAATTATATTTAAATCCCGTCTATTTCGTTTTAAAATTACACAGGGTTAAAAAAAAAAGCGTAAATTGGCCTAATAGAAGGCCTTATTTCGCAGACAGAAGCACTACTCGCTGCATTCCATACTTATGAATTATTTACTCAGGTTGTTATTGGGAGAAAGCTTCCACCCCCTGATGAAGTAGGTACTCTTAAAAGGGAATAAAGAGAATTTTACGGTTGACTTCAATGGTTGGTAGTTACAAAAAATACGTAAACATGTTAAAATGCGTTAAAAGGTAAATAGAAAATTTGTCGAAATTTATATATGTATGTAATTAATAAATTTTAGGTTTTTAAAACTATAAAAACTGACATGTTCGTCGATAAACTGTTCGCTTTATCAATTAAACGGAGAACATTTTTTATATTATCAGGTTCATCCGCAACGTAACGTCTCGTTTACATACATAAGAGTACCTGTTTAAACATAAGCTTGGTAAGGAAAATGGAACAGATGATCCGAAATCTGCGGATGTTTATTGAATTGTCCAGAGAAGGGTATGCCAATAATAATGGAAAATAATATTCTTTTTATTAAATTTTTCATCAAAAATTCGCACATTTGCGGCTCATTTCAATATGAAACCACTTATTGGAATGCTCTTATATATTTATAATCTATTTTCGATATACGTACACACATATGTAGGATGTATCAAAAATGTAATTTCTTTTAATATAGAATTAATATAGGTTCCAAATTTTAAATAATGAAACAATGTTTATATAAAGAAATATGTATTTACAAAAATGATTCAAAATGCACGGGGTTTTTTTTTTAATTCATTATCATTAAAGAAAATCTAACTTGTTTTTAAAGTACATATGCGCAGTTAAATATTGAAAAGAAAATATTCAAATACTCTTCTTTTTTTTCTCTCTTTCTTAAGGACAGCTATTTAAAGTAACTAGATGACCCGTGCGAATATTTCGCACCGTTTGTTGTCATTTTTGTAACATAAAATGAAAGTAATTAATAGAAATTTTAGTAACTTAAATACATTTTATTAAAAGTATAAAAATATTAGAAATCATAATATATATCATACTTATTTACATACATACATACATATGTTTAAATGCTTTTATAATACTTCTTTGAATACAATGTTAGAGGTAATGACATGATCATCGTTAACTCTTTGCCCGTAGGAATCCTTAATACAAACAAAAATATCTTTAAACGTATGCAATTATATATAACTGACTTAGTAATAAACATACTATATTATGTAGAACTGCATGACTATTAAGCGACCCTGTATTACCACACTTGAACAAAAACATTTAATCATAATGACAACAGTATTATCATGCAGTTCTATATAAAATATAATTTTTATCAATGAAAATATTAATTTTTCAATTTCTAATTATTTTTCGTCATTAGTGTTAGAAATAAGCTTTGAAATGAGATTATCATTCATTAAATTTGACGCGGTGGTATGGGAGATATTTGCAACCGACAAAAAAAAGTGCTTTAGAAATAATATATATGATGCTATTTGTACTGCCGTATAAAAAAAAATTTTTTTTGATTATATATATACTTATATCGTTTGCTACGACTTTCAGTAAATTAAACCTTGAAAATCAGGTTAATGTTGTCACTTATTGGTTGAGGCTTTTTCAATTGAATACCTGTTATATTCTTGAAATTAAAAAGTGTTTGCGTACCATGAACCTTTTAGCAACTGGCAAACAAATTCATATTTTGCTAACATTGTGTAAATATTGTATATTAATTTCAACAGGTACAAAAGTAATTAAATCATTAAATTTATCATATAGTGATCCGGCTGTACAAATCGATCTCAAATGTAATAAATCCAGCAACTGAACTAATGCTATTTCTTGATTTACGTCAAAATAGCTCACAAGAACACACATCATATTATTTGAAAAAACATCAGTACTTTCATCAATTAGCACTGAAATCACACTATGCTTTAGATTTTGTATTAATAACTTCTTCCTTTTCGTCTTAAGCTAAAACATTATAATAATTTAACTTCATTTGATTCTACCTAATTTAGTATTTTTCAAAAGGGATATAAAACGGTTTACTTTTGGTGTAGCAAAATTGTTCTCAGCGAAAAACATGCAAAATATGTTGAGCTTCAACCACCGCTAAAATTGTCTTATTGTAACTAACTTCGACAAAATCGTTGTTTTCGATATTTATTTTCAGAAACTGCTGTTTCCTCTAAATATGAGTTAGATGAAATTATACTTTAAATTAATTGCAATGACATAAATCATAAACTTATTTATATATGCAGATGTTTTATGTATAGTACTTAGTGCTGGTTCACACTTTTCAAGTTTTAGCAGTCAAGTCTTGAGCTTTTTGGAGAGAAGGGAAAAGAGAATGCCATTTATTTTCCTCTCTCTTCTTAAAACTAAAGGCACTTACAATGATGAAGCCTTAAAATAAGTGTTATTTAAAAACTAGATTGCGGATGTAAGATATGTATGTATGTATGTATATAATCAGTCCTCTTTGTATTTATTATATTTATTACATAATATATAAAAAAGAGATAACCTTTTGAAAATATGCCTTAAAATAAAAAAATCAGTCCCCTCCATGTGGCATCAATGTATATTAGAGCGTACCTTACATAACAAGGAAAAAAGTGCGCCATACCCCCTTTAATATAAAGTATTTTTTCAATGTGGTTTCGATAAAAATAATTTTTTGTCGAACGCAGGAGACGTATAAACAGTCCGATCTTAAAGTATATTATACCAATGTCCGATCTTAAAGTGTGATATAATGTTTTGCCTAAAGATAATTTTATTGCGGAATTTCGGTTTTTTTAGTTTATTCAATACACTGAACCGTTATTGATGTTACGCAAATACATATATGTTGTGCAACCTCCTCCATTTTCGAAATAATTTAATTTAAAAATGTTTCTGCTTGAATTATCGAATTACTTCCTTAGCAAAAGTTTAATAGTTTCTTTCGAGCTTAAGTTTTCTGGCATTAGGGTAGTACATTAGGTTAGTTCGAACAGAGATCTGGTGGGTAAATACTAGAATGAGATACTTGAGTTCGACCCTTAAGGGCAAAACATCTCGAGATAAACACATTGATATATCATACTTTAAGATCGGAATGTGAATGCCTAAGATATAACGAAAAATGTAAAAAGGCGACCCCTACGTGCAAAAATACTTTATATTAGAGGGGTGCGGGGAAACTTTTTTTTAAGGTACGGTCTACTGTATATATATGGGTGTTATGGTAAATATAAAAACATATGTATATACATGTGTACATATATGTCTATTGTCAATTTAGACTTATCCTAACGAAATCTATACCCTATTACGGTTTGCAACTCAAATCTAGGTCTGAATTAACACGTTTCATCTTTTGATGCTCAACTTTTGTGTTGCGGAGAGAGGAGAAAGAAGAAAGGGTGTTGGTACGGAGATACTTGTACTCGGTCAGTACGCTTTCGGTTTTTATTCGTAGGTAAATCCACAACGATGGCTGCATGGAAAGTTTCACTTTTCTTTTTCTCTTTGATTCGCTGTGAATAAAATTGTTGTTGTTTTGAACCGAAAAAAGTTGAAACCGATTGCTGTGTGTGATCATATTGGTATAAGGAAATTGAAAAGAAGTTGATCATCAAAAGATTAAACGTGTGAATTCAGACTAGTTCAGTTGAAATGTTGCAGTTTTTGGCATTACTATTTACAACCCAGTGTTAGCGTGAAGAACAAAAACGTCAATCATTTACAATTCATCACGTGCAGCTGTAAAGTCAAGTTGTTAAGTTCCAACCAGTGATGTTATAGACTTTTTTGAAGAGCCCCTACGCAGCCCGAAGAAATCCTTAGTTTTCCCTACGCGCTCAAAAAAGTGTTTCTACAAAAATCCCTACAAATTGAAGATACAATTTTATGACTAAAGGTATGTTCGGGCCTGACAAAATTCAAAAAAGAAAAAGCATGACCAGTAAATTGATCAAACTTTAGCATTATTTTTATCAAATTCTACGGATTAACGAACTTTATTTGTAAGAAGATAATTGTAAAATCTTATAAGGAACTGTTATAAGATGTTTGATCTATTATTAAAAGGATTTCACTATGATGTGCTAAAGTCCCAAATTCCAGATCATCAGGAAACCTTTTTCCAAAGACTTTCAGCCGTACCTAAACAAGAGCGGAAGGCGGAACGTTTTCTTCCGCGTAGCTTTAACGCTGATATGCCATACCTAAACTTGCAAAGCGTTGACGCCGCGCTATTAAAGGATTCTTCATACAAATTGTATGGGTATAAAAATATTATACAAATAACACTGTAAAGCGAATAAGAATTATAAACACTCAAGTTTTACTTGTAACAATATCAAAGATAAAACAAAACTACAACAATTAACCGTGAGTTTATTTTGTGTTATATTCCCCTACAATTGGTTGGTTTTTTCCAAACACAAACGTTTTGAAAAAGCAAATATTTTTTAATAAAACTGGTAGGACGTCAAATATTTAATAGGTGTGAAAACCCCTTTCGCTATCTGTATTTTCATGTGGCAGTGGTAAATCAAAGATATCTTATTTCGACTAAAGGGGGAAAATGAAATTTGCATTCAAATTTTGCATTTTTGTGACTTTACTCCAATGGTTTTTGATGACCATCGTTAACAAATTATATATTTATTGCTCTGAAAAACTAAATTATTCTAAAAGAGTTTCACAAATGTATCTTAAAAACAAAGTTGTCAAGCGATCAGCAAAGAAATTTTACAGTGTTGCATCCGTTTTCAAAATAAGACAACTTTCTATGAATACGCCTTGAATGTTCGTTTAAAAAGAATTTATTTTTGTTTCTAAATTATATTAAATTTTACAAATTATCTTTGAAATTGCGAAATTACGTACATATATAAAACTTATTCACAACTCTGTCTCTCTAGGATGAAATTGCATCAATTTATAAACTAAACTCAAAAAGCAATTTTTTATCCCAGGTTTTTAATATGAATTATTGAATGTACGTTTAAAACGTGATTGTGTCAAGCTTTTTTTTATTTTTTTCTTATTTCACAATTGAACTTTGCCGTTTAATGATTGTCTACTATAAGCAGTTGAAAACGTGTACAAACTTAAGGCAATAAAACAAAATAATGTGGTTTGTAATATCTAAAGATATTGCTGGTTACATACAATTTTTTATTTGAAATTTTTAGGCTAACTACATAGAACGGGATTACGTTAGAATTTGAATTTAAAAAGCCACGGTAAAATTATATGAAATTTTTTTTTTACGTTTCGTTATCTTAATTTATAAAAGTCGTATCTAACATATAACATTTATTAAGTTTGAGACATAAAACTTAAAAAACATATTTGTTAGATGCACCTTTTGAAATTAAAGCAACAATATGTACATATTTCTGAAGTATTTTTATGCTCAAATATTATTTTTAATTGTGATGGGAATTGGTGTAATATATATATATATATATATATATACAATATATATATATTAGTGATATAACGAATATTCGTATTCGGATCGACAATTTTATGACATTCGTATTCGCCAAATTCATGCGAATATTTTGCGAACACGTTTAAAGTGTAAAAAAAACATAAAATTATACAAAACAAAAAGTAATTTTTAATACATATGTATGTATAAGTATATGTATTTATATACATATATTTAGTTTTATTTAACCTCTCTGAACATGACGAACTATGTGGGAAACAACAGGGACAACGCTTAAAACTAGAATATCAGGACATTAACATGTTCAAAAATATAGGAATTATAATTCAGCACAAGGAACAGCGTTAACAACCCATTGTAGGGATTTTAATATTTATCCGGATTTCGGAGACACATCTATTTTGAACACGGAGGGTTATAAAAAACGTAAATATATGTTAGAAATGTGGCAGATAAATAATGGTTAATTTCAGAAAAGAATAAATTTTAAAAAATATTGAGATCGCTTAGCTCAGATTTATAGAATTAAAAACAAAGCGAATTCATTACCGGTAATCTCGGTTCTAAACCAAATACAACTCTCACTTGGGGCGTTGAAAATTTTAAAACGGTAAATGAACTTCTGTAGAAAGCAGCAACAAAATTACAAAATATTTATGACATTGTTTTTGCTTTCAATGTAAATCTTTGGCGTTAATAATAAATTAACATTTAATCATAGATTAAATAATTAGAGGAAATAAGTATGTATCTTTAATATAAAGGCCAAAGAAACTAGAATAAAATTATTAACGATAATTCCATGGCCCAAGTAGGAGGTCTGATCGAAACGCCTGCTGATTTGCTGTAGTTGTGTTTTTATCGTGCAATTGATTTTGTATCTATTGTTTTTGACATCTTGTCCATTTTTTATACAAACAAATACATTGGGTTTTGACATCTTTAACATAATTTACACAAACAAAATGCGTGATGTTTTTTCTATTGTTGCATTGTTGTAGTTTTGCGCAGACCTACTAATTTGGCCATGGATAATTCTAATCCCATTTCAAAAATTAAATATGCGATCGCTGCGGTGGATTGAACAAAGTTAATCATCTGTCGGCAATAAATTGGAAAATATAAATGAAATGCATGAGACATTTAAAGAAACTAAAGGGGCAATTTTTGACTTTTTGAAACTATCAAACAGATTTTAATAAAATTTTAAACGTTGATATACATATCCCTATTCAAGTGGATGGGCAATTTCATTTAAAACGTTGATAGATCCATATTTACATAAAGGACTAAAGTCTTCATGCGCCTACTATTTGACGACTTTTGGGAATTGGTAAATGGTGATACCACGAATACCAATGAAATCAAACGATTTGCCCTTCGATTTCAAGCGGTTACAGGCTAGTGCGCCTTGCTTTCGCTATAACCAAAAACAAGGCTCAAGGCAAATCGCTAAAGGTAAAAGGTAGAAGTATGCACATAACACTTCTGTCAAAAAAATTAAACAAGTGTTTTTTTCATGGAACAAGTTACACAAAAAACATTTTGCACGTTTAAAGTTGGCCAACTTTAAACGCGTCAAGTAATCAGATGACAAAAAATCTGTTTTAATTTGTTTGTGTTTATATTTTAGCGAGTGGCACACGCCGGGTATCCGCTAGTAAATAATAAAAATGAGTTAAAAATTTTTTAATGAAGTTTTAAATAAAATTTTTGGCTTGTTTACAGCACATACAATTATTATTTGTTAAAACCATGGTAGAATAGAAAGGTTTTAAACCCCTTATAACGCCAAATAAATAAGGAAAAAAAATTTAAGCAAGTGTCAAAAATCAAATAAACAAGTATGAAAATGTTGTATTACCAAATTTTAATCAAAAATTCATTTTAAATAGACAATATATTGAATAAAATATAATTTTATATAAAAAGTAAGTTTCACTATCTAAAAAGTGCAAAGTACATATGTTGAAATTTCAATATTTGCAATTGAGTAATGGTTCGTTGTTTGACAATATGTTGGTAAATAATGGCAACTCTCCCTAATGAACATACCTGGTACTTATTATACTATGGTTAAAATTAAATTTATACGAAGCATTTTTTTTTTAAATGCTAAATGTAAATGCCATACAAACTCTAGGACAGCAAGAGCCGAAGAGGAAATTGTGGTTAACAGATGATACATGGAATAAAGTTAAAAAACGAAACAAAATGAAACAGAGAATCAATAACAACGGGAACAACAACGATAACTCCCTAAGACAGGAATATACAAATGTGGCCAAAATGTTCAAACGAGCCGCCCGCAGAGATAAACGTAACTATCTTAATAGCCTTGCCGAACAAGCTGAAGAGGCATCTGCGACCAACAACATGCAGAAGCTCCACCAAATAATAGGCGAACTCACCAATCACAAGGATAAATGTCAACAACCAATTAGGGATAGAAATGGCACTCTACTTACCACCAATGAACAACAGTTGGAAAGATGGAGACAGCATTTCGAAGAAACGAGTAATTCCGTACCACAGAGTTATCATACACCAAACTTTCTTTTGCCAAACAACAACAACACTCTTGCAATTTCCTGCAGCGCACCAACAGTCCGAGAAATTTGAAAAAGCAATAATTAAACAAAAAACCAACAAAGCTGCTGGTGAAGATGGTATGCACGCAGAACTGCTACTAGCTGACCCTCAAATGGCAGCTAATCTTCTTCATCCCCACCTACAACAAGCCTGGCAAGAAGAACATTTCCCTTCTACGTGGAAAAAAGGAGTTATAATAAAAATTCCAAAGAAAGGCGATCTACGTGACTGCGGCAATTGGAGAGGCATAACTCTTCTAAATATGATTTATAAGATAACTGCCAACATAGTACAGAAGCGAATACAGGAAAAAATAGAGGGTAGCCTAAGAGAAGAACAAGCTGGGTTTCGTCCCGACAGAAGCTGCATCGACCAGTCCAACACTCTTCGAATAATCGTCGAACAATGTATTGAATGGCAAACTCCTTTATATATGGTTTTTGTAGATTTAAAAAAAGCTTTTGTCATGATGAACAGATCTGCAATATGGGCGTGTCTTAAAAAGAAAGGTGTTCCCGACAAACTTATCAACATCATTAGAGCGTTATATGATGGTTCTGAAGTTTCAGTCCTCCACAACGGCATCTGTAGCAACACTTTTACAACAAATGCTGGGGTAAAACAAGGTTGCCCTCTTTCGCCACTACTCTTTACTATAGTACTGGACGAAATAATGAGAGAAGTGTGTTCCATCAAGAGAGGGATAACTTGGACATTTAGCAGTCATCTCGAAGATCTTTACTTTGCGGATGATATATGTATGTTTGTTATCATATAAGATCAGTGATATGCAATCAAAGTAAGACCACCTCCAAGAACTAGCAAAGAAAGTTGGCCTAGAAATCAACGTCGCGAAAACAAAGGCTATGAAAATAAATAACAATAGATCACATCATATTTTATTGGCGGAACAAAAGACGACGTAGCCAATCGAATCAACCGAGCAAGAGCAGCATTCGGTAGACTTAACTCGGTCTGGCGCTCAACACAAATATCTAAGAACACCAAACTGAGGATATTTAAAGCGTGTGTCAAATCCATTTTACTTTATGGTTGTGAAACCTGGCTGGTATCAATAGGCACGACCAGGAAACTTCAAGTGTGTGTAAATAAATGTCTTCGTATTATTCATAAAATATTTTGGCCAGCCACTATACGCAACCAAGATCTTTGGCAACTAGCGAACGAAGAAGAAATTGGCAAACAAATAAAAAGAAGAAAATTGAGGTGGATAGGCCACTCTCTGAGAAAAGATTCCACAAATATAACAAGAATGGCACTAAAATAGAATCCCCAAGGTTCTAGAAAACGTGGCCGTCCAAACAACACATGGAGACGATCAGTGAAAAACGAACTTGAACGATGTGGTTTCACGTGGGATTATGCCGCAGTTGCAGCTAGAGACAGATTACGTTAAAGAAATCAACATGTTGAAGCCCTATGCTCCATTGTGGAGTAAAGAAGGACAAAGAGAGAATGTAAATCATATTCAATCCCTTCCATAATTTTTCAGTTAACCTAATACTTGCCCATTAGTAGTAAAAATAATATTTTAAGCCTATTTCTTTTATTACCTTTAAATGTTCTTTCTAATAAGTTTAAACAATAACATCTCGATAACTTTATAAATATAAAATATGCACAACTAAAAATATTCTTATCTGCTGTGCATGTAATAATCAATAATTGTGGAGAAAGCAGCAAAACCAGCGGCACCAATAATACCAGCTTTAGCACCAGCTCTTAAGCCAATCAAACCACCAGTTACAGCACCAGCATATGTACCATTACGCCAATCTGTAACACCACGTTGCTAAAAAAAGCAAATATTGTTATACATAGTATTAAATGTTTTATTTTTTATGTAGACAACAAAGTAAATTTACTTACACTTTCAATGGCACATTCAACAGCCGAAAATACGCAACCAATTAAAGCAAAATTTTTGGCATAGCCGTGTGTGGTGGAACGCATTTCTCTGAAAATTTCACGTGCTGTTTGTTTCTTTTCGTTAGCAAAGGGATCAGCCATACTGGGATTCACAGAAGCACTAAACAAACCAATAGCGGCACCAAGTCCATAACCTGTAGAAATAAAATTATAAATTTAATAATGGAATATGGAAATATTAAAAAATTTCGTTAAAATTAAAAAAAAATATTTTAACAACTAGTGACAATGCTGTGTTAAGCATTTCCGACACATTGACTATAATATGATAATTTTATAAAAAACGATTTGATAACGACTGAATTTTCTTTGAGGCTATTGTTTGACGTAAGGCAAAAAGGACTCATCAAATGCATTTTCAGTTTTTTTATTGGGTTTAACTCAATTTTTTCTATTTCGTTTGGTATTAATAACTTATGTTAGTCCGTTCGGCCCCGCCAAACCTGATTTGTCCCGCTCAGAACCCATTCCCTAATTCTTCCAAAATAAAGCCCATTGGAGGCCTGACCGGTGATGTTGCAGTGACCCGGTACTAGAGATGAGCGATATTTCTGTACCTGTGATTTAATCACTGTTATTGAAAAATCACGAATCACAGTTGTGATTAAATTTGTCAAGTACCAGGTACTTGCTAAGTCGTTCTTTTTGTTACATACAAACATTTATAATATTTCACTGCTTGTGTGGGTAATAGCGCTTTTTGCATGCAGTAACACATAATAGGTGCGTTCGTTTACCCCAAAATTTGCACAAATTTGTGCAAGTTTTTACTGGATTTTACTGAAATGAGTTCGCTTACACAAAAATTTGCAAAAGAGAGCATCTACTGAGAGAGTAAAGTGACAGTTGTAAGCAAAGAGTCTGCAAATTTTTACTGAACAAATTTTTACCAGTAAAAACCAGTAGAAAACAAAAACATATGTTTCATTTAAGTAAACAAACAAAAGTAAGCAAACAAAAAGCATACAATTTGTAATAAAAACATTTAAAAGAACAAAAGCTGAATTAAAAGTGCAACAAAAACCAAAAATATTTATTTTCAACGTGAAAAAAATTAAAGTAGTCAGTATAGTTATTTATCAGTTTTCTAACATCTGTGCTTTTTAAAAGTAAATCAAATTTAAAAAAATTCGTCCCCATTTGCAAAATTCACGGCAACGTTATTTCTATATTCTTCATCTATAAGTTAAAAGATACATATTAAAAATGTAGTATATATTAATATGTACATATGTACATCCTTAACAATTTTACTTACCACTTTGTACCTTCCCAAATGTTCCGGGAGAGCATGAAATATTAAGTTTTCTTTTTTTGGCATCCATGGTAAAATTTGTGTTAATTGTTCAATATTACTTATTTTTGTTTTTGTTTACATTAATATTTTAGAGATGTAAAGCTAATGAATATATGATTACTTCTTATTGAATATTATTGAGGGTACCAAATATCAAAAATCAAATATTGATGTAGTTTCGTATGTAATTCAACTAGAAACAAAATTAAAAGTCATGTACAAAATAAACAAGTCTTAAAACTTGCACAGAAGCTCATTTAATAAATAAATTTGCTACGAATTTATAATCATTACAATGCATTTAATCAAGTACCAAAAACATTATGTACTGGGTAATCTAAACAACACATATTTTACAACACTAAGCTTTTTAGCGATCAGCTGTTTGAATTAACCTGCAAGTTTTTGCAATTTTTCCGTTCGTTTACTTTTTTGTGCAAGAGCCATTTTTGAGAGTAAAATTTTCACATTGCCCAAAATTTACTCAACTACTGGATTTTACTGGAAAAGTAAACAAACGCACCTAATCTTGCTATTTTTTTATTGACAGTAAGAAAACCACAATGTGTTTGTACATGATAAAAATACCTTGTTAAAAGAACTTTATTTGTAAAAATACATGTACTAGTTCATATCTTGTTGTTTTTTTTAGGTTCTGAATCTATTCACTTGATTCGTGCAATAAAAAATTAAACATTTACTAGAAAATATAGTATACTTGTTTCATTTTATGATAACTATAATGAACTGAAAACTAACAAACCGTGATCACAATCACAGTTTTAAAGAACAGTGATTTTTAAATCACATTCACTAATCACGATGTTCCTTAAAAATCACGGTATCGCTCATCTCTGCCCGGTACCCAGCAGAGCCTCACAACATAATACCCTAAGATTTCCCCTAGAGCCCTCCTGCAATCGTCCACTAGCCTGGAGTTTACATAACAGCACATCAAGGCCCTAAGAGCCGCCTGGCTCTTAGCCCTTGGCAATGTGAGTTCCTACCAATTCCATGGCCCTGAGAATCCCCAGAACCTCCGCCTGAAATACACTTCAGTCATCGGTAAGTATATTTGACCTCCGAATGTCCTGATCCTCAATGTAGACCACACCCTTCATCTTCGAGCCATCAGTGAAAATAGCAAATCCCCTATACAATCTGCCCTGGCCTGCTCAGCCCTCCCTAGAAGGCAATCTTGCAAACGCCCAAAATCGACCCTAGTGCACAAATAATCCGTAGAGCCAAGCGAGCCCAGGTGATAACCACCAGTACTTATTTCACCCAAGATCCGCGAGTGACCCTCCTATTAATAACTTAAATCTAAGACAAATGTTTCCAATCGTAATCATTTGCTCTTAAGGCAATAAGTCAATTAAATAAGGCAATTCAATTATTTTCAATTTAGGATTACGAAAAACCACAGTTTCTGGCTCAACCCCTTTTGCCTAACTTTAAAGATTTATAAGAATATTTTCCTAGTGCGAAATGTTTTGTAAAATTTATGCTAATTGGTTAAACGATTTGATTAATTTCCAATTTCAAACAAATTGCATTGAAAATTGTATGCACATACAAACTAATCTTCTATAGCGTGAATGACCCATATTCATCCAAAAATTAAAAAAAAAATATAGATTACAGCCAGTAATGCAAAAAAAATAATTCTAGAGATTTTCACCAATATTAATAAAAAATATTTTTAATTAATAAAAGGTTTATTAAACAAATTTTCATACAAAATTCGTTTCATAAACCTGCTATAAATCTTAAATATTTTTTATGAATATTAGGGTTTGTATAGAAAGTTAATTTAGAATTTTTATTTTTATAAAGCAAATTTCGGCCAAACGTATTTATTGATTATAAAAATTTGAAGTAGTCGAATGTTTGATTTGCTAAATAATTTATTTTTTAAATTTTGTGGTATGTAAAGTGCTGACTGCAATTATGTAATAATTTTTTTTATAATTGTTTACCTGGGTAAAATTATTTAAGCTTTAGTATATGTAATAACGAAAGCCCGTCACGTTCTTTAATTTTTTTTTGGAAATTTTTTGCATTTTATTAAATAAAATATATTAATAGACTTAAGCCTCTAGTACACGGAATGTAAAAAGCCACATGCGCATGTGGTTCTGACGTAATTTTGACGTCAATGCAAAGCCACAATAAGCATTGCGTGTTGTGTGATGACGTCAAAATTACGTCAGAACCACATGCGCATGTGGCTTTTTACATGCCGTGTACTAGAGGCTTTACGTAATAAGAAAAATACATAAATTAATATAACCAAACTTTTCGTTACATATCGTTGTGTTTCTTCCTTAACCACGCACGCGCCAACAACTCTTTTCTTGGAAAACGAAAAAAAAAACTTTTTCAGAAAACTATAAAAACACATTTTTTACATAACTCTGCTTTGCGACACTCTAAAGGGTGTAGTAAAAGTTTTTGAAAAATTTTTTACAAGTTACTGAAGACAAATTTGTCGATTAAGGGCCATTATTACAACCTACTGATAAGGTTCCTCATAGTTCCTCATAAAACAAGAGCTATCGTGAACAGTGATGCCAGAAGTAGAGATTTATCCGCATTTTGCAGATTTTATACCACAAAATTGCCAAAATGCAGATTTGACGATGTTTGGCTTCAGCTTGCTGGTTTTTCCAGTGAAAAGTTCTTTATTTGTCTCTTATGTTTGATGAATTTCCACTTCTTGCATTGAAAAATGAAAAATATCAACTATTAATAAATATTAAAAGAAAGACATAAAGAATAAAAGAAATAGTTCAACTATGATGTCGAACCGTTTGGAAATGGATTCATTAGTAGGAATTTTATTCACAAAATAATTAAATTATTTGTCTTAATATCGCCATGTCATCTGATATTTACATGAAATAATATGCATACGTACGTAGAAATTCATATGTTCTTATGTATGAATATCTTTAATAATTAATGTTGTTAGTCTTATTCGACCTTTCTTTTTTTATAATTATTTTTTATTGTTTATTTTTTTCTATCTATATTTCGCTTATCTTTGGTTATCATCGTCAGGAAATTAAAACCCTAATCATGTAAAACGCAACGCCAAAGAGAACTGAGAACTGATAGCGCGAAAATTGTTCACGGGAGTTTCACGATAGCATTTTTCCCTTCGAGAGGAATAAATATTTCATGCGAACAAAAATTTCACTTGTTATTCACGATAGGGATGAATAATTAAATATTAATAATAATTAATTTTATGCCAAATATAAAAAAATTGAGTTACATGCAAGAATCAACTGGTAATACCAATATAAACCGCTCGACAAAAATTCAGACTTGTATAATGATCCCAAGACGGTTTGTACCAAAAACCAAAAATATTATGTATGATAGTTTAATTGCTTGATAGTTTAATTGCCTGCTTTTAGAATACGACGCAATGCTCTTTCGTTTAACTTTTTTTTTTGTTGTTTTAAATGTAAGTAAAACGAACGAGTTTTGCGCTTGTATTGTAAAGACAGGCAGTAAGTAAATAAAATGTGAAGCAATAAACTTTTAATTTAATCTTTTACATTACAAAAATGTGATTAATCCTTACTCAGCCTGTGTAATTAAATTTAGATAGATATATTTAATGAAAAAATATACAAAAATTATCAGAAATGATCTGAAAATCGTTTTCGAGAGCAATTAAAATCGAACAAAAAGTGTTGAAAGTTCAAAAAAAATATTTCCTTTTTTATACCTCATACTTCGAGGACCACTTATATTTACAGGAACTAATTTTAAATTCAGGAAAGGCTAAATTTATAGAATAATAATAAAAATGCGCATAAAAACTAGCTTTGCCACAACAATAAATTTCAGTGTTTTTATCAAAAATAAAAATTGGGAGTTTAGCACGTCATTAATAAATGAATTAATTAATAATAAATTTTGTGTTCCCGAAAATAACTTTTGATAATAAATTTGCATGTGCCCGGCAAATAAAAAACTGAAATGGCAAGTTGCTTTATTTCGCAATTTGTTTTTTTTTTTTTTTCTTATTATCCTCTTACAACTACAACTCGTGTTGGAAAAAAATAGCCAATTGTAGGGGAATGTAAGAAAGATAAATTTATTGTTGTGGCTTTGTTGAAACTTTGATATTGTTACAAGTAAGACCTGAGTGTTTATAATTTTATTAACAATCTCCTTCGATTTCAATTTCCAGAACTTGGCCGTATATTTTGATGTGAATTGTTATATTTTTTTCTAAATAAACTACATAAAATTTACTAAACGTGTTTTGAAGATTTTTGAAGAGTTTAAAATCTAGACGCAGATTTTGAAGATATTGTGATGAAAAATTATGGTTTTTTGCTGATCTTACCTCTAAAAGTTTTGGCAACACTGATCGCGAACGATAAAGTAACCATTAAGTTTTCTCCATGTAATTTACTTTATACTGTGTCAACATTACAGTAGATAAGGACTATTTTCGATATTAAAAATACCTAGTTGCAAAAACTTACTTTTGTTTTTTCTTTCTTTAATTGAAAGCAGAAGAAGTAATTTTTTTTATTTTTAATGGTAAATTGTTTTATTTTTTGTGTTAAATTATGTTTGTTGAAAAAGTTGGAATAATTAATTTTAACATAAAACTGTCATTAAAGCTACCATATCTTCAGCAGAAAATATATCAGCTTCAAATTCTTAAAGTTCACTTGTAAAGTTACCATGATATTAAACCTGCTGGTAGCTTATTAGTCACTAGCGTCCGACCTATTAGTCGGCTTCGGTATTGTCCAAAAATTGCTAGTCGGTTAATAATCGGTGTTCGGCATTATTTAGGCCGATTTTTGCCGAACTTTTTGTGGTCAATTATATTGTTTCTAAAAAAGGTAAACAAGCAAGCAATATCGAAAGAAGAAAAAAGAGAAAAACAAATTAAAGTTCCTTTATGGGAAAGGCAGCACTTAATTACTCACATTGAAGTTGAAGAAAATAATGAAAAGATTCTCGAAAAGGAATTACGTATTTATGTTTACTAGTATGGGCCAGCAGTCGATACAATCGACTGCAATCTAGAAATAAATTATTTGTACAGTTATTTCTAATATTAACCATTCAAACGTCTAGGTTAAAACTTTATTAAAAATATGTATTTATTTAATGTTAAAAACATATCGCACTTGATCATAAGATGGTATTAATTCAAAATTTAAAAATTCTCAATAGAGCAAACAATTTTTAATTTTATATTAAAGGCATATGAAATTTAGTGCCGATTTTTCTAAAAAAGTGAAAAAAAAATTTTTTTAGTTAATAGCTTTTTTATTATTAAGTACGATATATGATTAAAAAATTGACATCAATTTATATTTAATATTTATTTTTACATATGTATATATTTTAAAATAGTTGATTAAGATTACTTAATGAAAAAAATACATATCGCACTTATTCCTCGAAACAGAGTCAACTCAAAATTTATAAATTTTCAGCAGAGACAAAAAACTTTTTTTTAATATTTATTCTTATATTACAAATGGGGATAAAACTGCATTTTTTTTTTTAGGCAAAATACTAAAGTAATAGATCTAAGATTTTAACAGTGGGTAGATATGGCCACTGTTTATCGTTTTATTGCAAAAAGTGCGATATGTATATATAACAAGTTCCCTAATCTCAATGTTAATAACAAAGCCTTTTATATATTTTCCATTTATATTTATTTTGTTGATGAATTATGTTGTTATAAACTCTCTATAGACTATATTTTTAGAAAATACATCTTTATCATATAATAAATAACCCTGATCGGTAGTGTCTGTTATATAAAATCGCACTCCAGATTCATATGGGCTGAAAAAATATAATGAAAATTTTGAAAATCACTGTTAACGCTAAAACTAATTACACTGATGTATTGAAATTTATTCTAATTCATTTTTAGTTATACCAGAAATCAGTCTTCAGAAATTTGGGATGATTGGTCCATCATTTGCCAATACAAATTAGCATCCTAAAAATCATTTTGGTTCGGCTAAAACTGTTATGAATCATGATATTTTACTCAAGCCAGTTCTAAGTTCTAACAAGAAATGCATAAAGCTTTCTTATTGTCGATCAATAATTTAATATAGGTCTAAACCGTTACCAATTTTAATGCTGACGTTCGTTTTTTTGAAGCTTAGAGAATAATATATGTGTTTATCATATAGAGCCCACTCCTGTCCGTGGAGGGTATCAAAGATTCGGCACAGCCGAATATAGCGCTCTAACTTGTTTATTTCTTATTTTCTACTGTTCTCGAATTTAAGGAATAGCAGAGAACTCTGCATGTTGTTGATCTTTTTGCTATGTAAACACAAAAACAAAGCATACTGCTCTATTATGCGTTGACATTTTTTTTATTTTGCTCACACGTACACGAGTTTTTTCTAGGTATTAGTAACACTTTCTAGCGCATATTACTCGTAAAATACTGAACCGATTTCAATAAAATGTACTTTGTGCACATCTGAAAAAAATATCTTTCGAATGATGTATCATTTGTTAAAACCCAATGTGATCACAATCACAGCTTTAAGGAGCAGTGATTTGTAAATCACGTTCACTGATCACGGTGTTCTTTAAAAATCACGGGATCGCTCATCTCTAACTTGTGTACTCTTATTTCCACTCTCTTATTTAGCCTACAAAGTAACGATATACATTAATAATAAGGGTTTGATGATATCGCTCAAAAGTCTTGCAAAATGTGCAAACTGTGCATATTTACGCCCTCGCAAATGAACTGCCAAAATTGTATGAGAATTCATTTACACAAACTTCGTAAACTTGCCTAACAATTTTGCCTCGTAAACTGTGCTGTTCAATTGTGCATTTCTACCATAGTAACGGGAAGGGTACTAAATATTGATTTAAATCAGCGGTGCACTATCACTAAATAAAACTGCAAAAAAATTAGTTTGCATTCGTTTTTTACCAGCTTTAGTGATGATTGCTATTTTTTTTAACTACCACTAAAAAAAATTAGTGATATTGCAAACTGTTTCACTATCACTAAACGAAGATTGAATGCAAAAATCTGCACTCAATTCAAATAGTGCAAAATTTTTGATTTGCAATCAAAAAAGCTGCATATAAACAGACTCTCACTTAAATTTGAAAAATGTAATTTTGTATGAGCATAATTTTTGATTGTTGTTTGATATGCATAAGAAAGGAAATTAAACAACATGTCAAAAATGTGCCAATAACAGAACGTCTCATGGCTTTAATCATGAAAAAACAAGTTATTTGTTTGTAAATTTAGTGCAAAATTTTAAGTTGCACCCAAATGAGTGAAGAGCAAAAAAGTTCCAATAAACTGATTATTGCTTTTTCATAAATCAAAAAAAATTTTTTTTTTTTTGAGTGCAAAATCTATTTGTCACTCTATCACTCATGTTAAGTGAGGCTGCTAATTTTGAAATCATCACTCAACATCAACAAAATGATTGCAATAATTTTGCACTACCACTAACTGTGAGTTGAAACGGCAAAATGAGTGCCTACCCTCTATGATTTCAACAAACAAATTTTTTAATGCTTACCGTCGTTTTCTGTGAAAATTCAAGTGCTTATAAATCAAAAACATTAAATTTTGCAATAATTTGAGCAAATTAGTCTTTTGGCGTTCTTTATGCATTTTTTAAAACAAATTTCACATTTTAATCGCAAATTTCAACTTTTATTTTTATAATTTTTATTTTTTTTAAATTTTTTTTCTATTGTTTAAAATTACACAAAAATTAAAAATGAAACGAGTCTCGCAAGTTTGCCCATTTGCACAAATGGCAATTTTAAGCGATGTCATGAAAACGCTTAATATAATATCGAATTTCTTTCTGTAAAAAAAAACTAAGTAAGTTATATATATATTTTTTTGGGTATTTTTATGTACAGTTTTTTCAAGTGAGAATTTGTATAATTTACGACCAATTTCACCAAGTTCAGTTATAATTAACTATCAGTTATAGCTGCCAAAAACATATTGTTAACTGGAAGTTAAAGTAATAGTTAGTTTTAACTGCACGTAGTGAAATTGGCCGTTAGATAAGTTTCAAATGTGATATAACCCTTATTTTTATGGTTTAAAAAGATAGATGCGGTGACAAAAAGTACCAAAATAAAGGTTTTACCCGTTTCCTCCGTAAAAGGGCTGAATTTCGAAAAATTAACAGACACTTGTCCGCTTATTTTTCTAAAGAACAACGATAGGTATGTCATTTTTTGTATATCTTTAAGTTTTGGAAATATAAGGTACCAGGTTTTACCTTTTTTACCCCCTTAACATTTTAATTTCTAAAATCCCATCTTAGTGGATCGATTTGGGGAGAGATCAACCCTGGTCCAAATGTCAAGTTTTTAGCTTCAGGCCTTTAGGCTATACGATGATGAATCAGTCAGCCAGTCAGTCAGTCAGTAACGTTACAATTTTATATATTCGCAATATACCTGGATTTCTGATAAATGATAAAAATTTAAAATTTTTGTTCTTTTAATTTTTTTTATGAATTTTGAAAAACAAATTTCTAAATTACTGGCGCTAATTTTGAAAATAAGGAAAATATAATCTATTATTATACTCAAAGAAAATTTTTTCTAATCATTTTGTATATGATAAAAATCGCCCAAATCGTTCTGAACTTACGATAAAATTTATTAGCATAACCTCCTTATTTCTGACGCATAGTCAGGCCCCTAAAAAACTAGACACGAAACTGAAAACGGATTTGAATTTAGCCAATATAAGTATAATATTTATATTTTTACAATATAATTAATAAAACTTGGTTTTCTTACATTTGATTTAGTTTTTTAATAAAATTTTATATGGCGCTTTTTGATTAGATATAGTTCACAACCCTGTTGGGAAGATGATCATATAAAGTGTAGAAAATGTGAAAAATAATTAATTGTTAACTTTTTTTTTAAGCTTAGAGCACATTTTCGTCTTGCAAACACTTGTCCGATAATGCGATGGAGGGCAAAACTGCAGCTTACGGGGTACAAAAAAATGCCACCCGGTTCAAAATAATAAAAAAAAAATACCAAGATTAAGCATTAAGGCCTGTGGTTCCCGTTGTATCCAAAAAACCACCCAGTTGACTTAGTGATACGTGTGGGTACTCAAATTAAAGATAATTGTGTAACAAATAATAACAGTTAGCGCGGGCGGGACTTCTGGGGCCCTCCTGGGGCCAAAAACTGCCCTATACATTTATGTCTATGTGTGGGTACTCAAATTAAAGGAACTTTGCTCACGATTGTATATATTCTGTTAATTTGTTTAAAATTTTAAATCTTTTTTAACTAAAGCTTCTCCGCATATCCGGCTTTCGGCAGGGCGAAAGGATTTTCTACTCTATGGTAAAACAAACACCGGCTTCGCTAACTAAAGCTTCTCTGAATCTAAAAAATACTTCAATTAACAAAGAGGGGAAAACAATGAACTTATACAAAAACAAAATACACATTTGCAATCGTGAGCAAATTACCTTTGATTTGAGTACCCGCACATAGATATAAGTGGGGTGGAGGCACTTTTTTGCCCCAGAAGTCCCGCACGCCCTAAATTTCAGCATTTTAATTTTTGTTACTCGATTATCTTTAATTTGAGTACTCACACATAGCACTAAGTGGACGGGGCGGTTTTTTGGATCCAGGGGACCCACAGTACTCATCCCCCTTAATGCTTAATTTTGGTTTTTTTTTTCTTTTTAATTCTGAATCGGGTCATATTTTTTTTTAATTTTGGCCCGTAAGCTGTAGTTTAGCCCGATGGAGTCACTCTTCATATATGTTGGTATAAAGTGCATACATATATTCCTAATTGTATTATAAATAAACAAAACAAAAAACATTTGAATGTGAATTTTGAACATATTGTAAGTACATATGTATGTATTCACAAAACTTTTATTTTATTATGTATTCGAATTCCCTAAACTTTTATTCACCGCACCTCTACTGTTGACATGAAATTTTTGACTGTTACTCAAGTTCGATCGTGTGTACCCCCCTTTAGTCACATAACCCAACATAACACTCACCCATCACGCAGGCTGTAAACGATTTAAAACCACAACTTTCCACAGCCTTTTCAATCATTTTTTCTTCATCAGTTTTAATTTGTACAGGTCCATTGCTTTTAGGTATCACAATATTCTCACGGTATCTATTAAAATATAAATTTTTAGAAATATTTCTAAAACATTCTTCAAAAAACAAACGAACTGACCTGTATAAATTACCTACGAAATGTTGTGCCATATAATCCATGTCAGGATTTTCAAAAAACACTGTTTTCTTATTGTTATCTTTGGAGGGAGGGTGAGTAAAATCCATTTTAGCTAAATTTTATTCTATATTTTGCAATTTTAATTAAGAATTTAGCAAAAATTAATGTTTAAAATTAAATAAGATTTTTTCGTTTACTCCATATGGCATAAGCAGCTGTGTTTATAAAATAAAGATCGAAGTTGCCAGATTTATAAAATTCTTTGCATTAACCCTGCATGTTTTATACCCCGCACACAAGAGCAATTTGTGATATATTAATACTAGAAAAAACAACGGCGAAATAACTACGGGTACGTTCGTAACTCCACGTCTCCATGCGCTACCGATTTGAACAAGACATGAACATAACGCCGGCAGAGCAACGGTATTAATTTGGGCTTAAATCTAGTTTACCGACGCAGCTCCAAATAAAAAAAAGTACCTAGGGTGATAGAAAATGGAAAAATAAGAAGAAAAAATATAATAAGAAAGTTTTCATATAAAAATGTGATTTTGCACTACATTTCCAAATGTATATGGCTAGTATTGGTGTTATTGCAAAGCTTTTCTCTAGATCTTTCTGGACATACAGAATTTATTTGAATATTTTTAGTTTATTAAGAAGTGGGAATCTTTAGTGAGCGAAGCCGGTATTAGTTATACCATAGGGGAGAAAATCCTTGCGCCCGGCCGAAGGCCGTCTATGCAAGGAAGCTTTAGTAAGCGAAACCGAGCTGGCTATGCAAAGTTTTTTTTGCGATGCTAGTGTTAGTTATTTTATTTGTATTCCACTTTTATTTTAATAAGCTACAATCTTTCCACTTCCGCAACATTTCGACGTAAAATGAAAAAAAATGTGATGTGAGCTAAAAAGTTTAAAATTTTGAAATAAATTATGTATATTTAGAAAAATCTGTTCAAGAGCTTTAAAATGATACCAATATTGGCCATATACCTTTAGAATTGTAGTAAAAATCGCATATTTATATGAAAACTTTAAACGTCCATAACTCAAAAACTAAGCGTTTGCGCCAACTTTTTTATTTAATTTTTTCTTCTTATTTTTCCATTTTCTATCACCCTAGGTACTTTTTTTTATTTGGAGCTGCGTCGGTACACTAGATTTGTTCCTTAATTTGTTCATGTTCTTGTATGTGGCGAATACGTTTTGATGTTCATGTCTGATTTGCCACATTTTTTTGTTGTTGTGCGTTTGGTTGCAGACATTTTCGTGCAAATTGGGATCTCGAGGTTTCCCAAAGTAGAGTAAAGAAACAGATCTTGTATTTTTTTGTAGTGTCTTAAAAGTAAACAATTAATTGTTTTCTAACTTTTTTGTTTTGTACCATTTAAAAAACAATTCTATATTAAATGGCCATTCAATTTGAGAGCTTGTGTTAAAAGATAATTGCCCCGGCAATGTATTATAAAATTTATTGCTAAGCATTTTTTCTAACACATATTTATGCAGGCAGACTTTAAGTGCTGGTTCACACTCTTCAACTTTTAATTGTCGTCTTGAGTTTTATCTTATTTCTTTTTTTCCCTTCTCTCCTAGAAGCTCAAGACTTGAAGGCTAAAACTTGAAGAGTGTGAACCAACATTAACATCTTGTGTTTGCAATAGAATTTCATCACAGTTTTCACTGTAATAATTGCCAAGCTTATTGCCCGTGTGATCTGGGGATTAATTTTTTAAAAAAATAATAATAAATTCTTTTATATTAAATAATTTGTTAATAAAAATTTTTATTTAATATTATTTCGCATTAGTTTCTTTTATACAAACTTTGTTTTATCACAAAATTACATTGATATTCACTTAAATCAATTTCATTTAATCAAGGTTGTTTTTAATTTAAATACTTTTTTTACATTATACATCGTTTAGTCGTCTGCTTAAAATATATATAATTTATTTTGTAATATTAGGGGTTTGAAGAATTTTAATTTAATCATTAATTAAAGGTATATATTAATAATAAAATAACACAAAATCCAATAACAGCTCCCAATATTAAAGCATCACGTTTCTTTTTAATATTAATTCGTTGAACTAAACTGTAAAAGGCGCAAAGAATTAAATATTATATTTTTAATAAAAAAAAAGCCTGTCAAACAATTATATTCAAAATATATTTGATTAAGTATTTCCAAAATCGACTTTTATATGATATGAATTCTTAAAAGTAATTTCCGTTCAAAAAATTACTTCGTTTTTCGAAAATCTTTTGACACAAAAATTGAAGCAAAGCCGCGAATAACGTTGTAAGTTACAAAATTATTATTTTTCAGAAGAGCAAAAAAACGTTAACAGGCAGGATTTTTTATTTTTTTTTTTTTTTTAGAAGATCAAAAATTATAACAATAAAAACTTTAATGCAAAATATCAAGAAATTTTAATTTTAAATTACATGCAAATTTACAGTATATATATTTTTTTTTTTTTTGTGGAAAAACGTTTCATATCCACAATCGCGATGTCATTTAAAACGTTTTTCCACTACGCAAGCTGCTTTTAAAACGTTATTTCACGTTGCAAAACCAGTTTGTTTGTATAATTTTGTTAGTAACTTACAAAGTTACTGGCTGACTCTTTGTATCGCATTTTGACGGATTAAAGGCACATAATTTTGGGTGATTTGATGTTTAAACAGTGTAAGAGAGTAATGTTAACGGTAATATGCAAAAAAACAGATTTTGCAAAAAGTGGCTTTTACAACGTTATTCGCGGCTTTTCTTCAATTACAGAACCGATTGATTAATGTAATCTATGCTATACAAAATTTTAAAAAATAATTAGATTTTTATTTGTTCTTTATTTAATTGGAATACAATTGTGACAGTACCAAGTGATTTTTACCTGGAAATTAAAGGAAACCTATTTGAAATATCGTTTAAACGTGTCTGAATGCGTTTGAATGCCTGTCGTTGTGAGAGTAAATGTTCCCTTGTCTCAATTGCAATATTAATTTGATCATTTACCATGCTACTGGAACTAAAAATATACAATTTATTGAAAATTATTAAAGGACCTAACATAAATTAAAAAAATTGCTTTTTCTTCGACTTTTTCATTCGACAAAAACAAACTCGCGCATTTACTTCTGATTCATTAAATGTAAACAGTGGAAGATGCGAAAATCCTTTGTATTACAAGCTGGAGGCAGCACGTGCACGACTAACAATATGTAGGTTGTTGAGAGTATTATTATTATTGTTTTTAAAAAGATTTGTGCTCGTTCTTTTTTTCAAGTTTATTTATAAGAAATGTTAAAGTTTAGATTAAATATACAAACAATTTATATCCTAGAGATCTCAGTAAAACTAGGTTTAGTTAATCTGAAAACAGATTTGTGCCGGCATTACAAAGTTTGTATACAAAATTTCGCCGGAACAGCTTAAATTTGTTTAAAATGTTGGTCTTTAATGAAATAATTAAAAAAAAATCACATGTCACCGGGAAAATCCGAGTTTCAGAGTACGTTAAACTAAGTTAAAACTTAACCCACATCTTAAAACCCCGACCTTAGTAAAACACAGTAAACCGTCCCTAACTATTAAATAACTTATTTATTCAATATTCACATTCGCATATAAAAATCCAATTTCATAAAAAGAAAAATTAAGCAAAACTTTATCTCAATATTGCAAAAAAAAAAACTTTGTTCAAGGGGTAAAAAGGTTATTTTCTTAATATCAATATGAATCATGGTAGTTTTTTCGACAATGAACATTATATGACATCTATGATCTATTACTAGCCTATTACTACAATTTACCTCCGTTTTTATATTAATGCAAATAACACAAGTTACATTTTGTTCGGTTTGGCCTTATATAGGTGAAATGTCCAATTATTCCCATTAAATTTTGTAAAAAAAAATTATTTCTATGTATTTTAATAAGAAAAATCGAAAAATTTTCCAATTTTCATCAAATCATACCTATTTAAAGATGCTACTTCTGCTTTTCCCATTGCTTAAAGAAACGGATGACAGAATAGTAAAAGACAATTTTTCCCAACTTACCTATTAATATGACCACTTTCTTTTAAATACATATCGCGTCTACTCAAACCCGATATTGAAGGGCTGTTTGTTGATAAGCCGGAACCTCTCAAAAGCTCCTCTCGTTCCAAGCGCATAGTGTGATTGGCAGAGATTTTATTGAATTCTTGACGATAGCCCTGCAATATTTCGCGATGACGTTGCAATGTATGCATTGCTGCAGCACCAGTTGTAGGAAGCTCAGCCATTGTTTCATTAATAGTTGAAAGCTAACGCAAAACAAACATACACATCCAAACACATAACGAAGTACATATGTATGTACATAAAATAATATAAATTAGTTTCTTTATTAAATTGAAAATTTTTATCAACCTTATCTAGCATTTGGGTAATTTCCTCTGACAATGAGTCGAACACATGTTCACCCAGCAATGGTGATGTGTCAGCATTTGAACTGTGACCCATAGAAGTTGAACTACTTCCAGCTCCTATTTTACTAAAAGCCACCAATTTTAAGTCAATTTCATTTTCCAAAAGACGCGCTTGTTTGCGCAGCGCTAAAAAATTAATGTTTTATTTACGTTTTATAACTATTTTTTAAATTACCATCATAGTTAGAAACTACCATTTTTGATAAATAACTATTATTCACTTTTTTTAATTGCAAAATAAAAAACAATTGTTTGCATACGAATCACTTTGACATCCTTGTTAGTAAAATCGATCAATTTATGTTATCGATAGCGGCATACTGAGTAATGATGATTTAGCGATTTATTTGTAAAACCCCATCTTCACGAGAAATTAATTAATAACATTTATGTCAAATTTTTAGGACAGCACAGAAAAAATTAAAAATTGTCTCTAATCACCTAAATTCATAGAACTAGTGTTTGCCCACTGGCCGAAATTCGACCATAATTATTTATGCGAATATGAAGAAATCATACATATAAGTAAAAATGAATTTACATATTTCGAGCATTTGTTTTTTATTCATCTTAGTGGGTCGGTTTGGCGAGGGACCAGCCTCCAGTCTATATGTTCGCTTCTACTTACATTGAAATAATATAAAAAAAATCAGAAATTACCAGTTAAAAAACCAAAAAGGGCAAAAAAGTCTTCTCTTAGATAAAGTTTCTCAATCACTCTGCATGTTTAATTTTATGTTTCTACGTTCAATATTATAGAAAATTCAAAAATTACCACATGCAGCACGGAAAAGAAAAAGAAATTTATATCCCGTATTTTCTCTTTTTGATGATTTTTTTCTCCGCATAAAAGTACCAAAAAGTTCAATATTGTAGTGGAACTCCATAATTTAATACGAATGTGTCAATACATAAAGAAAAATATATTGTAAAAAAGTGCCAAAAATAGGTACGATTTTCACACCTAAAACGTTCGAATTTCGTAAAAGTACCATATTCATATTTATATTTTTAGATAAGTTACGAATTTGGTATAATCTTAATTTCTATGTTTGTTGGTTTAAAAGTTAAATGGGGTAACAAAAAAAGTTGTAAAATACAGGTTATACCCGTTTAGTAACCAAAAGGGCCGAATTTTAAAAAAGTCCTCTTATTTTTCTAAAGCACAACGATAAGTATTACAGCCTGTTCCTCGATTTCGAACGTTAACGTTCGCATAGAAAATTACATTTAAAATAAACCCAAATTTTAGAATTTTGTTTTTGTTTTAAATATAATTTTCTATGCGAACGTTGATGTTCTAAATCGTTAATCACTTATTTTTACCCTTTTTACCCCACAGATTTTAATGAAATATATATTGTGCACAACTGTACGTAAATACCACTCATATGGTGTTTTTGTTTAAATCGGTTGGCAAACAGAGTACCAATGTGTTCTTAACTGTTTTGCCTTTGCCTATTTATATATAGATTAAGCAAACAAATTGTTGATTTTGCACCTATTAGAAAAATGATTACTAACAGTTTTAAAAATTTTAAATTGTATTTTTTTTTTTCAATAAATGATATTTTTAATTTAAATTGAAAAAAAATGATCAAAAAACAATGTGTAAATTGATTTAATCAAATATAGCTCAGGTTCTGACAATTCCCAACAACAATTCTTCAAGTTTAAATTATTTTATTTTAGACGAAACAAATCAATTAAAATTTTTTGTTATTTAATTAAAAATTTATTTCAAAACAAATTAAATGTTAATTATTTAAATTAAAATACTTTTAAAACAATTTTTTTAATTGATAAAAAAACTACTGATCATTTTATTCTGTGAGTATTTGTAATCAGAAGGTCTGCTCGAAACGCCTGCTGATTTTTTGTAGAGTTGTGTTTTTAATCACAATACATAGGCACAAATGGGCAAAATGTCAAAAGTTGCTTACATTTTTTATTATATTTTTTTTAATATTCTTCTTTATTTTAAGAAATCGTTTTTCTTATTGTTAAAATAAAAATAAAATATAATAATTGTGAATAAAAATTTTAAATAACCATAATAATAAAAAAAGTGTAATAACATTAAAATGCGCTATTGTGCAGTGTGTAAAAATATTTTAAAAGTGGATGCGGTACGTTATTTTCAGTGCCAAAAGACTCAGTGGAAAGTTCAAAATGGGGTAAAATTTTTTACAGGAATTTGGCCCTATCATTGTACACCAAAATTCCGGTTGACAATTTTCATTAAACAAAATAAATAATGATAAAAACAAAACACATTTTTCTTAACAGGTGACAAGTTTTTGACATTTTTACCATTTGTATACACAAACAAAACTCGTGCTGTTTTTTCTATTGTTGCATTGGTGTAGTTGTCCGCAGAGCTACTAATTGGGCCTAAATCCTATTCGCTATGTCGATTTGTCTTATTGAAAATGTATTTGAAATAGAATTTTCATGTTTAAAAAAACGCTTGCCGCCCTTGTTTAGGTAGCTCAGTATGTGATATTGTACCCACTTTGCCAAGTTATACACAATGAAAACTAAAATTGAATTTAAATGTTCCAGCTTGGTGAATTAACCGCCTGCTCAACGATTTCGAACGTTAACGTTCGCATAGAAAATAACATTTAAAACAAAAACAAATTTTATAATTTTGTTGCTGTTTTAAGTGTAATTTTCTATGCGAACGTTAACGTTCGAAATCGATGAACTGGCAGTAAGTTTCATTTAAGTATATAGTGAAGAACAAAATCTTGTACCTATATAAAACGATTTAAAATATAAATGTATTGGTGGTATAGGAGGGGGAGACGGATACACACATACAAAGTATTTATTATTTTTTTATATCTGAAGAACTACATTAGGGAGGCACATTAAATTTGATGTGCTTAATTCTTAGAACAAACTGCATGTTCCAACAAAATCTTGGGTTATAGAAGGGGGAGACGGATACCCCCATACAAAAAATTGTTAATTAATTAACGTGATTTTTTTAATCACGCACGCTTTCGCTGAATTGCCATTGAATGAGTTCGGATACGAATTACTCAAAAATAGATTTTTTACTAGACATAAGTTAATTCGTGAGTGCTCGAGAATTTATTTTTATGTTAAAGCACACTATTTCAAATCATAATATATAAATATAACCACGGTCACGTGTGACTCACGCTTAATAGATCACGACGTCTACACATCTCCATGGTGGAATAAGTAGATGGCAGCGCAACGGCAACAAATACAACATTACAACAAAAATGAAAAATAAGTCTCCTTATACGTCAAAAACTATATTAAACTAAAATCAAATTTTGCCACCGAACGCAATGAAATAAATTAATTTTTAGCCAATTTTAATTTCACTATGGTTACTATCTTATTTAATTTTAATTTAAATAATCAAAAACTTTAATACAATACAATAATCACAGCACAAAACGTGGACTTTTTGCAAACATAAACAACATAAGACTAGACAAACAATACAAGAGCAAAAAATCGTCATCTGGCGTAGTAATGCCACCTGTTTATTTCATCATGGTGTAGACTCTTCATGTTCATATTTCGTTCATGTGCTGCAATCGTTGGCTAAACATATGTATTATGGTACCCACACACGATGCAACATTTGTCGAAACACCACAGACGATGACACTTAAAACGAAATTCAGTATTGCGCGTTTTTTGAATATACTACTACAAAACACAAAAAAAAATTAATTTTATTCAAAAAAAAAAAAAATTATATTCATATGTAATTGTTTTCCAACTCTCACAATTTGCAATTGTTGCCATTTTGCGATTTCTTTCTTCATATTTTTTTGTCCGAGAGTTGCAAAAGCACCTCACTCAACAACTGCTCTCAACAGAAAGAAATAACGGTCAGCATCGCCACACACGATGAATCATTGTGTTTTGAAACATAAAATATCAAAAATTTTTGGAAAAAAGAGCTCTAAATTAGCGGTTTTCTGTAAACATTTTTTTAAATTATAGAGACCCCACGTTTTTAAATTCTTATTTGCATACATTAAAATTAAGGCACATCAAATTAAAATTTCTTACCGTTTTTTCAAATACTTTTAATATATAGGGTCGAGTGAATAAAAAGGTAGTTTATACTACATAGTAGTAAGCAAGAATGATACAAAAAGAGCTTACGCCATGCGCATGTTTTCCCGTTAGATGACGTAGCTTAACCCAAGCTAGGGTTACCTATTCGTGTATGTTTCGTGACGTCATTTGACCCACCTGCGCAGAAAACTCAATTTTTGAGTTCGTGTTGTCGTAATCTTTCTTCTATCATTCTTGGTAGTAAGTACTATCACTATATAGCTGGAAAATTTGACTATTAAATCAGCTGCCAAAAATCATTTCTGAAGTTGCCGGAATTCTACGTTTGGAGTTTTACATTTTCTTCTGCAGAAACATTATTCGGTTGATTTGTGTTAATATAACGAATTGATTGTGTTCACATTTTTTATTTTTTTATTTTATACAATAACAACATTAATTAATAAGTGCAAAAATTTCTAAAATTAAAATATTTTTTAAACTTATTTTAAAAAATATTTATGTATAAAGCGCCCTGGAGACTATCAAATAAACACATCAATCACATAGTTGTGTGCGTGCAGTCGTTCTTTTTCGACTTCACATAACCGTTGTCGGCAATGCTTGATGAAAATGAAAGTTTTTTTGATTTTTTATTTGATGGATGATTATTTGATAGTCTCTTGTGATTGACAAAACAAATTTATTTGCTTTGTGTTTGCTGTCATGAAAAATATAAATATTTTGTTTTTTTACAAAATACAATTGTTGATTGTCGCGTTTATTTGTACGTCTCCGAAAAAGCCTAAAATAAACGACGCAACACATATGCACTGATTGATGGGCTTATTTGAGTCTCCAGGGCCATTAAGCCAACCTTTGGTTAATATTGTACTTACATATTCTTAGGAATGACTATATACACTACATGTCTATAGCTTCAATGTTAACCAATGATTGGCTAAAGCAAAAAGCATGTCAACTATTGAGGGAATAAGAATGATGTAAAAAACTTCATATTGAACACAATATGCATCAGATGATGCAGCGCAGTGATGCATTTCCGAACAGGCCCATACTTACATTTTTGTTTTTTTTTTCACTTTGTCACCCATAAAATAGCTTTCGAACAATTTCCTAACGCTTTTTGCATAACTGACGCTTGTTTTCGTAATACAGGGTTGAAGTTTCGAAACGAATTTTTGTTGTTCGTAATAGAGAGTTACCGTTTCGAAAGGGACTTTTTGTTTCCATAAGGAATAAAAAACTTCCGTTCATTCGAAACATATAGTACGAAAATCGTAATACAGAGTGCAAATAGTTCGAGCTCGTAAATTATTTCAAATTTAATTATATTTGGTAAAACAGCTTCCCCATAAGTAATTTGGAATTAATGTTTTTTGTTGGCGGCAAGGGTCCTAAAATGTAAGTTAGGATAAACTAACTGTTTAAATTCTACCTTCCAAAACTTTACAGGGAGTGTATAGGGTTTTCATAACTGACGAGTTTTCCATCTTTAGCTACAGCTCTCCAATACTCAAAATTAAGTTTTTTAAATTTATAATTTATTAATGCTAATTAATAATTTGTAAACTTTATGTTCATTGGAGAATGCTCAAAAGATCGTAGAATTATCATGGGTTATAAGAACAATGTTTTTGTTTAAATTCAACCTTTAATCCGATTTTCTTATCAGAAGCCGTACAAATTACTTAAGGCATTGTTGAGTTCAAGTCACAAACACAACTGTTATGCGAGGTACAAGTCTCAAAAGATACCCTACAGTTTAAAAATTATGAAATTCATTTATGAACCGATTAAAAATACAAATATTTAAACAATTTCCCCTAAAAAATAATAAAATAATATATATATAATAAAATAATATATATTTTATTAAGTAGAATTTTGTAAGCCGATTATGGCCAATAGGCTAGGTTACTGAAATTTAATAAATAAATAAATAAATAAATATTTGTTGTTGCTTCATTTTATTGATTTCTTAATGTTTGTTTTTTTAAGGAAACATGGTTACATCAATAGAAAAATTAATTATATATAAATCGAATTTGATTTTATTTATTAAGTATAATTCCGTTTGAATTTAATTTCAATTTATTAAATTTATTTTTCTTTTTTACGTGAAAACTAAAAATAAGCATGTGTGTATTAAGTGTAACTCTTACATATTTATATAAAAAATATATAAATTAAAATTTAAAATTATATTTAATTTAAGAAAAAAATAAGCTTTAAGCCTAATTATTTATTGTATGTAGCTATGTTTTTTATAACTCTTCAACCTAAAAGCTTATAATTGAGAACTTAACAAAATTCATCTTAAAAATAAAAACTTAAACGTTTATTAAAATTAAAAACTTTAAAATATGAGTGACTTATAGACTAACCTCCTTATACGCAAAATATGAAACAGGTTCATAAAAGGTTTATTAAACAAATTTTCATATTAAATCCGTTTCATATACCTTTTATAAACCTGTTTTAGTTTTTATGAATAAGGCCGTAAAAATTATAATGATTAATGTTTTAAGTTTAAATTGAAAATAAAATTACTAAAAAAACTTAAGTAACATTTTAGTGTTTATATGCAAGTGATGTTGTTTGTGGTTATTGATTTTAAATTTTAATTTATTTATTATATACGTGAACCTAGCTTCTAGGTTCACTCTTATATTATTGTCGATTATTGACACCCTCGATGGTGGCGTGCATGGTATGCTCCATATTCTTAACAATTACATAATTTGTTATATGATTGATAGCCTCGTCTTGGAGGCGCTCGGGCCAACGTTTTAAATAGGATTTTATAAAATCTCCAAATGTATCGACTTTATCTGGGGTGGTTTTGTGTGAATCTACAATGTTTTTGACAATATCCACAAATTTATCATAATCATCGGGTGATTTTTTTATTTTATTATAGTTTAAAACACCACCGTTGGTGGCATTATTGGAGGAAGCTGCCGTTGCGGCAGCATTTAATTGATCCATTTGATTTGCTTCATTAAGACGTGAAGCTGCGGCAACAGCTGCTGCTGCGGCAGCTGTATTTGCCATAAAATTAACATCGCCACCACTGCCAGCGGCACCACCACCACCATTAGCAGCCTGAGCCTGCGTATG
The DNA here is from genome assembly GCA_943735925.1 of Pollenia amentaria. NCBI lineage: Eukaryota > Metazoa > Arthropoda > Insecta > Diptera > Polleniidae > Pollenia > Pollenia amentaria. The sequence goes on along the minus strand of OX031006.1, from coordinate 236,419,688 downwards.
GTCTATGAAATGCCGATGCATACCATATTCCGATCTAGAAATATAAATTATAGCATTTATTATTTTTAAGTTTCACAGTATTTTCAATTTAGGTGAAAGTAAATTAATGGGTTATTTCTTTTAATTTGTAATAATTTTTTATTTTTATTTATAGTACGAAGAATAAAGACAAAAATAATTACAAACTTCGGAATAATAAAGGCAAAGCTTAGTTTTTGTGGTTCTAAATAACATTCCAAAAATCCCGATCAATCGATACACCGCTAAATAAGTTACGCGTGCTCAAAGGTCAAGAAAAACGGGGTTTCGTGGGACTAAAGGCATGTTTAGACCTAACAAATTTTGACGAATAAATCCAAAAAAAGCGTGACCAGTACATATACATTCACATATGTATATTTTTTTTATTACCCATTGAATTTTTTTTCTCTTAAAGTGATTTTTTAATTTCTAAAGGTTTTCCCCTTTTTTGTTTTTAAGAATGTTTTTAATATTTTTAACGAGTTTGGAAATTTTACTGAAATCTAACGGCCTAAGTTATAAAGGCCGTAAAACTTTTACTTACTTGTAAAATCCCTCGGAATTATTACTGTTAAACTCTTGTTGAGACATTTGATTTTTCCAAACTGGTGACTCGGATGAAGAAGGTAAACTGCTAGCATTAGATGCTGGGGTCATAATACGTTTATCTCTGCAATATTTAAAATATTTTTAAATGTTAATTAAGAAAAGGAAACTAAATTAAAAATTATTCACATACTTAGTATAGCCTGTTTGTCCCAAGCTTTTAAAAACATCATCCACTTGATTATAAAATTTCCATGTACTTATTATACCAGTAGCTTCAAAGGTTTTTTGTTCTTGTCTATAACGCTGTGTTAAATTATTTACTTTAAAATGTACTTCTAATGCAGTGACGGGTACTCCAAGACCGGTTAATTGTTTTGCCATAGCCACATAGAGATGGCCATTGCGTTTAATAGTGCGCAGCTCATAGGCACAAACTTTCCATAATTTAATTAACTCTAAGACTCCATTATCCTCCCATTGTCTACGCTTTTTATTGAATTTTTCATACTGGATATTAAAAAAAAAAATGATTGTTGAAATTTTTTAAATATTTATCCGTAATGGATAAATTAAATTGCATTTGTGAAGTAAACACTTACAGGCATTTCACATGGGTATCACAATGGTCAAGTCAACTCTCTGAAGACACTTCCTTTTGTTTTGGAGGCGGTGCACTAAATACATGAATGTTGTATGTATTAGAGCCATACACACTGATTGATAATTATAGTTCATTCATGATTCTATAAGAGAAAAAGGAGAATATTTTTATGTACAAGTCTATTTTAATATAAAATTTAGATTTTGAAGAGCTGCGCAAGCACAAGAAAAATTGCTTACAAGCAATTTCATTAAATTTAGATAGTATGTGTATGTTACTATCTCATTACAAAACACATGTACTTCAAATTAATTGTTTTGCTTTACGATCAAAATATAGAAGAATAGAACAACACTGCACTAGAGCAATGCTGCTCTAGAATAAAGCTGAATTAGAACAAAGATAAAGTAGAACATTCAAACTGAAATAGAACGTTCAAAGCATGTTCCAATGTTTTGACTGTAGACACAGATCAGAGAGAAAATTGCATAGAGAGAAACATTTGTGTTTTGTAACTTTTAATTTTTATTTGCAAAGATGTATTGTTTATAATTTACATATGTAGGTACTTAGGTTTATGATTTTTTTATTTAAATAAAATAAAAAAGAATTCACTTTTTACATAGAAATAAAAATATGTAAGATTATGTATTATGTGCATTAGGGGTATAACTTTTGAACAATTTTTTAAATTATCAAAAAATACCTATCCATGCCATATAGACCATGAAAATCTATGATGAAAAGTGGGGTCATTTTCGCGGGCGTTAAAAAATTTTAATATTTTAAAAATTTCAAGGCTTGTATTTAGGAACATTGTAAATTATAAAGAGGTATTAAGATTATAAAGTACAAGTTAGTCTGTGCCGTATGACAAAATATGATGTTGTCATATGCAAAAAGAACTTACAAAACCGAGAATAAGTTATCGTCTTTTTTGAGTAGGTATCACATTACCCAAAAAAACTTTTCGTACAAGTTCAAATATTAAAGAAAATCTTTATTTGGTTATACCAAATCGTAGTTCGAATAATTAAAATTATAAAAAAAGAAGACAAATGAAAATAGAAGTTGCATTTTTCAAAAGCTTTTGATTCTGCAACAACAATCCTGAGAGACTCCAGGTATGTAATTAAGGGTTGAAAACAAGTAAATTAAACAATCAATCGCTTTAAAATAACAAAAATTATTTTAACGTATAAGTAATATTTGTTTAAGAAATATTATTCATACGTCTTCTTATCAGAAATTCGTTTCGGGTTTTAGACTCACGATAACGGACGCTCACAAAAAAGGGAAATTTAATAACTCACGATCACGACTGCTCACTAACAAAAAATTTACTATTAAACAGTTTTAACCCATTTTTAATTTTTTTTTATTTGAAATTTTTTTTTTTACCGATTAACCGGTTTTTTTTAATTTTTAACCGAAAACGGTTAAATTCGTTACGATTCGTATAGACTATTTCATGATATTCATATTTGCCAAATTCAACCGAATAGTTTGCAAATACGTTCCAAAAAAAAAATGTTTAAAAAGAATTACAATAATATAAACTAACAAAAAAATATTATTTGTTAATCGTTTTTATATAAAGAAACGTTTGCTTTAACAAATTGGAAATGCTGCAGTACATTACACAAATTGAACCATCTAACGACAATGAAGTGGAAATATAACTGAAATGCATGAGACATTTAAAGGAACTCGGAGAGATCATTTCGTTCTTCTTTTTTATACAATAATAAAGGGTGGGAAACTAAAACGTTTGATACCCATTATTAAACACTGTAAAAAACAAAGTAAAGCAAATTATATAGTAAAAAAACCACTAACATAGGTGGCTGCAGCACCTGGAAAAATATTTTCTCCCAAACAACACTGAATTACTAACTAAAAGCGCAAAAAAAGTGAGAAAAAGACCCAAAAACAAAAATTAACTAAGTCCTTAAAATTAGGGAACTAATTCATTATGAATAAAAATCCTAATTTTTAAAATGAAACCACATCCCTCAAAATATGAAATAACTCCAAAAACAATTTAGGGGGTAAATTTGGGGGACATAAATTTATATTTAGGGGGTTTCACTATTTGCTTATCTGTACATAACAATAACTAAGTAATACTAGATTTATTTTACAGCTTGTTTTTAGTTGAGCAAAAATCATTTTTAAAAAGATAAAAAGAAAGCTTTTTAAGGGTAAAGTATTCATGGAAATACATGTGTCACAGCTTTAATCTAACACCTACAATGCTCAAACTTTTTAATTCCGATAATATGTTCAAAGTTATGGGAAATTTGGCAAAACTCGTTATTTTTAAAGAAACTTTATTCCAATATTTAAAAAAGCAGATTTCTACTAACTCTATTTTGATTTATATATGTATGTACACTAGGCAGACTAAAAAAAGTTGTTGATGTACTTCCCTAGATTTTAGGGAAGAAATTAATAATATTGTAATTTTTGGTAAATAATATTTCAGCTAGTGGCACAGAAGAGTAATTATTCAACTCATACCAAAAAAGGTTTCTAAAAAATATCCTCAAAAAAATGTTGGACATGAAAGGGTTAAATTTTTTCACAATTTGATATTTCCTAAACGAGATATACTTTGCGGAGATAAACAGCTGGTTTTTATTGATGTCTTGTTAAATGTGCCTTGATAGCAATTCCATATTATTTTTATAAGTATACAACGGGATTTAAAGTTTTTAAACAATATTTTTTTTAATGTCCTCTTAAACATGTTGGTAATGAACGGGTTAATTTAATACTAGCTAAATTTATTAATAAACCGTGTTTTCTGCAGAAAACATGCCTTTTGTGGTTATAAATTGGGGGGTTTAATGATGTCTAAATAAATGTTATAAAAAAGTAAGATAATACAGTTAAGGGTTAATTTTTGACTAAAATCTCAAGCGGTGGTCAGCAGGAAATAAAAATCCGACAAAAAAAATGGTTAAGTTATTTAAATTTTCTAAAAATCGAATTGAAAAGCATTAAAAAACTGACATAAACATCTCGCTATCTGTCGTATGTGGTTAGATTTTTTAAATGTTTTAATGCAGAATCAAAGAATCCATAAATATCTATTAAAGGGCTGCATGAATAACTTCATTAATGAACATACTGAAATGTTTATTCAATGAAGTTCGTATTCAAATAAAATTCAGACCACTGAACAAACTGTTGTTTTATTTATGCTACTAGCAAACACATTTCGTTTCATATTGCAAACATAAAGACTTTGTTCAATGAAACGACGTTGTATACTATGGAAACGACTTTTGTTTTACAGTTTTCACCAGTGATGCCGTTAGGATATCGAAAGATACATTTTTCGTATCTTTTGATGACTTCATGTATCGTGTATAATCCTGATATTTTTCGTATCTTTTGAATATGTACGGAAAATGTACAGAAATATAATATTAAAATTTCCTTATCTGAGAAAGTTTTTTAAAGTTATCATATCGTTATGAATACGAAAAAAAAAACAGTAACAACTAAATAAGCTTCGTACAAACGGTGGTCAGATCTTACAATATTGGTAAACAGCGTTGGTTAAATTGCATTAAAATTGACTAAAAATGTCTTGCTACTGTGTGAACATTGTATTTGGAAGACGTGTAACATTAATGCATGTGACTAGATCATTGTCAGAAAAATGTTTCTATTGGCAACGCCTGCTTACAATATTGTATGATCTGACCACCGTCTTGTACGAAGCTATACAAAAATAACATGTATTTTGATGTAAGGTTTTCTAAGTTTTTCTGTCGTCTGCTTATTCTTGTGTATGTGTGTTAAGATGAAATTTTAGAAGAAATATTTATGTGAACTTTTTCATATAATCGCCTTAGTATTAACCATAGCTTGGGAATAATGATTAGAAATCCTAATGATTAGGAATTGGATTAGAAATTTTTATTGTGCTGAAAAATTGATTAATTATGATTAGTTAGCCATTTTAGACGATTACTAATTGATTAGATTAGAAATAATCAAAAATCTAATCACAATTAGTGACGATTAGCATTTCTAATCAAATCTAATCAAAACTAATCCAAAAAATAATTGATTAGATATCTTGATTATTTTTGATTAGATTTGATTAGATCAACTATTTTTAACTATTTTTGGGAAAAGAAAATATTTATTTATCACATTTGTTGCTATATTTACATAATGTAACAGTTTTTGAATATTGAATATTGAAAATTAACATTAATAATAACACAACAACAAAGCGAACCAGCTGAGACAAGTGTTTAGTTTAAGAACAGGGTGCACCGTATGCAATTTTATGCAATATTCAAAAACTGTTACATTATGTAAATATAGCAACAAATGTGATAAATAAATATTTTCTTTTCACAAAAATAGTTAAAAATAGTTGATCTAATCAAATCTAATCAAAAATAATCAAGAAATCTAATCAATTATTTTTTGGATTAGTTTTGATTAGATTTGATTAGAAATGCTAATCGTCACTAATTGTGATTAGATTTTTGATTATTTCTAATCAAATCAATTAGTAATCTGAAATGTTTATCAAAATTCAATTCTAATGATTAAATTATTTTATTTTTCTAATCGTAATGATTTCTAATTCTAATCGAAATTCCCCAGCTATGGTATTAACGCCTTAACTCGTACATATATTATTTATTAACAAAAATATAAAAATGAATTTATAGGATATCATTTTGTTTGCAATATTCATTAAATATGAAATAAGAATATTATGTTAATAAATGTTAAACGTTAAAAATGGATTTTAAAATTTTTTTTTCAAAATGTATCTTTTTGGAAACTAAAATGTATCTTTCTCGAAATTTCACTGGCAACACTGGTTTTCACTCTCTCATTTTTTTTTATATAAATACTCAATAACAATGTTTCCACTTAGTAAATTGATGTAATTTTATCTTTTTGGTTACCTTTACAATAATATATGTATGTAATTTGTAAAGAATTTTTTAAATTAAATTTAAATATTTTTCCTAACAACTTTTTTATGTACTTCCAAGCAAAACACATTGCTAAAAATGTTTTTGAAACTAAAATGAAATGTTTTTAAAGTTTAAAAATTTACATTAAAAACAATTAATTTACATTGCCTGGCTCACAGTGTCGACAAGAACATTTCTTTCGTACATTTAAATTGAAAACAAAAACAAATTTTAGTTTTTTATTATTGTTTTCAATATAAAAAGGCGAAAGAAATATTATTGTCGACATTGTAGGCCTGGCAGTAAATTTGTATTATTTTTATTATTTTAATATTAATGTACTTCCTTATCTTGTTGCTTTTACTCTTCATGATTACTTTTGTTTTTTTTATCTTTCCTAATATTTTTCATTTCTTTCAACTGGCAACACTGACTTTAAAATAAATGTGTTTTCCATGAACTTATTCGACATTTATTCAGTGGTTGTTTTGTTTCAGAGTTGTTAGTATTCATATTCCTTGTTTAAGTAAACAAAAAAACTGCATCTTATTCGTGTGTTTGTTGCTTTCATTTCGTAGTTATTCATTTTATTGAAACGAAGCAAATACGAAATTATAATGAAAGTTTCATGAACATCATTATTAAGTTTCATGCAGATGTTTAATATCTATTATATTTGGTCATTAATTGGACAAAAAAAAAAATACAGAATTTTTTATTCATGAAAAAAAGCATTTTTGGACTGTTTTTTTTTGGATTGGGTTTAGCTCACGGGAGATAATCGCTAGAGTCAAAATATTTTGAGAATCTTCATAAAACATGTCAAAGTTAATTTTCAGGGGGTACAAATTAAACTTTTTTTTCCGTGTTAGGTAAGTCGGTCTAATGTGCATATGTTTCAGTCTTTTTTTAAACTGTTTATAAAGTGTTTTAAGATATTTTATTAAAAAAAATATTAAAAAAACTTAAATAAATATTTTTGGATGAATTTCAGTAAAATGTTAAACACCTTGCGAATTTTTGCTTTATTTAGGTATTGATAGTAGAACGTAAATTAAAACTGAGTCAAGTGAAATTAATTGAAATTAAATTATTATTTAAGCTTTTATATTAAGGCGGATTTGTTTTCAAAATATGTTGAATTTGGGGGGTTTTTAAGTTTTTTTGGAGGGAAGAAAAATAATTACCTGGCAACACTGATCCACGTTCAACTCATCCCACCAAACAGTACCGGGTTCAGTATAGCTTTAATCCAAATTTTGATAAAATTCAATATTAAATTATATGTACTAGTAATTTTTTTTTTTTTTACAAAATAATTCTAAGGTAGACTATCGGAAAAGTGACTTAAGGCCGGGTTTTTGAGATGTGGACCCACTTTTAAGCAAAACTCAGCTGTTCCATCTAAATTTTGTATACGAACTTGGTAATGGCGGCACAAATCTGTTTTCAGATTAACTAAACCTAGTTTATCTAAGATCTCAAAAACTCAGCCTAAGTTAAGCACATTGGAAAAAAGCAAATAGTAAAAGAAATTTTGTCCATGGGTACTTTTTAAACATGAAGATTACAAAGGTGCCATAAAATCAAATTTTGCTTAAGTCAACTTAAGTTATTTTCCTTTTTGCCACAGATATTAATTCGTTCTCGAGCTTTTTATGAATTTTGCACCTTTTTTTTATTTTGCATATATGTATTAGACAAATTATCATTTTTTAGTTTACAGTGTATATTTCACCTTTTGGGATCATATTTGGATGCTTGTTATTTTTGTTTAAATGCACAAATAACTCTTTTATGAATCTTAATCTCATAACATAATTTTATTCTGGTTGGTCCATTACTGTCCATGTGCTCCAAAAAGAGGAACACTCGAAAACTTGTCTGTAAGTACTGCTGCGTTAAATTGACTATACTTTTTCACTTGTTTATTTTATGCAAATATTAGAAATTGTTTTTTAGTGCAATTTTTTCGTTTCCCTTGTTATAATAATGCTAAATACATTTCCTAGTGTGATAGTTTTTTTTTCAATTTATTGCTACATTTCAGATTAAATATTTTCATTCGGTGAGTATTGGAGCAGATATTTGAATTCGAGAATATTAAAAATTAATTTTCGTAACATCACTACTAACAACAAAATTTGTCAACTTTTTTAAGAAAATCGCACGCGAGTTCCATGCAGTGTTTTGATTGAACAATAAAGTGATAAAAAATCAAAACGTATGTTTATAAAATATATCTTGGCGTAATTTAAGTTCGGGTATTAAAGACTTTATTTATAATAATTTTATTTGGTTCTATAAAGACTCTTAAAAAACTTAATATTTTAATTTAATTATCATAAATTTATTTTTTTATTATGCAGTGTATCCCTCCTCGAATTTATTTACAGGATTTAGGGCCATTTTTTTATGATTAAGTTAACAGATAGTAATGTGTTAACTATCAAAAAGCGTCTGTTATCTGCCTAAAAAAGCCAACACCAAGTAATAATAATGGCCATAAGTTTTTTTTTCAAGCAATTACTGTTCTGTTTTAAAATATACTTATGATTTTTAAAACAAGGTATTTAATATTTCCTTTGAATATACATACGTACGTATGTAAGTATGTATTTTCTTTATGATGGAGGTGGAAACCTTCGATATGTCCCATTTGGGTATGTTGGGTTCATAACGGTTACTGGTTAGTTCTTACTTTAACTAGTTGCACTTTTGATTTTTTTTTTCATACATCAAACTATTGTATTTAACGTTGGGTTGTCGTAGGAGCCCAACTTGTTGTTTTTAAAACGTAATTTAAAACTAGTTGCTTTATTTATAGTATAAGTCAGTGTTGCCAAGTAAATTTTAAGAAATAACCCTAAATCAAAAAAATACCCCCTAAATTTGCATTGAAAAAAATAAAAAACCCCAAAAAAAAAAAAATTTTTTTTAAATATTTTTTAAGCATACATATCATTTTATTCAATTTCATTTTTTACATATCATCGGCTGATAATTTAATTGTCGTATGTGGATTCCGATAGTTTCGATTAGATTGAGTTTGAAAACATTTAATTTAAAAATTGCTTCAGCAAATGTCACATACGACAAACTCAACACTACATATCTCGAAGACCGTATGAGGTATCGAAAAACTGATAAAGCCAAAAAAAGATCAGGAAAAACTGATAAAGCCAAAAAAAGATCAGGTAAAACCTAAGGAATCGATCTTAACTCAACACCGCAAAAAATCCACATACGACATTTAAATTATCAACCGACGATATGTTTGAATGTAAGTATAAAATAGATTCAACTGTTGAAGTTGTCACTTTATTTCTTATTTTATTTTTTATAATACTAGACATTGATAATGCTTGCTCCACAGTTGCGTTCGAAAATGATAGTGCCAGTAACGGGAAAATTGGGAAAATAATATCAACCATGGTGAAAAAATGTAGGTGGCATCGCTACGGCAACAAACGCAGCATTACAATAAAATGGAAATTAGTTCCAGCTAATGTCAAAAATTATCTTACACAAAAATCAAAGCGATCTGCTGAACTTGATAAAATATATATATTTTTAGTCAATTTTTATTTCATTATTGTCAATTACTTTTTTATTTTTAATTAAAATTATTAAAAACTTCAATAAAATACATAATAAACATAAACAAAACTTTGACAAAGAAAAGGACAAACAATGCAAGAGCAACAAATCGTCATCTGGCGTTGAACGCCACCTGTTTATTTCATCATGATATCAACCCTAAAACTGACCCTAAACGCAAAAGAAAACCGTAAATTTAGGGTGGGTTGCTAGTAACATTCCATATTTTTCCAAAATGGTCTAATCCTCGCCAGAAATTTTCGCAAAAAACGAACTTTTTCAAGTCTGAATTTCTGAAATTCCAAAATTATTTCAGATATCCCACTACCAGAATGCACTTTAGGACTCCCTTCTCCCCCATTCCCATAAAGTCCACTTTTAACATTTTTCAAAATCGACATTTTTTAAAATTCAATTTTCTTAATTTCCAAAATTATTTCAGATATGTATACCACTAATAGGGTCCCAAAGAGGATCCCTTGGAGCACCATTTCTATATAGTGGGTTGCTAGTAACATTCCATATTTTTCCAAAAAGCCTCGTCAGAAATTTTGGTAAAAAACGAAGTTTTTCAAGTCTGAATTTCTGAAATTCAAAAATTATTTTAGATATCCCACTAACAGAATCCTCCTTAGAACTTTTTTCTTCTGTGGAACCGGTTCCTTTTCCCTGAAAATGCTCCTAAACGCACTTTTTCCTATTACAGTAGCACTGTTAAATGCAATGTTAACTGAAAATAATTGCTGTTAATAAATTGTGGTTGATGTCTCCCCCTGTATTCAGCCTAGAACCATATGTCTCTTTGTCACCACACTTTTCTCTAACGACAATTGCACTTTCCTTTAAAGCGCGAGTAGAGATACGTTAGAGACAACCATACTAGTGTATTTCTGGTGACATTGTCAACGAACGCGTCAACAATTAGTTTTTTTTATTACGCTGTTTACTCAATAGGTAGAGATTTTTGTTTTACAATTGCTCTTTTTTATTGCATAAGTTTTTTGTAAGCTTAACACGTGTTTTCTCAATATGATCACAGAATAATTACAATTTTACTATTGACATTGACCGAGAGAAAATAAAATGTACTAGTAAATCCTTGGTTCAAATTTCGCCATGTGATCACAAAAGAACTACCTAATCAGTAGTGCTACAGTCTACTGGTGGATTTGCAATGACAAGCTAATGCTAAATGTCAATAGAAGATTACACTGGCTGGGGTACACTTGGTCAGTAGTACTACTGACAATGTCACTATATATTCACTAAAGTTTTACTATTGGCATTCCCTGCAGGGTCCGGTAGTTAAATACGTATTTAACTTCACACACATGTATTTTTAAGGGTGTGAAGATAAATTCGTCAGTTAAATACGTCTCACACCTCTGTTAACTACATTACGCACTCTGCTAAATATGGAAAATTTTTAAAAATTAGTTTTTTATAAATAAAAAGGAAAATTATTTATAACTTTTAATTAATAAATAAAGAAAACATAATACATTTGAACTTTTTTCGTATACATTGGAAAAAAATTAATTTAAATGAAGAATGTGGTTCAGTACTTATTAACTATTTTCAGTTATTTTTAAGGGCATTTAGGACAGACCTGAATAGGGTTCCGAGACATCATTAGAAAGCTTTAAGGGAGTAGATTCTAAAACTATTATGAACATTATTCCGGGTTTCTCAGGAGTCAAGTTACGAAGGGTGGACTAATTGAAAAAACTAAAATACCTTTATATTCGAACATCAGTTCGGGGCACTTAGAACAGACCTGAATGGGGTTTCGAGACATCGTTGAAAAGCTCTAAGGGAGTAGATCCCAAAACTATAATGGGCATTTTTCCCGGTTTCTCAGGAGCTATGTAACGATGGGTGGAATATAAGAAAATTTCAATTATATTCTAACTTCAGATTGAGGCACTTAGAACAGACCTGAATGGGGGTTTCGAGACATCGGTAGAAAGCTCTAAGGGAGTAGATCCCAAAACTATAATGGACATTTTTCCCCGTTTCTCAGGAGCTATGTAACGAGGGGTGGAATATAAGAAAATTTCAATTATATTCTAACTTCAGATTGAGGAACTTAGAACAGATCTGAATGGGGTTTCGAGACATCGTTAGAAAGCTCTAAGGGAGTAGATCCCAAAAGTATAATGGACATTTTTCCCGGTTTCTCAGGAGCTATGTAACGAGGGGTGGAATATAAGACATATTTAGCAGAGTGTGGAATGTAGTTAACAGAGGTGTGGGACGTATTTAACTGACGAATTTATCTTCATACCCTTTAAAAATACTCTGTTTGGTGCGGTTTGCATGCCGGCGGCGTCATTAGGCCTTATTTTTTTTTTTGTCGACAATAACGATCGTCACGTTACTGTGAATGGCGATCGTTATCGCGCCATTATTACCGATTATTTTTGGCCCGAATTTATAAAATTAAAGACAATATTAAAGACAGTAATCATTGAATTAGTGCCTAAATGCAAAATATGAAAGTACATCAATTATTATTATAATAGTTTATAGATCACCAAGTAGCTCAAAATCAGAATTCTGTGATACTTTTCAAGATTTTGTTGAAGAAATATGTAAAAAAAACTATGATATTTTAGCAGTCGGAGATTTTAATATCGACTGGAAAAACGAGTTTTATACAAGTAAATTAGAAAGTTTTCTAAATGACAATGGACTTAAACAAGTAATGACCGAATATACTAGAACAACAAAAAATTTAAAAACATTTATAGATTATATCATAACAAATAACAGAACAATCACGGCAAAAAAGAATAGAAATAATAAAATAGGTGATCATGAATTCATTGACATGGAAGAAAATCCAATTGAAGAAATAGAGAGTTTTAAATACAATGAAAACAGATTTAAAAATTATTTGAGAAGAATTAAAAAAAAATATGAATCAATTGAATTAAATGAATCTGTATACAATTTACTAGCAAGAAAAAAATAGATGAAAAAGCAATAAAAGATGGTTTAAAAACGAACTTAGAACATTTAAAAGAGAAAAAATGATAATATCAAATTACACTAATAGAAAACACAAATGATGCATGGAATAGTTATAAAATAATAAGAAATATCTATAAAGTGGAAATTGAAAATTAAAAAAATAAATATATTAACAATAAAATAAACAATGCAAATTACCAAAAAAATGTGGAGTGAAATCAAAAAACTAGTCATGGGAAATACCAAAAATGTAATAAAAACAGTGATATATGAGCAAATAGAATATAATCATAATCTCCAAAAAGCCAAAAATTTTAACAATTATTTCGTAACCTGTGATAGACTTTAAATTTAAATTCCGTGCAATAAATCTACAAGAACTAAAAATTATGTTTTAAAGTATTAAAAAAAACCTGACTATACAAAAATATCAAGCAATATAATTCTAGATAATTGGGACATAAACAAATCAATAGCAACAGGCGCGTTTCCAACTAATTGGAAATAATCGATGATTTCGCCCATTGAAAAAGTTTAAAATACAGTAAAATGTGAAGAATATCGACCAATTAATACGTTAAAAACTTTTGAAAAAGTAAACGAAAAAATAGTAAAAAGTCAATTGGAAGAATATATGGAACAACATACTTGTAGCTTATTATCAAAATACCAATCAGGATTCAGAAAGCAGTATTCTTGTAAAACAGCGGTCAATTATTTTGTAAACAGATGGAAGTCTAAAAAGAAGAAAAATAAAATGTTTGCAATTTTCCTTGATTTCAAAAGAGCATTTGAAACAATAGATAGAGATATTCTTCTGCAAAAACTATCTCAATCTGGATTCAAAGATACAGAATTACAATCGTTTCGATCTTATTAAATAAATCGCAGACAATTGACAAAAGTTAACAATGTAATATCAAATGCAATAGAAAATGATTTTGGAGTACCTCAAGAATTAAATTTTAGGAGCTCTTTTGTTTGTTATATACATAAATGATGTGGAAAATACATTAGAGAAATACAAGATTGTACTAACTGCAGATGATACATTAATTTTTACCGAAGCAGCAACTGAAGAATTATGTTATGAAAATTTAAAAGTATATGAATAATATAAAAAAATGGTTAAAACTGAATAAATTAAAATTAAACGAAAACAAAACCAAGTTAATGGAAATTAATATGAACTCTAATAAAATATTCCAAATAAATAATGTGATTATAGAACAATTAAATAATATAATATATCTGGGTTTCTTAATTAACACAGATTTACCCTTATATTCATAAAAATAGGTATAAGCCAAAAATATTTTTTATAAAAATGAGGATTAAACTTTAAGGAACATATCAAATATGTATGTAGAAAAATTGGCAAAAAAAATCAGGGGTTTTAAACGTTTAAGAAATAAGGTAACAATAATAACCGCAATAAACATATATAAACAATGATAAAACCACACTTTGAATATTGATCAACTATATTATTCACATGCTGTTCAGACCAACAAATAACAAGGACACAAAAACTACAAAATAAGGCTATGCGTACATTATTAAAATGCAATCGTTACACTTCAATTAGACATATCGATGCCTTACTTTCTCAACCTCGTATCTTAAAAAAATACGGTTTTGACTTTTTTATGTCGAACGATTGATATTTTTGTGTTCTATTACTCCAACAACTTATTAGTTCAATACTTTGTCTCAATTCTGTAAATATTAATAAATTATTGACATGAAAAAGTCAAAACCGTATTTTTTTTACGAGGTTGAGAAAGTAAGGCATCGATATGTTGGATAAATTAAAATGGCTAAATAAACAGCAAAGGCTGCAGTTAAATACAATATTTTTTTATTCGGAAAATGAAAATGGGAAATGCACCCGATTACCTGATTGAATAATTAAAATATGTTGGAGAGGCACAGCCGTATAAGCTTACGAATGCCTTAGATTTTAGACCACAGAGAGCAGAAGCAAATGCAATGCAAAAATCACTATTTAGCAAAGGTTTGAACCTATACAATATGATGCCGAATGATGTGAAGAATGAATCAAATAAAAATCTTTTTAGAAAAAAACTGTAAATTTTATTCAGAATGTAATATTTGTTAAATTAAATTAAAATGTAATTTAAAAGTATTATAAATACTACTAACAAAACTAATAATCATAATAAAAACATAATAATAATTGGAAAACTTGGATGACATGAGGCTTCAATAGGACGGTGACAACACACAGCACACGTTATAATCGATTTATTTGGTGAGCGTGTTATCTCTAGAAATGTACCAGTCAATTGGTCCATTTCATAGACCTCAAATCATTGGTCTATGCCAACAATCCGACGACGTTGGAAGAACTCAGAGCCAACATTGAGCGCAAAATAGGGGCCGTTACTGCCAAAATGACATCGAAAATTGGTTCCAACGAATCGGCCGCTGCCGACGTGCCCACGGTGGCCATATGAACGAAGTCGAGTTCCATTCATAAATGTATTGGTTGTACTTCAAGTCGATCATAAAGTTTTGGAAATATTTCTAATGGTTTGCGTTATATTTAAAAAAAAAGTTGTCAAGTCCTTATTGGAAACCCCTATAGAAACCATGGCGGACATGATTCTGGTGTTTTATAATTTAAATTCTCAATCATAATCACCCCTATCGTGAATAATTTTTCCCCCGTAATTTGTTCCCTTTTCACGTATTTGCGATCATGAAAAACTCCCATGAAAAAAATTAATTCATAGGAGAATAATAACGTGAAAAAAATGTTCGCGCGAAAAATTCCCCTTATCGTGAACAATTTTTTCCCTCGTAATTTGTTCACTTTTCCCTTTGAATTTCTCACTTTATTTTTGCTGGGGAACAAAACATTTATGTAAGTAATTCTTCTCATAATTCAAATATTGAAGTTTACAAAATTAATTTCAAGGTCAGTTTCCGTTAAAAGAGGCACAAACTTATATGTATATTGTTCAACAAAATGCAAAAAACTGGTCGATTGCCTGAGAAGTTATGAAGCTTTTCCAAGACGTGGTGGCAGAATTTTAAAAATTGTTTTACTACATAAAAGCGCAATAAGCTAATGTTGTAATCACTCCAATACAATATATTTTATTTTGTTAGTTTTTTAACTTTTCTTTAAAATATATGTGTATATTTTTGAACAAAAAAATTTTTCTTAATGTTTTTTAATATTTCTTCTTTTTTACATTCACCGAGAACTGGTAGCGCGAAAAATTTTTCACGTGAGTTTCACGATAGCATTTTTCCCTTCGAGGGGAATAAAAATTTCATGGGAACAAAAATTCCACTTGTTTTTCACGATAGGGGTGAATAACATTCTCCTTGTGTCTCTGGTTCTTTGGGGTAAGTGTTTAGGTTAGAATCAATCTAATTTCACTTTCGGATTATTTAGGTACAAATTCGGGATTAAATCAACTTCATAATACTTTAATCAAGCGCATTTTAAGATTGATTCAATCTTAGTTTTACTTAAATCAATCTCATTTTGGGATTATTTCAAGTACGAAATAATAAATAATATAAAATCCGTACTTGAATCAGTCTTTCTGTACTTGATTCAAGTAAATCCGTACTTAGTACTATTAAAACCGCATCGGATTGTTTTCAGTACTGTTGGATTGGTTTTTTTTTTTCATAGTAAAATTTAAGAAAAAAACAAACTTATATGTATATATCATATATTTTGTTTTTAAGCTAATAATTACTAAAATAGCAATTTGTATCTTTTTTAAAGATCTTTATGCATTTTGGCAAAACAGATGTGGTAAATTTGGCACTGAAAAAGTGAAAATAACATTTCTGGGGCTGTTTCAAAAAATAGTTTCTTATTATAATAAGAAAAGAGATACTGTTAGAAGAGTAATAAAACAAAACATCATCTCTCAAACACTTGTTTGAAAACACAAAACGGTTAAAAATTAGCTTCTGTGCTTTTTTTAATGTTTTATTTGACAAATTTAACGTAGGTACCTATTTTAAATTGAACTATCTTTTATTTGCATTAACATTGTTTAAAAATTCTCTATCTAGAAAGTACCTATAACATAACTACTTTACATACAAAACTGCTGTACGATAATGTCAGTCAGTTTTGTTATTAAAACCAAGTCTGAATTGTCATTTATTAGAATTGAAAATCGATTATAATTGCAATTGGTGTTATAAAACCGTCTTGGTTTTGTCTTGATTCGATAATAAACAAAAACCATCTTCGAATCAGCTGCATTTTAAGCACAAATTGACCAATTTATTAACAAGGAAAACATTTTAATAATGGATTCTATGAACATTCATTTATAATAAGAACTGCGCGTAGTTGGAACTGTTTGCCTCTGGAACTTAGAATATTTTCGCACTCTAACAATGCATTCCGCCTAAAACTTAATAGAATACTTTGTAATTAACTTTAATGCTATTTCTTTGGGCGTGTAACTAAACAGACTGACCGTTTTATTCAATGGACATTTAACTTATTTATTTGAATAAATAATCATTTGTTTATAGGTATATACATTTGTTTGTGTATTAAATATACATTTACAAGTATATATTGAACGGTTATATATTTTTACGATTTTTACACTGTTGGGATCTTTTCTGTGTCTTCCTTTTTTATTGGTTGGGGAACCAAAGGAGTAAATCGCTTTGAGGGTTAATTTAATTAATTAATATAATTTTTATTTTCTATTTATGTATATACATAAGTGCTTATTGTTAAAATAGTTATTTATAATTAGATATTTTGTTACTGTATTCAGGCAAACTGCTTTGTAATATATATTTTAATTGGCCAAGAGTGGCTTTTTATATTACATTTAATGAAATAAATAAATAAAGAAATAAATAAAATACCTATTCATTTTAAGAAGCATAAGCTGTGTTAAAAAGAATTAATAAAATAAAATGGTAGGTAGGTACCTGTTTTTTTTTTTTGGAATAAGAAAATTTAGAAAGTAATTTAGATTGTAATGCAAAAATACTTAATTTTAATTGCATTGTAGGTACGCCAGTTTTTACCAGCTTAAAAAAAAAAATAAACACTAACAGCTGATCGGATTTCTGAAAAAAAATTAAAAAACGATACCATTGGATTCTAGGGTAAGTGCACCTAATGTCGGCATGTACCAGTAGTCGGCATCTTTTGCATTTATACGTGAATAAATAAGAAATGCGGTTTTTATATTCTTAAATTGTTTAAAGTTTGTCAAGAGAATTTACTCATCTTTCTAGTTGCAATATTTAAATTGGAGTAAAATGAGTATTTTTGCCAAATTTTATAGCCTTAAGTGACAAGTGTTTGATCATGAGCGCTAGTGCTCGTTTTTTCAAAAAAAAAATTAGTGATAGAGCCAACTTAAAAAGGTAAATAACCATATTATTAAAGGGAATTACTTTAACAATAAGGTCTGTAACTGTAGAAAATCTTTTAAATTTTGTCTTAAAAGTAAAACAATTTACAAAAAATAAATATTTTTTTAAGTTTGTTGTGGGCCGAGATTAGGAACAAAAATTTACAAAATTTCCTAAGCTCGGCATTGGCTGCCGACTACTGGCAAATCAGTATTTTTCTCTGATTAAGCTCAAATTTGAGTAAATTGCTCATCAATGGCTCCTCTTGCCTATGGGATAACAGAAAATGAGTTAAAAACGAGTTTACCCAGTAGTCGGCATGATTTCTTTTGAGTATCTTATAACCTGCCGACTATAGGATAAATATTGTCCTAAAGTCGACAGCAGTTTTATTTCTAGTTTTAACTAAATGTGGGGTCCGAAATCGGTATATTTTTTGAAATTTTTAAAGACTTTTACTTCCTTGTATTTCATATAGATACTTATTTTAATAAAGTTAAATGTGACAAGCAGGGAAAAAAGGCAAAGGTTGTGCTCCACGCTCTACTTTACAGGAGAGAATACATGATCGCGTTGCAGAAGGTCCTTAAAAATAGGTCCGCAAACTGTTTAGTCAAATGTTAAAAAGAAAAATGTAAAAATTGATACTTGCTGAATTTAAAAATTATCGTCCTGGAATCGGTATTTAAGCTTAGCTGCTAAGAAAGCAGAGGGAATTAGTAAAGTCGAGCTACAGTCACTGAAGAAGGAATCAGCAAATGTTTAACTGATTTAAAAACCATATTAAACAAAATTATGTTGATATTATAGATGATCCGTCCAGAATATTTAATGGCAACAAGAGAAGTCCCAATGGTTGAATTTCCATATGTTAGATTTTAATTTGAAATCACACAATAAATTTTTCGGATTTGATTGTAATAAGTTTTTTAATTCAATTTATGTATAAATTGATTGCAATTAAAATATTGCATTGAAATTCAGTAATTGCAATAAAAATAAAATCAGAATCAAAGTTTTCGTTTCCTTCAAATGAAACTCCTTCTTCTAGAAATAAACCTGACTCTGATGATTTGGAAATGCCAACAATATCAATTTTTGTTTACGACCGATTTGTTCCAAGTATATAGGCATTATTTCATTGGACTTTCACTAGTTGTTGTATTTTCAGAAAAATGGGGTGCACTCGCAAGATTTCAGTAAAAACTTGATTGCAATCGAACTGATTGCATTCAATGATATGTAAAAAGAATGAATTAAAAAAGATTGCAATTAGATAGTATTGTAATCTTACAAATGAAATCAAGTTGGTTGCAATCAGTTTGATTGTAGTTTTTACAGCTCTGCCTCCAATAAAAACTAATTGTCATCGGTGATTTTGGTTAAAATAGTCCTCCATCAAGAAGCCACAACCACATTATGGTTGCCTTTGAACATGTTTTGGGTAATAATAACAAAAATATATTAAGCACTTATAATAGCATGGTTAGTTTTCAACCATAACATGTTGATCTTGGAAAAGAGGAAAATACTGTTAGTTTATATTCAAAAAATTATTGGTGGTAAACAAATTATTGTCATATATAAACATTAGGTTAGGGTAAGAAGGGTTATGCGCCCAAGGGCGCATATCCGCTCGGAGACCAATGAGGCTCATTGTGAATCCCTTCAGTATAGGAGAAAAGAGGAAAAAGAGAAATAAAGAAGAAAAGTAGAAAATAGACCTAAGGTTTGGTACAGATAAATAAATAACACGTAGGGCAAATCCCCCTTATGGTCCCCCAACAGAAACGGCCGTCCTATTTCCCTGACAAACCCCAGTAGATCAGTTGGATTACATCCAGCGATACACCCCAGTTCGTCGTGAAATCTAGCCCCTAGCCATTTCTGCCTGGGGCCCTGCATCCTAGGACAGTGGACAGCACATGCTCAACCGTCCCTAGCTCCTCGGCATCCCCACACAGCCTGCAGAAGTCCGGAATCGCAATGTCACATTTATCCATAAAAGCCCTAACAAAACAATGCCCCGTCAGGAACCCTATAAAGATCCTGAGACTACTCCTATCCAGTCCTAAGAGAACCCTGGTTGCCCCTGCGTCCAATCCGGGCCATAAGCCCCTCGACACCCTGCAATCCGTTCTATATATAACCATTACATTAAAAAATATGGTTGTGGCGACAACAATATGGTTAAAATAACCATAGTAGGTTTTAAAATTTTTGTTTAACATGGTTTTGTTGGAGGTGTCCATATTGAATAATTTTTTTTTCTCTGCGTGTAGTGCCTATATAAACGTACAAATGTACATTTTAAGCATTTAAGTAAGTAAAGAGCATTAATTTTCAATAAATGAACAATTGCATTCCTGTACAAATTGGTTTTTTCTTTAAAAACTAGCCATGCCGACAATAGGATCATTACATGTCGAAGACTGGTACATTGTATGCCGACTACTGGCAAATGAGCTATATTTTAGAAAAAAGTAAAATTGCTCAAATTTAATAAAAAATTAGTCTAAAAACTGTTATATGAATCGAACAAATAGACATTACTGAACTGTAGTAAATAGTTGCCATCCCAATATCACGTTTATATACGTAAGGGCACCAGTTTGAAAATGAAAAAAAAATTAAACTGCCGACTACTGGTACACTTACCCTATAACACCTTATTCTAACATATCTTTATATGTATCGATTTCTGTAACACCAACAGCATTTTACTCGTATAATCGATATCAATTCTGATTCTGACAGCAATCCGATTCCTTGAAAACCCTGAATATTATAGGTAGGTACCAACTAAATTTTTATTGAAGAAACGTTTAAAATAAAATACACTATTAATCCCAAATACAACTGATGTATACGTGTACCATTGGATAGTTTTGTTCCTAATCCTCATTATCTATAGGTATGTTCCGGATGAGTGACAACGAAGTCCAAAATCCCATTAAGTATAGGTACCAAAAAAATTTCAAAGTCCAATTTTTTTTAACCTTAAAAAACTACAAATTACAAATAAATAGAAGAAAAAAAATACAAACTGCAAGACTAGAATTTCATAATATGGACACTAATGCAATTTTAAAGTACCTACCTAGATTTTAAAAAATTCCAAGTCTGGTCGATGACTTTCGCTGTAAATTATTGGAATCAAAAAATAACTCTGCTTGAGTTTAGTTAATTTTAAAGTGAATTCGAATTCAATTTGTGTATCTGTATCGCCGATATTTCCCTTTGAGTTTCCTTATCGTATCGGCAAAAAACGCGTATCGTTACTTCCTTAATAATAATTAACAACGCATTTAATAATCAAAATTATAAAAGAGGAAATTAAAAATAAATAAAAAGAAAATAAATTTAGAAAATTACCAGAAATCTATTCATAACAATTAATTCTTTGCAGTGTAACAACATTTTTAAAGACCAAAACAAAACACGAAAAAACTGCGTAATTATCGATATGATTATTACGTTTGTTTATTATAATATTATAATCATCATTAAAATTAAAAAATTTTTCATAATGATCCGATAACGATAATGATGATGTGAATTTTTTTTAAATTAATGAAGAACAACAAGTTGATGGAAATTGTGTAATTATCAGGTGAGGAAGAAAGACAAAACAGAGAACAAAGTAAAACAAAAAAGGACTTAAAAGATATAATCGCATGTGAAGGAATACAATATTAACATAAAATATCAATTTTTAAATTTTTTAACAATATGTAGGTATCACATTTTCAATAAATGTAAAAATCTAATTTAAATAGCAAGAGCGAGAGAGAAATAACATTTTTTTCAATATAAGCTTTGTTTGTGTAAATAAGTTAGTGTATACACTTGCGCTCTCTCTCATATATGTATCTTATATACACGGCACAAAAAAAATGCCAACGCTATGTTAGAGACACAATAATTACTTAAATCGTTTTGCGATAATTATAGATTTTTCCACCGATGATCATTATCAAATTTAATTATTATGTACGATAACTGCTGTTGTTGTTGAATTACGACAAAAACAAATACCCGGTGCATTATAAACACAACACAATGATAGAAAAGAAAACACATTTTACCCAAATTATAAAATTAACATTTTTTTTCGACTTCTTCAATTTTCTGTGCACTGAACTTATGAAAAAATTGTATTTTTGTAGGTATACTTGCTTGGAATACACAGCGACACTAAAAAACAACAACGTTGATGTTTTTTTCTTCATATATTTTCTACACAAAGAGCAGGAAAAGAAGACGATTCAAGTCAACCAATACTTTTTTTTAATTTTTTTTTTGTAAGGCGCGTACACTTGCCAGGGATTTTATTCTGTATATGTATGTTTTGTTGGGTGCAACAAAATATTATACAAAGAAAACTTACATACACACAATAATATAAAACAGTATGTTTGTATGATCAACGTAGCAAGTTAAAGAAGAAGACACCCTTTTTTTCTATATATACACACTACATTTTGAAGATATTTTTAATGGATTTCTTAATTTTCTTTAAAAATTTGATTACTTGTTTAAGATTTCCCGGCCATCTTATAAGAAGAATCACCACCACATTTTTTACACCACTCACAAATTTATCATATTTTTTGTTTTCGTTCTTATTTATTTTAATAACTCTTAAATTTTCTTTCTTAGTTTTAAGTATATTAAATGAAAATTATATTAATGATGTAATTAACTAAGTTTTAGTTGTTGTATTTCTTATACTCTGTATAATTATTATTTAGTACACTCATGAAAAATTATGCGAAAAAGAAACAACTCTGTCGAACCTCAAACTAAGACTGAGAAAATTTCCTATTGTCTGCCAACACGAACTTCGTTAGTATACTTTTTTGTTTTTGTTCGTCTTTAATGAAAATTATTATATTCCTACTGAATGTTATGTCATGTTTCCTCTTTTACTCTCATGCTAATGATTGTTCTTTCAAACCTGTCATAATGATGATGTACACACAAAATTAACAACAACAACAAACTGTAAAGTTAACTCAATTATGTTTTTACTGTATGTTTGTTCATTTGTTCGTTCTGTTTTAGAGTGAGACGTGCATATAAATTTCATTAGTGGATGTGCATGCGAGAAAACAAAACAAAAACTGAAATCTTCATTAATGGCTTTTTTTCTCTTGCGAAATGCGTTCTTCTTCATGTTTCGCGGCCGCTGCTGTTTTGTTGTTGCGTCAGCAGAGCTCATCATCATTAAATGTTGATGACTGGTAGATGTGTGTAGGAAATTACTAGTCATTTGTATTAGTTTTGTTATTAAAGTATTGCCAGATTGAATTTCTAATTTCTTTAATGCAATAAATTAACTGTAATTATTTAAAACTGAATTAAATAAAGCAATACACATTTGGCTTTTTAAAAATTATTTAATACAAACTACCAGAAAAGCGAGGCTAGATTACATAACATACTGATATATTTTATTTTCTATACCTACCAAAAATTCTATAGGGTAAAGTCCCCTAAGTTCGGCATGCACCAGTAGTCGGCCAATTTTTTATAAAAGTTAAATAAATAAGAATAGCGGCAAATATATAAATAAGTAACACGTTTTTTTAATAGAAAATATACTTAATTCTCTTTATGTAAAGTTTGTATTGGCTGGGATGAGTATTTCGATCGATTTGGCTTGTCGTTCAGTGACAACCTCTCAACACCCGCGGTAGTGCCAGATATTTAAGTAATTTTTTAGTGTCAAGGACAGTTGGAATAAGTAAGGAATCATATTAAATTAAGTTATTTTTTTACCATAATGCTTTTAGTAGGAAGATAGACGTTCATATAGTCTCCAATGAAAATAAATTTATAAAAAAAATTTATTTTTCGCTTATTTTAAAGGCTGCCGACATTAGGGACAAAATTTTGACAGATTTCCAGTAGTCGGCATAGGTATGCCGACTTTAGAATAATTTATATTTTCTCTTATTAAGCTCAAATTCTACTCTTTTATATATTACTCGTCTCTCTTGATAATGAATGCAAAGAAAATGAGTTTTTTTTTACTTTACCCAATAGTCGGCATACATTTTATTCAGTATTTTATATGATGCCGAGTATAGGAGAAAATGTATTCTGATGTCGGCAGTGGTTATAAATGGTGGGATCTAGCCAAACAAAATAATATTTTGGTAGGCATTAAATTAGGATTCATTTCTTTGGCATTTCAGACCATTATAAAATTAAAATGGAACGACCCTTTCACCAATATTCTGAAGATTCCTTAAAAATGCGCTTTCCGAAATAAGAGAAGGTAGAATTTCTATACGTGTTGCAAGTAAAAAATATGTCGTTATGCGTTCCACCATACAGGACAAATTATATGGCCGAGCTCCTGAAGGTCCTAGGAGAATGGGTCCACAAACGGTACTGTCTAACGTCGAAGAAATGCGTTTGGTAAGGTGGTGCCAAGAAATGGCGAAATGCGGGTTTCCATTAAAAGCCGAGGATTTGTTGAACACTGTTCAGGCAATAGTTAAAGACCAGCGCACCACACCGTTTTTAAATGACCGCGAAAGAGCTGATTATTAAAGCAGCATCCTTGCCTAGCAATTCCTGAAGCGGAAGGAATAAGCAAGGGGAGGGCTGTAATAACCGAAGAGGGCATCAGAAAATGGTTCGAAGGTCTAAAAAAGTTTCTGACTGAACAAAACTTTCTGATCCATCGCGAATATTTAATGGGGATGAAACTAGTTTTAGTTTGTGTCCTAAGGTTAGGTTAGGTTCCATGGGCAGCAATTGAGAGACAGCTCACTTGGGTCCTTCAGCGATCCCTTTGTGATACCCAGCGCCAATGCCCATCCCAAAGAGCAGTTACTCAGATGGCGTTACTGCAGATTTGAGCCAATCCGTTTTCCTAATGAAGAGAAGAAGCAATCTTAGTTCTATTTTAGATAGATCCTCCAAGCAGGAAAACATCGGCTCTCCCAGGTATTTTTCCCTGATGCCCCGTAGCCCAGGGCATTGATAGAGAAAGTGAAGCACAGTCTCCTCTTCCTCCTCATCATGACAACTTCTGCAGTAGTCATTGAATTCCACCCCCATTCTCCTAGCATCAGTCCCAACAGGCCATTATCCAGTCATAGCCGACACCACAGTCCTGATTTGGTTCCTTTTGAACCTAAGTAGAGATTTGGTTTTCCGTTCATCATAGCCAGGCCATAGTGCCCTGGATATGGAGCAGGTGGACTCACAGGTGCATCACTCTTGCGCAATTCTATAATACTCGCGCCGACTGAGTGACTTACAGTGAGCCATTCCAACGAATTGATCAATGAATGTGTCATCCATGCGACCACCTTCCTTGGCCAGCTCATCTGCTATCTGGTTTCCCGGGCAGTCTGAGTGCCCAGGTATCCATATAAGCGTTAACCCTGAATGCTCAGCAATCTCATTTAAAGACATCCGGCATTCCACAGTTAACCAGTTTGTGTCCTTAAACAGGTAAAGTTATAGCACCCAAGGGCTATCGGAATGTGTATTCTTTCCAGAAAGGGAACGAAAAAGAAACCATTACGGTGCTGTTGGTCTTTTCAGCTAATAGCAAGATGTTTTAATAAAAAAATTCTTGAATTATTTAACGATATTATTCTTTTCTTACTTAAAAATCCTATGCCGACTATTGGGGCAAAAAGTGCCGAACTTAGATTCGAGTGTGCCGACTATTGGGGAAAATGGTACATGTTGAAAAAAACGTAAATTACTCTATTTTTATAGCTAAGCTTCTGAAAACCGTTAATTGAGTCTAAAACTACACAAATTGTTCAAAAATAATAAATCGTTGACAACAAAATACTACTCTCACAATCTTGATAGCGTCTGTTGAGAATGGGAAAAAAGTTAAATGGCCGACTACTGGTGCTTTTACCCTACATAGGTAGCTATGAACCTATACTTCTATGTTTATATGTAGATAGTAGGTACATATTTACCTCAGGTTTCATGCATGTTAAAGTCTTATTTCAGAAGAATAGTAAAAACTTTTATATGGCACTAGGTGAATAATGACCATTTCTGTCTGCCTTCCATTTTCGGAAGAAATGTGAGTAGGTTAACATTTTACTTGTTTACATAATCACATCAACATTTTCAAATATTGTAGACATTCTTTGAGTTAATGAGAATAAGAAGCGCATAGGTACTTAGTTTATTCAATATGCCCACTACACTTATCATCATGACTTTCTTTTATAAGATAGGTACATATGCATACCCTGCAAACAATTTCGATCGAAAAATAATCTAAATAGTTTCCCCATTTAGCAAAAACCTATCGCTTTTGCTATTCAATTCTTATTGATGTAGTTACATCGTTCGGGAAGAAGTGTCCCACTATGGTAATATTTACTTTAAGAATCTACTTAGTGTCTATATTATATGACGAATTAGAGCGCTTTGGAAGTTTAATATCAAT
Source organism: Pollenia amentaria (assembly GCA_943735925.1). Lineage (NCBI taxonomy): Eukaryota > Metazoa > Arthropoda > Insecta > Diptera > Polleniidae > Pollenia > Pollenia amentaria. The sequence goes on along the minus strand of OX031006.1, from coordinate 236,393,146 downwards.
TAAATTTAGTAGTATCGCTGTTGGCTCCAAAAAGTACTATTTTTCTTATTGTTCTTTATAATAAAAAAGTGGGTAATTTTACTGTTTATCTTTGTTTGATTTTGTAAGGGAAATCTAAGTAGAATATAAAAAAATGAGCTTAAAGTTAAACAAATATTAAAAAATCTACGTTACATTTAATCAAAATAGCTGTTTATGTTTTAAAGTTAAGAACCTAATGTGGACAAATTTTGTTAAAGAAAACTACACAAAATCACAAATTTGTTCAAACACTAACTTTGTAAACTTTCATCATATTATAACTAGCATATATTTTAATTGCTTTACAAAACTTATTTTACAAATTTTCTTCACTCAACGTTATTGTTGATCTTCACTAGAAAAATTTAACAAAAACACTAATTTTCACACTAAAATTTTTAAAGTCAATAAATAAACAGACAGTTTAAAAAAATCACTAATATCCTTTAAAAAAACATAATTATCAAATTATTATTTTCAATTTCATTTTCATTTGCTCTAAAAAAAATATGCATAAGAAATTATTAAAACTTTAACCAATCTAACCGAAGAATAAGTTTGGGCAGTTTTGTGCACTCATTTATACGTGAAAATTTTTTTTTTCGGTAACATTTGGATTTCGCGGAGTCCCAATTTTAAGTACAATACTATAACTATTTCTATTTTCAAATATTAAAAATTTCACTCTATTTTACATAATTTTATATATTAATATTATTTTACACGCACGTAGCACCGATCACATGGCGACTTAAATACAAACTGTGCTCTTTTACGTATTTTGCTTTTGTAATATTCACTATTAAACAGCAAATCGTTGCGAAGAAGTCAATATAATATGTGAAATATTCAATTGTGCCATTGTTGCAGTTGTATAACTGTTACAATTATCTGAACAACTCACTAAAGTGACGAAAAAGTATAATTTAAGAACTCATAATGCGATTCTACCGTATTTTGTTGTTGTTTAATTCCGAAAAATCTACTGTTTAACTACCAAATGTGACGAAGTAGTTAAAATTCGTAGACAATCGAAAAACACTCTACCAATTGCTTGGAGGGTATAGTGATGAGAATGATGAATACGAATATCTGCGCCAATATTAGTCTCATACGAGAATCCAATTTGAAATTTAGCGCCACACGATATTTCAAATTTGATTAAAAAAAATTCCCATTCTCGTGCATAACAATAAATTAGAAAAAAAAAACTGACACACCCGAATGTGCTCTATAATCCAAATTCACTCGAAAGTGGATTAGTTTAGCATTTTTGGTGTTTTGCAATTCACATTCGCTTTTTTTTATTCGTTTTTAATTAGAGTAGTAAGGGGCTAGTGAAAGTAAGACGAATCGTCTTTTATTCTTACATGTGATCATATTTTAAGCTATTTTTAAGATATTTCGTTGGATTCACATGAAATGCCCAAACATTTACACTATAGAATTTTTACCTTTTGATCATTTAATTCAATTTTAACATTACAATGTAAAATTTCGGTTACTTTTATAGGTACGTGATAAAAAACTGGAAAATAATTTGTAGAATCAACATGATAGATTCCCTAAATGTAATTTTTTTTTCAAAACAGGTAAGACGTTTCTTAAGATAAAACTAATCCATTTTCTTACGAAATTTCTTTTTGAGTGCAACTAATTGTAGTCAAAATAGTGCCGTACTAAAATTAAAAAGACATAATTAACATTTAAACCACCTTTTAAGTTTTTGCATATTTCTGGTATTAAAGTTGAATTTTCGACTTAAGTGTGTTGCGAGACCTATAGTAGAATTTTACGACAAATACTTACGCAAATTTTTCATACATTCCTTTTATAAGGGTGATTTTTGCAAGAATTAGTCCCAATTTACTTTATACGATTTTTGTCGTTGCGATTCTTACCTTGTAGGCGAGAAGGGAGAGAGGCATAAAAAGGGGTACATAAGCGAGTGTACTCTTCGATTCATTTTGTTCATTCATTCGTAGTGTCAAAATATATGTATACACAAGAAGTTGTTACGACAAAAATCGTACAATGTAAACATAAGACCGACTTCAAAGAAGAAACGACAATAATCGCAACGACAAAAATCGTATAATGTAAATTGGGACTTACTTGGCAGAACATTGTTATTTCTTGTGTGTTGCACAGTGTAATGATTGTTTAACTGCTATTTTCATTAAATTTGTTTTCTATTTATGTATATGTAGATTCCTTTATTATTTGCATTTTGTCAATTACACTGTAAAACAAAATGAATTTTTTTCAAAACAACAATGTTCTGCCAGCTGATTCTTGTAGAGGGGTATAAAAAAGATATACGTGTATCGGCGTTTCAAAAGTTTACATCTGAAACTCATTTTACGGCATATTTAAAGTTACAGTGTAGTAAAAAAAAGTAGAAAGTCGTGTGATACTTAGCTTTTTGGTAGGTATATAGTGTCTTCAGAAGATTTATTCAGAACATAACAAGCAACATTACCTTCTGGAAATCGGTTTTTAAAAAAATTTTTTTTTAAAGTCGTGTGATACTTAGGGTTTTAGTATATAGTGTCTTGAGAAGATTTATTCAGAACATAACAGGCAACATTAACTCTTCTGGAAATCGGGTTTTTAAATTTTTTTTTTGAAAAAAAAGCAAAAGTCAACCCTTAAAAAGGGATAAGTAAGCAAGTAACCTGAAGACACTATATACCGAAAACCTAAGTATCACACGATTTTCTACGTTTTTTACTACACTTTAAATAGGCCGTAAAATGAGTTTCAGATGCAATCTTTTAAAATGACAATACATGTATATCTTTATTTAGTCCCCTCTACAAGAAGCAGTTAACCGAATCTTATTTTTTGTGTGTTGGACAGTGTTATTTTATGTATTTTTTAACCACACAATTTCGTCAGTGGGGTTTGCCGTATTACTCACACCGCTATTGAAGCCGGATGACGTCAATAGTCAAACATCAATCTTTAAACCAAATGGTATTTCACCTTGGTAGATCTTATATACTTAAATGGCATACGAACGGGCAACACTACACCCAAACTATTTTGTGAATTATTATAAAACAACCCTTATATTTTAAGCGGTATAACAAAATCGCTTTATTGCTCACCATACCAAATGATTCGGGCCTCTGTTCATACCAGTATTGCCACCAATAAAACAAAAAGTTACACAGCTGTTGGTTCAAAATTACATGCTCAATACCATATAAAATAACAAACGGAATGACAAAGTTATATATACTCCATTACATTCGGTGAAGGGTCATCGTTTTAACTATTCGGCTAGTGTTTCCTAATTTCTCTGCTGGCAACTCAACTGCAGTTTAGTTGTCATCCATAATCGACCCATTACCCTCACAAAAAACAAATCCGGCTGAACCAGCTGTGGCTTAGTTAACACGTTTGTGAAAGTTTTGGTCAAAACGTTTTTAACATGCGTTTTTATACTCTGCATTTACAGTGATTCTTAAGATCCCGTACACGATATGCTTATTATATGTTAAATTTCTGATTTGTCAAATTTCCCACTGCAAAATACATAAATGCCCTGTAAAAGTAAAGTCGTATGACAAGATTTCAATGAGAGTGGTTCTATTTTTAGCTGTGTCGAGAACACAAAAGCTTTTACTATTTTTTTCTGAACTTTACTGCATTTTAGTCCCAATTTACATTATACGATTTTTGTCGTTGCGATTATTGTCGTTTCTTCTTTGAAGTCGGTCTAATGTTTACATTGTACGATTTTTGTCGTTACAACTCCTTATGTATACATATAATTTGACACTACGAATGAATGAACAAAACGAATCGTAGAGTACACTCGCTTGTGTACCCCTTTTAATTCCTCTCTCCCCTCTCGCCAATAAGGTAAGAATCGCAACGACAAAAATCGTATAATGTAAATTGGGACTTACGAAATTGCGTTCGAGTACACAAAATGCAGTAAATGAGAACAGAAATTGAGAGCGTAAAGTGACAGTTCTTGACTGAGTACTTACAAATTTTTACTGCAGAAATTTTTGCAGTAAAATTTAGTAAAACAAAAAACCATATGTTTCAAAAGGTAAACAAACAAAAGTAACAAACAAAAAGCATACAAAATGAAAAAACAAAAAGTAAATAAATTTTATTTAATTAAACTTGTTTGTGAAGCATTTACATACCTACCACTTTTTTTGTTATGTTAATTTTTTGGTGTTGTAAAAGTGTCAAGTCCTCGGGCACTTGTTTTTAAAGTAATCAATACTGAAAAAAGTATTCACGTACTATTGATAAAATTTAGCCAGAAACAAATTAGCAAAATTAAATAAAATAAAAAACCAACAAACATGAAAAATTACATTAAATAATTTGTTTGTATTTTCCAAATATGTTCGTGTTATAAAAAGAATTTAATCGAGTACCGATAAGAAAACGAGTTAAGTAGTCAAAAGTGTAAATATTTTTCAACACTTCAATTATTTGCCATCAGCTGTTGCCCTTATTTTACGAATTTTGACAAATTTTGCGTTCGCGTACTTTTTTGGACAACATCTTTTTGTGAGAGCAAATTTTTAAGTTTACTAATTTACTGCATTTTACTATAAAAGTACTCAAACGCACCTTTTATCTGACATCATGTGTTTTAATTATGAAAAAATATGTTGTCCGAAATAATGGAGATTTGTAGACTTTCAAAATTTTAAAAGTCGAAGTTAAAATATTTATTATTTTCAATAAACATACACAACATAGTTAACACAGCTTAAAAAATATACCTTTTGGAACAATATTAGATAAGCGTACTAAAAATGGGCTGACCGTTCCAAAGAAATCTGGGCTCATCCGCAATGGTCAGCAAAAATCGTTGCTGATTTATTCCCGAGACCACAGGCTTTTGCATGATATAAACTGTATATTTATTGAAAGTAAATAGTATTCATTAGCGAATCGTTTTAAAAATCGTTTGGTCTGTTCCAGAGAAATCTGAGTTCATCCGAAATGGCTTTCAACACTACAAATAACTAAAACTGATTTATTATTTGCCTACTGAAAATGGTGAGAACCGGTCCATAATTTCACATGGCCCCCATACAAATTTCTTTCAGGAATAGTGTTTGTGCCTATCAACCTTCTTATTATATGTATATATGTGTATGGATTCCTATGGTTCTAGGCTAGAACAAAGGGCCACAATTAATAATGTTTTGGTATTAAGATTAAATTGAATTGATTGAATCATCTTATCAAATTTTATTGGAATCGATATTTGGAATCCATATTTGACGATAGCTCCCATACAAATACTAGCTTTTAAATGCATATCTTTCTTATAAATGTTGTTATATATATACATACAAATTGGTGATACTAATTTATATGATAGCTACTATGTCATGACAAAATAATACCATATAAATACCATAGTTCCCATATAAGCCCCCTATATAAAAACTATTTTGTGTCACGCCCACTTCTCTAATCCCACCTATTTTTTAGAAGGGTGTTATATTGTATATTTAGAGAATTTATATATATATTTGAACAATTGAAAATATATTTGAACAATTTCAAAATACATTTAGAAAACTTAGAAGTATGTTTGCACCATTCTTAAATTCATTTAGAAAATTTTAAATTACAATTGAATATGGTGTAATTTTTTATATTAATAATCAAATATGGACAAAAAAAAACATTTTTATGTTTTCTTGTTACGTTTGATATTGTGATCAATTAATAATTTAATTGTTTTTATTATATTTTTTACTAATAAATAATACCTATATCGCATTTGTTCAACAATACAATTTTTAATTTTACATTAAAGGCATATGAAAAAGAATTGTTTAACCAACCGTTTCATTGCCAAAAAGTTGACAAAATAGCACTATATTTATACAGGGGTTAGATATAAATATAACGTGTCGATTTTTTCCATAAAATGCAAAAATAAAAATTTTGAGTTTATAGGTACAACATTGTTGAACAAATGCGATATGTTCATGAAATATGTATTTTTACTGAAAAATTAAGGTGTCTTACATACAGTTTAAATAGTTTTTATATAGTGAGTACCTATAAATAAAAAAATTATAAAAAACCGGGAAATCCCGAAAATTTTCCAAAATCCCGTGAATAGGATTAAAATTATCCCAGAAAATGTACAAAAACTTTCTTATTTGCAGAAAATACGTAAAGCAATTTATTGGCTATGTAAAAAAAATTTATCGTATATATTTTGAGAAAAACTATTATAAACCATCATTAACGTTTTTCTCGTTACAGACTTTTTAGCATATGTGCTAAAACAATTCTAAGGTGAAGTTTTGTCTGGACTCTCTTACATGAACATATATGTATATGTACATGTGTTGAAAGAACTTTGGCACAACACATGTGTTTTCAAACGCATAGCAGCGAATAAATAGAAAAAATTTATTGAATTGAAATGACTTGTAAGTGGTCTTGTTGATGGCCTCTTGTAATATATGTATATAAAATGAAAAGTATTTGCGGTTATATTGTAAGTACTGGTTAACACTATTTAAGTTTTAGCCATCAAGTCTTAAGCTTTTAAGAAAAAAGGGATAAGAGAAAATCCATTTCTTTTCGTCTCTCTCCTAAAAGCTCCAGACTTGACGGCTTAGACTTGAAGAGTCGCAAAAGCAACTTTTAAGAAGAACCGAAAAAATTGCAATAATTTTCATGCATTCATACACTTTCATTCCATCACCATCATAACCACACACTAGTAGGCATAGTTAGCTACCAGATTAAACTAAAAATCGTCAAATTTTGAGAAAAAAAAATTGCCAAATGAAGATTACCTAAATCGTCACAAATATCATCATTGAAAAAACCATTAACTTTTAATAAGTTTTGAAAATGAATTGTTATTTTTAGTTTTGGTTTCTAATAAAATTAAATAAATTAGGTATATCATTAAAAAACTTTTAAACTTGCTCTAGTTAAAAAAAGACAACTTTACAAATAGCAATGAATTCAAAATATTAAAATATTTGAAATTTTGATCCCTATTTTATTCCCAAGCCGTTAATGCTGCCCCAAACCCACTTGAAAGCAGTGCGGAGAACATGTATGGCTAGTTAGTGGTTAAAGAAACTGGTCGCGAACAGCTGCCCTGGGACGCTGATAGCAAGGGTCAGTTGTAATTATAGATTATAAATTTTTGTACATGCATTCTCGTGGGACTTAAAACTAAACAGACTTTTTAAAAATCAACAAAAACGGATGAATCGGTAGGAGCTAGTGTAGGGTATATTCTGGACCGCACTGACAATGACAACTCGGGGGGTTCGGTGTCGGATCTACTGGGTATTCACAGGAATATTCTGCTACAGGAGAGGGAGTTCGATTCACTGTCTCGTGCTGGGGCCTCGGAAAACTCGGTGATCTGACATAGGGCTTTGCTGATGAGCATGAAATAGCTATGATTTCGGTTCATGGTAAAAACCAGGGGGCCACATTCGAGACGGAAAGTAAGTTGGAGAGTGTATCAAAACCCATTGTTCGGCTGAATGTGACAGAACAGGCCACATCAGACAGCCGAACGAATTACCAACAGTGGAGAGTCTCCTTACTTCTCTAGAAAAGATAGCCAAGAAAGACTCTTCGCTGCAAGGGATAGGCATCTGCTGAGGAAGCACCAAATGAACGTTGCTAGCAAATTCTGCTAAGGAATCAAATATTTTCAGTAAGGACAATGGATTCTCAGCAGTTTATGCTATTGAACCCTCCAGCAAGGAAGCAGGTATCCGGAAGAAGGGTGACAGTAAGTTTGCAACTAAGGGAGATAGGCCTGGAAACAAATTACCCACTACTAGCCGTGCGATGTGGACTTACAATGTCCTGATAATTTTCGGCAGTGATTCCCAAAAAGGGACCACTAAAGGAGGTAATACCGAGGCGAACCAGTACACATCTGCAAGGAATTCGGGTAATCCCCGAGGGCTAAGAGGACTGATCAGTCTGTGGTCAGTTCTTTTATGGGTCCCCGCAAGGATATCATTGAGAGGGTTAGCTCCAGAGAGGACCAACCTTCCATTGAACAAACTGAGTGCGTTGTCGAGTAGAGACGGTATTCTGTCGGCTTTCATCGATCGTACGTATCCTGATGGAAAGATCAGCGTTGAGAGATATCAGGTGCTGGAGAACAAACTGCACGACGAAATCTTTAGTGTCATAGGAAGGCAGGACGAAGAAGCGTTCAAAGGGGCTGCCTGGGCAAAAGGTGTAAAAACTCAGTTGTGGCAATCAAAAAAAACTGAGTTTTAAAAGGCCGCCATTGACAGGTGTGGCAGCACTAGTCGTGAAGCCAGATTGAACGTTATAGTTGCGTCTGAGTGGAAGTTATGCTGGGAGTACTGGCCAATCAGAACGGGGGACTCCATACGAGTCAGTGCAAATTGATAGCTTTACTTTGTTGTAAAGAGAATCAAGAGGGAAACTTCCGGTTCGCAGTTGACCAGGGTCTCGCTAAAAGCTGGAGTAAATGGGAGAAGATACGATATTTGGGTTGGGGTATATCAGATTAAGGATTCCTAAAAAGGTTAGACATGAGGAGGTTCAAAGTGGTGCTGATAAACGTTCAACACTGTGAACCAGCCTTAACTGAATTAGAAACCCACCTTATTGACAACATCGTGGACGTGGTCTTAATGCGAGAGCCCTAAATTAACAAAAACCTGGTAGTACTAAAGGTCAGGGGGCATACATAATTCGCACCCCACACAGACAAGAAGGTACGACGAACTTGTATACTGTCAAAATATGATCATAAATTTTTGATTTCTCATTCTTTCAATAATGGGGACCTCACGGTCGTGATAGGAGAAGCTAGGGACAAAACGGTCCTGACATTAGCATCTGTATACTTGCCATTTGAGGCTACCTGGTGAGAAAGTGCGTTAGTTGGGGGAGTACTCGAGTACAAATGGCTTGCGGCTCCTATTGGGTTGTGAAACTAATGCTCACGATACCCAATGGGGGATTGCCGACATCAAAAAAGGAGGTGAGTCTATGTTTGATTTCATTCTTGCCAACAATCTTTATATCTGTAGTAGGGAGGCAGTGACATATATGTATTACATTGACAAACTTTAGGGATTTAATAGAGGATTGGAGGGTGGATTTGGGATTTTTCTTCTCTGATCATAGGCGTCTGTCCTTTTGTCTGATCTTTGAATGGTCAAAGGGGTTTCCAAAAAAGGACCCAAGAAGGACGAATTGGGATTCTTTTTCGACATTACTGGATAGTTACTTTAGGGCTATTCATAATTGGCGGTCGACTCCGACTGGTGTGAAACAATTGGTAGACACCTTCGCGGAAATAATGACCAGTAGTCATGAGCGATCTCGTCCGGTAAACTTTCTGGGCAAGCGCATATAGCGGTGGTGGACAGGCGAGCTCAGGACTCAAAGGTACACTTTCAGAAGGTTGTTCAATAGGGCGAAACATACTCTTAGCGATGAGAATGGAATTAACTTTAGGATAAGTAATAATAAAATAATGGATATATAAGGAGAGCAAAAAGGGAATCGTGGATAAAATTTAACGAGTCAGTGAATTCTGTAAATGAGATCCAGGCTTAGAAGAATATTTTTCAAGGAGCCTCGAGTTTCAGGATTTATTCAGAACCGGACGACTCGTGGACGTAGAGTACGGTAATCCTTCTCTGGGTCGAGTTCGTGAGTGGAGGTTAGGGAAGAGATGGAGGATATGATCAGTATGGATAAGGTAAAATGGGCGGTTAATACTTTTGGGTCGTACAAATCGGCAGGACCAGATGGTATCTTTCGGGCCATGATACAAAATATCTCGGGATCATCACTTCTGGCAGGTAAAACCAGTCACTCGAAACCCAAGTATTTTTGACCAACCAGTCTATCGTCTTTCTGTTTGAAGACATTAGAAAGACGCTGGCAAGTCGGAAGAACCTTCTGTCTAAGGCTCAGAGGTGTACTCCCTAGGCGGTCCTGGATGTTATTATACATCTTCTGCCTATTGAGCAGTTTTTGGGTTTTAGGGATCTTGAATACCATGGAATCGATAAGGGGCAACACATCTGTGGGCTCGGAAGTCATTATATATGTGGGCAGCCACTGTTATGTGAACTCCTGGTTAGTATCTGAGAAGCTAAAATAAAATGTGAAATCATATTAAAAATTTTTGTAAATTTGTATGAATTTTCTTAATTGAAAAATCGTAAAAGTTAGGGTATAAATCATCCAATCCTCAGTAGTTAATTTTTTGTATCAAAAAATCGTCAAAATGATGTTTATCGGAAAACTGGTAGCCGTAGAAAGAAATATAGTCATATCTCAAAAAAAATCAAACTTGGCAAAATGCAATTTAAGTTTTAAAAATTTACTTTTACATACAGATTTAATAAAATATATTTTGCTCTATCTTCAGTTCAGTTTGAGATATTATCCTGATTTTCCTGATTTTTTTTACATATAAACAAGGCAAAAATGAGCTTTTTTGCTTAAGTAACTTGAAATTTTTGATTTTTGAGATATGACTATGTTGCAATAAAGGATCGATATATGCATGTGTACATATGTAGCTGTAGTATAGTCTCCCATTTAATAAAAGCAAGAATTGTTGTCGCTCTTGTTTATGTCAGACATTTATACATTCAAACAAATCTACTTAAAGGAATCAAAACATTATAGGTCATCATCATTATGCAGACGAAATTCTTGTTGATGTTGTATGTTTGTTCATTTATTTGGTTGAATGTGTTGGTCGTTTGTTGGGCTTTGGCTCTGCGTGTTAAGTTTTTCTTGTTACTCGCGAAATTTATAATATCAACTTGACAGGGATGGTAAAATAAATACAATTGTACCTACCTTTTACAGTACTATTAGCATTGAAAAAGTACTGCAGCACTTCAATGACATGCTTAGTACTATTTAAAAAGTTAAAACGTTTTAATATTGAAACTTTTTGGTCTCGGGTTGGAGAATTGAAAAATGAAATTAATGAACTCATGTTTCCAGATACCAGTAGAATTGCCAAAAAAATACTACTCTAGCCACAATTAATTTGTACGGCAGCATAACACTGTAATGTTTAAAATTTAAGGCCGCTTAAGCCGACCGTAAATGTAATGAAATGCAATGTAACGTACCGTAACGTATTGTAAGCACGTTTGTGCACTTATACAACATGTAAGAACGTATCATCTGTTTTTCAAAAACATTAACAGAGAAGCATTATTATACATAAATAAACACACACAGTGGCGGGGAACTTAAAATGTTCAAATGGTGACCGCTTTGCAGGAAAAGTACTAAGTGATTTAAATGGTACTAGAACTGTATTTCTTGTATGTATACATACATAAATAATTTAATATTTTGTATTTATATTATAGATTTACAATAAACAAATATGTATTATAGCATATGGGCATTTCCATGTCATCGTACGTGACATTTGTACGCCTTCGGAGCGATGGAGTTTTTGCGCAAATAGTAGTAACTGGAAAAATTATTAATCTTTATCTTTCTTTTAGAGGGTACTTTATATGAAAAAAAAAATTATTACATTCGAAACCTTGTTGTCCAAAATACCTAGCAAAATAAGTGTATATCGTACGTGACATAAAACGGAAGTGATTTTATGGTGAATGTAAAAAAATCCGAAATTCTGCGAATTGTGGGATGTATTTTTCCTTCTTTTAATTTATTGCATTAAACCATATATTTTTCCGTTATAATCCGTAATTGGAAAGAAAAACATTTTTCTGGATGGTTTTATAATGAACCAAATGTAATATCGTACGTGACATACCGTACGTGACAGATTTTTCTCTTATAGTATTTACAAGATATGAAATATATTTTTGGGAAATATATGCATACAAAAACTTAAAACAAACAAGTCAGAAAGTATAGTCGGCCAAGCCCGACCATATAATACCCTACATCATAATATTTAAAAAAACAAATTTTTGAGTGTCCCTATTTTTGACCCATCGCCAATCATGGTTGCCGGAACAGAATTATGCTATGACGTTAAGAGTTATATAAAAGTTATTTGTGCCGAATATTATTCAGATATCTTCATCTATATGAGATTTTCTTGCCTTTCAGCGATTTTAGGAAGGGGGTTTATATGGGACCTATAGTTAATTTTGAACCTACCAGCACAACATTTTATCACGACATAGTACTTGTCGTAAAAGTTATTGTCGCCAATTTTTATGTCAATACCAGCATTTATTAGAAAGTTACAACATTAAAACCTATTTTCTGGAGTAGTATTTGAATGAGTGCTATGGTCAAATATGGACCGATACCAATTATATTTGTTTAGATCATTAAGACTGCAAAAAAATAATTTTTGATCAAATTTCAACCTAATACCAACATAATAAGATGATACATTTAGTTGAATTTATAGTAATACAATATCGTACGTGACGACGTTTAACAGCTTATAATATTTTTATTATACCTATTTAAAAAAAAAATCCGGTCAATATTTTTTTGCAACATATATCTTGCTTTGAACTTTTATTTTGAAACACGTACGACTGATCAAATACCAATGACATAGACAAATTATGTTTTCGCACCACGTACGTGACATTTGAATAGCACCCAAAGCAAACCAAAAAATATACCGCTAATCAAACTATATATTTGGTCTCTCCTCGTGAATTTTGTTCATTGTTGTTGTAACATTAATTTTAAGGTATAATACCAATGTTACCAGTATCTGTATTTAAACGGCAGAAAAGTGAAAATTGTTGATTGCAGTTACTAAAAATGAATTAAAGCGATAGTCAGTTTTAACTTTTATTTTTTGCTCTTTAAAAATTGTAATAAGCTGTAAACCCCTTTGCATAGGTAAGTTTGAGTGTTTTTTTACTTTCTACCATATTCGAAAAATAGTTTAAAGGCTATTTATTTTTTGAGTCGTGGTTGACATTCTCATGGAAATGCCCATATACATACACGTTTACTTATAATATTTTGAAGATGTGCATACACAAAACTAGGTTTTGATACCATTAAAAACCACAGTTTTTATGGTTTGTGTATATGTATGCATTTTTTATTTTCTACATCTAAACATATATTTGCATAAACGATAATATATATATATAGTAAGCAGGCGCGGATCCAGCTTGAGCCTTAGGGGGGGTAATTTTTATGGTACAAAACAAGTAAAAAATTTGTTTTTAAAAGTTTATTAAAAACGATATGTTTATATTATATTAAAAAAAAAACTCAACAATAAGGTAAAATAGAATATAAGATCAGTTCAATATTAATTAAAATAAATTAATCTTTTTAAATAACGTGTTGGCTATACAAATAATTTTATTTATTTTTAATGTTTTTTTATTTGAAACAATTTATTTGACTACATCATACTAAATTGTTTGACCAATTTTTCGACCAAAAAAAAACATATGCAATTGTTAACAAAATTTTGGAAGAAGGAATATGCTTCACTAATTTTAAAATTAAGTAATGAATTTAAGTTGAACTGTTTGGGTTTTAATCTAAAGATACATATATAATTATTCTGGTTTAAGTTGATTACAGCTAATTTTTTTATTTAAATTATTTTTATTTAGAAAGGAATTTTAAAGCTTATAACAATGGAAAGACAAAAATAATTTTGGCTGCACAAACATACATACATATGTACCTTCAGTCGTAAATGCGCTAATTTTTAATTTTTGAAAATTAAGTTTTTGATGCAGTTCAATAGAGTAAAAATACAAATATTTTTTTCTTTTTCTTGTTTTGCAACGATATGTATATCCAAATGCTAAAGATGTAATTCCAAAAATGGTAAAGAAAAAGCGCTAGGGCCCATTGAAATGTGAAAATTTAAAAAAAAAAAATTTGTTAATATTTGTTAATAGTCAACATTGAAATAAATAAAATAATTTTATAGTATATTTTATTTTTTGCAAATTGACATGCTAAAATGTACATTAAAAGTATAAAATATATAATAGAAAAGGTGATAAGTCACAAAAAGCTATGTAAAACATAAATGTATGTTAGTTTGCAAGCCAATAAAGAGTCATTAATGAAGCAAAACTGGATTTACAGACTTCAAATATATTCAGAACTAAAGACATTGGACTACATCCTTTTCGACTGAAGGTAATGATATATACTTATATAGGTACATTATATTTAAAAAAAAAATTACGGACTCTCCATTGTTTCACTCATTTTTATGTATTTTTGTATATCAAAGAACTTTTCTTATTAATGCACTTGAAATTTGACAGTTATATAATTCTTCTTTGGTGAACTTTTAGTACACCAATACATATATTCATATGTATTATGGGAAGGAAGAATGGCAATGCATATAAAATTCAAATTCAAAGCCTACTATCATGAAAATATGATACGAAAAATGGTTATATTCAAATGTATATACATAGTAAATAATTATCATAGCACAAATAAAAATATTGCATATACTAAGGCTTATTAATAATTATTATAATTCAACCGCTCGCATATTCAACCCAAACGTTTATCTTTCGGAAATAGATGGCACTTGCTGGGATTGAATGTAGAATAATATGTATTTAAATATGTACAGTAAAGTAGATGTTTCATTAGAAATATATAATAAATAACTATTAGGATAAATACTTGGATACTTATTGAAAATTTGATTAGAGATTCTACCTATAAAAAACAAAAAAAAAAAACTTGATGGGATTTCCAAAAATTTTGTACATTCGGAAATTCGTGTATTATCGAAATAAGCAAAACATATTTTTATAATTTAGGGGGGGGGGGAATTTCCTCCCCCCCCCTGAATCCGCGCCTGATAGTAAGTTATTTTGTCAAAAGTCCACAGATATTATTACTGTTAAAATAGTACATTCCATTTAATATAAAGCAGCCCATCGCAACTGTCACGTAAACTCGTAATGAAATTTCATTTTCTACAGGCTGTCGCGTTACGGTTTAGTGACATTACAGTCAGTTAAGCATTGGTATTGCTTTCCATATACTAGAAACGATCAGCTGTTTACATTAAATTTCTACATTTACGGTCGGCTAACGCGGCCTTTAATTGCCTTTAATTCCTGTAAAGAAAATCAAATTCAAGAAAAATGAATTGTCATTTGAAAATATATTTTATATATGTAGGTACATATTTGAATTTCTTATTACCTATTTACTTAATTTTCTTTTTGTTATTTAACGAAGGTATGTAGTACGTGTATTTTATATATTAATGTACCTATAGTACAAGAGAATTTTAATGTACATATGTATGTATTAACGTAAATTTTTTGTTAATCTAATAATTGAACTAGTAAAAAAATTTTTTGGGATTTAGTGCACACGGTCAAAAAAGTACAATTTTTTCCTAAATTAAGTACATTTTGAAAATGTCATTTATAATCCCTAATATCAGCAAACAAAAAACCAAAATTTAAATGAACATTAGAGTAAACGAATTTTGCGGCATACAAAAAACGATAATGTCTATAGTAATCATCATTAAATGTAGGAAGAATGAGTGATGAAAAAATAACAAAAAAAAAAAAAAAAAAAAAATGAGCGGGAATTGTTAAGTCATTTAAGAGCTCTGCGAAGATGTTGACGACGACGATGTTGTATGTATCTTTGCAGCGATGTCAATTTATAGCGTGTTACTTTGACAAACGCGCTTTTTGTCTACGCGTTTAATAAACAAAATAACGCTCTAAATTGGCGCGTTTTAATAAAGTAAATGAAAACACTTCAATTCAACATATTTTAGATTAAGTTCCACAGCTTTAACAATTATTTTACTAAAAATCCTCTTATTCAGCTGTCTTTATTTATTACTACCTACAACTGGTGCACTTCGCTACCCCCGTTTAACTAAAAGTAGTAAAAAAAATTTTAAAAAGATCTCGTGTTTTGATAATGAAGCAATTTGTACTAAATTTGGATATTTTTACTGTTACCGTTCTCCAGATATGCAGAAATCTATATGGTATATTGAAATTTTCATGAATACTTCTCTAAACCAGCCCACTTCTTGTCAGATATTTTGTGTAGAAAACCAAACTATTTGTTCCAAAGTTAAAAACTTTTACAGTAATTGTCTTTATATGAGAGGTGCCAATACCATTTAACCAATCCAGTCCACCTTTTGACAGATGTGGTGTATTGATAAGCTATTTGTATAAAATTTGGAAAATTTTACTTTTACCGTTCTCCAGATATAATTATAATCTATTGATACGGAAGCTATTTGTACACAATTTGAAAGCTTTAACTGTTAATGTTCTCCATATACAAAGAAATCTTTTTTGTATTTGTATGTTAGGTGCCACGCCCGCTTACCCAATTTAAGCAACTTTGACAGATGTTGTCTATTGATATCCAATCTATTTTTACCAAATTTCTTCACTTACCGTTTTCCAGAAATACATAATTCTATTTCGTTCCATGCCAACTTATCTAATCGAACCCACTTTTTGTAACCAAGCTATTTGTAAACTGTACCTATTACCGTTGTCTAGATAGACAGAATTCTAGTTCACGTCGCGCTCACTTCTTCAATCCCGCCCATTTTTGAAAATGCTTTGTATGGATATGCTATTTTTATAAAATTTGAACAATTTTACACTTACCGTTCTTCGTATATACAGTTTTGTGCCACGCCCACTTTTCCGATCCCGACCAGTTTTCTCCTATCGTTCACTAGATATAAGAAAAATCTATTTTGTGCCACGCTCACTTCTCGAGTCCTGCCCATATTTTGTAAGATGTTGTGTATTGACAACCAAGATATTTGTACCAAATTTGGAATCTTTAGCTCTTTCCGTTATCCAGATATATAGAAATCTAAATTGTCTTCGCATGAGAGTTTCCACTCCCATTTTAAATTGAAAAAAATATATGTATATAGACCATATCACTTTCTAAACCATAAGTAATATACTGTAAGTTTCATAAATATCGGTTCAGTGGTTACGAAAATTACCTCCTACAAACAACCATACGTCCCCGTATTTGTAAACGATTATAAAATTTAACAAAGGCTTATTAAGGAACATTTTTATAGAAAAATTATTTTGTAAACCTTTATTAAATTCAAAATATTTTTATGAATACATGCAACATTCATCACCACTTTATTATATTAGTATAGGTAGATAAACTTATTAAGCTTCCAATTTTCAAATGCAGAAGTTGTGCCTTCTTTCCGTGTGATGAATTATTATAAGACAAAAATAAGAAATAAAATATCACTTAACACAGTCTATTCGTTAATGCACAATACCTATGGCCTAAGATAAAAAACTTTTGTAGTGAAAACTTTAATATTCCACTATGTGTGTGTGCAGTGTTGTCATATATTTTTTCAAAAATCTTTTTATAGTTGAACCCCGGTTATCTGGGTCTCTATTAATCGGTTACATCTACTAACCGGCATTCTGCTCGCTGTCATTTACAACCTCTATTATCCGTGATTTTACCCTTTTATCCGTGCTTCTTTTTTATACCTCTATTAACCTGCTTAACCTCTATTATCCGTGCAACAACCATAAGTTTGTTTTCTCTTCCAATCAAATACAATAAGAAAAATTCAAATTCGGTGATTCCCATTTTTTGTTATGCATGATGCACTTATTACGAACGTACTAACCTAAAATACCTTTGCAAAATGAAGACTAACATATTAAGTTAAATGCATTGTTTTTTGTTACATTCATTGCAAACTGAGTTTTTGTGATATATTTTTTAGTCTTTTTAACTAAATATTATATTGTTTTAATAAAACAGTATATATTTTTTATTTTTTGTCCACCTATACAGTCTAGTAACGCTTATGACCAGTTGGAATGCATTAAAAGGATAAATGCTTATAAAGGGTCCGCCATCTAACGTTTTTTTTTTGGGTCCGCCATCTAACGTTTTTTTTCAACTAGTGCTTATTTCGTGAATGGTAACACTTAGCTCATGTCTGATTTGACAGATAATTAGTTTTATCCTTCCGCTGAACGTATATAGTTGTGTATACGCTTGAACAACGCTGGGAAATATTGCGACATTACTTTAAGGCCTGGAACAGAATAAAGTAGTTGTGGTAGTAGCTGAAGCTGAAGAATGCTCTGTAGCGCAACAAAGTTCAAAATTTCGAACTTTGCTCTTCAACTTCAACTGCAACGGCTACTACAACTACGTATTGTGTTGGCACTACATTGAAACTGCCTTTTTAACTTTTCAGAGCTTGCAGCGCTATTCGTTACGTTGTACTACAGCGACTATTCTGTTTCCCACTTAAAAATCATGGTAATGTTGCAGAATGTGTGCGAAAATTGCGTACGGATTTTGGAAGAAGAGAAGAACCGTCAGCTCCGTATGTTCGTTATCTTGTGAAAAAAGTGAAAGAAACTGGCATCCTCATCGATAAACCAAAGCGTGAAAAGCCAAAAACAGTGCGTTCACCCGAGAATATGGCTGCTGTGGCAGAAAGTCAATTCACAGTCGTTCTCAACAATTGAACATTTCGGAGACATCATTGAGACGAATTTTGCATAAAGACCTTTGTATGACGCCATTTGAATGAAATTATTTTCCATTATTAACCGAAAGGATTGTACTTTCAAATAAAAAAAGAAATTTGAGAAAATATTCAGTAGTTTTTTTATAGCGTTTTCAAAAAAAAAAAAGTTATTTGGCGGACCCTTTAGCTAGTATACTGTATGTGCATCGACTTGTATTCAAAATAATTTTTGCGCGTTTTGGTTATAAATACTTGTTAATGCTGTGATTTAGAACGTTTCAGTGCGTTTGGAGAAAGGAATTAGCGGGATTTAGTTATAAAAAGTTGACAACCCTGTATGTATGCTTGTTCACACATATACTCTTTTTCTCTGATATTGCTGCTGCTGCTGTTAATGCCACTGTTGATGATACTCAAAATCATCATCGTAACGATAAATGTTTCTTCGGTAAAATTGTAAGTATTAGTTGGTGTGTTTGTGCATTTCATTTCAAACTCCAACAAACTTATAATATTATTGGATAATTGTAAAATATTTACGTACCTATATGTAGGTACCTATATGGTTTTTAAAGAACGTTGAAATTAAAAAAACACGTAAATTTGTGATCAAATCGATTTTGATTTTTTAAATTTGAAAAACTTTTTAAATAACTATCAGATAAAAGAACTTGTGTTATACTCGGCTATGCCGAATCTTTTACACCCTGCAAACAATTTCGATCGAAAAATAATCTAAATAGTTTCCCCATTTAGCAAAAACCTATCGCTTTTGCTATTCAATTCTTATTGATGTAGTTACATCGTTCGGGAAGAAGTGTCCCACTATGGTAATATTTACTTTAAGAATCCACTTAGTGTCTATATTATATGACGAATTAGAGCGCTTTGGAAGTTTAATATCAATTAAATTTAGTAGTATCGCTGTTGGCTCCAAAAAGTACTCTTTTGAAGTTACATTTTTTCTTATTGTTCTTTATAATAAAAAGTGGGTCATTTTACTGTTTATCTTTGTTTGATTTTGTAAGGGAAATCTAAGTAAAATATAAAAAAATGAGCTTAAAGTTAAACAAATATTAAAAAATCTACGTTACATTTAATAAAAATAGCTGTTAATGTTTTAAAGTTAAGAACCTAATGTGGACAAATTTTGTTAAAGAAAACTACACAAAATCACAAATTTGTTCAAACACAAACTTTGTAAACTTTCATCATATTATAACTAGCATATCTTTTTATTGCAAATTGTTATTTACAAATTTTCTTCACTCAAAGTTATTGTTGATCTTCACTAGAAAAATTTAACAAAAACACTAATTTTCACATTAAAATTTTTAAAGTCATTAAATAAACAGACAGTTTAAAAAAATCACTAATATCCTGAATAAAAGATAATTATCAAATTATTATTTTTAATTTAATTTTCATTTGCTCTAAAAAAAATATGCATGAGAAATTATTAAAACTTTAACCAATCTAACCGAAGAATAAGTTTGGGCAGTTTTGTGCACTCATTTATACGTGAACATTTTTTTTCGGTAACATTTGGATTCCCCGGAGTCCCAATTTTAAGTACAATACTATAACTATTTCTATTTTCAAATATTAAAAATTTCACTCTATTTTACATAATTTTATATATTAATATTATTTTACACGCACGTAGCACCGATCACATGGCAACTTAAATACAAACTGTGCTCGTTTACGTATTTTGCTTTTGTAATATTCACTATTAAACAGCAAATCGTGGCGAAGAAGTCAATATAATATGTGAAATATTCAATTGTGCCATTGTTGCAGTTGTATAACTGTTACAATTATCTGAACAACTCACTAAAGTGACGAAACAGTATAATTTAAGAACTCATAATGCGATTCTACCGTATTTTGTTGTTGTTTAGTTCCGAAAAATCTACTGTTTAACTACCAAATGTGACGAAGTAGTTAAAATTCGTAGACAATCGAAAAACACTCTACCAATTGCTTGGAGGGACCCTTCACAATGGAGCGGCAAGAACAGAAAGTTATATATGTATGTGTATGGCCACTAACGCACATTGCCAAAAAACCATTAAAATAAAATACAGTACGCCCTCATGTTGTGTAACCCTCACAAAACGCAACTCCTCGCCTATTGTAACAGCAGACTTATTTTAGGTTTTTCTATTGAATTTTATGTCCCGGTTTTCGCAACTTTTTGTTTTTTTCTCAGTTGGTTTTCATAAACAAACTGATTATTACCGTTAAACAAAGTGTGTATGCATCAGCGTTGCCATTTGTCAAGTTTTCCCTTTATTTGAAAGTTTTTTGAGATGCAAAAAAGTTTTTAATTTATGTAAGTTCTTTCAAGTTTTTTACATAATTTACATTTTGCAGTTTATTGGATGAACAAATTAAGTGCTTTTTTATGCAATTAAACGATATTACTATATATTTTCTCTGGCCTTTATTATTGCAACAGTGACTTTCTTAAACACGTTAAAGTTTTAGCACCTTTTAGGTTTTTAATAAGTAAAATAATTTATTGGTTAGAATTTCTAAAAAAAAATAAAAATATTTATTTTTATTTACTTTTTTCTATATTCTTAAACAAAATGAATTCCATAAATATTTTTGTGTTTTCTTTTAAAATTTTGGCACTTTTGTAACAAAAAGTTTTTTCTTAAAAAAAAGGTTTATTTTCAGATAGGTACCTATAAGAAGATTTTTTTTTAAAATATATACCTACTATGTCAACGCTGATATGCATACATATATCACACCTGATCATAGATAGGGTTACAACTCAAAAATTTAAGACATTTTAATATCAATAATATTCAAGGCATATGAAAAAGTTTTTTAAACCAACCTTGTCATTACCATGCGTTTCGACACCACCTGTAGTAGAATTCGCTTTGCCCTGGGCATTATGAAAGTTTTCTTTCTGAAATTTTCGTTCATTCTTTTTTAAACTTTCATTCGTAGCTACACATCGGGATTTTTTTTTAATGAAATTCTATTTTTTGACATGGTTACTTAAATATGTACACATGTAATTTTTTTTGATTATTCGAAACAAATACTAAAGCGAGTTAGCCAAAAATGTATTAAAAAAACATGAAAGTTAAAAGAAATATTGTAAAAACAAGTCCAACTTCAAGTTTATATTTACGCATTAAAAACCTAAGAGAATTTCTAGGTACGTAAAGTATATACCCCATGCTATGCTTCAAAAAAGTCATATAATTGAATAGCTAAGTGCACAAAGAGAACTACTTTAAAATATTTATTTTGAAATAATCAATTAAAACAGTAGCGTTTTTCACCCTTGATAGTAAAGTCCCTTGTAGACCTTGTTAATGTTTTTAATTTAGTTAAAGTACTAACATTTAAAACACTGCAACAACAAAATGTATTAGACTAAAATTAACTCGCTGTGGTTGAAAACCCTAACAAAAACATGTAATAAACACGTGTGCTAATTTACCAAAATAAAACAGTTGAAAAACCCCTATCTGTCTCTTTCTCTCACTCAGCAAATTCATTACTTTACAATACATACAAAAAAGACACGCACGCTTTGTGGTATAAAATCGTAATTTATTCAGAGTTGTATACTTAATACAAAGAGTGAAAACCGCTAGTGTAATTAATTATGGATATTAAGCAATGCATGTTTTATGTTCTGATCTCGAATAGGTTCGCCAGCCTCTTATTTGAAGTTGTCTAATATGGTACTTTAAACACTAGTTTCTTAGCAATACTCAAATAAGGTAAATGAAGTAAACACCTTTCTGCATTTAATAGCAATAAAATTCAAAGAACACGTTATATAAATACAAGATTCGTTTATTACATTAGCAAAATGGTATTTAAGTTATTCATAAGAATTAAAATTTTAAATTTTAATTGTGTTATTGATAAGAATTGGCTTAAATATTAAACTAGTCATAAGAATAATCCCCTTCTGCAGTTCCTTATAAAAGTAATCGTGCTTATTGCTTAAATTTATTCACATCTTTGATTTTCTTTTCGTAAGTGGGTATATTATCCCTATAAATAGCCATTGAAATTCAAATTCAGTTTAATAATAACGAAAACTGTGTGGAAACCCGGGTATGATGATTGTCGAGTAGAAGGTGTAAAAATCCGGCTATTGACATAACAGTTTATGCATATTAGTTAAAATAATAAGATTAGGAAATATTATTAAATCTGTTCAACGATATAACGAAACTGAATAGTTAATGTAATCCAAAAAATTATCGATTAAGTGCAGAAATGGGTCTACTACTGTAGATGTTCCCTTTTTGCACTTAATGGATATTTGTAAGCTTATAAAATTATTAATATTTAAACAAATAATTTTCGCATCCTTTTCTTAGTGCACTCATAAAAGAGGGCGTATTGTTTCTGAGTTAGAGCGGGGCAAAATTTTAAATTTATTTCTCATCCATGTAACATAGTACCCATTGGTGTTATCAAAATTTTTCCAAAAAAAAGTACCGATTTAAAAAATAAATAAATAAAATATTCTTAATTTAAAAAAAAAAAAATTATTTTGTTTGTTTTTTAAAAAAATTATTTTTTTTTGGAAGATTGAAGAAGTAGCTATCTGATTTGTTTGGGACAACTTTTGCTAACACCCATAGGTAATAAGTTAAATGGATGAGAAAGACCACCTGTTTGGCCAAAATGTCAAATTTTGCCTCCCTCAAACTCAGAAACTTTTTGACCGATCTTATTAAAAATTTGTGTCTATCTTTGCTTCCGCATAAATATTTTAATAGATAATAAAACCGTATTTTCGATGGATTATAGCATAGCATCCATTTGCTGTAATAATCCGTGCAATTTTTTCCGATATTGCAACAGCCCTCGTTTACAACCTGTTGCACAACGCGAGAGGGTACTGTAAATATATTGAGTATGGTTGCTCGTTTAATACACATGTATATATTTAACCGGCAAATCATGTATGTACATATCGATGCCTTACTTTCTCAACCTCGTATCTTAAAAAAATACGGTTTTGACTTTTTCATGTCAAACGATTTCTATTTTTGTGTTATAGGTATTACTGCAAAAACTTATTATTTCAATAATTTATTAATATTTACAGAATTGAGACAAAGTATTGAAGTAATAAGTTGTTGCAGTAATAGAACACAAAAAAAAAAAACAATCGTTTTATATGAAAAAGTCCAAACCGTATTTTTTTAAGATACGAGGTTGAGAAAGTAAGGCATCGATATGTGTTTGTTTTGTTTAAAAAAATAAAAATAAACACATTGAACAAAAATATCTCAGCGTTTTATGGACTGATCGGGCCGAATTTCAATAGCAAACCTTAATGGAGTATATGTGACATAAATATATAACAACCTATTTCCATCATTTCTGGGGTCTTCGGATACTCCATTTCAAATTATCTAATGATCACGATCCAGAATATACAAATATGTATATATTGTATAAGATCAATATTGTGGAAATTACAAACGGAACAACAATCTTATAGGTAATATACCCTTTTCACCTGTGGCGAAGGTTTTGCCGTATTTTATATACGTAACTTTCACCATTGTATCTTTTCTAAAATCGGATTGTAAAATTAGAAAAAATAATGATTTTTATTCAAATTTCTTAAATACTTTATATTTTTAATCATATACAAAATTGATTATATAGGAACTACTTTGATTTTTTCGAAAGAATTGTAATTGGTGGAGGACATTTGTATAGGAGCTCTGTGAAAGAATGGACCGATTTGTTTCATTTTTAGTACCGTAAATACCTAATGCAAAATATATTTCCTAGCTTAAATTGTGTATGCACTATTACACTTAATTTTTTGTGTTGTGGTTCAACAATATAGACCATCAAGTCAAGACTATGTGTGACTTCCCTACACATAAGAACCCAGAGTATAAGTATACATTTTATTGGGTCTAGAAATGAAAAAAATTTAGTTTCTTAAATAACGCTTTAATCGTGAAAAGGACGTTCGTTACAAAAATCGATTTTTGTATCCAAAATATGTAAAATTATTATAGTATTGTTTTTCTCTAGAACGTTTAAATTGAAATGAAGACGTTAATCTGTGATATCTTTTTGTTAAAAAAAATAGCTGAACATTGTGTTTTTCTAAACGGATTAAGTAGAACTTTCTTTTTATTTAGATGTATTTTTCAAAACTTTATTCTATATTTGTAAACTATCATTTAAAAGGTAGAGGTATAGGGGTATTTAAAAACTATATATAGGTCACTAATTCCATACTAATAAACATTAAATGGTACTTAAGGAAAACGGTGAATGAGGTATGTGTTCATCACCCCACTTTGCAGCCAATAGATATTCACCTGGATCTTGAACTTGATACGTTACTTTGTATACATTGTTACCCATATGCTTAATGAGCACTTCATCACATTGTCCTTTAGGCCCAAATATACCCACAAATAATATATTATTACCAGCATCGGAACCGTCAATAGTAAACTCATTTTTTTCATTTAAAATTATTTGACTGAGACCTAGACCACGATAGACAACCTTAGAAGCATCTGATTTAAAGTGAGGTACTGTAAAAAAGTAAATAACTAATTAGCTTTAAAGTTATTTATGATAATTTACTTACATCCGATTTTACTCTTTTCGCATTCAAAATCATTTCCACTTATAGCAACAATAATAAACGGGGACTTGGGTAGCAACACCGAATTGCATTTAATGTGCACTTTGTAAAGACCAGCTTCGTTTAATGGAAAATAAACCTCAAATCTTTCGGGATCAACAATTTTCAAGGGCACATATGATAAATGGCCAAAAGGATTTTCTAGCTAAAAGTATAGAAATTTTTTAGTAGTTCGTTGAGTATTTAGTTTACAATAGTTTAATTAAAATACCCACCTTAACTTCAAAGTTGCCTTTTACACCATTTCTCTTAATAATAAAGTTTACATCTGTGTTAATTCGTAAGGCCCCGTTGGGAAAGTGCAGAAGTTGTACTTTACTAGGATCCGTTAGTTCGGGGGCCACAAACACTTGGGGTGGCTGTGTGGAGTATTTATCTAAAAAAAATATTTATAACAAAATAATTTTCACACTTTAAATTTTTAAATAAAGTATTTTACTTATATCGGGCGATTAATCGTGTGGTTTGATTTATAATACATTTTTATAGTAAAATAAAACATAAATTTGAAAGTGACCCTAAAATTTTTACTATCGGTTAAAAGAACAATTTATAGCATTAACTGTTGAAAATGATATCATTTTAATGTTGGCCATGACTACGTCTGAGGTGGTACATTCGTAAGGTCCAATTTTGGGAGACTCGCTCGAGACTAGTGACTGGTGTCTCAGAAAAAGCAGGAGTAATATTGGCTTCCAAAGTGTTAATCGTAGCTGGCTTATTCCTGAAGACCTCGTTGAAAACAGAGCTCACCGAGACCATAAGCTTGAATTTTAGAAGGCACATTTAACGGAACGATAACGGTTACATTCTGATTTTCCTTATTTTTGAAGAAATATGGAGCAATGATTCCACCAGACCATAAACCACACCATACCGTTGTTTTTAATGGGTGTAATGGTAGCTCTTGGTACTCTTCGGATGCTCATCAGCCCACATGCGGCAATTTTGTTTATTAACGTATCCATTGAGCCAGAAATGTGCTTCATCACTAAACAAAAATTACAAAGCAGTTTGATAAGAGTCACTCGTGATCAGTAAAAAAAGCATATTTAAAATCAAAGCTCACGATGAATCACCCTATATATACGGCAACCATCCGTTCCGTATATATAGTTAGAATTTTGTTCTGTGTGAATTATGTTCTAGTCAAAAACCTTTAATTGTTCCGTATTTAATGAAATGTATTTAACAAAATAACTTTAATAAATAGGTACATTCCCAATTTATTTTACTTTTCTCATTACCAGAAACTTTGTTTTTCTTGTTGGAAAAATTTAAAGGAATAATAAAATTCTTCAATGGAGCCCTTCAGGCTCATGAACACTCTTTTCGACACCAACGAAATAAAAAAACACAGGTGGGCAATGAAAAAGTTTTTTACATAATTTCATATAAAACATGCATCTACATATATGTTGGCCGTCAACAACTAAACTTCTAGCAAAACTTCAATTTCTCCATTGTTAACGAAGTGTTGTCAAGTAGTCAATATTTAACGTTACCTGTAGATACATTATTTGGTCATATATTTTTTTTTTATAAAAAGATGATATTAATGTTACAACTTCCCTACCTCATTGCTATTTCTAAATATTCTGCTAAGATGTTAGGCTTATTTAAAATATTTCTCAGAGTAGGCATTATATAGGGAATCTGGTAAATTATGGACCGGTCTTAACGAGTTTTTCTACTGTGATTTAAAGGCTTATGAAACTACGAATGACCAAATTCTGCTACTTAAAAATTATTCGTTACGGTTTTAGGGGTACACTACTAAAATTATTACAGTAACTGATTGTGGGCTATTAAATTCATTTTTTGTACTGTTAAAATTGAATAAAAATATAGTTGTTTTACGAATAAATGTATTTTTTAACATTTATATTAGTTAATCCAAAGACAAACTATCAAAAAATTATGTTTTCCACACTTATATCGCTATTTAGTTTGATTATTGTTGGTTAAAATATTTTTTTTAAAAGTAACTACTATTAAATTTAGCTAAATAATATTTTGAGTGTACTAAAATGTTTCCCGAGAGTAGGCTTTTTATGGAGCCTATGGTAAATTATGAACCGATCTTCGTGAAATTTAACAGTGTAATTTATTGTGCTTTAAATCTGTGGCGTGTCACATTTCATTACAGTAGAATTATTTGTTACGGTAATAGGCGTACTAAACTGGTTTCCGAGAATAGGCTTTATATGGGACCTATGGTGAATTGTGGACCGATCTTTTAAATTTTTGGCATTGTGATTTCTAGTCCTATAAAACTGCAACGTACTAAATTTTATACCAGTAGCGTTATTTGTTATGGTTTAAAGGCTCAGTTAGCTGAGAGTAACAGTATGCGACCGAACCGTAAAAAGGTAGGACCAATCTATTTCTTACAGATTAAGACGTAACATCTTACTGCTTACATACAACAAAATGAAGCAGCTGATTTGCAACGTTACTGTTATTCTTAGCTAACTGAGGCTTAAGGCGTACTAAACTGTTTTACGAGAGAAGGCTTAATATGGAAATTTGACAGTGTGATTTCTAGTCCTATAAAACTTTGATGTACCAAATTTTATTATAACAGTATTATTTGTTACGATTTTAGGCGTAGTAAACTCTTTTCCCAGAATAGGCTTTATATGAGACCTATGGCAAGTTGTGGAGCGACCTCCACAAAATTTAACAATGTGATGCGTCGTCTTATAAAACTGTGACGTACCCAATTTTATTTCAGTATCATTATTTTTAACGGTTTTAGGCGTACTAAACTTTTTTCCGAGAGTAGGTTTTATATGGGGCCTATGGTAAATTATGGACCGATCTCCTCGAATTTGAGCAGTGCTTTCTAGTCCTACGCTAAGTATCGGGGCAACAACAGTTCCCATGACCATCAACAACCAGACATTTGAGACAAGTGACCAATTCTGCTATCTAGGATGCGAGATTACTGCAAATGGAGGAACCGAACTCGATGTAGTCGCTAGAATAAACAAGGCTAGGTAATCTTTTGGCTTACTAGCCCCAATCTGGCAAAGTAATAAAATCAGCCAAACCACAAAGCTGAGAATTTTCGAGGCGAATGTTAAATCGGTTCTCCTATATGGGTGTACAACCTGGAAGGTCACAAGTGACATTACCAGACGACTTCAAACGTTTATTAACCGCTGCCTAAGAAGAATACTACGCATCTTTTGGCCTAGGACAATATCAAATGCCGAGTTGCTATCAAGGACGAACCAAATACAAGTAGCAACCGAGATACGTAAACGAAAGTGGCAGTGGATAGGACACACCCTCCGTCGAAATGACACTAATGTAACTAAACAAGCTCTTAGATGGAACCCATTTCAACAAGATGGCAGAGAAAGCGGCAGGCCACGCACAACATGGAGACGTTCAACGGAATCCGAAATGAACCACCTGGGTATATCTTGGAATGAACTTAGGTATATCGCTCAAAACCGGGTCAGATGGAGAACAGCTGTTATTGGCGCCCTATGCTCCAGTGGGAGTTAGAGGAACATATATATATTTCTAGTCCTATAAAACTGCGACTTACCAAATTTTATTGCAATAGCATTATTTGTTTAAGGTTACTTAACTCTTTTCCGAGAGTAGACTTTATTTGGGGCCGATGGTAAATTATGGACCGATCTTTACGGAATTTAACAGTATGATTTCTAGTCATATATAACGAACTTGTGCAAAATCTTATATCAATCCGTGCATTACACCACCATTTATGTTAGTTTTTGTAACAAAATTAAAAAATTTTTTGGGTGGTGGTTCCACATTTGGATTCATAACTCTTATCCTACTGAACCGATTTTGATGGATTTCAATCCAAAATAGCTTAGGATAACTAGAAGCATTGTGACACCAATAGTAATTTCTTTTGAGTTGTTCGAAAGTCTGCGAGTTTTGGACAAACGGACATTCAGGCGGACATGGTTAAATCGACTAAGAATTACTCAAGTGCCAGATTTTATATACTTTATGGGGTCTGGGACGAATAATAAAAAACTTTCACACGAAATAATAAACATTAAGAATATTTTCAAAACATTTTTAAGATACTTAAATACCTGAAGTTGATGGTTGCAATAAAATAATATAATATAATATATTTACTTTTAGAAGACTATACAAAATACTAGCACCCGAAATATTTCAGTTTTCAATTTTAACTACGGCACGCAAAATTTGTAAAAAAATTGTTTGACTTTGACTGCTCACTGCCAATAAAGTAAGTTACTAAAAACAGTAATTTTATCAGTTAGTGATGAAGAATTTTATTTACTTTTACCCAATACCCAACATGACTGTTAAGGATAAAGTTCAGCTTTTGAATTAATTTTCACTTTTAGTAAGTTTTAACCTTCTGTGCAGCTGGACGGACATCTTTAGATCAATTCAAAAAGTTATTCTGAATTGATCGGTATACAGATGGACAGCATCAAACATCAGCACAAACGCATTACACCCCTGCCCTATTGTGGCGTGGTTCTAAAAATGTCTCGTGCGTGATCAAAAAGATTTTACTCGTGAGCGTTCATGACGCGAGACTAAAAAACTCAGCTGCACAGCTCTTATATTATTCGAATAATCAAAAAGACAAATTCTTATAGTCAAACTTACCAGCGTCTGGTGTTTTTAAATATTTTCCAAAAATACAAACATTATTTTCACTATCATTGAGACTTGTATACTGAGTGGCATCCAGTGTATTCAAACGTATTTCCTGCGATGATTTAAACATTTTTTTGAGTTTTTATTTTCTATTTTAGTTTTTGTTTGTTTTGAAAAACAAAGTAATTAATTTTTTTTTTCAATTTTCAAAAAATCGCATTAAACACTAGCGTTCTGCACGATAACATTTTCCCTTGAGTTTGAATGTTCGACTAAATTGAGAATAATAAAAGAAAAATAAATGTTCATCTTCTCTTTTATAATTTAAACTCATAACAAAAATAAAAAAGAAAACATATTTAAGTAAAACTATAGTTTTCAATGTTCTGTATTCAAAACTAGCGATGTTTTTATTTTTTTGTTTTCATTCAATACTCTGCTGTGTTGTTCTACAAAATACACTTTTGGTTATTGTTAAAAATATTAAATTAATTTTGAAATGAAATATGCAACAATTTTACATATACATATGTACACTAATTGAAGAATATGATGATGCTTGTTAGGATCATGTGTTTATCAATTAAAAAATTTGTATTAGAAATTAATTCTAAGTTTTGCCTAAACAAAGTACGAGAAAGTTAATTTTAGTAAAATATTGTAAATTTTTATCATGTAATCTATTATATATTATTATTATTTTTTTATAAAATTTAAGAGTCTAAAAATTATTTAAGTAGGCTATAATTCCGGGTCTCCACGTAGCAATATGTATTGCGGCAAACGTCAAATTTGATTGTTCCATAAAATTAACGACGCACAGTGGCGCCCGTAGAGCAACCGAGGTTGCAAAAATCAAAATTTTCATGAGTGCCGACGAAGTTTTGAATAAACCCATGTTATAGGAAACTTTTCAACGATTTCAAATATGCCACTCTTAATAATATCACATTTTTAGTTTAGAAGATATAACCGTTCAAAGTTGACCGACTTTCGGTTTTCAAAAAAACACACAATTTTTAGTCAATTTGTTGCGATTTCAGGTGTAATATCACGAAAAATAGGTAACGAATCGCCTTATTTTTTGTTTGTATTGATTGATGTATTTATTAAATGTATAATGATAAAAAAAAAATTAACTGTTTGCTTTGTGTTTCTCCTGGTAAATCAATATTTAAAAACTATCCGTTTTTTTCACTATTTTTCAACTTTGACGGAAAATAAAAAAAAACTATATTTTTCTATATTTGCCATATTTGCAAAACCTGTTCTTTGATTATTTCTTTACATAATTCAAAAAGTTTTATCTGCCCGTACGTGCCCGTTTGGCTTCTAGAGGTAAAAAAGTTTAAAAAGACATGGTTGCAGAAATTGTATGGCGTCCATCCCTTATATGTTTTGACGGACAGTAGTTTGATCTAATAGTTTGAAAAAAACTACTCATTGAAATTAGCAGGTACGTACCTCACATAAACAATACTTTGGCGTACAAATGGTCAGGAACAATATTGACTTATGGTCCCTACAGGTAGGCACAAATCTTATTTGGACACGTGCATAATATCAAAATTGCATTATTCAGCTTAAATCCATATGTATGCAGGGAACAGGTAAATTTTTAGGCATGGTAGCATAAGCCTATATATTGCAAAATAAGCATAATGCCTGGATTAGTCTACGCCTGAAAGTTGGCGCAACAATTACTGAAACCATTAAACAATTTAAGTACTGAAAACATGGCGTTGAACAATTTAAAATTATTTGAACTGTTTAGAAAGTCAACCACACCAAAGTTTTTCACGGAAGTGAAAATTCTTCCTGAGAAGTTGACAGTGATCAGCAAATGGGGCTGCGATGGATCATCCGGACAAAGCGTTTATAAGCAAAGGATATCTTCCGATGACGCTACAATATCGGACGGAAATATGTTTATGGCATCTGTTGTTCCTTTGCGGCTAAAATCGGATGATTCCCTACACTGGAAAAATCCACGTCCGTCATCAGTGCATTATTGCCGACCAATAATGTTTCAGTTTGCAAGGGAATCGGCAGAACTCATAAGGACTGCGGTGAAGGACATTGAAGAACAAATAAGCAAGATTAAGCCTACAAAGCTGCAAATTGGAGAAGGAAAATATATTGAATGCAATTACGAGTTCCACCTGACCATGGTTGACGGAAAAGTCGTAAACGAACTGACAGGAACAACCTCAACAATGTCATGCCCGATTTGCAAAAAGAGTCAGAAGAACTTTTTTCAATTCAATTTATTTCATATATAATATGTGACATCTCAATTTTATATAATTAGTTGTAAAGAGTTTAAGATTAGTATCTTTTTCTGCTTAATTATAATATATTTCAATTAGTTATCATATACATATATATAGACAGAATTATATTGGAGGTAAAAATTTAGCAAAAACCTATTTAAACCCCTTTTTTCGTTTTATTTTTATATTTTTTTTATCGATTTTATATTATTATTTGTCAGAAGAACTTTGTTAATTTAAACGATTCTACAAATGAGGAGAATTACGAATATGGAATGTCACCATTGCACTCAAGGATAAGGTGTATGGAATTCTTGCTAAAACTGGCATATACCCTACCACAAGAGGAGGAAAACTTCGATGAAAATACATCAATAAAGGATAAGGAAAAGATCAGAAAGAAGCAAATACAGGATGCTTTTTTTAAACACGTTGGACTAAAAGTAGACTGTCCCAAGCACGGATACGGTAACTCAAACGATGGAAACACTTCTAGGAGATTTTTTGAAAATGATGAGGCAGTAACTAGAATCATTGGAATTGACAATCAAATCGTGAAAATTGAGTACCAGTCTTTGCCAATTGGAGAGCTTTCTGAAGAAGCACAGGAGTCTCTTAACAAATTTTATAAAAAATATAGATTGCAGAACACATTCAAAGCATCAAGGGTAAGGCAAAATAAGGACCTCTTCAACATGTTGGCAGCATCTTCCGATCCACTTATTTCTTCCCTGCGGTATGTGAAGTCACGAATAGAGTTACAAAATAATTATAGTTTAGAAATGGTTAGTCTTTTAGATATACCTTCTCTTACGAATTGTGATGAATATTTTACAGAAAATTGAAAAAATAAATTTAAAAAAAAAATAATTTTTTTTTTAATTTGTTGGGTAATAATTTAAAACATAAAACCCTTAAGAAAAAAAATAAAAACAATCTAAAAATGTAAAAATAATTTTTTTTAGTTACCATAAAATTGATTTTTCTACTAATTTTAACTTTGATAACCCATAAATAGGCCCCTACAAAGCGTAGCACCCTTTCCAAACGCTCATTTCATAGGCTGAACAGTTATCTATCATATGCTGTTTAAACTGTTCAATTATCTTATTCGGTTCAAAAGATATGATTTTTGCAACGAAAAAACTCAAATGGCGCCACTGTGCGACGTGCGGACCGCATATTGCCATGAGTGGCAATCCATTGAGCAGTGATTGCTCTGCTGATTGCTTGAGCAATTATTGCTAAGCAATATGCTGTCAAATCAGTTGTCATTTATCTGACATTTCATTTGCCTGTTGTCATTTATCTGACATTTGTCTGTAATTTTGTTTATGGCAATGCAATTTCACGCGTTCTCCAGCAATATAATCAAAAATTATGGTGGCATACCTCTATCCGATGGTCCATATTTTCAATGACTCTGAGATATAATTGAAGTTCAATGTCTTTAATGTGCCGAATTATCTCATCCTTTAGCTCTTTTTCTGGAAAATCCCCTTTTTGTATCCCTTTTCAAAAATTTCCAATGGTAACTCTGATGGCACCATCCTGTTGGAACCACATATCGGCCAGGTCCATATCCTCAATTTTAAGCCACAAGAAGTCCATTATCATCTCGCGATAGCGAACACCATTCACGGTAACTGGTTGGCCGACCTCATTTTTAAAGAAGAATGGCCCAATGACGCCGCCAGCCCATAAACCGCACCAAACAGTCACTCTTTGTGGATGCAGAGGTGTTTTCACGTTTCCTACATACCCTGTTTGCTGAAATTTGCGCATAATTCTCCCGATTGTGGACACATTTCGTCGATTTTGCTGACCAAAAAAATCACGAAGTGTACGAAATACTTTTTGATGTGAACGCCTATTTCCTAAAAGGTTTCAACAATTTTTACGAGCTGTTCAATTGCGTACCTCTCCATGGTTGAATTTGTCAAACACTGAAACAAATAAATGTCAAATTTAGTTTTATTTTAAGTTTAGAGGAATAGTTTTCTTGATTAACCGAACTTTGTTTTTATGAACTATTATAAATTTTGACTACAAATATGTACATAGTTTAGGGCTGCCGTTCGTTCTGTTTTTATGACTTCAAAACGCAGTACATATTGCAATGCAACACTAAAAGGAATAGCTTCATAAATTCCAAATCTTTTCTGTGGACAAGGCCCTGAGTTCATAATTGCATGGTAACGATATTTACTGCAAAATGGTTGCGAAATTTGTGCATTGTTTTTATTTATGAAGCCTTGTCTACGCATTTGCTTTTAGTGATGCTTTTCAATACTGCGTTTATGAAATCAGCCATTGTCACGATATTTTTGATATTATGACTAGAAATGAATGGCGTTGCCAAATTTTGTCCCATATCTATCTATCTAGTCTAAGTATGTATGTATTTATGTATGTATATAAAATACAAAAAATGTTTCTATGTCCTATATAGACTCTGAAACCACCCAACCGATGTGCTTCGAGCCGGTGTCATTGGAAAGTTAATTTTCCAGGGATGTTTTTAAATTAAATTTTTCATACATTTTTCCAAAACTCGAGGAGTTATGGAGAAATTTATACCTCTCTGAAATTACGTCATAGATTTTAATGAAATTTAAATCCCTACTTATATGGGCACTTTATCAATACATTTTTTGAAAAATAGGACCACGACGGGTGTTGAAGATGGTTTTAGGCTATACATTTTTCCAAAACTAGGACTACGAAGGTAGTTTGGGGCAATTTCTGCCTCTCCGAAGCTGCCTCAGATTTTTATGAAACTTAAAACATAGATAGTTCCGTACTTATATGGACACATTATCAATACATTTTTTTAAAAAAATAGGATCACGAGGGGAGGTGGGGGAATATTTCTGCCTCTCCGAAAAAAGCTAGCAGATTCTAATGAAATTTTAAAGATAGATTGATTCCTACTTACAGACACATTAGCTATACATTTTTTTTAAAAAATGGGACTAGGGGGAACGTATACGCTACAACTTTTACAAAATAACATTTGCACATGTTACAAAACTTTTTGTTCCGGCAAAACAACTAATTGTTTTATACAATGTACAAAGGTTTTTCTTTATTTTACTCATGAAATATTTTCTGTGTAGTAGCACACGTCGGGTGTATATAAAACACAGACATTGTTTCTATCTAAGTCCGTTATAGGCTTTTTAACTATCCAACGGATGTGCCCCAAACCAGCTTCATTAGAAAGGCAATAACTCGAAGATTTTTTTAGACCACTAAATGCATTAGGCACAGCACATTCGGTTCATTCTTGAAGTCGATTTTTGACTTTTCCCATACAAAACTTTTTATTGAATTTTGTAAATTGAAGTTTTTAATATTTTTTAATTTTTAATACATATGTATGTAGTGTATACTTACATATGTATCTTCTATGTATATACAATACAAAAAAAGTTTCTATGTCCTTTACATAGTCTGAAACCATCCAACCGATGTGCTCCAAACATATTTGTGAAGATGGCTTTATGCTATACAATTTTTCAAAACTAGGACCACAAGGGCAGGTAGGGGGAAATTTCTGCTTCTCCCAAACTACTACTAGATAGATTCCTACTTACATATATGGACACATACGCTATAAATTTTTCCAAAAATGAGAGTACTAGAAGGGGGGAAAGTGTTAGCAAACGCCGGGTATCCGCTAGTTACAATAAAACACATAAAATAGTATTAAATAGCTATATTGCCATACAATTTGGTATTATTCTCGTAAATTCGTGTTGTATTTTTTTTATTTTTTTTTTTAGAATCCTTTCGTATTTTAGATCCACTACTGAAAAATACTGTAATAACCTTTTATTGTTATTTATTAAAACCTTCTTAAAATGTAACAATCAAGAAATAAAGAAGTTACAAGAATAACAATTTGACGAATATTAAGATTTTGTGGACATATCAAAATTTCGAAAAAATCAATTTTGAAATAATTTATTAAAATTGCGAAAAAAAAAACAAAAACAGTGTGCATAAGTTCGCCTTATGCTAGGAACACAACTGGGACGAACGACGAATTTCGCCCAACACGACGAATTTTTCCGTAAAAATTCGCTGAGTAAATTCGTCGTATGAAGCACAATAACGACGAATAGCTGGCAGCTTTTATAATTGAGAAAGTTGATTACTGTTTGTGCAAAGAGAGAGAAATAGTGTGACCATATTTAAAAAAATTATGCTTAAAAATAAAAACATAATCGAAAACACAACTAAAAACTATTTTTATAGCAAAATACTTTGTATACTCATTTTATGTGTTATACAATAAAAAAAACAATTATTAAAGTAAAAAGTAACTTTATTTACTAAATTACTTCTTAACTAAAACCAAACATGGTCACCTAGTACTGATTTGTTCGTCGTTCGCCGGCGTATGAAATAGAAATAAATCTATTTGAAGTTCGCCGCGTCTGGCGAATTTTCGCCGGCGCCCTGATTGTGTGCATTTTCATATACACAAACGTCTTTTATTTTTGGCGACGAATATTCGCGGCCAAAAATTCGTCGTTCGCCCCAGTTGTGTTCCTAGCATTAAGCATTTACATTTAGTTTTTTTTTTTAATTTTCAATAATTTTCTTCTTTATAGAATAAAATAATTTATGATCACATAAAAATATTCTCTTGTGTACATATTTTTATACCCTCCACCACCAGTACATTGTGGTGAATGAGGGTATACTAAGTTGGTCATTCCGTGTGAAACTTTTTTAATAATACATCTAAGACCCCATAAAGTATATACATATATTCTGGCTCCTTGAGTAATTCTAAGCCGATTTAGCCATGTCCGCCTGTCTGTCCGTCTGTTGAAAACACGCTCACTTCCGAAAAACGCAAAAGAAAAGAACAAACTAAGTCTCAAATTGCTTGTAGTTATCCTAAGCAGTTTGGGATTAAAATCCAGCTACATTGGCTTAGTAGGATCAGAACTATGAATCAAAATGTGGAACCCCCACCCTAAAAAATTTAAAATTTTGATACAAAAACTAATATAAAAGGTGAAATAATGCACGGAATGATATAAAATTTTGCACGAATTTGCTTTATATAACTGCAAATCATAATGGTAAATTTCGTGAAGATCGGTCCATAATTGGCCATAGGCCCCATATAAACCCTACTCGCGGAAAACAACTTAGTACACCTAAAACCGTAATAAATAACGCTATCATGTTAAAATTTGGTACGTCACAGTTTTATAGGACCAGAAATCACATTGTAAAATTTTTTGAAGATCGGTCCATAAATAACCCTAGACCCCATATAAACCCTACTCCCGGAAAACAGTTTAGTACGCATAAAACCGAAAAAAATAACACTATCATACTTAAATTTGGTACGTCACAGTTTTATATGACAGAAATTCACAGTTTAAAATTTTTTGAAGATCGCTCAATAATTTACCTTAGGACGCATATAAGCCCTACTCCCGGTAAAGAGTTTAGTATGCCCAAATCCGTAATTAATAACGCTATCATAATTTAATTCGGT
Organism: Pollenia amentaria; assembly: GCA_943735925.1. NCBI lineage: Eukaryota > Metazoa > Arthropoda > Insecta > Diptera > Polleniidae > Pollenia > Pollenia amentaria. The sequence continues at coordinate 236,355,485 of OX031006.1, read as the reverse complement.
ACGGTGCAGTTTTGTAGGACCAGAAATCACACTGCTAAATTTCGTGAATTTCGGTCCATATTTAACCCTAGACCCCAAATAAACCCTACTCCCGGAAAACAGTTTAGTACGACTAAAACCGTAATTAATAACGCTATCATACTAAAATTTGGTACGACCAGAAATCACACTGTAAAATTTTTTGAAGATCGGTCCATAATTTACACTAGACCCCATACAAAACCTACTCCCAGAAAACAGTTTAGTACACCTAAAACTGTAATCAATAACGCTATCATACTAAAATTTGGTACCTCACACTTTTTTAGGACCTGAAATCACACTGTAAAATTTTTTGAAGATCAGTGCATTATTTATACTAGGCCCCATACATAAACCCTACTCCCGGAAAAGAGTTCAGTACGCCTAAAACCATAATAAATAATGCTATCATATTGAAATTCGGTACATCACAGTTTTATAGGACGAGAAATCACACTGCCCAATTTCATGAAGATCGGTCCATAATTAACCCTAGGACCCATATAACCCCTACTCTCGGAAAACAGTTTATTGCGCCTAAAACCAAATAAAGCCCACGTTGGAAAAATAATTCGCCTAAAACCATAACAGATATAGTTATTGAGGTTAAATTTCTTCCAAGATTCATATGGCCAGAAAAAATATCATGCAATTTTGTGAAATTCACCGTTAACGCTTAAACTAAATACACTGCTGTATTGAAATTAATTCTAATTTATTTTTTGTAATACCAGAAATCAGTCTTCAGAATTTTGGGATGATTGGTCCATAATTTACCATACGTCCAATACGAATTACCCTCCTAAAAATCATTTTAGTTCGGCTAAAACTGTTACGAATCATGATATTATACTCAAGCCAGTTTAAAGTTCTAACAAGAAACGACTAAAACTTTTTTATTGTCGGTCAATAATTTAATTCAGGTCTAAACCGCAACCAATTTTAATGCTGACGTTCGTTTTTGTGAAGCTTAGTTAATATTATATACATATGTATTTATCATATAAAGCCCACTCCTGTCGGTGGAGGGTATCAAAGATTCGGCACAGCCGAATATAGCACTCTAACTTGTGCTGTTTGTAATCATTGATCATAAGTGTATTACTCATAATTGTTAAAACATACATGCATACATAACATCAAATGGGCACTGTGCCAAAACAATATATTCCCTAACGAGAATTAAAAAAACGCACTGCCAAATACATATGCACATACATATATGCACAACGAGTTCACTCACTCAACAAAGGAAAGTGTTCTTTGCTTTATAGATTCTTGAGGAAATGTTTCTTGTGCGGGTGATTTTGTCGGGACATATGAGAATTTAATAATAAATAAAAACACGCATATATCAAGTGCGATTCTTTAGTAGCAATTAAGATTTAAAATTAAATAACAAAAACATGGGGCGTTAGCCTGTATGGCGACATAGAAACAGTGGTATAAGATGGGTACTTTCCACAAAAACCTTAAATTTAGTCTTTTTTTTTTTAATTCCAATTAAATTAAGATTATAATTAATTTTTTTTTAGCAAGTAACGCGATTGCGTCCGAAATCGTTTTGACAAAACTCTAAAAAGAAACAAAAACATTACTAAAAATTTGCCAAACGGTGTTTGCAAATCTTTCAATAGGACTTCCAAAAACTTGTGTAGCGAATGCATAATTTTTTTATATTAAGTGGTCTTAAGCTTCTATATACTTTCTGAGCAGAAAACCAATAGACTCAACAACAATTCAATTTTAATATGTACATCGAAGAAATGAATAGATCCGCTCTATCCATCCTCTTACTGTAGATTTGCTTTGTATTTTGTATTGTAAATTTTATTTTAAAAAGTGAGTTCTTTAAGGACTGAGTAAACTTTTTGTTATTGGGAAAATTTCGAATACAAATCCACTTCAACCACTAGGTTCTTAACTAGGAAATAGAAGAGAAATGTTGGAAAATAAACGAAAGGAAAAATAAATGGATGCTTTTAACAAATAAACTTCATTGTCAGTGGCATAGTAAAAATTAAACATTGTTTGTTGAGAGCAGTTGTTTATTTGTATATTTATTATCTTTTTAATACTAAATAAAATGCTTAATTTATTAACGTTTAAAGATTCTCTAAACATAAACAAAGTAAAAAAAAAAAAACAGTTTATGACAATGTTTCGTGTTTTTTTTATCTTTTTTAATTATTATGAATGTTTAGAAAAGGGAAAATCGAATTGCATTCGGTAAAAAACAATATTAAAACAGAATTATACTTATATACTTAAATATTTTTTTTCCTTAGAAAACTCCTTTTTAATATAAAAACGTTAAAAAAAAGAGTTTCTTATTAATCGTATTGTGTGTATATTATTTATAGAGAATTAAATAGAAAACTTCTAACTTCTAAACTACAGAAGTTATTAAATGGGTTCATTTTATCCTATGGCTGCGGTAACCAGTTCTGCCACATCTGGATCAGTTGTACGAACTGTCAATTGCATGGAAACTCCATCCGATAAGGCTAATTTAGAACGTACTAATATTTCTACACCACCTCTAAATGTGCCTAAATTGTTGTAAGAATTTTTTAAATACTTTTATTCATTAAAAATAAGTTCACTTAAAACGTACCTGAACATAGCAATGTATGTGTGGCTACACCTTCGGGAACTTTTTCGGACAGATTAGCAGGCGCTAAACCTAAAAATTTAATAATTGTATTTACGGCTTCTTGTAGAGTATTGACCGCTGACAAAGAGAAGGTATCTTCTGCTTCAACCCATTCTAAAAATAATTAATATTTCATTGAAATGTTTGCTCATATTGAAAGTTATTAAAATAAACCTTCAGTATCGGCTGCATCCCATACGGCTTGGAAATTACTCTTCTTATTTTTTTGAATTTGATCGGCTACGGTTATTTCCATATCTTCTAACATATATTCATCGTCGTAGCCTTCTTCAGAATCTGGTTCGCCTGTATTTGGATCGCAATCTTTAACCACAAAACGCAAAGTAGCTCCAAATGTTGCTAAAATTTATATTTTTATATTATTATACTCAAATAAACAGTTTTAAAAATTAAAAGTTTCTTTAATGTAATTACCAGCAGAACTACTGATATCTTGTGGGAATTCAACAATGATAAATGTAGTCTGTAAATCATTGTATGGCAATTTCGGACAGGGAATAACAGCACGTGTTATAAAACCATCGGGTATTGTCAATTCTACACGTACATTTTCCAAAATTTGATCCGATAAAGTGTTGAGGCAATCAAACTGTAAAAGTTTTAAGTGGTTATTATAAAATTCATACTTTTTTGGACAGACTATTGCGATTTAAAAATATACACTTTCAAATTCAAATACACAATCAATCAGATATATGATGAAAATTTCTCGACTTAAAAGCGATCGTTTTTTTTTTTGGTTTTAAATAATTTTGTTTTTAAAATCGATTTCTGCCACATTCATGAATAACTCCTTAGGATTTAAGATATTAACACTGTCAGTATTTTAACGTCCAATTTCGCCAAGTTATAACTTTCAGGGCCATTATTACATCTTGCCGTTAGTTAAAAGTAGGATTTTGTCGAAAGTGTAACTTTAACTATCGGCATGTTATTATAATGGCCTTCAATAGCATATTGTTAACTTGAAAATAAAGTAATAGTTAGTTTTAACTGAACTTGGTAAAATTGCACGTAAATATTCTTAAATTTCACCAAGTTCAGTTACAATTAACTATCATATTTTTAACTGGAAGTTAAAGTAATAGTCAATTAAAACTGAGTTTGGTGAATTCGGCCGTTAGTTGTAGTTTTGTATGATTGTTAAAACTTTATTTTTACCCACAACTTTTATATTGAGAACAAGTCAATTGGCATTTTAGTTTTGTTATGAAAAATGTGACTTACCTGAAACACAATATGATTAGGGAATATGTGTTTAATACAGGAAACAGTGTATTCTGTTTCACTTTCTGTAAGTTGAATAGCAGGTGTAGTGCGGTGAATAGGACCCAAAGCTTGTATTCCAGGTAATTGAGCCAATCTGGTAGCACTCTCTTCTTCTCTAGTAATTTTGGGAACGCGAGGAGCTTAACGAGAACAAAATATTTTAAACAATTATAATTTTCGTCATTAATAACAACAAACTCACCACTAGAAACCAACATGGCCTCGTCCTTAATATCTTCCTTAACAATAGTGGCCTTTGGTACAATAGACAAATCAAACCCGGTGTAACAGTCACCATTCAAATGTTCAACTAAAGCCTTTTCCAACAAAGCTATTGAACAAGTTTCACGTTCAATAATATAATGCTTATATAATTCGGGCTTCTCGGTTTGCAAAAGATGCAAATAGTAAGTTGCTCGATCACGAACCTCATCATCAGGATCCATTTGACAACGGCCCAAAAGAACAAGAATATTGCCTAAAAGAGTAGGGCAGGATGCTCCAAATTGTGCCAATGCAGTAACCGCTGCAGCTCTTACAATAGGACTTTCTAAAATAACGCGATTGTAGATGAATCTTATGTACTTAGAAGGTTGTGCTGCGAATGGACCCTCCTTTCCTAGCAAATGCAAAATGCGTACAGCCAAAGACACATGTTCGCAATCCTCAATAAACTCACACAAATGTGAGAGACCTGATTCTTTAGCTTCAGCATTTTCTTCAATTATAGTTATAATAGTATCCACAATAGAAGTTTTATATTCCAGACCACCCTCTTCGCGCAACATGCCGCTGAGGAAATTCATTAAAACACTGTGTTTCCTTGGATATTTTGTGCACAAAGAACAAATGGCTTGAACAACAACCACTTTAAATTCATCAGAGATTTCAGCGACAAATGACGATATCTGTTTCATCAAACGTTCTACAGAAGATTCAGCTCCAGTTTTAAGTAGAGTGGTAATGGCAAGAGTAGCCACCGAACGATTCGAGTCGGCAATTAGACCTTCCAAATCCAAATTGCAAGTTGTAACAGCAGCTGGGTGCGTCATGGCCACTTTGTTGAGAGTACGTACAGCGGCAAATCGTAAAGTGGCTTTAGGAGAGCTACAGAATAGTTGTAGTATAGAGAAAGCTGGCGATAATACACGAGCATTGGTATTTTTTAAATTTACTATAGCATGAGCAGCTTCATATATAACCATTTCACTTTTGTGGCGTAAACATGATTCAATAAAAGTAAACATTGGAGATTCAGACATTTCATCGACAGATATATCTTCTTCTTCAATTAATTTACAAGCAATGCGGATCTAAAAAAAATTCAAAACCAGGAGTTGGTAAAAAAATGTTTACTTAATTTTTTGAGTAACACGTATACATACCAACATGCAAACTGCGTAAGGACTTTTCATGGAATTGCGAGTTAATTTGTTGACCAATTTAGTAACAGCCAAGCGATCCGATTTTCGTATATGGTACAAAAGACCTAAAGCATGATATTGAACCATAATGTTGTCACTATTTAAAGCCTCTTGAGCTTCATTGGCCCAACGTTTTACGACATCACCAGCAGTGCTAGCCAATCTTAAAGAGCTCACCAAAGCAGCACAAGAGACAGCCGCATTTTTGTCAACAATACATTGTTTCATATAGCGTTCTACTGCCTGGAGCATAGTGTTGTCAGTAATACTGCACAGAGCACGTATAGCTGCGGCTCTATATAGATCTTCCTTGCCAGTCATATCCTTGGTCAAAGAGCTAGTTACAATAATAACATCCTCAGCAATAGAGGATAATTCTTTGATGCCCAAATAAACCATACGACGTAAGACTACATCCTTGGATTGAAACAACTTGGTCATGGCAAAGAAGCAGTCGGTGGCCTCTCGTGTTCCTAGTTGTTCTCCTTGATTTATCAAATACAAGATTTTTGTTAAAATATGTATACATTTCCGAGGATTGACTGGAGTGTCATTGAAGGCCCGTGTCTCTTGTAAAACTGAAGTTTTCTCTAAATTTTGATAGATATTGCTGGGACCTAATAATTGAATATTTCTTAATAAATGCATGTTAAGCAAGAGTTTTAATCAATTCGAAAAGACTTCTTATTCTTAGCCCACTGAATTTTTTATATTTTATGAAATGTAATTATAATTTTTTATCTTTATACCCATTTTGATAGCGGTTTTGATGGCTTATCGTTTTTTGGCATTGTTTTTGTAAACTTACCTTCCTCTTCATCTTCTTTTTCACGACGGAACGAACCCATTTTTGTAATTGATACTTGTTTTACTTTAATTTAACAATACTTTTTAAAAATTGTAAAAGTTTTATGTAAAAATTTGTAGAATTTTTCTTTAATAATCTAAAAAAATTTACACGTCACACAGATTAATAAAAAAATGTCATAATTGGCACTGCCAACATCAAGAAATCTGTTTTGAAAAGCCTGCTTAGCGATGCCAGATGTTAGGTAAATTAAAAATTTTTTTATTAAATTTATACAAAAATCCTCTTAAGGCTAACTGACCTCATCTAGCAGATTTTATTTTCCCCAAAATCTTGTGAGCTTAGATTATACTTTTTTGACACTAGCAAGATTTTGTTTTCATAACAAAAGCAGTTGACTGGTGGAGAACCATTTAGAAACCAATTTATGATTGCTGTGGAGTGGGCTTCAAGATTTCCATCTTCGTGTACGTTGGTATAGCTCGTTTTGCGCATAGCTCTAATAGACATAGATTTGAATTATTTTTCATTAAGTCTAAGAATTAAACATTTATATAACGCCCTGGCCTGTTTAAATGCTCCAACCTGTAAAATTTTCTGCTCTTCAGCCAAAATTGGAACCAGTTTCAAAAACGTTGGTATATAGCTACAAATTTTTGAATGGTGTTATATTAACTTTGCGTAATAAATAAATATGGTTACATTTATTACAACAGAACAAAACATTATATATTAAAACAAAACATTAATTGTGTGGGTTCCTAATTCTGAAAATAATAAAACATATTAGAGCAGAAATGTAATACTGTCAAGTTAATTGAAAATAAGCAAGATCTAACGAAATGATGAATTTAATGGAAATCAAATAATTTTAACGTTAAAAGTTGATTTTATCAGGTATGTCAAAGAATTTGTACGAAAGTGAAAATTTCCACATTTTTCAATTCGTACTGTTTTCTTCTTCAGTTTTCGTGGATTTTTATAAATAAAGCCTAGTACTCTGTTCAACATTTCACGTGAAATGCTGTCAAAACTCATATGAAAAAAACTTGTGCGGAATTTCTATGAAAAAATGTAGATAGAGTTGTACTCTGTTTAATTTGTGAAAACGTTGCGAAATGTATCTGGCAACATTTTTTTTACAACTGCGAAATAATATAAGCTGCACTTATTTCAAGTGGAATTTTAAGCAAATGAAAAAAGTTTAAACCAAATATTAAAATGAGAACTGCAAAATATAAATAACACAACCGGTAACAGTTTTTCATCAATATTTACTTTCATTTTTACTTAATTTTTTATTTAAAAAAATACTTTTTAGTAAAATATATGTGGGTTTTGTTAACATATCCAAAACAATGTCGCATACTTTGAAAGATTAAAAACGTTAAATTGTGCAAACTCTCGAAATAGGTAACATTGATACATGTCAAATTTTCGCATTAAATAATAGATGTTGCTGCACATTTTTCACAAATTGGAACAGAGTACTAGGCAAGGCGAATTCATGTATACGGTGGTGTCGATACTACAACAAGTAACAACACCAAAAACAAATCAATGTATTTTTTTGTTGCTTTCGTTGATCGATATGTCAAAAACACAAGCAACTTTTGACATTTCTCTCTCTAAGTAAGAAAAAAAAGTAGCACAGCTGTGCTTTCAACGCCACCTGATAAATGAATTCGCCTTGGTACTAGGCTTAAGAAAAAAAAAAATCAAAACATTGTTTTTTTGTTATTAAATATGATATCATCATTAAACAGCTCCTTTGTAAACATAAAAATAGAAATGATTGTGGGTACTTCGAAAACAAATCAAGATATACATATATATACTTATTTGTTTACATAATATAGGAAACAATTTACAAAGCAATATTACAAGTAAATTAAGAGTTCAGGCAGTGAATTTTTTTCTACTTAGAAATACGTATGTACTATGTGTTTACAAAAAAAAAAAAAAAAATAAAAAAAAAATTAAATTATTAGTTATATAAGCTAACACTTCTATGTTTAGGCAAAAAGTAACAAAAGCCTATTTCAAGCGAGAAAAAAAGTTTTGAAAATAAATATCGCATCTATCACATTTTTTCTTGTTAAGTTTGTAACCTGTTAGAAATATTAAAAAAATGTTATCTAAATAGATTTTGTCTATTTTTCAAGACACAACTTAAGGCTAGTTTACACGGTAATACAATGTATTACGACATGTGGAAAAATAATATAGAATGAGAAAAATCTTATCATGTAAAAGCAAACTGCATTGAGTAAGAGAGAATACGGATACAAAATTTGACAAGCGGTCGGTAAATGCATGGTGGAATAAGTAGGTGGCAGCGCTACGGCAACAAATACAACATTACAACAAAAATGAAAAATAAGTCTCCGTATACGTCAAAAATTATATTAAACTAAAATCAAATTTTGCCGCCGAACGCAATGAAATAAATTAATTGTTAGCCAATTTTTATTTCAATATGATTACTATTTTATTTAATTTTAATTTAAATAATCAAAATCTTTAATACAATACAATAATCACAGCATAAAACGTGGACTTTTTGTAAACATAAACAAAACTTTGACATAAGACTAGACAAACAATACAAGAGCAAAAAATCGTCATCTGGCGTAGTAATGCCACCTGTTTATTTCATCATGGGTAAATGTTCATTTTCTAAACCATTTTAGAAACTTATGTATTCTCATCACACCAGAGGCGCATTTTAACAGAATATATTGAAGGTGGTAACATTTTTATAACATTACAAAAACAAGCAGAATCAACTCAGGAAATGTTCATGTTGTTTTTGTAAATATTGTAAACTGCAACCATCTGATTTTTTGTTATTAACTCACTTTGCTTTTATTTTACTTAAACCATCCGTGTAAACATGAAAAATACTTACCAACAGATTTTTATTTTTTTATTTTAAACACAGAGAGAATTTCATAATATTTTGATTCCACAAAGTCGTAATACATTGTATTACCGTGTAAACTAGCCTTTAAGAAACAACAAGATTCTCTATCATTTGAAATATTTTTTGAGCATTTCTTTTATGTTAGTTCTCTCAAATTAGTAATTACACCTCACTATTTTGAAACGAATTTAAAAAGAAACTTTTTTGCGTTTTATTTGGGTTCTGTGGCACACATTATTTCATAAATAATGTGAATTTACGAAGTAAATTTAAAATTTGGACGAATAGTTTTATTGATTTTACAAAAAAAAACAATTTTATAAATTATAATAAATTTTGACTAGAAATAGTTGTACCCAAAAAGAAATTTCGTATGAAAATGGATAAATCTTATGTAAAGAAACCTGTTTTGTTAAAAAATAGAATATTTAGGAAATACATAACGTCGGTCGCAGGTTGACAACTCAACATGTTTTTTTGTACTTTTCAGGAGACAAAAAAAAAACGTTATATTACTCCGTTACTAAACCGTGTTGGAAGTAAATAAAAAAAACCAAAATTAGTAGGAGATATTTATTGTAAGATGGTGTAAAGAAAACAAAGGTATAAATAATTTCAGATTAAAAAAAAATTAAAATAAATAATACCCCGATTCGATTTTTTTGCGAGTTAAGAGTTGTCTACCTGTGACCGACGATAAGCTGTAAAATTTTTTGGACCTGGCCACACTGCCTGCCAGTAAAATTTTTTAAACATTAATTGTCGATTCTGTGGCATCTTTTCTGAAAAACAAAAGTCAAAAGAAAACACTAAAAACAGCTGCTTTGAGATAAAAAAAAGTATAGCTTATAGTTGGCTTGTAAAAAATATTTTTTCAAAGAAAAATTATAAATTGTATCAATTAAAGTAATGAAATCGCCTACTAGGTCTAGGAGTAGACATAGGTCTCCAGAAGAACGTCGCAGACGTAGCAGATCTAGAGATCGAAAGGGAAAAGATAGAAGACACATGCTATCTAGAAGTCGATCTAGATCAGTGCAAAGAAGAACATCTCCCAGCCGCCATTCCTCAGCAGCTAACAGAAGTAGAAATCATCAAAGTCAAAATCACGATAGAAGAGATGCAAGACGTTCACGAAGCAAACACAGACGACGAAGTGCTTCCGCAAGTTCATCAGACCATAGTTCTAACAAGAAACCTGTCGAAAGATGGCCCAATGATAAGTTTCAGGATAATAATCATCGAGAAAGAAAAAATAATCCATTTCGTGGACAGCCATCAGCAGCATTTCCACAAGAGGAAAGAAAACATCATGGTTTGGGCTATCGACAGAATGGTCGAAATGATAAATACAACAAATTGGATGCAAAATATTTAAAACAGCGAAGAGAAGAACGTGAAGTAATAAGCATAGAAGGTGCAGAAGAAATATGGGGCAAAAGTCCAGCACATCCTGAAGTATACTCTGACGATGATGATGAGGTTAAAATCTTAGAGCACACTTATGAAGGCCCAAAAAAGAAAAAATCCAAAAAGACTAAAAAGAAATCAAGTAAAAAATCTAAGAAAAAGGTTACTAAAAAACGTAAGAAATCAAAAGGTAAAAAAAAAAAGAAGCAGGAAAGTTCTTCAGATTCATTATCAGAATACTTTAAATCATCTTCGTCGTCTTCATCAAGCTCAAGTGAAACATCAGATAGCGATACCTCATCTTCCAGTGAAGGAGAACTAGAAGAAATATGGGTAGAAAAATCAGCAGACAATTTGAAGAAATTATCAAAGACGAAAAAGTCTAAAAAAGTTAAGAAAAAACAAAAGAAATCAAAGAAGACTAGAGAATCCGATGATAAAAATCCTGCAAAAGCCAATTCTTTGAAGCACATTTATAACGAAATGCAAGACGAAGAGGACGAATTTGGACCGACCGTGCGCCAAACAGGTGGACTTAATCAAAAAGATTTTGGTCGTGCATTATTGCCAGGTGAAGGTGCTGCTATGGCAGCATATATTGCAGAGGGCAAACGTATACCACGGCGTGGTGAAATTGGTTTAACTTCTGATGAAATTGCAACGTTTGAGTCGGTCGGCTATGTTATGAGTGGTAGTAGGCATCGACGCATGGAAGCTGTACGTATACGTAAGGAAAATCAAATTTATTCGGCTGATGAGAAACGTGCTCTAGCTATGTTCAGCAAAGAGGAACGACAAAAGCGTGAAAATAAGATATTATCACAGTTTAAGGATATGATTAATTCAAAGTTACATGCTAAGGAAAAGAAGTGAACGTGTACATACATACATATATTTTTAAGAGTAATTTTTAAAAATAAATATGTATTAAGCATATGTGCATATACAATATAATTTTTATTTTAAATTAATTGGGCGAAAAAGATGGTTTTAAAATTTTTATCTTTTAGGCTAAGTTTCGAAATAAATGCATTTTTGTATTGACAAATAAACTATATTTCTTCTGATTTCATGAGAGTTATGAATCCAAATGTGGAACCACCACTCTAAAAGATTTTGTTACAAAAACTAATATATATGATCAAATTTGATGCGTCAGTTTTATAGGACGAGAACTCGCACTTAAATTTCGTGAAGATCCGTTCATAATTTATCCTATGCCCCATATAAAGCATACTCTCGGAAAACAGTTTAGTACGCCTAAAACCTTAATTTATAACGCTACTGTAATAAAATTTGGTACGTCACAGTTTTATAGGAAGAAAAATCACACTGCCAAATTTCGGGAAGATCGGTCTACAATTTACCATTGGTCCCATATAAAGCCTAATCTCGGAAAACAGTTAAGTAAAAAAAAACCGTAGCGAATGATGACCTCAGTTAAACTAGGTTTAATTAATCTGAAAACATATTTGTACCGCCATTACCAAGTTTGTCCAATTAAATAATAAAAAAAAATTACATTTCACCAGAAAAAAATCAGAGTTTTAAGGAGTCTTTACACGATCAAGACTTTCTCATCAAGCGCTATGGTATTATTAGTGAAAATCGATTTGCATGGATGACACCGGCTCAGCGTTACCGTTTGCCCGACTAAAGTCGCAATTTGACCCTTTTTAAGCGGTCTGCGACTTTTTGTGAGACTTTTTTTTATCACCGACTTTTGCGACTTATTTAATATTGTTGCGACTTTTTACCCTTTTTTTGTAAAGCATCTAACTTGTAGTAAATCGTTAAAAAAAAGTCGTTAAAATTTTAAAGCAATTCACAGATTTTTATTCAATTGACAACACTTTTATCACTTTTGTGCAACCTTTTCATGTGTTGAACAAATTCTTCGCAAATTTTCAGTAAAAGTTTCAAAATAACGTTTTAGCAAAAAGGCTTTTAAAAAAATTGCAGTGTTTATTTTACAAAATAATTTTTAGCCACCGAGTCAATGAAAGATGAATTTTTCGTAAAACATGGACAGGCATGTACGAACATGAGAATATTTTGCGTTAACTTAAAAAATAAAATTTATTTTTTTCTTAAAAAAAGGATTCCTTGTTAAAAAGAAAAGGAAATTTGAAAACGAAAAATAAATTGGAGCTAGAAATACGCGTTCAGAGGCAGATAAAACCACGGAGTCTGAGACGGATAACGTTAACATCGCTGCAGGTATTCAAGAGACTGGGCTTAAGCCAGACGTGGAGTCATAGCGGCCTTTTTGCAGTGTTTGTAAACAGCTTTTATTGATCCAAAGCAATCATCATCAGAGACATGGAAAAAACCGAATAATAATAGGGGGTTTCATGGACAAACTTGCGAGACTTATTTCAAGAATCGCCTTTTTAACTATTGTGTAACTTTTTACAATTAATGTCAATATTTAAGAAACGCCAATCCAAAAAAATTAAATAATAAAATTAAAAAATATATATCTATCCATGGTGAAATTACTAATTTCACCATGTATCTATCTATATATATATAAAAGAAAGTGGCGTTAGTTACTACGTTTATAACTAAAGAACGGCTGGACCAATTTCGATGATTCGTACCAATTCGGAATGGTATCTGAACAAGTAAGGAAAAAAAATCTAAAATAGGTGGCGCCATTGAAAATTACTCAGTTTGAATTAAATCGTAAACTCTGCATTTGACGATGCTATGATCTTTAGTAAAGTTGTTGCGCATGAGCCGGCAAATGTTTCTATGTTGGTATGAACCATTTCCGCTTTTCTAGGCAAAACAACGTTTGCCGGGTCAGCTTGTATATATATATAAGAAACTTGAAATTTGTGCCTAAAAATTAAATGCGTGCTTAAAAATAACTAGATAAAGCCAAAAGACTAAATTGCTCAGAGTAGTCCAAGAATTTGTTGTTATAATTGTTGAATTTTTCGTTGAAAACGACGGTAATCATAAAAAAAAATCTGTTTGTATAAAATTTATATTTATACTATAAATGCACAATTGATAAGCGCAATTGTTAGACAAATTTACGAAGTTTGTGTTATTGAATTCTCATACAAATTTTTGACAGTTCATTTGCGAGAGTGTAAAAATATACAGTTTGTAAAAATATACAGTAAAACTGACTGTTTTGTTAATTATTTTTGTGTAAAAGAATCTTTTAGGACTCCTTTCTATGAGCAAAACGCTCAGAAGAAAGCTCCTAAAACCCTCAGATATGAGCGTGTTTTCCTATGAAACCGTCAAAAATTTTGTACTGAATATGAGCGTTTTAGGACTCCTAAATTTAACGATTTGTATGGAACATTGTGAGCCTTTTTGCTCACAAATCAATCATAACAACCTCTTATAAGAGTCATAAAAGAGGGATTTCAGAGCCAAAAAAGAGTGATATAGGAGTGTTTCTTTTTCTTGAAATTAGGGTAATCATTTTATATGTAAATTTGTGCTTTTTAGCTTTTATTAAAAGTTTTATTAATATATGTTTTGTGCAGGGAAATAATAATCATTTTAAACAAATTTCAACGGACCAAACCACCTAATTTTCTTTTTACAAGGAGTTCAAATGGATAGTTTTGTCTAATGAAAAGATTTACAAGGGCAATGTTAAGTCAAATATTCACACATAAAGTACACAAAAAATATTAGTGAAAAAGTTAAAAAATAAATAACATAAATAAATAAAAAGCATTTGTTTTCTCAAAGATTTTATCAAAACCACAACCGAACCGCGTAAAATGATCGCAATAATGACAGACAAACGCAAAATATTGAAATTATCAAGAAAAAGAAAACAAACTACCGTTGCCCCTCAGAAAACCCTCATAAATAAGAGTTTTCTAGGAGTGTGCTCCTAAATTGCTCATAAAAATGAGTCTTTTCGGAGTCCTGAATCCTACAGGCTCCGAAATCAATCAGAGTTGCTCATAAATTAGGAGGATAATCATAAAAATCTCAAGAAAAGGAATCTTTTAAGAGTCATATTTAGGAGCGCTCCGAAAATTGTTTGGTGGGTCATGATAAGTATTTTGACCGTGTACAGACCCTTTAACAAGATTAAGTCACCGCCCAGACTTGCAATTTTTGTTGCAGCAATTCTTGAGTTTATTGGTGAGAGAGGTGAGAAGATTGGGGAGTTGTACTATGCGTTTCTGTTTTGTTTTGTAATTCTCATACTATTCAACTTAAAGTTAAATATAAAAAGGAGAAGAGGAAAGACAAGATAAATATACAAAAATTGCAAGACTAGAATTTCATAATCTAGACACAAAAGCAATTTCAAAGCAGAATTTAAGAATTGCAGCAACAAAATTTGCAACTCTGGACGATGACTTATGCGAGGCATAGTCCCAATTCACACTATGGACATTTCTTGCTTGACAGACGAAGTTTACTGGCAAGGGGCGGCGATGTATGCTTACTCTTTCCTCTCTTGCCAACAAACTTTGTCTGTCCGGCAAGAAATGTCCCAACAGTTTTTCAAATGTACTTTGTTTTTTTTTGGAAAAATGTTAACATTTATATTTCTGATTAATATGTAGGATCAGGGATGTTAAAGTTGGTACAATTGTACTTTTTTTTGGTACATTTTAACCTTCTAAAGTACCGTGGTACTACCGTGAATCATTTGGTACAATTTAAAAACTTGTCATAGTTCCCCCTTTTTGAATTTTTAGTATAGCAAACAAATTATTGAGTCCTTTTCATTACTTTTTTTTATTAATTACTATTTCATTTTTTTTATGCAATATGCACTTAAAATTATTAACATGGTTAATTTGGAAATGTATTCAGAAGATGCTCGAATGCATGTACTTTAACAAAGTCTAACTTTTTGTTCTGCCAAATAAAATGTAATTTCATGAATAAAAAAGTTTTGGATGAATGTGATATATCTATCGTAGACCTTTACAAAAATCACTTTCCCTTTGAAGAAATTTATTGTGGAACAGAAGTGGACTTATATATTTCTAAAAATTATACCTATAAGAGTAAATTTTTTATAAAGAAAATCGAGAAATTAAAGTAAATAACTAAAAACTTTTATTAGTTTCTTATTAGAAACTTTTCGTTTCGATGCCGGATGGTTTGTGAATACAAAACACTTTCTAATAAAAATTTAATTTAATTTATTAAAATAAAAATAGTCTTTCATATTCGGACATTTTTAATTTAAAAACTAACAATTTTTTTATTTAACCGTTATTTTAATTTTTTCGCTTACCTATGGATGAATCAGACGAACACGGTGCACACATTGACAACTCTGTTTTTATAAATTTCTTTTTTGCTAAAATTTAGTAATAGTGGTTGCACGCGTGTTTACATTTTCTTATCACAAATTGAAGAAAAGCCTGAAAAATATAACAAAAAAATTAATTAAAATATAAACAAAATCTACTTTAGTTATACCAATCAATTATTGCGCCTAAAGAATCAAGTTTTTATTACAAACTTTGCTAACAAATTAAATGAACAACTTTCTAACCTAAAATATCAAGAACGTCGTTGTGAAACAAGAAGTAGGTGTTTTTTTTAGAAATTTAAAATTACATTTTTCACCCAAAAGGGGGTTGTGCATAAGAAAGTGTGTGTGAGGTTTATGCATGCAGCTGGTATATAAACAAAAGCGCCGAGCAAAACAAAACTAAGAAAATAGTTACGCACAATTTACATTGGTGTGACCAGCATTGTGTTATATTTCTTTTTTTTAGCAACAACAATAAACCGGCATATGTTTTTTTCTTAACAATACAAAAAATAATTGTTTTGTTTATTTCGTTATTTTTTTTCTTAAGTTAAATGTGCATACAATAACTTCTACAAAAATAATTTATTGCTCGTTTATTATAGTTGTAATTATTATTACTTTTAGTTGTCGTTAAAACGTGGAGCTGGCCGTACGTAAATTTAAGAACGGAAAATGTCAACACAAGATTTACAGTCACCCACTAGTGAAATGGTGTTACTGACACCTAACACTGATAATCCAGCAAATATTATGGCAAACTCATTCTCGGATGGAAATAATCACAATAAACGTGGTGACTCTGTTGAATCAACCAACAGCAGAGTACAAATGAAAAAACAATTGGGTTTGCTAGAAGGAGTGGCCATTATTTTAGGCATTATATTCGGTTCTGGCATTTTTATATCTCCCAAAGGTGTCATAAATGAGGTAGAAGCTGTGGGCACTTCACTTATAATATGGGTACTTTGTGGTCTGCTTTCTATGATTGGTGCTTTGTGTTATGCCGAATTGGGTACCTCTATACCAAAGTCTGGTGGTGATTATGCTTATATCTTGGAAGCTTATGGTTCATTGCCCGCGTTTCTGTATCTTTGGGATGCTATGATGATTTTTGTGTAAGTCCGCCTAAAAGCATGTTCATATGATTTATACTATGTATAGCTAAGTTTTTTTTTTTATTTCGCATGCTTTTTATCTTGTTTCATTGCCTACTTAGTAATTTATTCTTACAGTCAGCACTTAACTTTTAGTCTATAAAGTAGTGGCCTTGATAATATTATTTCAATTATTATTATTGTTTGCCGTACAATATGTGTATAAGCGGTATAGTTGTCTAAATATGTATACCTACAAGTTCATTTAATTTTAATTAATCTCCAACTTTGGATTTTGCTTTATGAAAACAACGTTTTCTCTGCCTGCAGTCCAGTTGTTATAAGATAATAATTATTTTAAACTACATAGTTTATTTGCGCTCTTTTTAAAGAAATTGTATGAGGTTTTTTTTAAATTTTAAATCTGGTATGAACAAATTGTTATCCAGCAAATAAAAAAACTAACTTGATAAAAAATTTAAAGCATAGGTATTTTCCAAATGTCTTCTTTAGGGAAAGAAAATATTATTTTTTTAAATATATTTTCGAATTAAAATATCGGTGTCAATATCGAAAATTAGCTTATGTCGAATATTGTAGTTTCGTAAAACCCTTGATTTTGTTGAAGTTGTATTCAAGGAGCTTTTTTTTAGTAAATGTTATGTTAAAAAGTAAATGTTAAAAAAATTTTTGTAAATATAAAAGATTTACACATTTTCTACTTGTGATAACTTTTTTTGTCTATTAGTATAATCCATACTTTTCATAGCTATTTAATTATAGTGTGTTTATAACATCTCCTCTTTTCTAATTATATGTTAAATTTTACATAACGAACAATGTGTTTCCTAGTTAAATCTATTAAACATTTTACTTTATTTGAAAAGGAATTTTACAATTGTAAACCTTTATAGAAATGTGATCGTTGCATCGATGTTGTTGATACTCTCTCAATTCTAAAATGATACATCTTTTTTAGCTGTGTATTTGTTCAGTTTAGTATTCGGCCTTTGTTCAATGTTGAACAATTTAAGGGATTCTAGCATTAAACGATATTTATAAATTGTTCAATATAGTTCCCATTGCCTTATTTTGTAGTTTCTGCCGCCGTTTAATCTGATGTGTTGTGAATACAATTTTGATCCGCATTCGAAATGTGCTTTTATTGTAAATTTTTTATAAAAACAGAAATTTGAATTTAGTGCTGTTTTAACTATTGCGAATATAAATGAAATTTTGATTCTTATCCTCTATGATAGAAAGTAGATTTTGTTGAAAAATTCAAATGATCAAATAATTATATTGTAATATTTTTCCAAATAGAATGTGAGAATTATTTCTTTTATAAGTTTTTTTTTTATTATACAGAAGAATCGCGAAAAAGTTAATTTAGCCCATGCGCCGCTCTAAAAAGTTAACTTTTCTGAGCGTATTAATAAAAAATGTCGACAGATTTGTACAAAACTTAACAAATCAGATTAGATTTTAAGCCGAAAGTGGAGAGTTTGAACAACATTGAAAAATACATTCAAGAAAAACTATTTCCTATCAAAAATTATTTTTGGGAATGAAATATTTTATTAATTAATTCATTTATTAATGATGTGCTAATAATCCCAATTTTTTTTAAATGAAAACACTGAAATTTATTGTTGTGGGAAAGCTAGTTCCTATGCGCATTTCGCTGGTTGCTTAGGCCAGCTCGTCAGGAAACTTTTTCCAAATACTTTAGAAAAGCTAAAAATATTATACAAGTAAGACCATAAAGTGAATAAGAATTTTAAAACACTCTGGTCTTAAATGTAACAATATCAAAGCTTCAACAAAGTCACAACAATAAACCGTCAATTTTTTCTTTCTTACATTCCCCTACAATTGGCTGGGTTTTTTCCAACACAAATTGTAGTTGTAAGAGGATAGAAAGAAAAAAAAAACAAAATTAAAAAAACAAGATGCTTAAATAAAGCAGCTTGCCATTTCAGTTTTTTATTTGCCGGGCACATGCAAATTTATTATCAAAAATTATTTTTGGGAATGAAATATTTTATTAATTAATTCATTTATTAATGATGTGCTAATGATCCCAATTTTTTTAAATGAAAACCCTGAAATTTATTGTTGTGGGAAAGCTAGTTCCTATGCGCATTTCGCTGGTTGCTTAGGCCAGCTCGTCAGGAAACTTTTTCCAAATACTTTAGAAAAGCTAAAAATATTATACAAGTAAGACCATAAAGTGAATAAGAATTTTAAAACACTCTGGTCTTAAATGTAACAATATCAAAGCTTCAACAAAGTCACAACAATAAACCGTCAATTTTTTCTTTCTTACATTCCCCTACAATTGGCTGGGTTTTTTCCAACACAAATTGTAGTTGTAAGAGGATAGAAAGAAAAAAAAACAAAATTAAAAAAACAAGATGCTTAAATAAAGCAGCTTGCCATTTCAGTTTTTTATTTCCGTTGTATTATTGCTAGGGAGATCGAACGGTTATTATTCGACCGGTTTTAACCGGTTATTTGACCTTTGCCCAAGTCGGTTATTTTAAAATGTCCATTTTTCGAATATCGAATAAACCGGTTATTTTGGTATAATAAACCGGTTATTTTAGTACTGTGTAATTTATATCAGTGTTCGAAAATAAACACTAAATATCGTTCTTTAATGTTCGGTTCGGTAGATTTGTGGAAAACACAAACGCTAATAGTGTTTGTGTAGAAAATCATTAAAAAAAATAACGTTTCCCTGTTAGTCATCTATCGAACACAAAAAAAATACTGTTTTTATCAAACTCAACAAAAGATGAAAACATTTTATTCCGTTCGGTTTTTTTTTGAAAATCCACGAACTTCAATGTGTTCGGTTCGGCTCATTAATGTTTGTCGCTTTTGGCTGGTAAAAAAAAAAACATACATTTTTTACAAAAACAAAATACACACACGAAAAAAACATTATAGAACATTAAAATATAATGTTCTTCTACAGTATCACTACAATTGTTCTGTTTTTTAACGAAGAACCGAACATTATATAATGTTCGGTTCTTTCTTGAAAATAGTTACGAACGGTATTAAGGGTTGTGTATGTCTACACAATCACTAAAAAAATAGATATCGTTCCTGGGTGTGTGAGCCGAACGTTAAATAATGTACTGTTTATTTTCGAACACTGATTTATATACATTTTCCTTACTCTTGTTGTAGATGTACCCGTAATTTAAGTATTTTCTCATTGAATATTGGCCAAACTTGAACTTTTTTATGAAGAATGTCAAAACAAAATTTAACAAAATTCAAAAAACATTATGAACACTGTAAATACAAATCGCTTATAAAAGCGTGTGGTCTTGTAGAAAAAAAAACCAAAAACTATTCAAAATACTACAAGCACGTGTGCAGTTAAAAAGTAAATAGTAATTTGTACAAGAGTATTCTAAATATTAAATATATTTTTATATGAAGGGTTTCTCTAGATATTTTTCGAATGCGATTAAAAATACAAAGTAGGTGCTTGAAGTGCCCTAAAATGATAAGTTACAAAGGTTCTTCCATGTCACGACTTATTAATCACCTTTAATTAGTATACATGCTTGACATTAATGTGATCCAAATGAAACTTAACTCCGTTCGAAGTAGTTCTAAGGAGACGATAAATACTACTTTACTAAAATACGCTGCAAAAAATTAATCATTGGGTGAAATATTAGCCCGTTGTGGTGCCGAGGGCGAAATGCCCGTTAACGCACTCAAAACTCTTAAGAAGTTCTAGCATCTCTTCATGCTGAAAAATACAGCGTTACGGGGGAATCAACGATATGGGAAAAATTTCTACCAGTTTCATTTATTAAAGCACCAAGAACTAAAAAACAAAATTGAAGAAACCATACAATGTCATGGAATGTTTTAAATTGTAGTCGACGAATTGACAAATATTGTACACAAAAAGAATGTTCAGTTCACTATTCGTTTCTATAATGCTGAAACAAAATAATTTGAAATAGATAATCCTGCTAAGAGGTTTTGTTTGCAACGTTTGAAAAATATGGTTGATTTATATAGATACTCGTAGCTTAACCACGAACATATTAAAACTCATTCAAGATAAATTTGAGAGAATATTTCAAATAATAACTTTATAAAATTCCTATTATTTATTTGCTCTTTCAAAACGTTTGTCTAGATCAAATATCATTCAACCGTTTGTAAATTACATTATACAAATGTCTTCCTACAAATAAAGTTTAGTAAATCAATTTAAAATTGTTGACAATTTAGCTAAAGTTTGATCAATTTACTGGTTCCACTTTTGTTGGATTTTATCGTAAAATATTTGTTAGGTCTGATCGAAGTCATATCTATGTATTTTGTTGGTTCCTTACCTTTGCAAATTGTTTTGTTTTTATTCAAATTAACGTTTTATTTTAAAAACTTATTTGATATTTGTGTTTTTAAGTATTCGAATTAAAACCGGTTATTTAAAAATTGCTTAACCGAAAATCGGTTTTTTAAATATTGCAACTATTCGTAATATTCGAAAACCGGTTATTGAAAAAAGTCGAATAATCGATCTCCCTAATTATTGCACACCGTCACACCATTCTCGCGGCTTTAGAGAACACATTGGAAAAAGCACACAGGAAAACAATATATAAACCGAAATATGCTGATTTTAAAGAAAGTGTGTATAAATGTTTTTCTTAAAGAAACGAAAACGTAGTTGGCTGGTCTAATTTCAATATCAATAGCTAAGCATGAGTTTATTTAACCGTTATTTTGAAAATTTATACTTGAACATTTTTTATTGGTTTTCCGACATTGAATATATTATAGATTTGTGATGATATGGATGTGTCAGAGGCTAAAAGGCCTAACTCCACAAAATAAAAAGTAAAGTAAATTATTGAAGTTTTAAAAATTGATTTCCAAAATTGAAGATGTTACAAAAAGAAAGTTGCCGATTACGCGAAGCGTAGTAATTCATATTACAGGAATATATTATGGACTAATTTAATTATGTACATTTTCTTATTATTTGGCTGGTAGCTTCTGAATAAATCAATTAAGATTCAAACCCTATACCGGTTTTTCGTAAATTTGACCGTAAAATATTTAGATAAAAGAAGAAGAAAATAATTTTTAAAGAGTTCACAACTAATTAGATAGTAATATAACGTAATTGAGAAATTTTTGAAAGGTGGAGTTAGGCCTTTTAGCTACTGACTCATCCGTATAAAAACGTAATCACAAATTTTCATGTTTCGTAAAAGACCTCTAGTAAAAAAAAAAAAAATTTATTGGTTTCCCTATAAGAAAAATACTCTTTGGAAAAAACTTCGTTGTTAGGAAATTAAGTCGGTTGTTTTGTAAAACACTTCATCCAAGGCGAATTCATGTATACGGTGGTGTCGATACTACAACAAGTAACAACACCAAAAACAGAGCAATGAATTTTTTGGTTGCTTTCGTTGATCGATATGTCAAAACCACAAGCAACTTTTGACATTTCTCTCTCTAAGTAGGAAAAAAAGTAGCACAGCTGTGCCTTCAACGCCACCTGGTAAATAAATTCGCCTTGACTTCACCTCACTTGAAAATTATTTTCATACAAATTTTTTTAAATTAAAAAAATTTTATATGAATGAAATTTCAACGCAGGGTGAAGGGATTTATAAAATAATCGATCACAGGTTTTTATTTTTTAATTTTTCAGATTTCGTTTTATGTTTCTCTTAAAACGATTTTTGCGATCATAGCAATTATTAAAAGTGATTACAAATTTTCATTCATTTATTCTCTTGTGCAATTTGTTGCTCTACTCTGCATTATAGTAGGTCAATTTTTAAATGTTTTTTGCAGTGCAAGGCGAATTCATGTATACGGTGGTGTCGATACTACAACAAGTAACAACACCAAAAACACAACAATGTATTTTTTTGTTGCTTTCGTTGATCGATATGTCAAAAACACAAGCAACTTTTGACATTTCTCTCTCTATGTAAGAAAAAAAAGTACCACAGCTGTGCTTTCAACGCCACCTGGTAATGAATTCGCCTTGTTGCAGTGTTTAAATTGCTTGCTTTAAAATATCAACAGTCGCACATTTTTGCTTTGTTTACATTTTTTGCAGCAAATTAAAAAACTGTGTGTCTAAGTCAGAGCCCGGCAACACATACATGCAGACTTTTTGTTTTTTGTGAGAGAATAATAACTCTCCCTCTCAGATGCACTTAAAGAAATTTTTGTGTTATTTTGTTATTGTTAAAATCAATCTGGCTGGTAATGTAAAAACTGAAAACATAAGCGTATGTTTTATTTAAAATAGAAAACAAAAAAATCATTAAAATTAAATAAATCATATTCTTCAAGAAAAATAAAAAAAACTATAATATCATAAAAACGTGTTAATATATTAAAGCAAAAATAAATTCAGAAATTAATTACTTTCATAAAACTTAAACGATTCTTCAGGAAAAATTGAATGGAAAACAACCATTTAATTTAATTTATTTCGTTAAAAACTAATTTTCATTATTTGTAATAACATTTTCAAAAACTTCATCCCCTAAATGTTCATCTGTTAAACTATTTCTAAGTTTAGTTTTAATTAGCTCTTAAATTGAAAACGAGGACTCGCATATACATATATGTTGACCCGAACATAGAGTATAATTTAAAAATTTCATTTTTAGTTGTTAAGTATATCTCTTCGTTTAAATTTTTCCAGAATTCCACCCCAGCCGTCAACGGTATATTTAAATCCGAACGCATTTTCAAAAGTTCTTCTCTGATGTCATTACCCTGTTTATTGACATCACATGTTAAAGGATTGCTATGCAGTTCTAATAAACACTCAATTTTCGAAAAATCCGAAAAAAATCCGATTGTTACAATTATCTAATATGCCTTGAAGTAAACTAATATATTCAAGTCTATAATTATTAGAAAATTCATCATATATTTCATTTGTTCTTTTAAAACATATTATATTTTTATTTTTAAGATTTGTAATCAGAGTTTGAACTTTTGTTATAAACTGTTTTACAGAGAAATATAAAGAAAATACAGTTTTATTTCTTCCTTGCAATTGAAGATTTAACTGATTAATTAATTCGGTAATATCTGTTAAAAACGCAAAATCTAATACAAACATGTTATCTATTAAATATCTTAGTAATTCATTCGATTCATTCGATGGATTATTTTCAAAAAATAACATCACCTCTTTCCGAAGACTGAATAACCTTTCCAAGCAACGTCCTTTACTGAGCCATCTCACTTCTGTAAACATTAATACGTCGCCATATTCAGTATTCATTTCATCCAAAAACGCTTTAAATTTTTTTCTTAAATTAGTAAGTTTAACTCTTTGGACTCGGTCATATAATTGTAGCATAAAAAAGTAAGCAATAAAAATAGTGCTAAACAATAAAGTTTCATTAATACATCAATAAAACACATCTTCTTACACAAAAATTTTACCTGCTGTCACATTTGCTTTTATGTGTATAGGTTTACACATAAATTGTAGGAAAACAAGACTTTTTTAACTCGTTTTTTAAATATTTTTACTTACTTAAGAAAAGTGTTTTCAAAGAAAACACGATTGGTACAGAAACAAAAATGTTTTTACAAGCACAAAATACCAACAAATTCTTGTGGCAATTTTTTTCTTAATAATTTCTACATTTAGGTACGTCTTTTTAACGAAAGAAAAAGGGACCCTTTTACAGGCATCAAAGAATTTTTCTCACAAACAAAACACATATGGCAAAACAATGTAGATATTATTTGAAAAATTAAAATTTTTGTTGATTAGGATTCACGTTACATATGTATGTATTTTTATATAATTTTACAAAATTAAAAATGACGTATCATCAAATAAATATATAATTTTTTTTAACAGCATAATGTATAATCAAGCTCAAGAAAAAAATTAGCAGAGTTTTTAATTCTTTTTATAAGAACACATGAATATTTTTAAACACCAAAACTGGGTAATCTTTTTTATTACTATAGTGGAATTAGTGATCAGATAATAATTTATATAATATAATATAAAAAAATATAATATAATAAAAAAAATTTTCGGCAAACAAGAAATCAAATTCCCATTCTGTCTTGAACATTTCTCGCAGTGTTATTCTTAAGCAAGCGTCAGTAGAACCTTTTTGTTTGAATGTTCGTACGAAAATAAATGATTTTGTTTGTTTTTTACAAAGTGAGAGCGAATGTTATTGTGAGAAAAAAAGCACGGTGTAGTACTTTTGCCGAGCTCTGTATTAGGTGAATAAAAAATTTAAAATTTTTTTAAATTATTTCATTAGCTTTCATTTTTTAAATGAAACTCAACACATTCCTTTATTTAGTAAAGCAATTTTATCAAACGTCTAACCACTTGAATATTTTTTAAAAGTGAATTGTTTGCTTTATTGTAGTCGAAATCAAAATAACTTTCATTATTTGCGAAACGCAATTACAATATAGATAAATATGTGTAATTTTTATAGCCTTTTATCAATGCAAATATTTTTAATTGATTTAACTGTAATAAATATTTATTTAAAGACTTGTGTAAATATGTAACTAATGTTAATCTATTTATTTCGACTAATTAAAATACTAAAAGGCAGAAGTTGAGATTTTATAAAATAGTTTATTGAATAATTCAGCAAATGTACGAATTATTAATTTGTTTACATTAATTTATCTTTAACTTAGAATTTCCTCCCTGAATACTTTATTCTCACGACATTTATTAAAGTGCTCTAACTTTGTTACTTATTATTTTAATTTATTACTTAATAGAAACGTTTTTAATTATTTAGCAAAACCTGATAAGAATTGTATTATTTAAATGTTTTTTAATTGATAATAATATTAATTAGTTAGATTAATCTTTTGGCCTTTTTTAAAATCAATTATGATAATATACTGTTAAATTAGTGTTTCAAGACTTGTGTTTTTTGAATAATTTGTTTAATACAAAAATTTAAACCCGTTATTGTCTAGAATCCTTTTTTAAAATAAATTCATTGTTAGTTTTTTATAAAATGATTGACTTTTTTAATTTTAAATAAATTTTTGGTTCATATTTCAAAGTAAACGCAATTTAAAATTTCATAAGAAAAAGCGACGAAAGTCGAATAAACTTTAAACTTAAGACATGTCTACTATAAAGAATCAGATCGTTTTTCATACAACATTCTATGCGAACGTTTCCTTTTGATATTATTAGGAAAGTAGTTAGATATCTTTATAAAAAATCGATTTTTGGTAGGAAATAAAATGGATTACACCATAATTTTCGCTGTAAAATTGTTAGTTGAGATTTAAGATCTTCACATATATTTTTTTTTCGCGAAGAAAATTGATCACTGTAGGTAGGATATATTAAAAAAACTCGATAATTCATTATGAAACGAAAATCGTTTTTAATAAGAATGGAAAACGGACGGGAAAGGAAATCATAGGTATCGATAATTTTTGCTGTAAAAATTCAAGTTTTAGAAATGAAAGTGTTTTTATATTCCCATTGGAAATAATTGGATTTTAGTGAGATATAAAGGGATCACAGATTTTTTCCTTTTCGCATTATAATCTTCTGTTTGACCTCTAGTTCTTCATGAAAAATAAAAAAAAATAAAAAAATCCTTAAATTTACTTTTTACAATTTTATTAACAGCCCCACAACAAACGCCATTATGGGACTCACTTTTGCCTCTTATGTTCTACAACCTTTTTACGAGGGAGATTGTCAAGTACCCACAGCTGCCAAACAAATGTTGGCTGCAATCACAATATGTTTTCTCACCTACCTGAATTCATTTTACATGAAGGTCACAACAAAAATGCAAAATATTATAATGTTCACTAAAATTGCGGCCTTAGTTATGATTATTGTTATAGGCTTAGTATGGATGTTAATGGGTGAGTTTCGAATATCATTACATTTTTTTTAAGACAATTAATCCGTTATCTTTTAAAAACCGTACAGGTCATTATGAAAACTTTTCTGATGCCTTCGCAAATACACAGACTGATCCTGGCAAATTGTCGGTGGCCTTTTATTCGGGCATATTTTCATACGCGGGTTGGAATTATTTAAATTTTATGACTGAGGAACTAAAAGATCCCTATCGCAATTTACCCAGAGCTATTTATATATCATTGCCATTGGTAACTATAATTTATGTTTTAGCCAATATGGCTTATTTGGCAGTGTTAAGTGCTTCTGAAATGAAAGCTTCTGATGCTATAGCTGTGGTAAGTAAAAATAAAATGTAAAAAATTGTACGAAGTAGGCAAATTTTAAATAATAAATTAATCTATGCCCTTATTTTGTTTCAGACTTTTGGCAATAAAATTTTGGGAGCCTGGTCCCTGATTATTCCCATTATGGTAGCAATATCTGCTTTTGGCGGTCTTTCCGTTCACATTATGACTTCTTCTCGCATGTGTTTTGTGGGTGCGCGTAATGGTCATATGCCTGCTATATTATCTCATATTAGCGTTAAAAACTACACACCTCTACCATCTTTAGTATTTTTGGTATTTTTAACTTGTGTCAATATTTACATTGGCTTCTTCATAATTGAATTTAATATTTTAGTGTGCTCTATCAATTATTATGTTGGTTTGTAGTGATGTTTATGTACTCATCACCTACAGCAGTATAGTGGAATCGTTTTTCATTATGTTATCAGTTTCCGCAGTTTTATATTTTCGTTATACCCGACCTAATATGGAGAGACCTATTAGGGTAAATATCTTAATTTAATTTTTGATTTACTTATTTTGCTTATTTATTGTGTTAATTAATTTTTTTCTATTCGTTGTATCTTCATAAAGGTTTCTATGTGGATTCCCATAGTTTTTGTTATAATTTGTGCCTTTTTGGTTGTTGTGCCAATCTATGTAGCACCCTATGAAGTTGGTATGGGTGTTTTAATCACTGTCATTGGTATACCATTTTATTATGTGGGTGTTGTGTGGAAATCTAAGCCCCAATGGTTGTTGAATTTAATAAGTAAGTACAATGTTTAATACACTTATAGAGGAAATAAAAAATATTAAAAAAGTAAATACAAAATTAATATTCGAAAGTGGGTGAAATATAGACTAATTTATGGTAGAACGTTTTAAATACAAAGCGTCGAATTTCAATTAAAAAAAAATTCTTCGATATTGTATTTAAAATACTTTAAAACTCATAGAGATTCTTTTAAGGTGAAATAACAAACAACCCCTTGTTTTTTTTTACATAATATTTACAAAAAATGTATACGCACCTACTAAACAGCCAAAATAACTCTCTCAGATTCATATACCTTATGAATATAACATGAACATAAAAAATATAAATTGTTTTCATTGATTTAAATCTATTCTACGGTTCGCAAAACTGCTCTGGGTGAGAAAGCAGCTTGCGAGTCGTTGTCATTATTTCTTAAGCGCAATCAGGCCGTCCTTGTTCGTCCGCCCTCACGCGTTTAACGTTTCATCTGCAGTGGTTAATGGCTTGACGCCGTAACAGCGTTTTTATCCTAATTTTAGCATTGGGTACATATATTTATAAGGGACTGACTTTGGAAGTTTCGGCTTCCTACAAGAAGGTATAGGTTGTTTAATTGCTTGTGGAGGAGGCTCATCAGGCGTACGCCTCACTGTAGCTGAAAATGGAATTTCATTGGCCAAAAGCTCAATTTTTTGTCATCGCCGATTTTAAAAATTTTAATGCCATTCGATAGCAAACATATTAGAACTAAGGTACCCAAAAAACTGGATTAAAATATTGGTAATTGTGGCTGTGGCATGCTGCAAATATTTTATGTTGTTTTAGAAAAAATTTAATATTTGTAAATTTGACTAGAACTAAACTATGATTTCTCGCAAACTGTTATCAATAATGCGTCGAAATTTTTTGTTATATTAGTGGGATAGTAGTCTTTAAGAAATAGTTAATTACATCACTGTATCATTTATACCTGATGTAGGAGTAGATCTTGTTAGGGTCAAAAGGGGTTAAAGAGATTTTATATACTTTTGCAACTGTTTGGAACTGTCTGTTGAACACTTTTTCCTTTAAATGAAATTACTCGTATCATTTTTATGCTCTTCTTATTTAAGCTGCTGATAGACTGAAATATAACACAATGGTTTATGAACATTTTGTTTTGAAAAATAATTTTGCTACTTATGAATGGGAGTGACTTGCGGACCTCTAAAATTGGTAACCTCGGATATTCAAACTTTTAAATAATTCGCCAAAAATATATTTATGGATTGCAAATAAACTTAAGCTGAAAAAAATACACTTAAGCTGAGTTACAAAAAATATGCTTAAATGTTTATTAGGTTCTCTCCTTTGCATTTGAAGATATTCGGATAAAAGGATTTTTTGGCTTGATTGCTTAACGATATTTCTAGTTTTTTAATCGGGTGGATTATGTTTTATGCCAAACTGATCAATATTGGGTTCAACATTTTTTATATTAGTAGTAAAGCGGTCTTTAAACTATGTTATGTTGTGTTATTGTACCGCTTATATCTGCTGCGTTATTAAATAGTTTTCAGGTTCTATATTTTAGTCAAATTGAAATTCAGAAAAATAGAATTTATGAGGGTCAAAAGGGGTAAGAGAGATTTTACTAGCTGTAGAAAGGTGAAAGTATCCACTTTAAGCTTATATACACTTTTGTACCTGTTTGGACCAGCCTAAAGAACACTTTTAATTTGAGTAAAACGCAAATGCGGGTTGATTATAGACCAACCAAAACAAGGATCAGGCAATACGAATGATGGGAATACCTTAAGAAGTTTCTTTTCTGATCCCAAAAAGCATCTGAAATAACAGGTGCTGATAAAAGTCTTATTTCAAGATTTAGAACAATTATTGATGATTTGGTGATTATGCTAAATAAACAGCACGAATATGTACTACCAAATATCCATGGAAAAATATGTCTGCATTTCAATTTTATTTAACTTTTATTGTTATTTAAGCAAAAAATATATTTTTTGTCCTTATTGTTATTTAAATATAAAAGTAAATAAATATTAAAAGAGTTACTCTTATTTATTTTGGAAATCGAAAACGCAAGAATTTAAATTTCGTTTTTTTAATAAGATTTTTGTAGTTAAAGAAGTACAAATAAAATACAAAACAAATATTTCTCTATTAAACAAAATTCTATAAGAAAATTATAAAAAATTGGATTAAGAATGTATTATAAAGAACTTCAATATTCTTGCGTTTTGCGTTTTCGATTTCCAGAACATCCCTTAGATTATTTCAGCCACTGTGCGCCGCACAGTGTGTTATTTCACAAACAGGCGGTCAAAATTCCATAACTTGTGACTGGATCGGTATTTTTATGGGATAGGTGGGATCTTGGCTTTAATTTGCGCGACGAAACGTAAAATTCTATTGGTATGAACAAAGTAATGGGGAGTTATTTTTTGTTGAGTTTCAATGTAAAAGTTGAATATTTCAAATATATATTTTTATATAATCTCTCATTTTTTCTGTTATATCTTACAACTGATACATATTTTTTTATTCTCGAACTTAAATCTACTCAGAAAATGCCAACATTTGACCCCTGCCAATTTTTTAAACCCAATATTCACATGGGCCAAAGGTTTGCCTTTTTGTAACAAGACGAGTTGTTATAAGGATAAAACTGAAAGATAGAATTTCGAAAAATGTTTAAATAGTATTCTTGGCTATCGATAAAATTTAAAGTAATTCAACTTATTTTTAGTTTAATTTGTATATGTATTTTATTTTTAAAAGCTTTTATTTAACTTGCAATGTACTCGTATGTTTGTTCTTGTGGAATTTTGAAACTCAATTTTGAAGCAGATATCTTCAACCGATTGAGCTTCAACCGATTTTTTATACAGGTTCATTTTGTATGGCAATTAATGGAAAACTGTTTGACGTCATTCTAAATCCAACATGGCGGCAATCCCAAGATGGCGGACTACCTGTTTTATTGCACTTCTACAATATAGGTATCAAGTGACAGGGCTTGCTAAGAAAAACACGAAAAATAAAGAGACATCATTCTAAATCCAATATGCCGGCCTTATAAAGCTTGAAACTCAACTTTGAAGCGGATATATTCAGCCGAATGAGCTGAAATTTTGTATGCACATTCAGTTTGGGTGACAATGCATGTTTAGCTGTGTGATGTTATTCTTAATCCAACATGGTGAAACACGCAAGATGGCAGAATAATTATATTTATTGGTCTGCAATCAATCAGCGGTGCCAAATGTGCAGATTTATCTGCATTTTGCAGTTTTTCTAAGCATTGAGCAGTTTTGAAGTTTTTTGTTAGAATAATAAGTTTTTTTGTAAATTGTGCAGATTTTGCAGTTTTTGCATTAAAATTTTTTCATTTCAATTTTGTTATATTATTTTTTATTTCTTAAGCCATAATCCTACCTAATTTGCTTAACACATTCTCGTATAACAGAGGCAAGCCTTAAGAGCCAATCAAAAAACACAAATGGGTTCGGAAACACGCACTTTCCGTTACCAAATAAACCACAAAAACCTAATTAATCATTTTTCAATAAATTCTAATAAAATACTTTTATTCTTTTAAATTTTAATGTTTCGTCGTTTCCTTCTTGACTCTGCAAAATTTTCACTTAAATGATTGAATGTAGCACTAGGTAGCACAAACAGTTCGGAAATTATAAAGGGTCCGCCAGATAACGTTTTTTTTTGGGTCCGCCATCTAACGTTTTTTTTTCAACTAGTGCTTATTTCGTGAATGGTAACTCTTAGCTCATGTCTGATTTGACAGATAATTAGTTTTATCCTTCTGCTGAACGAATATGGTTGTGTAAACGCTTGAACAACGCTGGGAAATATTGCGACATTACTTTGAAAATCATGGTAATGTTGCAGAATGTGTGCGAAAATTGCGTACGGATTTTGGAAGAAGAGAAGCACCGTCAGCTCCGTATGTTCGTTATCTTGTGAACAAAGTGAAAGAAACTGGCATCCTCATCGATAAACCATAGCGTGAAAAGCCAAAAACAGTGCGTACACCCGAGAATATTGCTGCTGTGGCAGAAAGTCAATTCACCTTCGTTCTCAACAATTGAACATTTCGGAGACATCATTGAGACGAATTTTGCATAAAGACCTTGGTATGACGCCATTTGAATGAAGTTATTTTCCATTATTAACCGGAAGGATTGTACTTTCAAATAAAAAAAGAAATTTGAGAAAATATTCAGTAGTTTTTTTTATAGCATTTTCAAAAAAAAAAGTTATTTGGCGGACACTTTACAACATTTCGATTTTTCAACAAACGTGATTTAATCGTTTGTCAAATACCCCTATTAACAACGCAAGAGAATTGTACAAATGTACAATTTTGACATGTTTTCCAAGCTTATTTGGCTTTTACTTTTGAGAGTTTAATTATGTCCCTGTTTACATTTTGTGATTTTTGATGTTTCTTTTTTAAAGTTGCATTTGAGTTTACATTGTAAAAGTTTTATTGCAGCAATTTTTCATGTATGTTCACATGACAATATTCGTTAATAATATACAATGTAATATTGTATTTATTTATGTATTATACGTAAATTAATTAAATTATATATTTTGGCTATTTTTATGTGCAGTTTTTTTAAGTTAAAATTAGTTTTTTTTTCTTGAGGTGCAGTAATTTTCAAAAAAATTATGGCAACGCTGTCTGCAATACTTTGTAAAGGAGGGAAGTTTATTTTTCCATACATCCATTTCTGTAGCTCTACTAGTTGACGGCTCTTTGCTGACGTTTAATCTTTTTTCTTTAAATTACTCAGAAATCTAACAAAATTACAAAATATTTATGACATTGTTTGTGCTTTCAATGTAAGTCTTTGGCGTTGCGTTGCGTTTTACATGATTAGGGCCTAAATAGTTATACAGGTCGCAGATGCTTTATAGTTAAGAAGATAAACTAATACACAAAACTTATTCTCTTAAAAAATCTTGAAAAACAAAAAAGTTATGAGCATTTAAAGTTCAAAAATTTACTAAGAAATTCAGTACTATAACCAAATACTGAGAAAGTCCATTTTGGACCACCCTGTTCTCAATGAAATAGTTGAAGTCGGTTTAAAAGTTTTTGGCTCCCGAGGCTTACTAATATTTACCTTCATATGAATAAAATAATTTTAGAACTGGAGAACATAAAAAAAAAATCATTTTGGCCGCCTTCTCAAAATATGAACCAGTTTGCGTCATCCGACTCTTATTTTCAATATTGTCACAAAATCGTAAATTTAAATTTACAACATTGAATCAATAAACATAAAAGTTTAATATCAATCTTGATCTGATGTTGATAAACTAAAAATATAGTTTCCATACAATGTTGTATATATATATACACCCACAGTCACAGAAATTGTAGGTTAACAATTTTCCAAGAACAAGCCTAATGAATTTTTTTAAAAGGTAGGATTTTTCTTAAAATTTGTGAATTTTTCGAATATCTATTTTCGTCAAAAAATTGAAATGTATAACATTAAAAATATGGACATTCATTTCGACGATTTTATCATACAAGCAGTTGAACAAAAATGTATTCTAACTAAATTTAATAATGAAATATTAGCTACAACTCTGTTACACAAATAATGAAATGTAATTTGCATATGGAACAATATAAATTCGTTAAATAAACAAGCAAAATTTTGCAGTAAATTTATAAATTTGTTCTTACCTAAAATAGTTTTTTTGTTTCAATTTTAATACGGCACCGTAAATGAATACTATATTTTTGTATATACAGCGTGTTGTAGCAATACGACATTACGAAACTAAAGTCAAATTTTAAGGGCCTATGTTGAATGTGAACCACACCTTTACGTCAAGTTTTTTTCTGCAGGTCATTTGACATTTCTCAAATTCAGACTAACTCAATTTGAACCATGGAAAGATACACAATCGAGCAACGCGTTAAAGTTATTCAGGCTTATTATGAAAATGGGCGTTCAAATCAAAATGCATATTGTAAATTTTCGAAGAAAATCATCTTCAGTGATGTGGCACATTTTCACCTCAGTGGATTCGACAATAAGCAGAATTGCAGCATTTGGGTAAATGATAATCCAAGAGTGATTGTTGAAAAGCCAATGCACCCACAAAGAGTGACTGTTTGGTGCGGTTTATGGGCTGGCGGCATCATTGGACCGTATTTTTTTCCGAAATGAGGCCGGTCAGGCAGTTACTGTTAATGGTGTTCGCTATCGTGAGATGATAACGAACTTTTTATGGCCCGAATTGTAAGATATGTATGTGGACAATATGTGGTTTCAAGAGGACGGTGCCACTTGCTACACAGCTAACGAAACAATGGCTTTTTGCACGACAAATTCAATGGCCGTGTTATCTCACGTGGTAGCGATGTCAATTGGCCGCCAAGATCAAGTAATTTGACACCGTTGGGCTTCTTTCTTTGGGGTTATTTGAAAGAAAAGGTGTACGTCGATAAGCCAGCAATAATTCAAGAGCTAAAGGATGAGATAATTCGGCACATTAACGGAATAGAACCTCAATTATGCCTCAGCGTCATCGAAAATTTGGACCATCGGATGGAGGTGTGCCGCCGAGGTCATGGCGCCCATTTGGCCGATATTTTGTTCCATACATAATTGAACCATACCAATATTATCATAATAAAAAGAAATGACAATAATTTTAGTTTTTATTCAAAATCAACATCGGCCCTTAATAATTAACCACCCTTTATTTATATATAGAATTTTTGTAAAAACAATATTAAAAAACTAAGATTGTAATTTTGTATCTACAGTGTTGTGATGGTACAATATTTTTGGAGGAGTCAACATTTTGTATTTACAAGGTCTTGACAGTACATAATATGCCAAAATTCATATAAAGCTCTAAAACGGATAAATATATGTACATATTCTGCCTTCATTGGTCGCACTAAGAAAAACATGCAATTGCATATTTATTTATTTAATTATTTCATCGTAATACAATAAGCCTATACGGCCAAAAATTTTATATTACATAGGTACATACATCCTGAATAACAGATTATATCCTAAATATTAACTTATATCTACGAGAATATACTATGCATAATTACAATTTTTCAACAATTGGCCCCCCAGCCTAAGAAATAGAAAAATCAACAAAACAACAATAATTATTGTCCCAATGTTGTAACAGCAACAAGGAGATTTAGATACGTCGCTTTACAAACATATGCATACATACATATGCGGGCATAATATAAGAAATACATACATAAGTATTTAAAGTATTAGAAATCATTAGGAAACTAAGATAACAACAGGAAGAAAGAGAAAAGAAAAAAAAAAATAAATTTATTGTAACAAATAACCCGGTAACAGGCTCCTAGCTAATTAAGTGAAATGTTGAGTATTGAAAAGATCAGGTAAATTAAAAGTGAGTCAAAAACCAGTTCTCAGTTAAACATATGCAAAGACAAAATACCACACTCGAATATGAAGTTATAGTAAGTAAAGGAAGATGAAGTTCCAATCCTCACAAAATCTGGGCCTGAAAATAAGATGCTAAGTCTAATAAGAAGTCTAATTAATAGTGGAAAGGTGAGTTAATAGTTTCAAACGAAACGCATTATTAGAATAAGAGAAAATCCGAAGATCTACAGGCAGATAATTCCAGTTCCTAGCAACCCTAACAATAAAAGATCTTTCAAAAAAACTACATTTAATCCTAGGGATAATAATTTGTGGGTTTCTAGTAGAGTGGGAAAATGAAAACTTAGTACACAGTTGATAAGGGATGCCATATTTCATAACTCTATAGAAAAGTAAAAAGCAACGAATATTGACAAACTCCCTAAAACTACACCCTAAAAATTCCTTAACGTGCTCAGAAATATGAATTCGCATACGAACATTATAAACATAACGTACTAAAGTGTTAACAATACGATTAAGCTTAGCAGAAATAAACGATAAAGTACCAGAAACAACCTCGAGTCCATAAAAAATGTGTGGCATTCAAAGTGCATAAGCCAACCTATACCTTACACGACAAGGCAAGTATAAGTTATTGGAATATATTCTACGCAAAATTCCCAATACTCTACCGTACATGTGATTTACATGATTTTCAAAAGTAAGTTTACAATCCAGATGTACCCCCAAACACTTAAGGCTGTCAACAAAAGTAATTCTCTGGCCGTGTTATAATCAGTGGGAAAACACATAAACCCTGTATTTCAATTCGCGTTGCTTATGATGTTATTACAATAAGCCCTTCATTAGTAAAAATATAATAATAATTACATACATATAAACTTTCGAGTGCATAAACTTAATAACAGTTTCTTTTTTGTTCTTTTTCAGATTCCTTAACATTTACTTGCCAAAAATTATTTATGTCCGCCAAGGAAGAGAAAGATGACTAAATTGAAATAGTACTCTCAGTTGACCATGCTTATGAAAAAAAGTCTTGCTATTTTATACCGTTACACATTTATTTATTAAAAAAAGAAAGGAAAAAGGAGAAATTGACAACCGCTACAGCGCATTTCTTTTGAATTGTTTTATACTTAATATTAAAAATGTTTTATTAATTATTCTCATTTTATTTATTGAAGAAATTGTTCTAAATTTTTACATGATTTTAGATATCACAAACACCAAATATCTTAACTTTTATTTAATGTTTTCTTTTCGTACTACGTTTTTATATTTTATGTTTTATTTGATAACAAATTTTTGTAGTTTCTTTAAAATTTAACTTCCGGTAAAGACCGTAATGCCTAAATTTATTTTTTTTTCTTATATATTTTGAAAAATTTCCATGAAAATAATTTTCGATTATAATTTGATTAAAAAAAATTGCCTTCGAAATTTTATATCGCTATATAATTTACATCTTTGAAAGTATCCAATGTATGAAGTCTGTTTCTTTACTCTAGTTTGGTATTCCTCAAGATCCTAATTTGTACGAAAATTGTTTCACTCTTATTTAAATTTGTGAAAATAAGAGTAGTTTTCAGAGAATAAAATGCTTCTTCTTCTTGCTCAAAACAGTCCAGACTTTTTCTTGGTGCATTTTGTGTACATTTTCAAACAGGTGCTCAAGCATAAACAAAATGGAAAATGCTGTTAACAATTTGGCTTTTTGTATTTTCCATGAAAATTTATTTTTAAAAAATTTAATTTATCTAAAATATATTTTATAAATAAAAGAGATTACGTTTTAAGCTTTATAATTGCATTTGATTTGCTATTTAAATGTTCAGATCTATCACTTTATATGTAAGAATTTCAATTTATTGTCGAATTTAATTATTTTATTGTGTAGTTTATTTAATATTTAGTTTTTGTATTAGTTATTTGTATTATGTTTAAAACTTGTCTAGACATTAAGTATAAAACACAATAAACGAAATTTTTTATGTCACAAAATTATTTACATTTTTTCTCTTCTGAAAATCGCATATCGCTTTAAATTTGTGTTTTCGATTTAAAAACGCCCAAAAGAAGTGCTGACAAACGAAAATTAAGAAATTTGGTGTTTTAAACATGGTTTAAAAATGTTTGGCTATTTTGAATAGGGATTTAACGAATACCAATACCGACATATCGGCGATACTTCACGTTTGCCGATATATCGGTATCGGCGATATTTTACTGTCGATACGCCGAAACTTTTTAATAGTTTTTTTTGAACAAGCAATTCAATATTTAATGCTTATTTTTTGCATAACAACTAATAGAAATAAATCAAACAGCATAATAAATTGTTTCTTTTAATTTTTAAGCTGGAGGTCGGTCCACACAACGGGTTTTTCCTTTTTTCGAGACGCATGCTAAAGTAGAAAGTAAACCTACTGCATGCTTAACATACGTATTTGCATTTTACGCGTTTGCTGTGTAACTTTTCAATACAATTTTACACTACGACTTTTTGGACTGATGCATAAACGCATTGAACGCTTGGTGTTTTGCTTTGCACCATAATGGCAAAACGTTCTTCCATTGATAAATCTTGTATGTAATTGTACGTTCTTAGAATTTTCTGCTAATTTTTAATGATTTTTGTGAAAATAAAAATTATTTCGCTACAAATTTTGGGTTAATGCAGGGACCACAAAATCCATAAGCAAAGCCACTGCTACATTTTCTGACGTTATTTCGCTAGTAAACTGTCTTTAAACATTATTAGAAAATACGATAAAAGAATAAACTGAGATGCAGAATAGTCCAGTTTCTGAAAAATTGGCGATTTACGTAGTAAAAGTTCTAATAAGTCTACAAGAACTGACATTTGTAGCGTTTGTGAAAATCTTAAAAGACAATTTGGAGAATATTGATCCTCTGTCCACCCTACGCTGTGGTGCAGCTAAATAAAAAGTCTAAATATACCTTAGATCTTCTTATTTTTCTAGAGACGCAGATCTAATGGAGCTATTAAATATTATACTCAACATTTAAGACCATGTCGCAGAAACAGTTTAGTTGTCAAATGAGTTCAGTCACATCTGAGAGACGATTTTTTACTGCAGGTCTGCTTCAAACGGAGCTGCGAAATTATCTACGCAAAAGTTGAGAATACTTTTTTTTTAAACAAAAATCTTATTAATATTAATTTTGAATATTTATAATCTTTTACTGTTTTTCTTTTGTTTGAATATTAATTAATTTTACCATTTTCATTTCGTTGTTTTTAAAATCTTATTAAAATCAATTTTAAATATTAACCCCTATATTCATAAAAAGTATTTTAGGTTTATATCTGGTTTATGAAACGAATTTTCTATGAAAATTTGTTTAATAACCTTTTATTAATCAAAAATATTTTTTATGAATATGGGGGTAATAATCTATTACACTGTAATTTTGTATAATAAAGAAATTACTCTACTTGAGCTTTATTAATTTTAAATTGATTTTAAATTTAATATTCGTATCGGTATTGGTATCGGCCGCGGCGATATTTCTTTTTGAGTATCGGTATCGTATCGGCAAAAAGGCGTACCGTAACGTCCCTAATTTTGAGTGCTTTTGTAATTGCTTAACTGATCTTAAGGAAAATAACACTTTATATATCATTAATTACTGCCTGTTTTTTAACGACGAGCGGAAATTGAAAAACTGTCATTTCTTCCACATCTTCATTTGTCATTTGCCCAAAAAAAAAAAACTGTTCCTTTTACTTCTGATTCATTGAATGTAAACAGTCGCTGTCAAACCAACTCAAAAAGCGAAAAGTTGTACACAAATTTTCGTTTTTTGTTCGATAGTTTTTGGTTTCGACTGCAGTTTTTTAAAACCTGAATTTAACTATGTATAAAATCATTCTTTAAAAAATCTTAAAGCTATTTTATAATACATATTTAAATCTCAAATTGTTTATTTGTAATTAAAAAAACTTGAATTTTCAAATAAGACTGCATTTGAACTTAGTAAATTTTAATACTTAAGATTTTTTCTGAATTTAAAATTATAACTTAAGGCCAGAATCACAATGACAGCAACATTTCACTTTGTGTTTACAATAAGGCAACCATTTTTTCACAAGCACACACATTTTCCGTCAGCAAAACGATTGCAAATAATGGCCACAACAATTTCACGTATTTCTTAGTGTTTTTTAAAACATATTTAGGCAATCCACAATGTGCTATAATTTTATGAATGTGTCATTAATAAAAATATAGGAAAAACAACCATTTTGACACAATAGAACAATCTGTGAATTGCGTAATTGTTAAAATTTCATTAAAATCGAAATAATTTACCATTTAAAACAAATTGTTGCTGAAGTAGAAGTAGACTTAATTTTTTAAAAAACTTTACCTAAATTTTTGTTAAAAAATGAATGGAAAATATGTGAAATATTTTATAAAAAATACAATAAAAGAAAAACGAAATTGTTGCTATCAATAATAGCTCTGTTTCTTTACTCTACTTTGTAATCCCTCGGGATCCCAATTTGCACGAAAAGCGTTCCCGTACTTTAAATTAATGGGGGATTTCATGTCAAGTGACCCAACTTTTGAAATCGATGTCTTCCGATTTGGATGAAATTTGCACCAAGGTTAGTCTTATTGGATAGTAGTTTAGAAACAAATTTTCAACAAGATCGGTCAAAAAGTTTCTGAGTTAGAGGGGGTCAAAATTTGACATTTTGGCCAAACCGGTGTTCTTTCTCGTCCATGTAACTTATTATCTATTGGTGTTAGAAAAATTTGTCCCAAACAAATTAGATAGCTATTTCTTCAAACTATCGAAAAAATTTTTTTTTGTATTTTTAAAATTTTTTAAAATTTTTTTTTTTAAATTTAAAACTTATTTTTTATTTTTTTTTGGAAACGGTATTTTTTTTCGGAAGACATCGATTTCAAAAGTTGGGTCACTTGACATGAAATAACCCTAATGTAAAGGAGAGCGAGTTTAAGAGAATAAAACTCTTCTTGTTTTTTCTTCGTGCAAATTGAACAAAATTTTGGAAAGTGCTGAGGAATAAAATAAAGTTATTAAATTAAATAGGCTTATAAATATTAAAATATCAGGAAAAAGTAATGTAAGTTATTGTAAAAATGTTTGTATTGTTCTGTTTTTGCTAATAGTTGTTTATTTCTAGCTCAAGACTTGACGACTAAAACTTGAAGAGTGTGAACCAGCCCTAATTTACAGTGAATGAAGAAGAAGCCGAAAGTAAGACAGAAATCCAATAACAGAAGTAACCTTTTTTATTTATTATTTTTTATTGAAACACATAGATTCAAATTTTGTATATTTTAAAAGACAATGAATAAAAACACATTATATGTTATTATAACGTTGTTATTTCTGCTGCATGAGATACTCAATTTTGATAATAAAAACAATTTCTCTTAGAAGTCACTTTTGTCTTTACTTGAGAGTTTGATGATTGCGAGTTTTCTAACACACCAATTTAGTGACTTCAATCGTAATCGCGATTGGCGCTTTGTTCTGGTTCACACTGTTCAAGGGAAAAGAGAACGCCATTTATTTTCCTCTCTCTTCTCAAAACTCAAGACTTGACGGCTAAAACTTAAACAGTGTGAACCAGCACTTACCTATTCGGAAGAACATACATACATATATACATATCGCACTTGTTCCTCTAAACAGCGTCAACTCAAAATTGTTAAATTTTCACTTTTTGCAAGAAAACGATAAATCTATTTCTCTAGTATTTTCCCTAAAAAAATTCAGTTTTATCCCCATTTGTAATATAAGAATACATATAAAAAAAAAAGTTTTTTGCCTCTACTGAAAATTTATAAATTTTGAGTTGACTCTGTTTCGAGGAACAAGTGCGATATGTATGTATATCATCTTGGACAATTAAAAAATAAAATCGAAGAAAAAAGATTTTTTTTTTAAATTTCCGTTATTTTTTTTAGTTAAAGAAATTAAAATTTAGTGTTGCATTTTAATTACAAAAACTTGCATGTATATCTACTTTATAATTTGTAGTAAAAACGGATTAAAAAAATTCCATATTTTTAAATCTTTAAAAATTTTACTGTAACCTTAAGATTTGTTTTTTTTTTTTTAATAAAGAAATTTAAGCATTTAATTAAAACGGTAAACACTTGGAAATGGTTTCAATCAAATTTTTTTAAAACAACGATCTCCCATAACCCATTTTGGTTAATTGAAATTTTAGGTAGAACCCCTGATATTTTTTTCTATAATTTAAAAAATTCTATCAGCAATTGCTATTCCAAAATTGTCAATTTTTTTTAATAGTTTTTGGCCATATTTAAACACTTGTCTACAAGTATGTAAGCCACTTTTTGTTTTTAATCCAAATTGTTTTTGTGTATAATTTATAAATTTTTATTTTATAGCTTAACAAATTCGTTTAAAGAATTTAAATGAGTCGAAGACAACAATGTCAAAATATGTATTCTCTTTAGTACTGCGAAAAATCTAGATCTTTAACCAGGTGAGAATGTTGCCCAGTTTTTATTATCATTATTTTGTATTGATTCAAATAAAATAGTGTTAACAATATTATTCATGTAAATTTAATGCTGTAATCATTTGAAATCTGCATATCTTTCCGCGTTTCAAATATTTATTTTCCATTTGACATCATTTTTGTTAATATAGTGTTATTAACAGGGCAAGTTTCTAAAGCTTTTTTAGAAATAATTTTTTAAATAATTTGTTAGATTTTGGAAAATTGTTTAATTAGCCTAAGTGCATATTATGCAATTTATTAATTAATATTTTTGCCATCAACCTTCAACTTGGAGTCTTAAAATCAGTTTCTTATAATCGAAATATGTATGTGCCAGAGCTGTAAACTATTGCAACCGATTTAATTGCAATCACATGATTTCTCGGTAATTATTGCTAATTAAACTCACACCACAATAGTGAAGAGGGTATTATGTGTTTGTGCTAATGTTTGTTACACAATAAAATATTGGTCCTAGACCCACCTTTACGTATTCCTATAGACTCAGAAACCCTTTCTGAGTAGATCTAACGCTGACCGTCACTTCGGCTGGTCATGCAAACTTAATGCGCAAAGTACATGTCGCAATTATGGAGGAAATTTGATGAAATTTTGTACTTTTTGGTACATAGGTTCTGAGAATCGGTACATAATTTCACATTTAACATCTGAAACATCTTACATATGCTATTGAAATCGGTCCCAATTTGGATATAGCTCTCATACAAATATTAATCCCTATAATAGCTTTTAATCAGGGACCGTAACAATTATTCCTTTTTTCATAAAAGTCAGATAATAACAGTTATTTTTTGATTTTTATTTTTTTAAACAAAAATAACAGATATTTTTTGATTTTTATTTTTTCCATCAAAAATAACAGTAATTTTATGATTTTTATTTTTTCGATCAAAAATAACAGTTATTTTATAATTTTTATTTTTTCGAGCAAAAATAAAAGTTATTCTTGAATGTTCTTTTTTGCTGTTGGTGACTTTTTAATCAGATATCAAATTCTGGGCGCTACTTATGTCAGATCGGATCCTTCCGCCCTAATGTCCAATTTTTTACACGTGCCAAGAGAATTCTAAAACTCGTAATGTTTAACTATCAATGTACTCACTTTTATGAAACGCCTTAAAATTTTTCACATACACGTTACATTAAACCAGGTTGATCACATAACAAAAAAAATGTTGAACCAGTCACGCTGTGTATATCAATCTAGTTTCTAGACCTAAAAACAAATTTTTCTTACCGCACCCCAAAATACAACACTTTTAAAGTCCGATGTCATCGTATCGCATATCATTATTTATGGCTTGACCGTGGCTTAACTTTTTTTTTTTAATGGAAACCGACAAGCTTAAATGTACATAACAGAAATTTTTAAATTTATTTTAGAATTTTTCATTTGCAAAATTCAATTGCAAAATTCTGAAATAGAAGCTGTTAAAGTTGTCTAACATATTTAAGAAATTTTATAAAAATTTTTTCTATTTTTATTTATACTTAAGAACTTTCTAATAAAATTGTGAATTAAAAAAACAAATTTAAAAATTATATTGCAAAATTTTCAATTTATTTCAAAAGGTTTGAAATTCCACTTTTGTTTCTCACTGCAGACATTTTATTATAAATATATATTCATAAGGAGACACAACATTTTATAGTTTTTTAATAACCTCCTAATTTATTTTTGTAAAATTATAAAGCAAATAATCAAAATCTATAAAATCATTTATGTAGATGGCGGCAAAAAAAATGTTCAAATCTAGAAGCACAATTTAAGAATATTGATTGGCAGTAAAATAGTAAAAATTAGAATTGAGTACTTAATAAAAGTAACTCCAAAATTTTTAACTGTTGGAAAATTTCAAGACCTCTTTATACATAATCTACATATGTATATATGTACGTATAAATATATAAATGAACAAGTAAAAGAGCTATATATTTGGCTGTGCCGAATCTTTGATACCCTTCACCGACAGGAGTGGGCTCTATATGATGTTTACATATATGTATTATTAACTAATTTTCACGAAAAAGAACGACAGCATTATAATTGGTTGCGGTCTATATTGGATTATTGACCGACATTTAGAAAGTTTTATTGGTTTCTTTTTAAAACTTTGAACTGGCTTGAGTAAAATATCATGATTCGTAACAGTTTTAGCCGAACTAAAATAATTATCAGGAGGGTAATTTTTATTGGATCCATGGTAAATTATGGACCCATCATCCCAAAATTCTGTAGACTGATATTCTAAAAAAAATAAATTAAAATAAATTTCAATTCAGCAGTGAAATTAGTTTTAGCGTTTACAGTAAATTTCAAAAGACTGCTTAACATGGGATCTAACGTAAATTATGGACCGTATATCACTAAATTGCATGACATTGTTCTGGCCACATGAATCTAAGTTGGAAGAAATTTTACAAAAATATCTATATTTGCTACGGTTTTAAACTATGGACCGACCATCACGAAATTTATTAATCTGATTGATTTCTAGTCCTATAAAACTGTGAAGAATTAAATGTTATTA
Organism: Pollenia amentaria; assembly: GCA_943735925.1. Taxonomy (NCBI): domain Eukaryota; kingdom Metazoa; phylum Arthropoda; class Insecta; order Diptera; family Polleniidae; genus Pollenia; species Pollenia amentaria. The sequence continues at coordinate 236,311,041 of OX031006.1, read as the reverse complement.
TGATAGTATTATTTATTACGGATTGAGGCGTACTAAACTGTTTTCCGGGAGAAGGCTTTATAAGGGGCCTATGGTTTAGCAGTAAGATTAGCAGTCGTTTGAAATTGTTTCTGCAAATTCTTATATCATTCCGTGCATTATTCCACTATTTGTGTCAGTTTTTGTAGCAAAATGATCAATTTTTTAGAGTGGTGGTTCCACATTTCGATCCTACTCAACCGATGTTGCTGCATTTCAATCCCAAACTGCTTAGGATAACTGCAAGCAATTTGAGACTAAGTTTGTTCTTTTCTTTTGCGTTTTTCGAAAGTGAGCGTGTTTTAAACAGATAGACAGACGGACATGGTTAAATCGACTTAGAATTACTCAAGGTGCCAGAATATATATACTTTATGGGTTTTAGATGTATAATAAAAAAGTTTCACACGGAATGACAAACTTAGTATACCCTCATTTACCACTAGTGGTGGTGGACGGTATAAAAAGCGTCTGCTTGTTGACTATAGACTCCTAAACTACTGAACCGTTTTTAACGAAACTTTCACATAGGATATAAATATTTCAAGTGGGCGTGGCACCTCACATACAAAGACATTAAAAGAAACTACAAAAACAAATGTTGCAATAAGTTGATTTAGCCATTTCCGTCTTCTGTCCGTCTGTAGAAAACACGCTCACTTGCGAAAGTTTGGGATTGAAATCCAGCAAAATCGGTTCAGTAAAATCAGAGTTCTGAATCGAAATTTGGAATCTATGCCTATGTTAAGCGGGTAATCAGGAAATTACTGTGAAAATTTCGGGAGTCTATAGTCAACAAGCAGACGCTTTTTATTTATATATTTTTTACATACATACATGAATAGGTATATAGATTATGTATGTATATAGATTATGTATAAAGACGTCTTGAAATTTTCCAACAGCTAAAAATTTGGGAGTTACTTTTATTTAGTACTCAATTCTAATTTTTACTATTTTACTGCCAATCAATATTCTTAAATTGTGCTTCTGGATTTGAACATTTTTTTACCGCCATCTTCATAAATAATTTTATAGATTTTTTATTATCTGCTTTATAATTTTACAAAAATAAAATAGTAGGTTATTAAAAAACTATAAAATGTTGTGTCTCCTTATGAATATATATTTATAATAAAATATCTACAGTGAGAAACAAAACTGCTAATTTCAAACCTTTTGAAATAAATTGAAAATTTTGCAATACAATTTTTAAATTTGTTTTTTAATTCACAATTTTATTAGAAAGTTGTTAAGTATAAGTAAAAACAGAAAAAAAATATTATAAAATTTCTAAAATATGTTAGACAACTTTAACATCTTCTATTTCAGAATTGTACAATTGAATTTTGCAAATGAAAATTTCTAAAATAAATTTAAAAATTCTTTTATGTACATTAAAGCGGGTCGGCCTCCATTAAAAAATAAAAAAGTTAAGCCACGGTCAATCCATATATAATGATATATATTCGATACGATGACATCGGACTTTAAAAGTGTTGTATTTTGGGGTGCGGGAAATAAATTGTTTTAAGGTCTAGAAACTAGATGGATATACATTTCATTGATTTCATTCTAGAGCGTGACTGGTTTAAATTTTTTTTTGTTATGTGATCAACCTGGTAACGTGTATGTGAAAAAGAAAAATGGGGCTCAATTTTGTGGCGTTTAATAAAAGTGAGTACATTGAAAGTTAAACATAATGAGTTTTAGAACTCTTTTGGCACGTGTAAAAAATTGGACATTAGGGAGGAAGGATCCGATCTGACATAAGTAGCGCACAGAATTTGATGTCTGATTAAAAAGTCAACAACGGCAAAAATGAAGCCATAGATAAGCCATAAATAACGATATGTAATAAATTATGTTCAGACTACAAATGGCGACGCAGTGTACAAAATTCTAAAAGTGGTGTTTTTATAATCTTTCAAAACAGGATCGTTTTAAAAATTGGTTTGATTTAAATATCACTCAAATTCACTTTTCAGAACATGTTTGGAAGCCGCTTGGACATTTTGTCCAGAACAATTTTACATATTTATTATTATTTCTTAAAACATTATGTTAAAATTTTCATTCAAAACTAAATAAAATTATTAAAAACGTCATTTATAATATTATACAAATTGTTGCTGAAGTAGAAGTAGACTCAACTGTTTAAAAACAACTTTAGTTACATTTTGTTTCGAAAAATGAAAGGAAACATATGAAATACTTTGGGAAGAAATAAGATAGAAGAAAAAACGAAATTGTTGCTTCCATTATAAAAAAAGCTGTAAATTATTACGTATGTTAATTGGTTTCAAAAAATTTATTGCATTCATAATCGAAAAATTGATTATTAAAAATTATTATTATTTAAAATTGAAATCCTCCAATCAATTTTCCGACTTCAAGTTCAATCAAAAAATAATTAAGAAAGTATAGTTGGTCAAGTCCGACCATAAGATACCCTCCCTAAGCCACAGATTTAAAAACAAATGTATTCGTGAGTGTACCCTATTTGGCTCCCATGGGCAATCATGAACCCGCCGGAACAAAATTATACACACCCAGAGAAAAAACATGTTTAAATATGGTCACCTCCAACAAAACTATTTTTAAATAAAATTGTAAACATATTATGGTTATTTTAACTATATTATTGTCATAGACAACCATATTATGGTTAAATTAGTCCTCCATCAAGAAGGCACAACCATATTATGGTTGTCTCCGAACATGTTATTGTTAACAATGGTTGGTTTTCAACCATAGAATGTTGTTCTTGGAAAAGAGGAAAATAATATTGTTGATTTAAAAACAAATTATTGTCATATTCAACATAACATGCTTAGAGGCAACCATAATATGGTTGTGACTTTTTGATGGAAGACAAATTTATAAATAAAATGGTTTTCGGTGACAATAATATGGTTATATTAAACATAATATGTTTAAAATTTTTTTTAAAAATAGTTTTGTTAGAGGTGAGCATATTTAAACATGTTTTTTTCTTAGCGGGCACATTTAGATAATATTCTGCTCAAAGAACTCTAAAATAAATCTTCACCTCATAACATAATTTGGTTTTGCTTGGTCTATTATTGCCCATGGGTCCTAAATAGGTTACACACTCGAAAAGTGGCCTGAATATATCGTGGTGTAGGGTATCAAATGGTCGGGCTTGCCCGACTATACTGTCTTATTGTTTTTCTTTGTCAAGTGCTTCCATAGTTTGATAATGAGCGGTGAATCCCATTTCCTATTAAATGGCTACGCCAACATGCAAAACAACAGGATTTGGCTAAGAACAGTGTAAAAAAACACTGGAAGTAAAATCATGCCCAATTAACATAATGTTTTGTGACATGTTATAGATGTTTATGCGAAGCAGAAAATGACATCCACTTATAGGTTTCAAACTTTATAAAAAATATTCTCAATAAAAAAAAAATTTTAAATAATTGTATAAATAAAAAGTTATAAACAACTTCAGCGATACAGCTCATTCTGCACCACCCTGTATATATTCGTAAATAAAAAGCGTTGCATATTATCAAACACAAAATTTGTTTTGTGTAAAATTTATAAAATGTTGGATAAAATTGAATTTAGATTCCGGCAACACTGCAAATAAAGGCCTCGCTACTCTTACGTAACCATATAAGTTGCGGAGCGGCTTTTCAGTGTTCCATCCCAAGACTTTAGTATAAATAGGTACTATTACGTTAACGTAACGTTGCGCTGCAGGATTAAATTTTCTCCGTTTGTATGTATCAGCTGTTAAAAAATTTTATATTTCTTGATATACGAACAATTCATCGACGTACACGAAGTTTTTTTATTTTTTCACAAAACACACAAATAAGAACAGTGAAAATTTGCAAATTATATAAATTTTGACAAATATTCTGTTTTCTTTTTCGTACATCAACACATTTACGTATTTTTAGTAACTGCCAACTATTGAAGTCGACCACAACGTTGACGTGTTCGCAACATTTACGTAGGAGTTACGAGGCCTTTAGTCGCGGTAGTACGACGGTACTTTTCATTACTCATAAACACAGTACAACATTTTTCAGCTCATTGATTTGGGACTCAACTCTGACAATTGGACATGAAAGTAGCCCCAAAAATAGGAACTTCTGCATCATTTGTTGGCTGCATTAATAATTTAATGGCCATACGATTTTTGCTCAAGGTGGATTTGTAAAATTTTTTCTATATTTTAACTCGGTTATATCTTGGTATACCTTACGGAATATCTCTTTTGTGTCTGAAGCAAAGTTGTAGATATTGAATAGGAGAAAAAAGCGGAACATACCTACCCGAAAAAAGTGCATCCAGTGCCTTAAAAATCGCAAAAATTTCCTTTTTTTTTAAATTTTTTTCCCCATTTTTCACTTTTTTTGCTCAATAACTGGATTACAAATCCACAAATATGCTGTTTTTTATCAGTCAATTGGTTTGACTATTTTATGTTTTGTTTTACTCATTAACTTGAAATGGTGGTTGAAAATTAATATCAGCGTTACCATTTTGGTTTTATTTTCTGTGCATGTCTTTTGTGGGCATTAAAAACGAAAATAGTTCTGAACTTTTTATTATTGTCAAATGTTATGTGTTGTACTGTGTAATACTAAAGACTAGTTTATACAATTATAATTTGTATTAATATATGACAAAAACTTAAATAATATGTAAAAGTGCTGTAGTGAGAACGTTATTTATGAAAATGACAAGCATTGCGAAACAAAATTTGACATCATAAACCAGCCTTAAAGCCCACTGTACACAATCACACAAGTCTTACGTATTCCATCATACATACTTTGAAAGATAGAAATCTAATGAGTTTTGTTGCGACTCTCAAAAAATATAATTTAACACTAAAGTTTGTATTCACACTATCACACATGAATATGCTTTTGGTAAAATACAAGCATGATCAGCTGAAAAATATAAAATCAAATGAAGTCGTATGGGATTTAAAATTTTATTTCGTAATACTTGTCATTTTTATAAGATCACACTTTTACATATTATTTGAATTTCTGATATGCATTAATAGTGTAGAAAAGCCTTTAAAACATTTCATTTGGGTACTCAATACTTTCAATACACATTCGACTCTCGATAATTTAAAACTCATTAATTTGAATCTTTCGAAATACTAAACAGTTTCCTAAGCGTCTGAAAAACATTGAATTAATTGAATAAATCCTTATAATTCGGCCCCTTCGCTAATATGAAATTTTTGAAATGACATCCTGCTAGCTGACGCGATACAATTTGATTTTTAAATTTAAACTCAATAATCTGAATTATTTTAATGTGCTGTGTTCTATGAAAAAAACGAAATTATCTTTTGTTTAAATCATTGCTTTATATATATATGAATATCATCTTGCTCGACAACATTTTATAATAAAAAATTTGGCTTTTCGACATTCAATAATTTGAACTGGTAATGTGCATGTGGTTCGTGTTTTTGAAATCGCTTGATTTAGTTTCTATGCCATGCGGCACAACTTCGATTGTTGCTTTTAGCATAACTGTCGCAGTTAAATTAAAACATTTAAAATTTTAAACAAACTCTTGGTAATTTGAATTTTTTTCTTTTTTTTTCTCCCTCTTATAACACTGAGTAACATTTTTTAAGTCATCGAGGGCAAACTCTTTCTTGTGTATAATTTCTCAAAGTTCCTATAGAAATCAATAAAACTCTTTTTGGGGATTGCTAGTTAAGCTGCCGTTCAGATTTTATGGTCTCATAAATATTTTGGCGGCTTAAACCTGATTTTTCTGAAGAACATGCAGTTTTTCGCACTTCTATTTCTCGGAAACCAATTGAAATTTTGTTTTTTTGTTTTCTCAACAATTGTAGCTATAGACTTGGAGATAAAAGTAGAACGAACTAATCCGAAAAACGCATCTAGTGCCTCAAAGTTGCCAAAATATTGACAGATTTTAATTTTTTATACATTTTTCAACCTTTTTGGCCCGTAGCTGCCAAACCGTAGAAAATTCAGTAAAGCAATCTGAAAAAAAAGAAAAAAAATATTCCTTATAATAGATGTGTTCATTTACAGACAATTATTGCTTATTTTCAATAATTGTTACTTGTTAGTGTTCACGTACTCGAAAAACTTGCAAGGAGAGAGTGGAAAAAGAGCATACAAATTTGAGAGACAACAAATTTGTTCAAAATTTCTGATAGTAAAGGCCGCTTTAGCCGACAGTACTTGTAATGAAATGCAATGTAACGTACCGTAACGTACTGTAAACTCTTTTGTGCACTTATAGAACATATAAGAACGTGTCATCTGTTTTTTAAAAACATAAACAAAAAAACATTAGTATACATAAAACAACACACACAGTGATGTGAATTTAAAATGTTCCGCTTTGCAGGATAAGTACCAAGTGATTTAAATGGTATTAAAACTGTATTTCGTGTATGTATAAATACATAAATAATTTAATATTTGTTTTTTATATTATAGATTTTTAATAAACAAATATGTATTAGAGCATATTCATACACGTTTACTTATATTATTTTGAAAATGTGCTTACACAAAACTAGGATTTGATACCATTAAAAACCAAAGTTTTTATTGTTTGTGAATATATATGCATTTTTTTATTTTATACATCTAAACATATATTTGCTTAATAATACTATGTATGTATTGTAAGTTATTTTGTCCAAAAGTCCACAGAAAAAGTACCAAAGAAAAAGAGTAAATTTACCCGCATTCCATTTAATATACAAGCAGCCCATCACTATCTACAACTGTCACGTAACCTCGTAATGAAATTCTATTTTCTACAGGTTGGCACGTTACGGTTAGGTGACATTACAGTCAGTTAAGCATTTGATTTGCTTTTCATACAACAGAAACGATCAGCTGTTTACATTACATTTAAATTTCTACATTTACGGTTGGCTAATGCGGCCTTAAATTGTTAACTAGCAAGATTATTAAGCCATCTGTTTGATGTTTTGGTTTACAAAACCAATATTATTTTCACAATTTTTAAATTAAAAGTTTTTCAATAAAATAGGATATTTATTTTTCTAAAATTTAAGAACAATATTCTTGCGCAAATAGTTGAAATCAATTGAATTTATTAAGAAATAATCTCGTATCTTCCACCTGAATATTGTCAATATACCTTTCTAACTAGTTTTTGCTGGTAAATCATTTATTTCCTTTAATATTTTTTTGATAAATTTTGAGAAAAATTTTGTATATTTTAAATTTATTCTCTAGTTGCAAGTGTTTACTAGTGAAGTAAATGAACACACCTAATATAATTCATTTTCCTCACAACTTTATAGTACTTGAAATACTTTTTTTACATTTTCCAGCTGTGTTTGACATCGGAAAATCGGGAAATATATGAAACATGTAGCAAAAGGCAAAAAACATTAATTAATCAATATTAATTTTAAATAAATTTTTCGAATTTTCGGTATTAATAGAGCTGAAGAATGTAAAATAGGCTTATAATGTTCATAAAAATTTTGAATTATATTATAAGGATTATTTTTTCTAGATATTAAACTACTTAATTGTCCACAGTTTGGAAGCTTTGGGCCAAAAACGGTGCAAATATAAAAAATACCCAGCAAAAACTTTACTTAACTGGTAAGTTAGCATGTAATGTTGGAGACATATACACACTACTTATTTTTCGGCTGAATAACTACTTATTTTTGTTCGAGAGGTCTAAAGAATTCAGTACTTACAATACACCTACTAGAAGTCAAAAAATATCTAGCTTTTATTTAACTACTAGTAAATAAAATTGTAAGTACTTACAATATACTTACTAGAAACCAAAACATTACTAGTTATTATTTAGCTGCCAGTAAGTCGAAGAGTCAGACAGATTTACTGACATAGTAACATATTTAATTCTAGTATTTTGCTTAACATAAATTTTTCGAATATTTTCGATTAAATTGGCGCCCGTTCATAGACCTAATATGTAGCTATTGAGCTCGCTACCAGTAAGTAAATATTCAGTTCTGAAAACTGCACAACTAATAAGTAGTTACTGAGGCTATTACTAGTAAGTACTTATTGAGGTTGTTAAAATTAAGACAATTGTAATGACAATTACTTACCAGGTAACGTATGAAATAACTACTACCTATTACCTAAATGCAAAAAGTTTTTCCTGGGTACTTCGAGAAATTCTACGCTAGAAGGATTTTGCTTTTATTTGTTGCATAGTGTAATTTTATTTGAACTTTTTCTTAGTCCCCTGAATTTTAAGTTATTAAGATTTTACTGTATTGTTAAATAAAACTGTTACGAGTATAAGAGAGTTTGTTTACATTTATAGCTTTTTCTTCTTCTAAAATCAACGGATTCATGAAGTTAAGAAAAAAATAAATTAAATCATTATTTTATTATTTGCATTAACGTACTTTTAAACATTTTATTCATACAAATGTACAACTAAAAGATGAAGAGAAAAATGCGACCAGTTTTTTAACTGCTGTTAAATACAAAAAATCCCTCAACTTACATTTCGGAGAATTTCGAACAAAAATTTCCCCCGATTTAGTTGTGTTATCGATTTGAAGAAGTTTAACTGAAGCATTTTCGTTTCTATTTTACCTGTTAATGATAATGAGTGTTTAGTGTGACTCGACACACTATCGCGAGGTGATGGTTTTTTTTAAACGTGTAGATTAAACGGGCCTGTGCAAAATAAAAATAATTATTTTAATATAAAACATTTTAATCCAATCCTCATATCCCCTAAAGTGTTCAGTAACAAAAATATATATAAAAAAAAAATTAAATACTAGTCATTATTAAATAATTGCCATTATGTTACCAAAAAGTGTTTTCATTTTTGCTTTAATTTCGGTTATTGCACAAGGTAATAAATAAATTTTTAGAGCTGATGGCCTATTGAGCCAGTGCTCTTAAATATACATTAAGTCTTAGAATCAATTCTAAGAATAAAAATGTTTTGTGAGAGGATAAACATTTTTAATAAAAAATTAAAAGAGCTTGAAATTACATATTACGATTAATGTAATCAGAGTGTTGAAATAAAAACTGCTTGAAAAAAAGAAAATACAATACACAAAAAATACAGTATGTAAAAACTAAAAAAAGTTATTGATAACTGGAATTGAGAGGAAGAAATTATCATGGATTAGTGCTTTAGGATCTACTATTTATTTTAATTGAATCAAGGAATTTTATACGAACAACCAATTACTGCCAATACTTCCTCTAACACTTATCGATGTTCCCCGTTAGGAATTCTTTATAAAATGCCTATTAAATATCCTTTTAGAAAATAAATTTTTCATTATAAGACCAACAAAAGTCGGCTTAATGGAATTAAATTTGCCATAATAATTTAGTATGGGATTAGTCTCTCTCATTTTGGAGCGATAAGGCTAGGGCTGACAGTTTATTTCGAAAAAGCGGAACAAATTTCAAAAACAATAAACAACGCAGGATTTTTGACAGTTTCTTCGGACAACTAAAGCTTCGTACAGACGGTGGTCAGATCCATGGCCCAATTAACAGGTCTGCGCAAAACTACAACAATGCAACAATAGAATAAACAACACGCATTTTGTTTGTGTAAATTATGTTAAAGATGTCAAATCCCAATGTATTTGTTTGTGTAAAAAAGAGACAAGATGTCAAAAACAATTGCACGATAAAAACACAACTCAACAAAAAATCAGCAGGCGTTTCGAGGAGATCTACTAATTTGGCCATGGTCAGATCTTACAATTTTGGTAAACAGCGTTGCTTAAATTGCATTAAAATTGAATAAAAATGTCTTGCCACTGTGTGAACATTGTAAGCTCATTTTTATTTTGCAGGCGTGTAAAATTAATGCATCTGACAATGGCACCATTGTAAGAAAAATATTTCTCTTGGCAACGCCTGCTTACAATATTGTATGATCTGACCACCGTCTGTACGAAGCCTAATGCAAAATAAACTATTCTACTTCAAAGTATTTTTAATTCAAAAAGTGTGTATGTATTAATTATTGTGTAACAAAATTGCCTGTGTGTATATTATATTAGTAGATTGCACAATATATTAGATAAAATAAATAGTCTTTTGATTTATACTGGACAAAAAGATATATTGAGTAATATGTTGATATTACTGTGCAATAATGATATAAAATACACTGTTTGAATAATTTGATATTAAAAAGATAAATGTAAACATTCAAAAATGGAGATAAAGGTTAAATGTATTTTACAATTAAAGAAAAATAACATAATACGTGAAGGGAATTCGCCCTTAGAAAACCTTAATTTTTTGTGAAAAAAATATAAATTATTTGTGAGTAAAAAATTAACTGCAAAGTATAAGAATGCTAATAAAAATAATACGGTGAAGAAAATATAATAAAGTGAAGAAAATATAAGTTTGTTTACGATCGCGGTGCTACGTCATGACAATCCAAAACAAAAAGTAGCCATGTATTTCGTCTTTCCAAGAATTTAAGGACGGAGCGAACACTATTTCATCCTTTAGCTATTGTGCCGAATATTTAGCTGACAGTTTATTTAAATAGTTAATGAATTTTAATTTAAAAATTTTGTTTTTCATTTATGCATAACATTGTATTAAAATCCACATTTGAGAATAACGTTTGAAAGCAAGTTGAAAATAAATGCATTTCTCAATATAAAATTAATAACATCTTTTTGTTGAGTATGCTATGATTTTCAAATAACTATTTACTTTTTTCGTTTGAGAAATGGTTTAATTTCAGATTGAAAATGATTTGAAATTAAACTTTTTCACTGTTTTGGGTCGTTATAAAACAAATACTTCCAAAAATATTTGTTATGCTTTACGAAATATATAAATATAAAATATTAAAGATAGAAGAAAGAATGTTGAACTAAAATGTAGCTTAATCAGAACAGAGATGAAATAGAACATATAAACTGAAATAGAAGTAAACAAATTAACTTAGTAGGTTTTCTTTTTGCCGACCTAAATTTATTAAAAAAATGGTCAAATTTTATTTACAAAAATCGAAAACTATACTATGGATTTTATAAAGTGATCTAAATGGGCTCTACTGTGGAACTTAAATGTCAATAACAAATTTAAATTTAATGATAAAATATGCCGAGAATTACGTATTGAAATTTATGGGAACTATTTCCCTATAAGACTTTGTCTAAGTTTTACAAAGATCGAAAAAACTATCGCATGGGTTTTGAAAGGAAATCAATATAAACAACTATTGAGCCCCTGCAAACTATATCGATGGAAAAATAATCTAAATCGTTTCCCCATTAAATCTATTACTTTTGCTATTCAATTCTTTTTGATGTTGTTACATTTTTAATTTAAATTTTTTTTTAAATTAAAATTTACCCAATATACCCGAAAAATAAGTTTGGGCTGTTTTGTGCAATCATTTATACAACTTTCGTTTTACATTGGATCCAGCGGGGTCCTAATTTTAAGGAAAATATTATATCTATTTTATTTTTCAAATATTCAAAATTTCAGTGTATTTTACATAATTTTATAAATTTACATTATTTCACACGCACGTACCGTTAGAAGTTACGCATTTTGCTTTTGCACCAGGCATTCACCATTTAGCAGCAAATCGTTGCGATATGGGCAATGTTCAATTGTGCTCTTGTTGTAGTTGTATAACTGTTACAATTATCTGCACAACTCTTTAAAGTGGCGAAAATGTATAATTTTAGAACTCATAATTCGATTCTTAAGGATTTTGTTGTTGTTTAATTCCTCAAAATCTACTTTATAACTACCAAATACGCTGCAGTAGTTCGAATTTCGTAGAAAATCGAAAAACACTCTACCAATTGCTTGGAGGGACCATTCTGATTTCTAACACATATACACATACATATGCATGTATGTATTAGCCCTGCAAACAATTTCGATCGCCTAAATACCCTGCAAACAATTTCGATATAAAAATTGTCTAAATAGTTTCCCCATTTAGCAAAAATCTATCGCAAAAACTTTGCTTACAAAATAAGCAGAAAAATAATGAGAACTTGAGGAAACGACTACTTATTTTTCTACTAGAAAAAGTACTTATTGTTTGTTCGCGGTGCCCCAAAAGTAATCCTTTATAATTTGGCCAATTACAATCAAAAAATAATACCTTTATTTTATATTTAAAAGTTTTATAAAAATATGTATTTACCAAAAGAGACAAGAAATAAGTACTTTCAAATTTACTTTCAAAATGGTTTAAACACACTAATTAATATTGCTCTGAAATCTTATGGAATTTTTGTTGAAATTTTTCGAAATGTAAGAAAATATTTAATAAAGAGTGCTTTTGCTTCACAAAATCATTTATAGCTCTAACACTGTAATAACAATGTGTGTATTAATTATTGTAAATATACGAGCCTATCACAGAAATCAATTTCGATCGAAAGTTTTTTTAATTCCGAGAAAGCTTCTTCAGAAAACGAAAACCGATAAATTTTCTCGGAATGAAATCACTTTTAATTTTTAGATCGAAAAAAGTTTTTGGTTTGCACAATATTGCCACATTTAACTTAAAAAAAACAAAATTAAAATTTGTCGAAATTACGAAAATACGGATTCAAAACCATTCGGAGCAATTTCTGTGACAGGCCTGATTATGTTCTTCAAAAAACATCGTTTACATTAGATCGATGTCCCTACTAGTATTCTAATAACAAAAATATATTGTGGGGGTAATTTTGGAACAAATTTATGTACATATAGATTTACATACATATTATTGATTTTTGGATTCCCATGTATTTCACATCGAAATTATTCTTAAAATATATCTAACAAATATTAATGGAATATTTTGCAAATTGATCCAAATAATTCTTTAAAATCATATAATAATAACTTATTTAAATCATTGTATTAAATTATTTTGTTGTGTATAATTACGACTTATTTAAGATATAATAAGAAAGTTATTATTTAATATATAAATAATAATGCAAAAAGTGGCGAATACAGCTGCAAAGTAATGAATTCAGGAAGTCATTAAAAGTAGCATTGTAAGTTAAGTTTTTGCTGGGAAGTGTCCCACTATGGTAATATTTACATTATGAATTCACTTAGTATCTATATTTTATGATGAATTAGAGAGCATTGGGCGATTAATATCAATTAAATTTAGTAGAATAGCTTTTGGCTCCAAAAATTACTCCTTTGGAGCTACATTTTTTCTTATTGTTCCTTATAATAACTGTTTATCATGGTTTGATTTTGTAGGAAAAGTCTGAGGAAATAGAAAATAAAAAAATATTAAAAAATCTACAATACATTGAATCAAAATAGCTATTAATGTTTTACAGTTAAAAACCTAATGTGGACCAATTTTTTAAAGGAATTTAGAGAAAATCACAAATTTGTACAAACACTAAATTTGTGAACTTTCATCATATTATTACTAGCACATTTTTTTACAGCTTTACAAAACTTATTTTACAAATTATCTTCACTGATAGACAACCTTGATCTTTACTAAAAAAGTTAAATAAAAACACTAATTTTCCACAACATTTTTGAAGTCATTAAATAAACAAACAGTTTCACAAAATCACTAAAATCCTTTAAAATTATCAATTTTTTTTTTAAATTTCACTTTCATTGGCTCTAAAAAAATGAATGTATGAGAAATTATTAAAAATTTACTCAATCTAACCGAAAATACGTTTGGGCTGTTTTGAACACTAATTTATACAAATTTCGGGTACTAGAACGCTTTTCGGTAACATTTGGATTCCGCGGGGTCCTAATTTTGAGTACAATATTATAACTATTAGATTTTTCACATATTTAAAATTTAACTTTATTTTACATAATTTGATAAATTTATATAATTTTACACGGTCGTACCACCGATCACATTGCAATTCTAATACAAACTGTCTGTCCTCTTTTACGCATTTTGCTTTTGTAGTTTCTCTATTTAACATCAAATCGTTGGTAAGAAGTCAATTAGTCAATTCACAAGGTATCCTAACATGTCATATTGTCAAAATGTCCTAATATTTCACAATGGTTATAAAATATTGTTGTTTGTTTGTTAATAAAAAGTGTCTTAAATAAATAGAACGTTGCTTGATGTGTTTATTGTGCTGTCGTAATTAATCAGAAAAGTCCAGCGCTGAGCGGCTGAGCCGTACAACAATATTTTTAAACCATTGCGAAATATTAGGACATTTTGACAATATGACATGTTAGGATACCTTGTGAATTGACTAAATATAATATCGGAAATGTTCAATAGTGCTATTGTTGTAATTATATAACTGTTACTATTATTTGAACAGCTCTTTAAAGTGTCGAAAAAGTATAATTTAAGAACACATAATTCGGTTCTAACGTATTTTTCTGTTGCTAAATTCCAAAAAATCTACTGTTTAACTACCAAATGTGTCGAAATAGTTAAAATTCGTAGATAATCGAAAAACACTCTACCAATTGCTTGAAGGCCACAGTCCATTAAATAAAATGAAAACCGTTTGCCAAAGATGCAATATGTATGCGCGGATATTACTGGTATATTTCTAAAAGTTCCTGTCCTAAATTTTGTTGTTACCAAAGTCTACTCATCACTGATTTCGTAAGGCTCTCCATATGTAAATATATGTATTATCGTGTGACTCTGCTGTATTCGAAAATATCTATTCATTTTTCTCTAGAAAATTTTTAACTTAACAATTTAACAAATCAATCAAAAAATGCTGGACCTAATCATGTGGCCACGCTTACCTATTTTTATTAAAATTTTTCATTTACTTTATTTATAAAAAAAAAAAATATACAAACAAAAATTGACAACTTGACTAAACTTTAAATTATTATGTCATGCAAACTTTATTGTTTTTTTTTCTGTGTACAAGTTCAACATAATAATAAATTTTATTAAGAAAACAAACAATAAATAATAACAAGTACAAGTAACAAGAAAATGTGTTGCGATAATACAAAACGTAAAAAAAGTACTTGTACGATTTGTACTTGTACATTTAAGTAGTGCAAAAATATAAATTAAATAAACAGTTTTGCTAATAAAGTGTGCTTTGTGTGAATAATGAAATAAAAAGAAATGAATTTTAACGTCACATGACAATATTGTATTTAAAACAAATATTCACACATTGAGGGCTTTAGATATACAGTCGAACTTTTCTTTAGGGAATTTCTATACAATGAAGCCCTGTCTTTTATATAATTATAAAAACACGGTGTAATATGATTCCTTTATAATGCATATCTTTACAGTTAATTTGTTTTTTAATGAGCCAAGACGAATTTAGTACAGGTGGCAGCGAAAATACTGGTTTTACAATGTTTTTTTTAAGGGTACTTTACACTATCACACAAGTCTGGCCTGTCATGAAAAGTTGTTATTGTTTTTTGAAAATTTTCTAACAATAATAAGATCGGAGAAGCATTTTTGTCAAATTGATATGTAGTGTAAAGAACCCTTAAAGGGTACGGTGTTATAGTGTTAGTCTGCGTTTACACTTTAAAAGTTTTCTTTCTGAAAGTGCGACTTTATTTGCTAGAGGGGTATGTTCTCTTTCTCTCTCACCAATAAACTCAGGCTTTCTGGAAAAAAGGTCATAGTGTGAACCCAGACTTAAGTATTTTTTTTTTGGGTACTTTACACTTTCATACAAGTCTTAAGCATTCTATAATACTTCGTCAGACAAAAATCTATTGAATTTTGTTGCGACTGTGAAATAATCTAATATAAAGCCTGGTATTCTGTTCAGTACTCGTATTTTGTGCGTCAAACTCAATATAAAAAATTTCTGTGCAATACAAACGAAAAAATGTTGATAGAGTTGTACTCTATTTATATTACGAAAAACATTCGAAATGTTTCTAGCAACATTTTTATTTTCCGTTCAAAACAAGTGCAGCTCATCATTTTTTGTAATTTTTCATTTTGTATTTGTAAAGGGGTTTTTATAACAAGCGTTTCACAAAGAAAAATGTAGAAAAGTGCTAAAATTAATAATAAAATTAAATATTTTGGTTTTTTGATTTGGGAAATTATACAAATAATATTGTTTTACTCTTTTAATGACAATTAAAAAAAAAAAAATAATATTTGTTTATCTTCGCAAAACCATTTTGTATACTTGCAACTAATAAAAACGTTAAGTTTTGAAAAATCGCGAGATAGATAATATTGATACATGTCAAAATTTTCGTGTGAAATAATCAGTGTTGCTCAACATTTTTCGCAAGTTCGAACAGAGTACTAGGCTTAACATTAAAGTTTGTATTTACACTACCACACATAAAATAATAATATTATTTGCTCTTGTTAAAATGCAACCCGAATCAAATGAAACTTATTATTGTTCAGAAATATTTTTAAACACGATGAAGTCGTATGGAATGTCAAACTTTTTCCGTAACACTTGTCATTTTCATAACACATTGCCTTCACACGAAAAGTTGGTAGCACTGCGTACTAGCAAGATCACATTTTTTTCTGCGCTTAAAAATTTATTAATTTTTATTGATATTTAATTTTATTTAAAATAAAAGACTCAAATAGAGCCACATTTTTTTTTTTACTTCGGGATAACTTTTTATCATTACCAATATGGATAAAGTTTTACCTGGTTTCGTCGACCCGATTCCTAAATCTGTAAAACTGCCACCTGATAAGGACAACCCGATGGTTAACAATGTAATTGGTGAATTGATGTTAAAAAGTGGAATTCCTATACAGCTTGAAAATAACAACATGGAGGTTGTCCTCAGCGATAATGACAACATTGAGGATTTCAAAGAAATCAAAACAAAACGCCATAAAAGAAATATAAACGGAGAAAATATCATTCCATTGCAGGACAGGAATGCGATAAAGGCAAATGTAGACGTTTCCAGTTTTGGGTCTACTAAAATTTCTCAGAATCGTTTTGATTTATTGGGGAAGCTGAACATGGAAGTAAACGAAGGACCAGCTACAAGCAAACAAGCGGCTAAGAATGCAAATAAAATTAAAAATGGTGAAGAGAACTCTGGTAGGCCGGTTAGGAAAAAATTTTGTCCGCCAATTATTTTACATAACGTTAATGTTAAGAAACTTGTAGACCAATTAAATTGTAGAACACCCAAAATCGTTTATAAAATTATAAATTCGTCTAGAAATAAAAGCAAAATTTACTTTGAGGAGTTGTCAGCACATTTGGAAATGATGGAACTACTAAGGGCCCAGAGTATAAAGTCATACTCATTCACGCCGCCGGAATTGAGAAGAGTATCGGTTATTTTAAGAGGATTATACCATTTGACTGAAGTGTCTGAAATTGAAACAGCCCTTAAAGCTGACTTACCAAATACTTTTGAAAAGGTTAGTAAACTAGTTACACAGTATTCTGCTAAGAACGATTATGACACTGGGTTATTTGTTGTTACTCTAGCACAAGGGAAGAAACTAAATGATGTTAGTAGATTACGTTATATTTTGAACCAATCAATTACTTGGGAATCTCCCAAGTTGAAGAATAGAGAGATTCAATGTTTTAGGTGTCAGTCGTGGGGACATTCAGCCCGAAACTGTAATTCAGTGTTTAAATGCGTAAAATGTAACTTAATTCATGAACCTGGTCAATGTAGCGTGATAAAGGGAGAATCGTCCCCAACTTGTGTTAACTGTAACGAAAGCGGCCATGTTGCTAATTACAGGTGCTGCCCGTCTTACAAAGTATATTTGAAAAATAGGAAAGAGTTATTGGACAAGGTTAAGAATAGAAGAGAGGTAATTAAGGATAATGTTAAATCTGCAATAAGTAGTAGTCAATTGGTTAATGAAGGAACGTCTTTCGCTAGTCTTTTTCATTCTAATAACAATGATCACTTTGTTAGTAATCGAAAGGTACCTAAAATTGTGGAGGAATTCGTAAAGCTCGGGGAATATTTTAGAGAGTCCAAACCTCAATCGCTAGAATCAAAAATTTTGAATTTTCTAAATTCTTATAAATTAGTGCCAATAAGTTTGGCCAGACAAGAGTACAGTATTTTATTGAATGAAGTTATTTCATATTTATTACAATGAATGTAAGGTCGTTAGTTGAATTAAGTAGACGTATCGAATTAGCTAAAATTCTTAACTTTCATAAAGTTGATGTGTGTTTCTTACAGGAAACGCGCTTTCGGGGGAACTCAAAAGTTACTTTTGATAATTATAACGTGATTAGGGATTACTCAAGTATAGGTACAGCAATACTCATCAACAAGAGTATTAAGTTTTCTTCTATAAGTATTGCAAATTTAAAATTCCCAAGCTGTTTTATTAAACTGAATGTTTATTTTGGGGGCCAAGTTAAAAAATTTCTGTTGGGTAGTGCTTACATTCCAACCAACTTTCCTCTTAATGATCTATGTTCAAGTCTGGATTCTATTCAAAATTTTTCAAGGTCCTTCGATGGAGTCTTTATTGGAGGGGACTTTAACTCCCGAAATACTCATTGGGGTGATTCAATGGACAATTTGAATGGTCAAAGCCTTTTCGATTGGTTAAGTTTTTCGAATACAAGTTTTACGAGACTGTGTGATGTTAACCCTACTTTTCCTGTGGGGTCATCTTTTTTGGATCATTTCCTGATTAGTACAGTTATTATTGACTCGGTAAATTCTAACTTTCAAATAAATAGTTTACCGACTTTCTCTGACCATTACCCACTAAAATTAATGTTTAAATTTGCGGACTTTGATTTAATTACGTCTCCTCCAAAATTTTTTAAATCTTTCGAAAACACGAACTGGGAAGATTTTCGTAATGATGTTCACCACGATATTTTAAGTATTTCTCTTCCTGAGGAAAGAAACTTGAGTAATGAGGAAATTGATATAAGTATTTCGGAGTTTAATGAATTGATTTGCGGAGAAGTGGCCAGACACTCAAAAAAATTTGAGTTGAAAAACAAACGATTTATAATACCGGAAAACATAAAGAAACTTTTTAAGGTCAAGTACACATGGCAAAAGGACCTAAAAAGAATTTTTCATAGGAACGGAAATAGAAGTTCTGACGAGTACCGTTTATTGAGCGGCCAAATTCAACTTCTTAAGACGATAATTAAGGAACAGGTGGAAATACATCAGGCAAGGGAGTTTAATAGGAGGATCGAGAAAATTGAACCGGGCCCAAGGGCATTTAGGGAAGTTTTTAGTATTATTGGCAATAGGAGAACGAAGGGTTTTGATAAACTCATTGTAGGTAATAACACATACGATGATGATGTTGATAAAGTGGAGCAGTTCAAACTTCATTTTTCGGATATTTATAAATTTACTGCTCCAGACACTGCTAATGTCGTAGAAGTTCCGAACACAGTAAACTCCTACATAAATGGTTGTTCTGAAACTGTTTTCCAATTTACTAACACTTATGGTGCTTTAAACCCGCCGGACAGTGGCCATTTTACCAACTCTTCAGAAGTTATTGATATAATAAAGTCGCTAAAGGCCAAGAAATCGGCAGGTTTGGATGATGTATCAAACTTTTTAGTCAAAAAGTTTCCGAGTGCAGCAATAAAATTCTTAGTCATTATTTTTAATAATTGTCTAAATAATAGTTATTTCCCCAGGGCCTGGAAAATGGCCAGAATTTACCCTTTGCTAAAAAAACCAAATGACTTTCATATCAATAACTCCCGTCCAATATCTTTGTTGTCTAACATTGGAAAGTTATTTGAGAGGGTTATCAAGATAAAGTTGGAAAAATCTTTGGCACCAGATTTTCTACCCTCATATCAGTTTGGTTTCAAACGTGGTCACTCGTCGGTGGATGCTTTGTTATATTTGCATAACGAAGTTATTTGTAATTTAAGGGATAGGCAATGTACTGTCGCTGTTTCGTTGGACATTGAAAAGGCGTTCGATCGGGCGTATCATTTGGGTATTATCTTTAAACTGATTAGGGTAGGTTGTGATCCCGTCTTTGTAAAGTTGTTTGAAAGCTATTTTAATGATCGAATATTTTTGGTGGAAATGAATGATGTAAAATCGGTTGTGGGCGTTATTTTTTGTGGTGTTCCGCAGGGGGCAATTCTGGCGCCTTTGCTATATAACATTCTTGTATATGACTTCCCCCATATTGGTGTCGGTTCTAAGAGTATTTTATTTGCGGATGACTCGTTAATCTATGCACATGACAAAAATCCTGAAATCGCGTTAAGTAAGGTTCAAGGTCACCTTTTGGTAATTGATAGCTTTTACAGAAAGTGGGGTATTAAGATAAACACACAAAAATCAGAGGCCATTTGTTTTCGTAACGCAGCGGGAAAAGGTCCCCGAAACGTAGTAAGGCTGAGTAAAACTTTGAATCTTTCTCTGCATGGTTCTGTTATTCCCTTTAGAGATCAAATAAAGTACCTGGGGGTAACGTTCAATAAACTGTTTAAGTTCAACCAACATGGAAGGAATGCCAAGGATAAAGGTTTGCGCATTAAGGGCATGTTCGTGAAATTATTTATCAATAGACACTTGAGTCAGAAGGCCAAGCTTTTAATTTACAAAGTATGCATTCGATCTGCAATATTATATGGATTTCCCGTTTGGTTTTCGATTTCTCCAACCGTATTGATAGAGTTGGAGATTTTAGAACGAAGTTGTCTGAGACTTTGTATTAACGCGAACTATGAAAATTTTGTCAAACGATTTTCGAATTCCGTTATTTATAGAAGAGCGGATGTACTTCCGCTATCTTCATATGCTCTGGTCCTTCTTAGTAATTTTATTAGTCGACTTGAAAATCACGATAACAATTTAATGACAACGGCTCTTTGCTCACAATCTGGGTTTAATTGGTCTAACAGTCTTTACATGTCTCCAATTGGAATTTTACATGAGGATATTAACTCCTTCACTAACTCAAATGAATACCGCCTACCAGAGTTCTACTCTCACGCAATTACAGGCTCCAACAGGGGTTAACGTCTATTTTTCCTTGTATATATTGTTTTAGTTTAAGTCTTAGTTTTAAGTTTGTCATAAGATCTCACACCTGACTATCAACAGTCTATGTAAACTACTATTATATTCTTGAGCAATATAATTTTAATGTTTATTTTACGATGTAAAACTTCGTATCCGTCCATTTTAACTTAGCATGTAGCGTTATTTTAAAATCATAATGTTCTAAATGTCTATTAAAACAATACTGTATAGTTTTAAGTTTTTGCATTCTAAATTATCTTTATACAGCTGCTTTTGTGATCTAAACTTTTAAGTCTCAATAAAAATTGAAAATTGAAATTGCCTTCACACCATCAGACTTTGAGTTTTTGACATGTCTTAATAAAAATTATAATAGTGTAAAATACCCTCAGGGCCCTTAGGACAACCAAATGATAAAGTTCTTGATAGTTAACGTGATAAAGTGACCGTTAAGTTCTCTCCATTATTACAACTGTCCGATAAAATGAAAAATTGAATTTATATGCTGTGGCAACATTTGGTTATTTAAAATACGTAGTGGCAACGACTTACTTTTGTTTATTTCTTTAATTTAAAACAGAAGTAAATTTGTGTGCTAAGTTTTGGTTTCTAATAGTAAATTGTGTTGTTTTTGGTCTTAAATTGTGTTCTTTTTAAAAAAAATTTGAAAAATTTCATTTGACATAAAACTGTCATTGAAGTTACCATATCTTCGGCAGAAAATATGGCAGCTTTAAATTCCTAAAGTTCACTTGTGAAGCCACCATGAGGATAAACCATAAGCTAACAGTATCAGTCACTTTTTAGGTTAATGTTAACTTGTAATAACCAAAAACGAATTATCTGTCAGAAGCATCCTATAAAGAACTATTAGTTAGTTGTAATAATAGCCCTAAAAGGCTGTTTTTCACTATCATGCAAGTTTAAAGTATTTTAACGAAAAAGCTTCCCTGATCTTATTATTATTTGAGAATTTAAAAAAAAAAAACAATAACAACTTATCATGTCAGGGTTATATTTGCCTCAAGACTTGTATTATAGTGTGAAAATGCCTGAAGAAGCTTGGAATTTTTTCCAGAATTTTATCACTGCAGTTATTCTAAAAATGTAGAAGCCAAGGCTTCGAATGTGCGTTTTTAAGATTTTTGAAGAAGCAGTGCTTAAATAGATAAATGTAAACAATTTCATTTCTGTACAATGAAGTTATGGTCCAATGCAGATTCATTATAGATAAGCTCGACTGTACTAACAAACTATTTTGGAGACAAATTGAACAAACATGAATTTTATTAAGAGTAAAATAAACGAAAAACATTAAATATACTTTAGAAAAAAAAATTATTAATAAGCTTTATTATTTGACAGATTTAATGTACATACAAGCGTACATATACATACATACATATGTATGCATCAATAATAGGTGCGTTTAAGTACTTTTACAGTAAAATGCAGTAAATGAGTGAACTTAAAAATTTGCTCTCACAAAAAGCTGTTGTCCAAAAAAGTACGCGAACGCAAAATTTGTAAAAATTCGTAAAATAAAGGCAACAGCTGATGGCAAATAATTGAAGTGTTGACAAATGTTTACACTTTTGACTACTTAACTCGTTTTCTTATCGGTACTCGATTATATACTTTTTATAACACAAATATTTTTGGAAAATACAAACAACTTATTTCATGTAATCTTTCATATTTGTTTGTTTTTTATTTTATTTGAATTTGCTAAATTGTGTCCGGCTAAATTTGGTCAATAGTACTCGAATGCTTTTTTTTACTATTGAAAACTTTAAAAACAAGGGATGTTTTAAGTACCCGAGTACTTGACACTTTTATAACTCCAAAAAATTAACATAGCTAAACAAAGTTTTAAGAGTTGGTATTTAGCCATATAAAATCTTCACAAACAAGTTTAATTAATTAATATATATTCATTTTTTGTTTTTATTTTAGTTTTATTTCAACTTTTCTTTTTTTAAACAATTTTTTCACATTTTGTATGCCTTTTGTTTGTTTACCTTTTGAAACATATGTTTTTTTGTTTTACTAAATTTTACTGCAAAAATTTCTGCAGTAAAAATTTGTAAGTACTCAGTCAAGAACTGTCACTTTACGCTCTCAATTTGTGTTCTCATTTACTGTATTTTGTGTACGCGAATGCAATTTAGTAAAATGCAGTAAAGTTCAGTAAAAAATAGTAAAAACTTTTGTGTTCTCGAACGCAGCTAATGATATAAATTATATGAAGTGTGCGAAGCTTTTTCTCTTAAGCCAGCTTTAAAAAATTTTAATCTTTTTGAAATCTTTACAATTCCTTATACATATTTCCAAATATTTATATATTTATGTGGGTATAACATTTTCTTTTACTTTGTGAAATTTAATCTTCGATTATGCCAACATCTCGATAAATTTCAAGGGAAGTTTATTTTTTTATTAACAAAGTTTAGCTTATAACAATTAACTATTTGTGAGAAAGCAGCTCTCGCGTCATGGTCATTATTTGTTTAAGGACAACCAGGACGTTCTTGTTTCTTTGCCTTCGCGCGTTTTGCAGTTTGTCCCCATCAATTGAGCCGTTTTATATAAAAGTGGTATATGTCCATTTTTTCATGTATCAAGATATTTAACGGCTTGCGTTAATTTTAAATTATTGGCGAACATTCATTAATTCGAGTGATGTTTTATACAATGTACACCCTTTAAATTTTATTATAAAATATTAATTGTTATAATTACCTAAACAAATATTAGATTTGTTTTAGTCCAAATGGGCTTATACCGCTTTCAAAAATAACATACTATAAGAAGTAAAAATAAAAGCGAATTGAAGTCCAAATTTTTATAGACATTTAGCTTAACTCAAATGGTATTCCCTACGCACCTCTACACGGATAGAAAAGGCGTCACTACGCTGATGTATTTTGACATCATTACTTTGACAAGTGGCATCGTTTTTGACCCCATGACACTTTACATCATTGTGATGTCAGCCTTAACATCACTTGGACAAATTGTCATCAGGGTTAAAAATTTTAATTATGTCATCAATGGGATGATACATTAGCATCATAGAAATTATCAATCGGAGTCGGTTTTATAAAGCATGTCATCAGTGCGATGCCAAACTGTCATCAAATTCAATCATTGCAATGTTAATAATATATCATATGTCATGGCACTGATGACAGATTGTCATTGCACTGATGACAGTTTGTCATTGCACTGATGGCATGGTATATTATGTCATCGCACTGATGACAGCTTGTCGTCGGACTGATGACAATTTGTCATCGCTCTGATGACAGTTTGTCTGTACTGATGTCAAAAAACATCAGCGTTATGACGCCTTTTCTATCAGTGTACACAAAATGTGGCGTCGAATTGATTTCACTGTAACCGTAACATAGATCACGCATGAAATATGACAAAATTTTTGGATGACGTTCGTCATTGAATTGATGCCACTTTTTGCATCACTGATGCCATTTGTAATAACATTGATGTCACAATTCTGATGTTAAAGCATCATCAATATGAAGACGCATTTTTATATGAGTGTAGATGCTACAGTTTCTTCCCATGAATACATATGAATTCAGTTGTCATAAAAAGTTAAAAAGATTTTTACGACACCATTTTATAGTTTAAGTAAATTTCTTTATTTTATGGCCAAATCGCACTTCATTGAATAAGTGATAATAAATACGACACCATTTTATAGTTTAAATAAATTTATTTATTTTATGGCCAAATCGCACTCCATTGAATAAATGATAATCAATATGAATAATGTGCGAAAGAATTCTTTCGTTCGCAATGTATTTAGTTATACGAAAGAAATAATTCTTTCGCACATCGGAAATAGGCTATTAATTGAAGTTAACGTTCAATCATTTTTTTAGGAAGTGGACTTATACCACTTTCAAAAATAACAGCTCAATTAATGGCTTGCGTCGCTTAAATGTGCTAACAAAAACTCATTTTTATATAAAAAAGGGGCTGACTTTGGAAGTTTAAACTTTTTACAAGGAGGTGTAGATGGCTTATTAGTATAAACTGGCATCGATATCGATATGGCTTCAGCATACACAATTTATTACGTTTATTCCAATAATTGTTTTTTAAATATTAAAAATATCCAACAGAAGTATATGTCCTCATTTTCTGAGTTAAAAAGTTAATCATTTGCTTAGAATCTGAAAAAGGTGCAAACTTGACAAACAAATATTAGATTTAAATTTAGGCCCTTAAATTATGCAAAATATTCTTAGAAAACCTTTTATTCGATTCTTAATAATTGAAGAAAAGTCGCGAATAACGTTGTAGGTAATAAAAGAATAGTTTTTCAGGAGAGCAAACTAGCGTTTTTTAGATTGTTAAAAATAATGATAATGATAACATAAAGGATTATGACAAGCAGCTTTTAAAAAGTTATTCCACGTTGCACAACGGAAAGTTTTTTTCTTAATCTAATCCCGCTAAGCTCTACGCTTGTCTGCAGGAGACCAGAGTCTTTGGCGAGAATCGAACCCGCAAACCCCGCACTGATAGACTAGCTCACTACCAACACTCCTATTTGGGCACCCTGTACACAGAAACGTTTTTCCTCATTACCTGTCCTGGAGCGTTTTGTTTGGAGGTATGCTCTTATGTTTTTTCTTGTTGTTATGCAATCCAACTATTTCTCAACGTTTTTTATTTATTACATTTTTAATTTTTCACATGAATTTTTATGACCACAGGTGGAAAGTGTATATATTATCTCATTTCTTTTGAATATTCTATAATATTGATCTTAGGCTCGATAAGATATAAGGTATATATATTCTGGATCGTTATAAGTAGAGGACTTGATTATACGCAGCCAGTCCTTCCGTCCGTTAGTTTGTCTGGCTGTTGAAACGTGGTTTTCGAAGACCCAAGATATAATAGGGACTAGGTTATTATATACTCATGTCACGTATGCTCCGTTTAAATTTGCTACAGAAATTTAGACCATTCGTTTCACAAATGACAGCGGTATGAGCAAAAAACACGATTGCCTCTAACTTTTTCCCATAAAATCCCTTGTTGTTGGTTTTTATACCCTCACTACAATAGAGGAGAGGGTATTATGCGTTTGTGCTGATGTTAGTAGCACCTTAAAATATTGGTCTATTTAGTAGATCGAAATGGTGTCCGTCCATCAGTCCGAATGGCTGGGTTTCTGTCCATGTTAACTTTATGAGCCAAGTAGAGGTCGCAATTTTGCAGATAATTTGATGAAATTTAAAATGGTGAGAATCGGTTTATAATTTCATATAGCCCCCATACAAGCTTCTTTCCGGAATAGAGCCTTTGTGTCAATAAACCATCTTATTTGATTGCAATCTAAATCATCTTACCAAATGTTGTCGGCATCGATCATTATTTGCCCAAAGTACGTTCCTCCACTGACTGACTCTTTGCAATTGCATTTTGTCGGCAATAGGGTGCATAATTTTGGCTAATTTGGTGTTTTAGCATTGCAAACGGTAATCTAAAAAGAAGGGGTTTTGCAAAATTCGTTTTATACAACGTTATTTGCGGCTTTGCTTCAGTTGACAATATTAGGTGTGTTCCACAAGATATCGGGCAAGTTCGGACTAATGAGAGTCAAATGAAAATTACTCTTAAAATTTGTCAAAACTACCCAACATTGCTGGAACGCAAAAAACCATTTTTGCACTTCTTCAAATACTAATGCTGCTTACTTTTCAAATTAAGATCTATTTAAGTGATTTTAGACGCTTAACAGTCACAACATTACAAAACTAAAACATTTGCATCATTGTCATTTTTTATATATTGTTCTTTTATATATTACAAATTAAGAGAAATTTGTATGCAATAATGTATTTACCACCTTAATTTTTTCATTAAAACCCTACATTTTGCTTTTTAATATATTTTTTTAATAAAAACTAAACTTTTTCTTTTGCTTGTAAGTTTTCTGATTAATTTATCAGTTTCATATGTAAACAAAAACAGCTGATTGTTTGTTTTTGTCCGAACTTACCCAAAGAAAAAGTTCGTGCAAATTTGTACAGGAAATTAAAAAAATTACTCTCTCAAATACTCTCTTAATTGCACGAAAATTGTTATGTGGAACGCTTTTGGGTAACTTTGTGCAAGCTCGGACTGTTTCGTTATGCATGTGGGACAGAGCTTTTATTTTCGGAATTTTTCTTTTAACATTAATGGAAATTACAAATACAATGGTACAATCTAAATCTTTTTTAAGCGTATTATTAATAAAAAAAAAAAAATATGTTATTTCTTTTTTATAATATAAATTTTTTCTAAATTATTTATAAAATCAAACGGTTGAGCGAAATAACGATTTAATAATATTCTATTTGAGTTTCTATTTAACAACATTTGCGTCAACTTGTAACTCCTACAAAAGAGACCGATATCAGGCATTTCTATACTTAATTTCTATAATATACATTTAAATTATCTATTTAAATTTCGACCTTTGATTTTTTTTAGACGACAAACAGAAGTATCAAGTCTTGAATATAGATCGAAAAACTATTAAACGCAAAATAAGATTTTTTGTATAATTTAAACATTTTACTTTTTAGTTTTAATTTAATTTAACAAAAAAAAAAAAATAAATTCAAAAACATAGTGTTAATTAATATTTATGTATCCACATATAAATAATTTAATTTGAGAGATATCACTTTAAAAGGTTTTACTTATGCTAATACGAGTATAAATTCAAATGTTTTTTAGTTAAAGTCTTTTAGTCGATTATTTTTTTAACGATTTATTAACTGGCAGGAGTAATAAAATCGAATCAAATATACACTTTGTGATACCAGTTTGGTAAATCAAATTGTTATTATTTAAATAAATTTATTTCTAAAATATTTTTAATGTGATAATTTATATTATTAAGACGTAGAAACATTTTAATAATAAAAACAAATATTTAAATATAAAAATTTAGAAAATTTGGCACGAATCCAGTTTCTTGAAATTGAATTAGGTCACTAGAATCGTTCATATAAAGAAGTACATAGCAAGTTCTATATAGGTGGGTAGGCAGGGAGGAAGGGAGGGATTAACTCAAAATTACTTTTTTAGTCGATTAAATAAATAACGCTTAAATTTGCAAAAGGACGAATTACTTATAATAAAAATGGTAAGAATAAGTCAAAGATTACAACTAGCTTTCGCAAGAAGAAGGTATTATTTATTTATTTATTTATTTGTTTAGATATTTATTATAATTAAAATTACAATAAATCTTAAAGCTAAAGCACTAGCAACTAAGGCTATCGGCTTAAGAAGGTATTAGAAGCGTATAAATGTTTTATTTATATCATGATATCCCGAAAATCACTTTGTCTTCACAAATTCCTTATTATTGTTACAATAAAAAATATACTAATAGCAGAATGAAAGATAATGGCATTTAACATTATCTTCTTTTAACAATCCAACAATTTTACAGTCCAAAAAATTAGTAGACAGTCTCTTAATGTTAATTAAACACAGAAGATCCGTAACAAAACGCAAAAATTCCACTGATGCCAGTGGAAATTTGAGAACATTTCTACGTGTCTACAAAAAATCCATTTTTTACAACAACCAAAAAACTACGCTAAAAAAAATGTATATATAAGTATATTATTTATTTATTATAATGTATGCATATATATATTTTCAGTTTTGGCACTTTTTTAAGACTACTAGAGTGTAAGGACTAATGGTATAGGGTTTCGGTTAAAAAAATACTATAGTAAAGGGTGGTTAAACTTTAAGGGCATATGTTGAATGTGAACCACACCTAAGCGTCAAGTTTTTTTCTGCATTTCATTTGACATTTCTCCATTACAGACTAACTCAATTTGAAGCAATCGAGCAACGCGTTAAAGTTATTTAGGCTTATTATGAAAATTTTCATTTTCACCTCATTGGATTCGTCAATAGGCAAAATTGCAGCATTTGGGCGAATGATAATCCAAGAGTGATTGCCGAAAAACCAATGCACCCTCAAAAAGTGACTGTTTGGTGCGGTTTATGGGCTGGCGGCATCATCGGGCCATATTTTTTTCTAAAATGAGGCCGGTCAGGCAGTTACTGTGAATGGTGTTCGCTATCGTGAGATGATAACGAACTTTTTATGGCCCGAATAGGAATATATGGATGTGGACGATATGTGGTTTCAAAAGGACGGTGCCACTTGCTACACAGCTAACGAAACAATGGCTTTTTGCGCGACAAATTCAATGGCCGTGTTATCTTACGTGGTAGCGATGTCAATTGGCCGCCAAGATCAAGTAATTTGACACCGTTGGACTTCTTTCTTTGGGGTTATTTGAAAGATAAGGTGTATGTCGATAAGCCAGCAATAATTTAAGAGCTAAAGGATGAGATAATTCGGCACATTAACGGCATAGAACCTTTATTATGCCTCAGCGTCATCGAAAATTTGGACCATCGGATGGAGGTGTGCCGCCGACGTCATGGCACCCATTTGGCCGATATTTTGTTCCATACATAATTGAACCATACCAATATTATCATAATAAAAAGAAACGACAATAATTTGTGTTTTATTCAAAATCAACATCAGCCCTTAAAATTTAACCACCCGTTATATCGTTAAACAATACTTTATTAACTCAAAATTTAAAAATTTTCAGTAGAAGCAAAACACTTTTTAACCAATATAATATTAAAGACTTATATAAATTGGCTCTTATTCGACCTTTAAGACTTATGAAAAAAAATTTTTAAACCAACCGTTTCATTACCAAAAATCCGACAAAATAGCGCGAAATTTTAACAGCGGTTAGTTATGAATACCACATGTCGATTTTTTCCAAAAAGCGAAAAAATAAAAATTTAAGTTAATACACTATTATTGAACAATTTTTAGTTTTGAATTGGAAATAATACGAATATTTACATATTTTAAAAAAATATGTTGAAAAAGAGCATCATCGACACGACACATTTCGATTGTTGTAAATCGATATACCCATTGTCAATATCAAGGTTTATCGATAAGCGTCGATGTATTTTTAGTATGCCGTAAGCAACGTTAACGTCTGCATCGATATAAATTGACTCTGATTTTGTCGTCAGTCTTATTGGTGTCGATAATAATAATGTTGAATTAAAAAAAAACATGGAAAAAGAGCCACAAAGCTACGCAAAAAGTGCAAAAATAGCAAAAATGCGCGAAAATTTTTAATATATCAAACAAGTCATAAAATTGATTAAAAGTCCATAAAACTAAAAGGAATTGCAAAAATTCCATTATAATGGCTAAATTAGCGGAAATTCGCGAATTTTATCCATGTTCGCGATAGAAGCAATTTTTCCTGTAAGTTTCCAGATTATTTGCAGCTTTAACGATTTTTAATAAATATTAAACTTTTCTATCATGCCGCAATTACCAATTTTTGGCGAAATTCCACTAGTAAAGCCGTTTTTATCGATTAAGGGACTGCCATTTCTTAAGGTATGTTCAGACCTAACAAATATTTGACGAAAAAAATAAAAAAAGCATGACCAATAAGTTAGTCAAACCTTAGGTTTATTTTTAACAATTTCTATTGATTTACTAAACTTTATTTGTAAGAAAATAATTCTATTATGTAACATAGAAACTGTTAAATGATGTTTGATCTAGCCAAAAAGCAAAGAATTTTTTAATAAAACTAGGGGTTTCGTGTACGACGTCAAATATTTAATAGGTGTGAACATAGCTTTATAGGTTTAGGGACTTTTAATCAATTTTATGGGTTATTTGAAATATTAAAAATTTCGCGAATTTTCGCTATTTTTGCAAATTTTTTTTCCGACATTTTGTTTTTAACCGATTTAGCGAGCTTAAATACATTTTGGGTTTGTTTCCAAGTTTGCAATTTTTCGCGAATTTTAGCCATGTTCGATATAAAAGCGAGTTTTTCGTGTGATTTTTTATATGTTTAACAATTTTTGATAAATATGAAACTTTGCTATCATGCTGCAATTTGCAAATTTTTGCGAATTTCCGCAAATTTAGCCATTTTTATGGAATTTTTGCAATTCCTTATGGTTTTAAGGACTTTTAATCAATTTTATGGCTTGTTTGAAAAATTAAAATTTTTCGCTACTATTGCAATTTTCGCGTAACTTTTTTGCTCTTTTTGGCAATCGTCGCCGTTTTAATGATACAGACAGGCACTATTAACACTGCCGATTTTTACGGGGTAAAAAGTGCAATGCCATTAGTATAGGTCAATTTTTCAGAATAAATCGAACTACCCTTTTTGAGAGCACAACATTTTTGGGATAGGAACATAAAATTGCATTTTTTTTTATTAAAAACTGAAAACAAAACAAACCAACTGCTTAAATTATTAGAGATGTGCTTTAAAAAAACAATAAGCAATCGACATCGTTACGTTGTTCTTATAGAATACAGACGCGTCGCGACGCTAAATAGAATAAGGGTGAATAGTTTGAAATTTCCCTACATTGCCTTAAAATAAAAAAATTCCCTACTGTTGGCATCACCGACTGAACAATGTTTTGGATAAATGTAAAAAGACGAAATTAAGATCAGTAGGATATAGTAGGAAAATATCTTACTAACACTAAGGGCCATTATTACAACTTGCCATTAGTTAAAAGTAGGATTTTGTCTTACATATAAAAAGTTTTTCACTATTAAAACTTTGCTTTAAACTTAAGCGAGCAATAAGTTAAAAGCAAGTTCATCCTAACAGGCCGGTTAAAGTGAACTTGAAATTATAAAAAATTGTTATACGTCCGACAAAATCCTACCTTTATCTAACGGCAAGTTCTAATAATGGCATTGAAGGAATTCATAAAAAAAATAATTTATCTGGTAGTTAATCCCTAAAATAATTTCTCAATGTATTATTCTTTCAAAAATATTAATATCGTGATCAAATTTGCTAGAAGTACCCTTTATCGCAAAATAAGCAACCCGACAATATGTGTGAAACTTCTTTTACAATCGGATATGGCTACAAGTGGTGTAGGACATCATAACTGAAAACTTGATTAATTTTTGTTTGATTTTTAAAAGAAACTTGACCATGAATTTTCGCATTATGAACTGGTTTATTAGGATATGATAAAGAAAAATAAATATTAAAATTTAATTTTTACAATAACGAAAAACATTTTTTTTTTGTTAAATTATTAGCAGAGTAAGTCATTTGAGCCGGATGCATTAAAACTTAATTTTTGCATATTCCGCAAGATTTGTATATCACATAATTTTTTTTGAGATTATTAATAAATTGTTTAGAAAAAAAAAAAAAAAATTAAAAAAGAAAAAAATATATAGGAAAATTTATGGTGTAATAAGTACACCCAGAGAAAAACTATGTTTAAATATGGTCACCTCCAACAAAACTATTTTTAAAGATAATTGTAAACATATTATGGTTAAATTTAACCATATTATTATCACCGACAACCATATTATGGTTAAATGTATCCTCCATCAAGAAAGCACAACCCTATTATGGTTGCCTCCAAACATGTTTTGGTCAATAATAACTAAAATATTATCAAAAATTATTTTTGGGAATGAAATATTTTATTAATTAATTCATTTATTAATGATGTGCTAATAATCCCAATTTTTTTAAATGAAAACACTGAAATTTATTGTTGTGGGAAAACTAGTTCCTATGCGCATTTCGCTGGTTGCTTAGGCCAGCTCGTCAGGAAACTTTTTCCAAATACTTTAGAAAAGCTAAAAATATTATACAAGTAAGACCATAAAGTGAATAAGAATTTTAAAACACTCTGGTCTTAAATGTAACAATATCAAAGCTTCAACAAAGTCACAACAATAAACCGTCAATTTTTTCTTTCTTACATTCCCCTACAATTGGCTGGGTTTTTTCCAACACAAATTGTAGTTGTAAGAGGATAGAAAGAAAAAAAACAAAATTAAAAAACAAGATGCTTAAATAAAGCAGCTTGCCATTTCAGTTTTTTATTTGCCGGGCACATGCAAATTTATTATCAAAAATTATTTTTGGGAATGAAATATTTTATTAATTAATTCATTTATTAATGATGTGCTAATAATCCCAATTTTTTTAAATGAAAACACTGAAATTTATTGTTGTGGGAAAGCTAGTTCCTATGCGCATTTCGCTGGTTGCTTAGGCCAGCTCGTCAGGAAACTTTTTCCAAATACTTTAGAAAAGCTAAAAATATTATACAAGTAAGACCATAAAGTGAATAAGAATTTTAAAACACTCTGGTCTTAAATGTAACAATATCAAAGCTTCAACAAAGTCACAACAATAAACCGTCAATTTTTTCTTTCTTACATTCCCCTACAATTGGCTGGGTTTTTTCCAACACAAATTGTAGTTGTAAGAGGATAGAAAGAAAAAAAACAAAATTAAAAAACAAGATGCTTAAATAAAGCAGCTTGCCATTTCAGTTTTTTATTTGCCGGGCACATGCAAATTTATTATCAAAAATTATTTTTGGGAATGAAATATTTTATTAATTAATTCATTTATTAATGATGTGCTAATAATCCCAATTTTTTTAAATGAAAACACTGAAATTTATTGTTGTGGGAAAGCTAGTTCCTATGCGCATTTCGCTGGTTGCTTAGGCCAGCTCGTCAGGAAACTTTTTCCAAATACTTTAGAAAAGCTAAAAATATTATACAAGTAAGACCATAAAGTGAATAAGAATTTTAAAACACTCTGGTCTTAAATGTAACAATATCAAAGCTTCAACAAAGTCACAACAATAAACCGTCAATTTTTTCTTTCTTACATTCGCCTACAATTGGCTGGGTTTTTTCCAACACAAATTGTAGTTGTAAGAGGATAGAAAGAAAAAAAAAAACAAAATTAAAAAACAAGATGCTTAAATAAAGCAGCTTGCCATTTCAGTTTTTTATTTGCCGGGCACATGCAAATTTATTATCAAAAATTATTTTTGGGAATGAAATATTTTATTAATTAATTCATTTATTAATGATGTGCTAATAATCCCAATTTTTTTAAATGAAAACACTGAAATTTATTGTTGTGGGAAAGCTAGTTCCTATGCGCATTTCGCTGGTTGCTTAGGCCAGCTCGTCAGGAAACTTTTTCCAAATACTTTAGAAAAGCTAAAAATATTATACAAGTAAGACCATAAAGTGAATAAGAATTTTAAAACACTCTGGTCTTAAATGTAACAATATCAAAGCTTCAACAAAGTCACAACAATAAACCGTCAATTTTTTCTTTCTTACATTCCCCTACAATTGGCTGGGTTTTTTCTAACACAAATTGTAGTTGTAAGAGGATAGAAAGAAAAAAAACAAAATTAAAAAACAAGATGCTTAAATAAAGCAGCTTGCCATTTCAGTTTTTTATTTGCCGGGCACATGCAAATTTATTATCAAAAATTATTTTTGGGAATGAAATATTTTATTAATTAATTCATTTATTAATGATGTGCTAATAATCCTCTTACAACTACAATTTGTGTTGGAAAAAACCCAGCCAATTGTAGGGGAATGTAAGAAAGAAAAAATTGACGGTTTATTGTTGTGACTTTGTTGAAGCTTTGATATTGTTACATTTAAGACCAGAGTGTTTTAAAATTCTTATTCACTTTATGGTCTTACTTGTATAATATTTTTAGCTTTTCTAAAGTATTTGGAAAAAGTTTCCTGACGAGCTGGCCTAAGCAACCAGCGAAATGCGCATAGGAACTAGCTTTCCCACAACAATAAATTTAAGGGTTTTTATTTAAAAAAATTGGGATCATTAGCACATCATTAATAAATGAATTAATTAATAAAATATTTCATTCCCAAAAATAATTTTTGATAATAAATTTGCATGTGCCCGGCAAATAAAAAACTGAAATGGCAAGCTGCTTTATTTAAGCATCTTGTTTTTTAATTTTGTTTTTTTTCTTTCTATCCTCTTACAACTACAATTTGTGTTGGAAAAAACCCAGCCAATTGTAGGGGAATGTAAGAAAGAAAAAATTGACGGTTTATTGTTGTGACTTTGTTGAAGCTTTGATATTGTTACATTTAAGACCAGAGTGTTTTAAAATTCTTATTCACTTTATGGTCTTACTTGTATAATATTTTTAGCTTTTCTAAAGTATTTGGAAAAAGTTTCCTGACGAGCTGGCCTAAGCAACCAGCGAAATGCGCATAGGAACTAGCTTTCCCACAACAATAAATTTAAGGGTTTTTATTTAAAAAAATTGGGATCATTAGCACATCATTAATAAATGAATTAATTAATAAAATATTTCATTCCCAAAAATAATTTTTGATAATAAATTTGCATGTGCCCGGCAAATAAAAAACTGAAATGGCAAGCTGCTTTATTTAAGCATCTTGTTTTTTAATTTTGTTTTTTTTCTTTCTATCCTCTTACAACTACAATTTGTGTTGGAAAAAACCCAGCCAATTGTAGGGGAATGTAAGAAAGAAAAAATTGACGGTTTATTGTTGTGACTTTGTTGAAGCTTTGATATTGTTACATTTAAGACCAGAGTGTTTTAAAATTCTTATTCACTTTATGGTCTTACTTGTATAATATTTTTAGCTTTTCTAAAGTATTTGGAAAAAGTTTCCTGACGAGCTGGCCTAAGCAACCAGCGAAATGCGCATAGGAACTAGCTTTCCCACAACAATAAATTTCAGTGTTTTCATTTAAAAAAATTGGGATTATTAGCACATCATTAATAAATGAATTAATTAATAACTAAAATATGTTTAACACTTATAATAGCATGGTTGGTTTTCAACCATAGCATGTTGCTCTTGGAGAAGAGGAAAATACTATTGTTAATTCAAAAACAACTTATTGTCATATTTAACCATAACATGTTTAGAGGAAACCATAGTATGGTTGTGGCTTCTTGAGGGAGGGCACATTAAACAATAATATGGTTGTCGGGGATAATAACATGGTTAAATTTAAACATAATATGTTTAAAATTTTGTGTAAAAATAGTTTTGTTGGAGGTGACCATATTTAAACATGTTTTTTCTCTACGTGTAGGTGGCAGCGCTACGGCAACAAATACAATATTACAAAAAAAAAGGGAAAGAAGTCTCCGTATACGTCAAAAATTATATTAAACTAAAATCAAATTTTGCTGCTTAACGCAATGAAATAAATTAATTTTTAGTCAATTTTTATTTCACTATGGTTACTAAAAACTTTAATACAATACAATAATCACAGCACAAAACGTGGACTTTTTGTAAACATAAACAAAACTTTGACATAAGACTAGACAAACAATACAAGAGCAAAAAATCGTCATCTGGCGTAGTAATGCCACCTGTTTATTTCATCATGGGAAAATTTAGCTATTGACAACTTCTTTATGGAGATCTTGGAAGACGTCTCTAATAACACAAAACTACAGCCAAATATGGACTCATTATTAAATTAAGTGAATATTTTCAATATACTCTAAAGTTCTGTGCAATAATTGATAATTTTGTTTTAAAAACTTGAAAGAAATCATTTTTACATTATTTTCAATCATTAATCAAGCACTGGTCTGCAGCAAAAATTGCCTTTAAAAAAATAAATGTATGGAATATAAAGATTTTAAAGTTGGACTATGTTTTCGCGCGAATATAACTAGAGAACGATTTGTCCTTCTTTGATCAAATCATCAACAAATGATTAGAAGTAAAGTTTTCTTTAATTCATCCTTTTTCTGAGTTATTCAGAAATTAGTGGCAATACAGTTTTTGTACATTCAAAAGTAGTACTATTTTTTGTTTTTCAAATTTCATAAAAAAGTAAGAAAGTATAGTCGATCAAGTTCGCCAAAT
This sequence comes from Pollenia amentaria, assembly GCA_943735925.1. Taxonomy (NCBI): domain Eukaryota; kingdom Metazoa; phylum Arthropoda; class Insecta; order Diptera; family Polleniidae; genus Pollenia; species Pollenia amentaria. The sequence continues at coordinate 236,274,189 of OX031006.1, read as the reverse complement.
GATACCGTACACCACAGTATTTTAAAACAAATTTTCGAGAGTTTTTATGTGTAATCATAGACCCGACCGAAAAAAATTTTGTTATAAGGTTAAGATTCATGTAAACGTTTTTTGTAATGAATACTTACTATATATCTTCATCTTTATGAGATTTGTTTAGCATTAGTATGGGGGCTTATATGGGACCTATGGCTAATTTTGGGCTCACCAACAAAACATTTTCTCATGACATAGTAATTATCGTATACGTTATTGTCGGAGTTATAGCATTAAAAGCTATTTTCAGGAGTAGTATTTGTAAGGGATATGTAAAATATGGACCGATTCCAATAAAAGTTGTTAATATGATGAAGCCCTGCGTGAAATTTGTTTCAATTGTTCTAGCAGACTGGTCCTGGGACTTGTGAAAATAGAACAAGTACAAAAAGAAAGAAATAATGACCAATGAAAGGAGAAACAAGCCTTTAACTGGTTTATGAAGAACCAAAAGGTAGAAAAAGTAATGAATTACAGTACAGTATCCACCGGTGGTGTAACGCATTTTTTCGGACTTTCCAAAATTTGGGTCTTACATTTAGTATTGTATTGAAATAATACTCCATTGTAGTAACTACTCGTAACACTAAACATGTTCATTGAGAATAGATGCGCGACTTGTCAAATTGTGGCTGTTGGGTGTCAATTAACCCCCTCCAATGACAACCCCATGTAAAAGTGATAGCTCAGATTCATATAAAGTGAAGCGGTTCCTACTACAAATACCTATCACGGGACTACTTTGGTGTCAGTTCGCTTTCCTCTAGGGAGATGGCAATCAAATAAGTTTGAACCAAATTTAATCTAAATACCAATATAATAAAATGTCATCCAGATTAAATTTGTGAAATTATAGACCGATTCTCAACATATGCTTGGTCCCTGTGACAATTAGAGCCTTTGTACCAAATTTCATCAAATTATCCCCAAAATCGCGAGCTGTACTTTGCGCACAAGTTTGCCCGTCAGCAGGAGCGACATCGTAAGATCGAATCAAAAAGTGATTCTAAGTCGATCGGTATAAGGGTGGGTAAATCAGTAGACAAATGATTTACTCGTTCTTCATTTATGATGACATTATGATCTCATGCCCATAAAAAATCTGTGCCTAGTGGAAAAAAATTAAAACGGTTTTGATTTAAGCGAGTTAAACTCTGTATAATCCGTTGGCATGTCATAACGTCCATGGACACTTTTACACTTTTGAAAATGTCATAATGTCCGTGGGCATTAAGACACTTTGCAAATGGACATTATGACATTTTCAAAAGTGTCATAAGGCCCATAATTACAAAAGAAGTTACATACAAGAAAAGAACTACATTTATATTAAATATGTAACGAAAACGTTTTTGCGCGCAAGGATTTTCTCCTCTATGATATAACAAATACCGGCTTCGCTAACTTAAGTTTTCTAAACAGCCGGCCTCTGGCCGTCGCAAGGATTTTCTACTCTATGGTATAACAAGTACCGGCTTCGCTAATTAAAGCTTCTTAAATCAGCCTGGTCCTTGGTTTATATGGGACATATGGTAAATAATCGACTTATTATCACAAAACTGCATGGCATTATTTTTGATCATAGCAATCTAAATTGGATCAAATTTTATCACAAATACCGGCTTGGCTAACTTAAGTATCTCTGACCATCGGCCTTCGGCCGGGCGTAAGCGTTTTCTTCTCTATGTTATAACAAGTACCAGCTTCGCTAAGTAAAGCTTCTAAAATCGGCCTTGTCCCCGAACGAAGGCCGACTACGCAGAGACGCTTTAGTTAGCGAAACAGGTATTTGTTATTCCATAGAGAAGAAAACCATTGGCCCGGCCGAAGGCCGGCTATGCTATCGAATTTATTCAAATTTTTTTACAGTATTTAAAAAATTTTTTTTACACATTTTAATATTTTAAATTATTTCTTTAGTTGTGGATATTATGACACTCTGCAAAGTGTTATAAAGTCCGCGGACATTACGACACTGCTCTGATGGACATTGCGACACTTTTAAAAGTGTCATAGTGTCCATGGACGTTATGACATGCCACCGTATAATCCACATATTTTTATTGAAAGCCTCGAAAATCTTTTGTATTTTGCAGGCCATTATTAAAAAAATACATGTACGTATTTATGTTTTTTTTTAATATTTTTGCGCACACTTTCTTAGGGTTTTTCTTGCATATTTCAAAAATATATATGCATATAAAAACTTGCCCTGTTTATTAATAACTACTCGTAAATACAGCACATTAAGTCACGTGTAGAAGTACGAAAATTACTAATTAACTTTTTTTTTTCAAATAAAACGTTTATTCATTTGTATTTTTCAGATACGTTTTTGTTTTGTGTTCTTGTAGACCTTTTTTTTAGATACATCATATTTACATTTAACAAAACAAAGCAAAAAAAAAAAAAACAGATTTTTAAATAAATAAACAGTTGCAAATAAAAATTTTAACAGTTAATGCGGTTTCTGTTAGGAATTGTCAGTCATTTTTTTTTTAAATTATGGTTGTTAAATTAAATGTTTGTATTGAAAATAATCGCACATTTGAGAATGTAAAAAAATAGGGAAATAAATTTGCTGTTTTTAGAAGGATGATCTGATTGTGTAAAAATTTCACATCGATAGCAAAATATGGGTATAATGGTGATAGACCTAGGAGGCTTCAAAGTCGCGTACACTTCTGGTATACTTAAAATTCACAAAGATTTCACTTTTTTACTTTTGGTCCGTTTGCATATATAATCTGCTGGTTAAAATCTATAAGTGCTGGTTCACACTAGCAATCAATTCCTGAGTTTTTAGGAGAGATAGGAAAATAAATGGCATTCTCTTTTCTCTTCTCTCCTTAAAGCTTTAGAATTGACGGCTAAAACTTGAGAGTATAAGCCAGCACTTAAGAAATTTCTTACGATGTAATTTCAGAACCAAAATTTATAAACACATGAAAATAAATATATGCAATCTTAAAGCACTTCATTTTTCAATCGCAAAGCTGAAACTAAAGTTGTAAAACCTATTTTATATGTCCCAATATGATCCTCATTAGTCTGCCATGGAAGTTTGTCCACGCCGCACAGTGCTTTGTTCCCATATAACGATGGGACAAAAATAATAGTTCACTCAGACTTCTAAAACTTCATACAGTAGTTACATTTGACATAGTCAAGAAAAAATTCTAGTTTTGAAAAAAATCACCAAGATTAAAAATTTTTGTAGTTGCTAGCTATATTATTCAAAATAAAATTGATCCAGAATTCTTAATTTTAGCCCGATTTTATCAGTAGTATGTACATAGTTTGTTTGTCTCTCATAGTTAAGAAATTATTCAACTTTAAAAATTAAATTTTGCTATTTATGATCTACCCTTATCTAGTATTTTGACAAAAAATACAAAATACAAAATTTAAAAAAAAATCTTTAAGGTGTTATGTTACTTTCTAGTTTTTGTTGTATTTTTTCTATTTTGGAGAACAGTGCAAATATATTTGCATAGGAAAACTTAGTGTAAAGAGATTATATCATAAAAAATCTGAAATATCAAACAAAAAAATTTACTGTTGCCAATTTTATTAGTTTTCGCTCGAATGTAGCGGGTTTTAAATGTTTTTTGATGGAAGTTGCGATTTTTATCAATTCAGTTTTCTCAGTAAATTGTGAACATAAAATCAGAGGTTGTGCACCGATTACAATGAAATAACGATCATTTCATTTGAAATATGTTTAACTAAATGTTTTTAGACAAAAACTGTGATTTTTCTCTCATTTTTATTTTTTATGAATTTTTAAAGAACAAACAAATTTTTTTTAAAATTATTTTTTATAATTTTTTTTTGATATTTTTAATTAGGCTTTAGTTCATTGAATTGAATTTTTATTAAATTATTTTTATGAAGACAGGAATTTTACAACATGAAATTAATTAACATTTTTATTGATAATTTTTCATTCTTGGCTGCCCGGGGATTGAACACAGGCTTTCACGGACAGGTTGCCCTGACTAGTTTCGATTGTAAACACACAATCTCTTCGGAGGGGCTTGCCGTTTTACTCACACCGCCGTTGAAAGCGGATGACGTCAATAGTCAAACATCAATCTTTAAACCAAATGGTATTTTTAGCTTTGTAGATCGAAATTTGCTTTGAAAAATAATTTAATGAAAATTAAATTCAATGAACTTACCCTAATTATAAAAATCGAAATTTGGATTAAAAACCATTAACAGTTCAATAATATAACCACAATACTAAAACTTCAACGATATCTCTGAAACTACTAGCCAAACTTTAAAACCATGTAACTGAATATGGTGAACCGTTTTCAAGTTATTTCAATACATGTAGTGAGATTGCCTTAATTTAGGACATAACGGTATATCTCGAAAAGTCAAGCTGATAGAAAAAAATTCGATTTTAAATCAGCGAGTTCAAATTAGTAAAAACTTGGAATAAAGTTCCAGGCCGCAAAATGACTGCTCCCCAGTGTTACTTATACTTTTTTGAAAGGCTACTTACTTCATGTATAATATTGCTATGAAAAAATGTTCTCAAAATTGCAATCACTTAACTCTCCTCCAACAGACCTATTATTTTTTTTTTTTACAAATTTGAACTTTATACAACATTTTCTCCAATCGCACAGCTGGAATTAACATTTTTCGGCATTGCTTGTATGACCTAATATGTTTATTACAATTGTGTAATGGAAATCCTGACGTACTTGAAAGCGAAAGCATTCCCAAAAATCTAAAAAAACACATTTTTGGGGATTGTGGTATATCTTTAAAAAAATTTTTTTAAAGAAATTTTCATTGGCTTGTATTAAGCATTACAAAAATTTATTTAGGTGTAAATTTCCCTTATTGATATTATTTAAAAAGGTTTTATTGCATAAATAAAAATCAATATTATTGACAAAAACTCACAAAACTAATTTTTCGCAGGTTTTGCAAAATGTCTTCAATGAATTTTACAATTGTTTGATATTGAATTATTGTCTTAAAACAAGAAACAATTCCCTACACACTGATGTATAATATTTCTTCTTGCTTTCTTCATACAACTTATTAATGAATTAAGAAAATTACAGCAATTACTACAGTCACGTGTGGTAAACATTGAGTAAACACTAAATGTCTGCTTATATTTTTTATATATATTTTTATTTATTAAATTTTGGGTTACAATTGTTGATTTCTTTGTGTACTCGAAGCAAATTGATCTACATAACGACTACGATTTGTGACAAGGTAGACAGACATATTGTAACAATTGTGTCTAGAATTCAAAAACTAATAATATTCTTAATAATTGTTAAAAACATTGAAGACATTTTGCAAAAAAGTGTTGTGAATTTTGAGCAAAAATGACGAAAATAGCCATTTTTAAAAATAAATTTTTTTAAGTTGCTGAATTTTTTTTTTGTTTTTTTCTAGTTATTAAAATACAGTACAAATTTAAGATAACATAAAAAAATCCATAGACCAAATTTTTCTTTCTTTTTTAATATGCCATCAAAGTTAAACGTTTTTTTTAGAGCTTAGGAATTTTTTAAATAAAAACATCTATTGTAAAACAAATTACATAGATTTTTTTACAGTTTGTTTTAAATATATTTAACTATTAAAAAAAACCAATTTATTTTCCCAAAGCATGTAAAACTCAAGTAGTTTTTTACCAATTCTTAATTAAAATTCTCTAAATTTAGCGACCTCTAGTGCCCTCAAAAAGAGTTGAATCTAAATTTTTTTTAAATATTTTTGAATTAGGTACATTTCTATCTATTCATCGATAAATTTTTATCTACTATATAAGAAGTTTTATTTTTTTTTGTCTATGGGACACAGCACTGTACGCCAGCGTTTCCTGTACAGTAAAAAAAAAACTAAAAAAATCTAATTTCTGGGAGTTTTAAAAATATTTTTAGGAATTTTAGAGTTCCTATAAACAAATTTTAATGTGCTGTTTTCACAACACATGTGACTGGACGTGTAGTTAAATTTATATGAAAAGCACTCAGTTTTTGGAGTGTTTTTCATATTAATTTTACTACACGTTCAATCACTTGTGTTGTAAAAACAGCACATAAATGTTTTTCACTCCGTTCGTTTGATGAGACAATTTTTACATAATTGTAAAGTTTAAGTGAAAAAACACTAACAGCAGTTTTATTGAAGTACAAATCCAAGTTAAAATTGCATTAAACAACAATAAACAACTTTTTCTTTACTTTGGCTTGATACCTAATTTGTTAAAATTTTATACACTTCTTCCAAAAATAGACTGTATTTAAAAAAAAAAAAAAATAACAAGTCTACCTTATCTTTTCAATGTTTTACAGTTATCGATGACAAAGTTGCAGCTATTGGTTTTCCTCTGTCTCTTTTTGTATTATCCCTTATCAGAGTGTTGCTCCATTTAAGCAACGCAGGTCACTGAACATCAACGACAAAAAATTCCAATTTTTTTTATGTTCCAAATTCAAAACTTAAGCTCGACTTACTATTGATATTTAAAATTTTTTTAAAATCGGACCATCCGTTTAGAAACTGCACATTTATTTCCCTTTTTTGTTATCTCTACTCCACTGTGAGTAGTAATTTTTTTATCAGCTTTTGTTGTTGTGTTTTAAATGTTCTATGAAATTATTATCGTCTTGTGTTGTGTGGGAGGAGGTTTGGTATTATATTTCCTTTTGTAGTTGATTCGTTTCATGCCTCTTGTCACATAAATTGTGCTACAATCTGTATTTTTAAGTCGCGTACAAGTAAATCTATTTTTGGCTTTTTTTGGGGTTTGCGTTATTTATTTTGCTTTTGTCATTAAGCACAACGTGGGGATATAGCTCAGTGGTAGAGCATTCGACTGCAGATCGAGAGGTCCCCGGTTCAAACCCGGGTGTCCCCTGTTCAGAATTTTTTTTAAATTATTTTTATATAATATAAACAAATACATATAAATTAATAAAAGAAAAAAAGAAGTTTTAGGAAAAAATTGCATTTGTTGCAAAATAACGATATTTCTATACATTTATTATTTAAGAATTTTATACTTATTCAAAGAAATTCTATTTTGGATTGTTTTATGTACTTTTTAGTTATTCGTACTAACATTTGTAAGAACGACTCGTACCAAGAAAGTAAAAAAAATCTTGAATTTTGTACGAGTTTTTTCTTTTTGTGTAGCTTTATTTTATCGTATTATTGTACACATACATATATATATTAAATTCTTGAAAAATTGTATGTATTACTGTTTTGAGATTTGGTTTAATTTAAGTTTTTTTTTTAAATATTTTTGATGATAATTTACGATAATGCTCCTGAAAATCACTTTAATGCGCCTTATAATATTTCTGAAACTAATCAGAATATTTTATTTAACTTCGGCAACGAATTATACGAGTACTACTGTTAGGTACTCGCATGGTTACGGCAACTAAACTATGTTTGTTGTAACAATATATTGCTATCATACACAATATATTGGCATTTTTATTTAATATCAACAATATTATAGTTACTGTAAACATGTCAATGTTTATCGCAATTAAAAATTTAAGTATGATTCACTGAAAAATAATCATTTTTATAACAACTAAATTATGATAACTTTAAGAACATACTATATTTCTCACAACCATTCAATGATATTTAATAGCCAAAACATGATAACTTTCTATACGTATATTCATAATATGTTTAAGATGCAAACAAAATATCTTTACTCGAATAATATTTTGTTATCGCCATTTGTAAAATAATTTTGCATCAGTTGTGTCGTTTGTTTTACATATGCCTATCGAATTATTTGTTATTCAGTGGTAAAACAATTTAAAACAATAACCATTAAAAAAACAAATTTAAAAAAATAAAGAAATTGTAGGTACATTAAAAAAAATTGTAAAGTGTCACAAAATAAAATATCAATGTTAAAAAATTTTAATATTGTTTAAAAATGGTGCAAAAATATTGATCATTGTTTTGTGTTATTATTAGGGTGTTCAGCCGATTAATTCTTGTTCGATTAATCGAACAATATTAGACAAATAATTTTTCGATTAATTTAAAATTCCGGATTTCGATTAAAGCATTAATCGATGAATTTATACCGATTAATCGAATAACAATACATATAAGGCTTTTCTGGCAAATGTATAATCTTTTTAAGTTTTATGTCAAATAAATAAACCAAATTTATGTGTTCGTTGGAATTAAAAAAAAAACAGTCACGTTCAGTGACAGTCACATAAATTTTTACTGATTACTGAAATAATGCAGATATCCGTTAATTTTTACTTATTATTGAAACAAATGCAAAAAAATATTTTTAACCCTGGAACCATACGTTCAATAAACCACTTTCAAGTTGTTCACAAAAACTGCTTGTCAAAACTTGATTGAATTGACAGCTGTGTCACAGGCTGCACTCAATTTGATAGTCAATTTCATTTAAAAAATGCCCCCGACGAAGAAACAACTCAAAATAGTAGCATGACTCAAAGTATTTTGTAAAAAAGCACAAGAATTTTTTAGAACACAATTTCTTTTAATAAAGCACATTTATTTTTTAAGAATTATATTTTTTATAAAGAAGTTAATTTGTGGTCAGTTGTTAAATTGAACGTAAAATTGGCAAACAAATGGAAAGACAAAATTGAGAGCAATCTCGTGGTCAATTTAAAAAGTGTGAGTGCGTTAGTAAAAAATGTGAGAGAGTATTTATAGCAAATTAAAAGGAAAGACAAAACTTGATCGTGTGGCTTCCAAGTAAAGCAAATCATTTTAATAATATCTTATTTTTAAAAGATTATTAAAAAAGATCTGTTTAATTGTTTGCACATATAAAATTATATGATCCCAACAAATGTTTTATTTATTTTTATCGTTGTAAAGGTTTTATCGATTAGTACGAATTGTTACGTTTGTTTTTTTGTTAATAAAATATTAAAATACTTGTAATTAATAATTTTTATTTACTCAAGTACAAATTTTTTCTTAAATAATCGAAAAAAATTCCTTAATTTATAAAATTTGTGGATTTTGAATTATTCGATTAATCGATTAATTTTATTCGTTTAATCGAATAAGTCAAAATTGTCAAATATCGATTAATGGTTTAATCGAACAAAAAAATCTATTTATTGAATACCCTAGTTATTATAGAGAAAAAGAATGAAAATTCTATAAAAGAACTTATAAATAATTGCGACCTACAACAAAAATAGGTTAAAAATAACATGTTTGAAGTTGCGTCATATTATGATGTGAAATATCTGTAACAGTTTTACGTTAAGGTTGCCAGTAAGTAAATAAGCATAAATATATATTAAAAATATTTTTCGGTTTTAGATTTAATCTACACATTATTATGATTAACATGATAATAATATGATTGTTTCTTAACTTATTATGATTGACATGAAAATAATATGATTTCGTCTTAACTTATTTTGATTAACATGATAATAATATGATAACATTAAATTATAATATGATGTAATAAAAACAAATTAGGATTAAGGGAAAAATATTATGATGTAATATTACTAATATATTTGGTCATAATATGATTCAATAATAATCGTAATATGTTGACTACAATCATGAATCTTACCATAATATGTTGCTCTTAGAATATGTTTACCACAACCATGTTTTATCTTTGCGTGTTTCAAAACAAAACAAACTACCTAATTCCGACGTGCGAAGAATTCTTTCTTTTGTACAACTTCATTTATAACAAAAACAAAATTATTAGAATTAGCAAATTCCAATTTCTTAATATGCAATATGTTTTACACGAAAATTTTCAATTACATAATTTTGTTATAAAAACAAAATCCACTAATGTCAAAAAGGTATAATTAATGTCAACGCACTAGATTTTACGGAAGATTTCAAATCAAATCTACTAGATTTCGTTGTAATATAAACGGGCTATTATTAAATTCTGTGAATATTTTACAACTTGTCATTTTTTATATACTAGTGTTTGCTCACTGGTCGAAACTCGACCATAATTATTTATGCGAATATGAAGAAATCATACATACAAGTAAAAAAGAATTTACATATTTCGAGCATTTGTTTTTTATTCATCTTAGTGGGTCGGCTTGGCGAGGGACCAGCCTCCAGTCTATATGTTCTCTTCTACTTACAATAATATAAAAAAAATCAGAAATTACCAATTAAAAAACCAAAAAGGACAAAAAAGTCTTCTCTAAGATAAAGTGTCTCAATCACTCTTCATGTTTAATTTTATGTTTCTAGGTCCAATTGTAATGAAAATTCAAAAAGTATCTGTTGAAGAGTAAAAAAGTGCCAACATTTTTCTTCTTTTAGGTTCTCATTCACTCCTATAATTTTATGTTTTTACGTTCAATATTATAGAAAATTCAAAAATTACCACATGCAGCACGGAAAAGTAAAAGAAATTTATGTCCCGTATTTTCCCTTTTTGATGATTTTTTCTCCGCATAAAATTACCAAAAAGTTCAATATTGTAGTGGAACTCCATAATTTAATACGAATCAATACATAAAGAAAAATATGTTGTAACAGGTAAACAGGTACTATTTTCACACCTAAAACGTTTGAATTTCGGAAAAGTACCAAATTCATATTTATATTTTTAGATAAGTTACGAATTTGGTATAATCTTAATTTCTATGTTTGTTGGTTTAAAAGTTAAATGGGGTGAAAAAAAGTTGTAAAATACAGGTTATACCCATTTAGTACCCAAAAGAGCCGAATTTTAAAAAAAGTCATCTTATCTTAAGTATGGAAAAGTGTATTTTGTTTCTTGTATAAGCAGTTTTTGTGAGTTTGTTATTAAAAGAAAGAAAAAGAAGAAGAAAGAGAAGAATGCTGCAAAATAAAAGTTTCAGGGTATGGAAACGAATGGAGTTTAAAAAGAGAATTGAAGAAATTCTTTGCAGCAGATCTTTTATAATATGGACGAGGACTAAATATTCCGTAAAATTAGAAGCAATCTTCCTATAATCCAGCTACATTTTAGAATTAAGATTCCCTTACTGCTTTTTAAAAAACTTGAATTTCCCGTACCTATTATGTTAAGGTAAATTCGAAAAAAATTCTGAACAGGGGACACCCGGGTTTGAACCGGGGACCTCTCGATCTGCAGTCGAATGCTCTACCACTGAGCTATATCCCCATATTTGTTTTTGAAACAAAAGTCTTTTAAAGATATTTATAATAGTAATTGAAAAACAACGCATGCGCTGATAAGACATCCGAAATCTTCTTAATTGTGCACCCACCCCCACAAACTAAAAAGCTTAAAAGATTTATTCTAAAGCAACAAAACTTTTATGGTTTAGGAATGTGCTAATTGTAAACTTTATATAAAAAATATTAAGACATAAATAAATAGTTAACCTTTTTTTTAAACATTTTAAAATAATATCTTATCTTTGTAAATATTTTGCACCTGATTCTCGATTTTCGAGGTTTGGTGACGTAAATTTTATAACTAAATTGAATTAAGTATTTTAAACCTTTTTTTAATACTTTTTTTGTTTTTATTTCTAAGTAATAAATTGCATAGAGTCTTCTTTTTATATAATTTCTTTATTTGCAAATAATTTATAATTTTTTATTTGTCTATAATTAGTACATATGAATGTATTGAGTATTTCAAACTAAATGTTTAATATAGGACTTAAAAGTCTACACATGTGATTTAATACTTGCATTAAAAGGAAACACGTGTAAACAAGAACCAGAATGAAATGCTATAACCCAGCTAGCATTTTTGGAAATTTCTAATCATTTTCTGGTCGTTTTTGACTCTTCAGTGCGATTTAAAAACCAGAATATGCGCTCATTTTCCGATCATAAATGATACTTTCGTCGGGAGAAAATGGTACCCTACTTGCGACTCTTCTTGATGAGTCCTTTATGACTCGTTTTTCTATTAGTTAAGAGTCATTTTTGATTCTTTTGTAATGGTATTTATAGTCATTTTCGGATAGTTTTCTAGTCATTTATCAGTCTTTTCTAACTTCATTTCTGATTCTCTTTCGATTCATTTATTACTCATATTTCTAGAATATTTCTAGAATTAGTTAGAATCGCTAAAGAGTAATTTTTTAGTAATTTTTCTATTCATTTAAGAGTCTTTTTCGCGTTATTTGCGATCATTTTTCCAGTCATTTATATATTATTTATTTATTCATCAGTTTTCGATCAACCAGTTTACAACCTTCTAGCTGCTCGAAATTTGATTATAAATAATGGATGAAAAACTCGCATGTTGAGCGCCAAGATGATCTATTTGCGATTTCCATACGATTTGTTATTGCATTTTAAATCAAACACTTTAGAATTATAACCATGAGTCATTTTCGAGTCGTTTTTTAAGCGTGTAACTGATTTATCAGTTTTTGATCACCAAAACTAATCGAAAAAGACTCATTAATCTGATTTTTCAAAAAACAATCTTCCAAATGCTAGCAGGGAAGACTTTAAAATACATATTTAAATTTTTGTTAACAAAAAAGCAAATAATAGCCATGTTTTTTGACATTTTCTATTAGGACACCACGTCTCCACGGCATAGTCAGCTATGATTACAAAATAAGGAGCCAGGGGCAAATTACTCGGCATTATTCCCAAATACAACTTTAAATCTCGAATAATTCAAATAATTTTATCCAATGGGAAAACATGCATTTCTATTTGATTTGATACTTTTATTATATAAATAAACAGAAAAAACAATAAAATAAAAATATAGTTACACAATAAACAATAAAATAACAATTCATTTATACCACGTATTAGTTCTAAAACTTTTAAATAAAATAAATCATTTAACAATCAAAAACCATACTGCAAAACATTCACAGCCGTATTCATAACGAAAATTTGGCATGAAGTTAGCACAAAGTTTATTCATAATACACTTACCAAACTCTGGCTAACGATTTGCTAAACTCTTGTCTGGCAAACGGTTGCCAATTTGTAATAAACAGCTGTTTTATGTTGAATAATTTTGTTTGTTTTTTTTAAAACATTGTTTTTTTTTTTTAGTTTAGAGTCATTTTTTAAATAAATTTTAATTTAAAAACATTTAAAATTTTTATATAAAGAGGGGGAAAAAAATGAAATGAAATGACAAAACCAGCGATGATTAATGCAAAACGTGTTGCATTTTTGAGTATTATAATGTGGCATCATTAATATTCAGAGTTGATTTATTAAAAGTTAGCAGACGGATAAAATTTGTTATTAATAAAATCTGTGCTAACAAGCTGCTAAGCTTAATCGGCATTCTAGTTAGCAGCTCGTTGTACGTAGTGTACAAACTGTGGCTTACTTTTTGTTATGAATACGGCTGTCAGTGTTAAAGGCTCTAAAGAGACCGAAACAAGATTAAGGAAATAAAATAAAACTAAGCTAGTATTTTATTAGTTAGAAATCTAAAAAAAAATATATTTATATTAAAAAAGTAGAATTTTCTAAGGGTGGGCTTTTAACATGGAGCTCAACTTTAATCTATGTTTTTAGTCTTGAAGATGCTTAAAACCCACTCTAAGAAATTAATTTTAAACCATTAATTGACATAAATTGCTCGAATTTTTCGTTATTTAAAATTGGCTATTTTAACTTTTCGATGAAATAATGGCGAACAATTTCTTCGATTAATCGAACAACGATTAATTGAGTGGATACTCTAGTAGCCATATTGCTTTCTGACTCAGTTTGGGTAAGTCAGTTAAGAGTCTCCAAGGCAGTTTTTTGTTGAGTAAGCATCGTTTGTTGTTGTTGATAATTGTGTGACTTTTTTAAGGCCGTGGTTTCTTTCGAAATGAAAATAAAAATTGCTTATAGAATCAAAACTGGACGTCCTAGAATAGTTTTGAGTACGATTCCGATTCCAGCCGCTGCAACTCCAACTCCGATTCCTACTCTAACCTTGATGTTAAATGTATATGAGACTACTTTTTATTTGACTTTGAACTCGGATTTTTAATGCAATAACTTTTTAATGTTAAAAAATAGCAAGACAACGATTCTGTTAAAATTTTAAATTGTTAATTTAATTCTAGCACGTGCCGCATTGTGTTTTAATAAAGTTATTTACATATCGCACCCCAGCATAAAATTACACATTACCAAAAGAACGGCTTGCCATATAATGACTTACTTTTTTGGTTGCCAAGTTTGATCACTCGATTACCAAACGCATTACATAAGATCATAAAAATACGAAGTAGTAAAAAAATTAATTTTTTAAGAAATATAAGAATGACTGAAAATATTTATTGTAAAAATTTGTGTATTACCTGCGTTATGATTTTGTACAAAAAAATCACTGCTAACTTCTTTTAAGATTAAAAAAAGTTAGGAAAATAATCAATTCCTAGGAACTAATTATTTAAGTCTCATGTCATGTAAAAATAATTAATATGGTAATCCAGTTTAGAAGTCATTCCGCCTTTAATGCTTAATTCCAAACTGGATTATCTTTTTTATAATTTTTTGCTGGGGCTTGTTAATCGAAACAGAGTCAACTCAAAATTTATAAATCTTAATTTTCAGTAGAGACAAAAACTTTTCTTACATGTATTCTTATATTACAAATGGGGCTAAAACTGCATTTTTTTAGGCAAAATACTAAAGAAATAGATCTAAGATTTTTACAGTGGGTAGATATGGCCACTGTTTATCGTTTTCTTTCAAAAAGTGAAAATATAACAATTTTGAGTTGACGCTGTTTAGAGGAACAAGTGCGATATGTAAAGTTAAAAACTTTGTTGTTGGAGTTGGAGTCAAGAGTTTTTGTGGGTACTCCGACTCTGACTCCAGTACAAACACCTCAACTCCGACTCCACAGCCCTGCTTTAATGTCAAAAATTGATGTCAAACAATAATTGAAAACTTGCAAAGACAAAATTTTTAATTAATCGATCAAAACTTCAAGTTCTGAAATAAAGTTATGAAAATTTATATAACAATAAAATATGAAGTACTGTTCAATCATATCGTCGGTCACAGGTTGACAACTCTTAACATGTTTTTTTGTACTTTTCAGGAGACAAAAAAAAAAACGTTATTACTCCGTTACTAAACCGTGTTGAAAGTAAATAAAAAAAACCAAAATTATTAGGAGATATTTATTGTAAGATGGTGTAAAGAAAACATGCAGACATGCTAACATGCAGAAGGACAAACACAGTCTTTTAACTTCAAAAACCCCGATTCGATTTTTTTGCGAGTTAAGAGTTTTCAACCTGTGACCGACGATGTGTAGTAATATTAGTTCTTATAAATCCTTTTCAGGACTAGAAGTTTAAATCGATTTTCGTTCGATTAACATAGCGGACATTAAAAGTAGACTGTCTACTCCATTGTCGACAACAATTATAATTGTAATAAAAATAATATTAACCTTAATTTAATACATATGTATGTCATAATATTTTACATTATTCATTACAAAAAATTCTTGGAAACGCAATAAAAATTCGATCCGTTAATTTACGAAAACAATCCGAAAATAGGGAAACCCTTTAATTTTTGCAATTATTTTGTTGATTATTTTTATCTTACTTTTAAATATTTTGATACGTTGCAAATATTATTGTTACTTTCAATTTAAATGAAATATTGACAAGGAAATTCTTATATCACAGACATTTTAAATAGCAAGAGATAAGAAATGACTTGAGTACATTTTTGAGTTAATAAGTGTATTATTTAATGAATTTTGATAAGATTTTGCTTGTTTGTCTTTTCAATTAAAGTTATTTAACAACAATTTATTTTATTATATTAACGTAGATTTATTCATTTTTTACTACAATTGTTATGTAATTTCATTCTATTTTTAGTTACTTATGGCCATCGCTTCGGTTACTCTGAACCAAATCAAAGACGATGGGCCCGTCATCACGGCCATTGTGCGGGTAAAACACAATCACCTATTTCGGTACATTCTAGTAAGGTAAATTAATACTTGTTTATAATTATTACTTATCTTGTCAGATTTAAAAGATAATAGATTTAAGATAAATAAATAAAATTTGTTGTTATTTTTTTTTAATTTAGACCATCCCCCTGCATATGCCTGCCATAGATATGATCGGTTATCATAATGTGCTGCCGTATCCCTTAAAAATAATTAACAATGGTCATACCGGTAAGTGAAAAGCCGCAAATCTTTGGCATCCGAGAGCAGATTGAATACATTCAATTTTGCTGCCTTTTAATAAATTTTGTGGTTTTGCAATGCCTTTAATCGACAACAAGAAAAATATGCATTGGTATCTGTTATATAATTTTTTTTATTGAATTCTTTACAATGTCTTTTTGCGATGCATTGCACATCATGCAATGAAATAACATTATACTACATGAAAGCACAAGAAAGCATTCACTCCATTCGTTCAGTATTCGTTTCTATCTGCGTGTATAGCTTCCAAACAACCAGTTGTGCTTAAGATTTTATATTTAAAAAAGGAAATTTTAGAAAATTAAAATATTTTTGTAATTGTCGTAAGAAAATTAACGATTCGATATACAAGCACCAAAACGATGTTGTTAAATTAATGTTTAAAACAACTTATAACTTGTACAGTAAGAGCGAGACGGGCCATACAAAAAAAAGTTGTGCCAGTTACCCCTAGAATGAAAGATATGTCATTGAAGTTTCTAAAACAGGAAAAAAATTTTTTGCACGCCCCAAATACATCGCTTTTTGTTTTTATATATCGTTGTTCCTGGATTGTCAATGGCTTCATTTTTGCGTTTACTGTCTTTTTAATCCGATAGGCAAAAATTAAGCTATTGTTAAGCCATGAACAACGATATGCGATATGATGAGATCGGACTTTAAATGGCAGCGCTTTATACATCAATAAATCTTTCATTCTAGGGGGTAAAAGGCACAGCTTTTTTTCGACCCACCTTAAAAAGAATGCAGGCAACATTTTTCGTTAGACTGCGTTTTTTTTAAATTGTGTCATGCTCTTTTTTTTTAGATTGTATTCCAAAGCATAAACAATAGCAATCACACTGTTCTCTGGTAAGCTTATAATCGAATTAGAATATGCATATCATTGATCAAAACATTTTCACATTTCATTTCTGGATCTTTTTAAGTAGCGGAGTTGATTTCACGATGCCAATCTTTAAAATGCATATACTTATAGTTCGAAAAAGTTTGCTTATGAATGTCAGCCAGATCGTTATACAATTTGCTGAGATTTAAAACAAAAATAACGAATGCCTTTTAGTTTTGCCCATAAATTTTCACTTTTTAAAGACTTCTTAAAATTTATGAACTTTTTTAGTCTGGGTTCACACTATGAAAGTTTTCTTTCAGAAAGTAGGAGTTTATTGGTGAAAAAGAGAAATTAAGAGCATATACTTTTCCCCGCTCATCAATAAACTAAGACTTTCTGCAAGAAAACTTTCATAGTGTGAACCCAGACTTATTATCGTTCACCTTAAAGAGGCTTTGAAAAAAAGTGGTAGTTATTTTAGATGCTTTAATATGACTTACAGAGCATTAAAGCTTAACATTTTACTGTCTGACTTTAAAAGATATATATAAAAAAATTCAGGATTTTGAGAAAAAATAATATATAACAAATTATTTTTGGTACTTTGCAGAAGGGTTTTAAGAATTGGCAACGTTTACTTACTGTTTTACAAATTTATATATTTAGAAAAAATTAAAAGATTTTGTTTGTTGTGCTTAATTCCCTATTTTTATAATTGATAAAAATACTGAAATTTATTGTTGGAGGATAAGCTGTTCCTATGCGCACTTCACTGTTTGCTTAGGCCAGATCATCAGGAAACGTTCTCCTAAATAATTTTAGAAAATCCAAAGTTATTAGCAAACAAGACTACAGAGGGAATAAGAATTCCATACACTCAAAATGTCTTATTTGTAACGATATCAAACCTTAAAAAAAATACCAACAATAAAACAGTTTATCTTTTCTAACATTCCCCACTACAATTAGTTGAAATTCTCCCAACATTATTTGTAGTTGCAAGTGGGTAAAGCAAAAACAAATTAAAAACACAGAACAAATTATTAAATTTCTCCAATCACCAAATTTATACCAAATTCATAATATCAAGTAAACAATTTGTTGATTTTGCACCTTTTACCAAAATGATTGTATTGATTACTAAAAATTGTGAATATTTTTTTTCAATAAATGATATTTTTAATTTTAATTAAAAAAATTATCAAAAAACTTTGTAATTTCAAACAATGTGTTAATTTTGTTAAATAAATATTGACAATTCCCAACAACAATTCCACATGTTTAAATTATTTTATTTCAAACGAAAAAAGTCAATTAAGAATTTTTTGTTATTTAATTAAAATTTTAATTGAAAATTTATTTCAAAACATATTAATTAAATCAAAAATTAATTTTTAATTTTCTTTCAACTAAAAAAATAAATGATTCAATTATCACATTAATTAAATTTAAATACTTTTTAAGCCATTTTATTAATTGACAAAACACTTTTTTCTGTAAACAAAAATAAATTTAATTAATTCATTTATTAATGATGTGCTAATAATCCCAATTTTTTTTAAATGAAAACACTGAAATTTATTATTGTGGGAAAGCTAGTTCCTATGCGCATTTCGCTGGTTGCTTAGGCCAGCTCGTCATGAAACTTTTTCCAAATACTTTAGAAAAGCTAAAAATATTATACAAGTAAGACCATAAAGTGAATAAGAATTTTAAAACACTCTGGTCTTAAATGTAACAATATCAAAGCTTCAACAAAGTCACAACAATAAACTAGGAACTAGCTTTCCCACAACAATAAATTTCAGTGTTTTCATTTAAAAAAAAATTGGGATTATTAGCACATCATTAATAAATGAATTAATTAATAAAATATTTCATTCCCAAAAATAATTTTTAAAAATAAATTTCTTTTATTGTTTTCGCAAGATAACTTTGGCTTTTCTAAAATTATTTAGGAGATCGTTTCCTGATTATCTGGCCTAAGCAACCAGTTAAATGCGCATAGGAACAGCTTATCCTCCAACTATAAATTTCAGTATTTTTTTATCAATTATTAAAAAAAGGGAATTAAGCACAACAAACAAAATCTTTTAATAAATAATTGTATTCCCAAAAACAACTATGATAATTAAAAAATTTTTTTGAAATTTCACGTGCATAAAAAACTGAACTGACAAATTGTTTTTATTTTTATTTCTTGCGTGAACAATAAAAGCAGTTTGTTTTTGTTTTTAATTTGTTTTTTCTTTACCCACTTACAACTACAATCAATGTTGGGAGAATTCCAACTGGTTGTAGTGGGGAATGTAAAAAAGATAAAAACTCAACACTGATTTATTGTTTGGTATTTTGTTTAAGCTTTGATATCGTAGCAAACAAGACTTTTTGAGTGTTTGTAGGTAATTCTCATTCCCTCTGTAGTCTTGTTTGCTGATAACTTTGGCTTTTCTAAAATTATTTAGGAGAACGTTTCCTGATGATATGGCATTAGCAACCAGTGAAATGGGCATAGGAACAGCTTATCCTCTAACAATAAACTTCAGTATATTTATCATTTATAAAAATAGGGAATTAAGCACAACAAACAAAATCTTTTAATAAATAATTGTTTTCCCAAAAACAACTTTCATAATTTAGGAAATATTAAAAAAAAGCTATCGAAAAAATGTTCTTTTCTTTTTTTTTACCAAATATTTTTTAACTAAAAATTTTTTCAAAAATATTTTGACCTTTAAAATTTTTTTCTAAAAATGCTATTACAAAATGAATTTTGTTTCCAAAAATATTATTATTTTTTTCCAAGCTTTTCTCTTGAAAATATTTTCTCCAATTGTTTTCCTCGAAACATTGTATAGTGATGGCTTCGGTAGCATACCTCTATCCGATGGTCCATTTTTTTAATGAAAATAAATAAAGCACAATCAAAAACACAACTAAAAACTATTTTTATAGCAAAATACTTTGAATATATATCTTAAATTTTATACAATAAAAAAAAAAAACAATTATTAAAGTAATTTACTAAAATACTTCTAAACTAAAACCAAATATGGTCACCTAGTACTGATGTGTTCGTCGTTCGCCGGCGTATGACGAATTTCGCCGGACGCTATTATTGCATGTATTTTCATATACACCAATATGTTTTATTTTTGACGACGAATATTCGCGGCCAAAAATTCGTCGTTCGTCCCAGTTGTGTTCCTAGCATATGGCAAGTTATCTTAACCTTCACCTTTTGAATTGGTTTTGGCTTATTGACCTACACTTTTTCTTTTAAATATCCGCAAAGATAGAAGTCGAAAGGCGTCAAATCACATGATCATGGCGGCCAGTAATATCGCCACGACGTGAGATAACACGGCCATTGAATTTCTCGCGCACCATCCTGTTGGAACCACATATCGTCCAGGTCTATATCCTCAATTCCTGGCCACAATAAGTCCGTTATCATCTCGCGATAGCGAACACCATTCTCGGTAACTGCTTGGCCGACCTCATTTTCGAAGGAGTCTGATGACGCTGCCAACCTATAAAACGCACCAAACAGTCACTCTTTGTGGATGCATCGGCTTTTCAACAATCACTCGTGGATTCCCATTTATCCAAATGCGGCAATTCTGCTTGTTTACGAATCCACTGAGGTCGATTATGCTAAATCATGAAGTGCACGAAATGCATTTTGATTTAAACGCCCATTTTCGTAAAAGGTTACAACAATCCTAACGCCCTGCTCAATTATGAACGTCTTCATTGTTGAAATTGCCAAACAGTGAAACAGAGTAATGTCAAATTAAGTTGGGCAAAAAACTTGATGTTAAGGTATGACTCACAATTAACATCGTGCGTTATGGTTGCACCACCCTACATCCAATTTTCACGACGATTTAAAAGACATGTCTTTTCTATATTTCTTTTTTAAAGAAACTTCCAAAAACTTGTTAAATTATCGCCATGTTTCTTTTTTTTCAGTCAGAATTGATTTTTTCTGATTTCCTTCCTTATTCGTATAAAAATATTTAAAATTTTGCTATTCCACATAATTAAGAACTTTTTCTTTTAATAGCATATTTTTATTTCTCTATATTTTAATAAGCACTTGTCAATTTTCAATAAGAATAAAACATAAATTAAAAAACACAAATAAGTTCAAAGAGAAATGTCAAAAAAGAAACACAGAAAATTCGGTTCATGTCTTTTTTTCTCTCCTGCTTACTTCTCTACCCCGCTCGCTATCAAACGAAAACAGTAATGATTTAAAAATAGGGGAAAAAATCATCATGAAAATTGGGTACTACTCAATTTTCAAAATTTTATTTGACGAGCCAATTCTTTTATACCCACTATTATTATATTAACATAGATATTTACGAAAAATTTTTGTATTGTCTGCATATTTAAACGTGTGAGGGGGTACTGATAAAACTCTAACGGTACTGACTGACAAATTTAAAAGATTATTCTAAACTCCTGAAGCTTGGTGTATACAATTTACATCCAGTTAATCTGGGATTATCTAATTTTACTTTAATCTTGCATCAAATAAGATATGACCCATCGACAGAGTCCCGAAATGTCATAGTTTTTTGCAAGCAAAGTTCACATCGAAAGCTTTTTTGGTGCACTTTGGGAGAGATAACATTGTAAAATTCTGCACGGTTGCCTTTGTAGAATGCATTTCAAAAAGCGAGTTGTTTTGCAACTAACCTCTTAAGCTGGAGGTCCACACCACGCGTTACACGCCTTTTCGCAGTCTACGCAGCTGTCAAAAAAGTAGAATCTGTGTAGTTGTATGTAACAAGTTTCATGCACATTAGCCTAGGATGCATTGAGGCGTTGAACGCGAAAAGTAGGGTTACTTTCTACTTTTGCAAGCGTCACAAGCAGCGTTCGAATAAATCAGCTGATTTTGACAAATGAAATTTTATTTTTACTTGTGGTGATGCCGCATCAGAAGCGTTGCATGTAACTTGAAACGTAGAACGCAAGTAAGGTATATAACGCATGCAATGCGTGGAGGCTAAAACGCGTGGTGTGGACCTCCAGCTTTAGATTTCCCCACATGCTTTTAAATGACTTCTTCAACAATGTTTTTTATCCACTTGTATGTGTGTAGTTTCTTCGCTCTTTGCTTGCTGTTAAAATCAAATGGAAAATTATTTTTTTTCGCTTTTCATATTCTTCTGCTTCTTTCTGCTGACTTTTTTTTACAATACCTTTACTTTTAAGCACAATCAATCAGTCTTTCTTTTTTAAAACAATTTTCTTCCTTTATCCAACAAATGCTTCGAACACTTACAAAAGCCCTTTATGCCTAAAAACCATTTCAAAAATTTCCTTAAGAAAAAAAAAAACAAAACACGTTTTAATCAAGTTTGCTACACTCAAGACTTGACCAATCAATTTTGTAAATAATCAGATTTTGCAGAAATACCTTTTTTCTTTATCCTAGACATAAATCCATACGTACATGCATAAGAATACATCTTGGCCGGGAGACTTGCCAATTCAGTAACACCTTCAATTTTTCATATTTTTCCATAAAGTTTGTATGAATAAAATTCATACTTCAGACATGAGATGGCTTTATTGTGTATTTTTAAGAGGTTTTACTCCCATTTATCCCATGTAACATACACAGAAAAAAATTTTCATTAGTTTTTTCTTTCAATTAAATAAATTTTTTTTAAATTATTAGAGGGTAATTCAATGTCAAATCGACCAAGAGTGGGACCCGACCCCTTTTGATTTTAATGAAATTTGGTGAGAAGGTTAATTTTATCCTATAAGGAAAATATAGCTGTGTTCATTTACTAAAAATTGTTACGAATTTGTAACAATTGTTACTGGAAAGTCTTCATTAACCCAAAAAAATTGCAAGTTGAGAGCGTCAAAAGAGAGAAAAAAATTGAGAAACAAAAAAATTCTTGCAAATTCTTACTGGTAAAATTTTTACTTGCAAGAATTTTTAAAAAAACCTGTTTCATGTTTTGGTTTACAAAACAAACTTTTCCAAAAGAAGTTTTAAATAAGGATATTTTGCAAAATTTATAAGCTAATGTTGATTTTTAAAATTATTAAAAATATTTATGCGATAAGAAATCCTACTTTTGTTTAACTTAGGACAGATATTTCGATATTTTTATTACTAAATAAACTAACGAACTTGTTAAAAAAACCCCTTATGGTTTTTGTTTTGCTTTTAACCGATCAGGTGTTGTTATTAGTACTGTGAGTAAAATGGTTACCTAGATACCCGGTACTTAACACTATTGCAGTATAATACCCCATTAGTTAAAAAATTTGTTTGCATATTAAATTATTTACAAAATTAAAGATTCTTATTTAATATAAAATAATTTGAGATATTCTCATTGTTTACTTTATGACCGTCTTGTTTATTATGGAGCAAACACCAAAAAAATGCATTTTGACCATATAAAACGGCCAAAAAGTAGATAATGAGAATATCTAAAACGATTTTATAATTAACAATAATTTAACCCGCTACCTCGCAACCTTTCTTTCTTGGTCATATTTAAATGCCAAAGTTTATGTTTCTCAGTTTTAAAAAAAATTACCAACGTTTAAGGTTCTCATTCACTCAGGACCCTGCACCCATAATTTTATGTTTCTAATATCTATTATAGAAAATTAAAAAGGGAAAACAAAGACATTTTATTTCCCGCATTTCACCATTTTTTTATATTTTTTTTCTCCCCATTGAAATATAAAAAAATTCATTATTGTAGTGGAAGCCCATAATTGAGAACGTATATTGCAAAGAATGGAGAAAAATGTTTTGTTAAGAAAGAATCCAAAATAGGTCAAATTTTCACCCTTAAATGTTTGAATTTCGAAAAAGAAACCAATTTGTATTTTTTGGATAAGTTACGAATGTAAAACAGTTTTTATTTCTTTGTTTATTGGCTTTAATTGAAAAATTAATGGTTTAATTTTAAATCTTGTTAAGAACAAAATGAGCTGCGATGCCACTTTTTTTCTATTTGTACATAAAAGTTGAATTAAGCTGCCACATAATATAGTGCTATAGTGCAACAATTGTTTTTTTTTGCTGAATAATTAAATAAAAAAATATATACAGTGAGCCACACTCAAAATTGAACGTTATTTCCAAAACGGAGGAGGTAGCACAACATATATTCGCGTAACTCAAAAATGATTTAGTTTATTGAATATACTAAAAAAAACCGAAATTCCGCAATAAAATTACCTTTAGGATAGGCTAAACTTTTTTCTAATCGCAGCTGTCGTTTTAGAAACATAATTTTTTTTTAAAAAATCATAAAAAATTAGAAAATGAAGCTGTGCTTTTCATTTTTCTAGACGTATAAAAAAAAACAAAGTTGCAAAGTTTATTCAATAAACATAACTGTTTTTGTGTTGCGCTAATATGTCCCCTTTCAGACAGGCAAAGTTTACTTTGACAAAGTCTGTTGAATTCTCTTTTAAACTTTGTTTGGTGCTCAGACACACAAAGTTTAATTTGACAAATTTTTGTTTTCTCTTGTTTGAATATAATATATAAACAGCGTTGCCAGAATGATGATTTTATCATATTTTGGATTATTTTTTTAAACAAAAATATGATTAAAGATTTTTTTCTCAAATGATGATTTTTTATTTTTAGAAATTCTGATTTTTACTTTAATTTTGCTTATACAAAATACACGATTATTTAAACAGTCACTTTTTAAAGCAATGAAGTTTTGCATCAGCTTGATGCGCATTGATGCTGCACACTTTTGTACCCTGTATCTAGAATACACAAAATTGCATCATTATTTCTGGACATAAAAAATATTAAAAAAAGGCATATTATAACCTATTTCCAATGTGCGAAAGAATTCCTTCTTTCGAACAACTACATTTAGAACAAAAACTAATTCTAAAAACTTTGTTTTTGTTTTAAATGTATTTGTACGAAGTAAATAATTCTTTCGCACATCGGAAATAGCCAGTTAGAATATTGATAAAAAAAATATTTGTGAAAAGAAAAAATGTATTTTTGTAAAGTTTCATATACTGACGAATTATGTTTTTATGTATTTGAATTTAAATAATAAGAAGTATGTTTTAATAAAAAATTAATAATTCTTACTATTTTGCCCTTGTTTTAAAAAAATTAAATTAAGAAAAAAAATTGAAGATTTTCCTCTTTAAAATATGATTTCTTTCGCCATATGACAATTTTCATTCCAAAGATTCTGGTAACGCTATATATAAATATAAAGTTTCAGCCAACTTCAGGTATAATCTACGAACGAAAAACAAAACGAATTTGTGAGTACGGCAAAGTATGTACTCCCCCGCTATGCTCTTTTCCCTTCTCTTCTATAAACTCAAGACTTTGCAAAGAAAACTTTGCTTGTCTGAAAGGGGTCTATATGCATAGCTGCCAGATTTGACGATTTATCGTCATTTTGACGATTTTTAGGTACAAAATTGGTCTATTGACGACAGGACGATTTATACCCCAAATTTGACGATTTTAACCCCAGGATTACCGTCTTGGTCTGGCCAGACCAAATTTGTGTTTTGCTATGTTCTGAATCGAATGAAACCAATTTGGATGCGATTGGAGCAAATAAGTGGGGTTAAATTCCATTTTGATGTAAAAGTCTATGAAATTACCCTCTTGGTCTAGCCAGACCAAATTTTTTTTTTCCTTGAAAGATATTTCAAGTAGGACAAAAGATTAAAAAAACAGATACGTGAATTCTAGAAATGATATCTTCTAAATCGAATGAATCAAGTTTGAATCAAAGCAGAAAACTACGGCCCATTATGCGCTTAGTTCAATCTAACTACAAAAAACTAACGCAAAACTCGTTTCAGCTGTAGTAGATGCGAAAAAGCCATGTGCGAAATCAAAGACTAAATTTTCGATGGCTTGCATATGGAATAAAATTATATAATAAATTTGTATAATCCAAAGTAATTAGCATACGTTCAATAAAAAATATATTTATTTACTTTTTATTTAATTGGTTACCGAGTTACCGAGAATCCTAGTGTTAAAATGACAAATTTTGTTCAAATTTACAAATATTTTTAAAAAAAATTCACATTTTAGTTAAGCTTCTAATATAATTTCATTTGAATTATTTGATTGGCAGTAACTTTCATGTCTTAGCTGTTCATCATATTAAATACGATTGTTTTTTTAGCACGATGCATATTTTTAAGAGTTTTAGCATAACTTGTAAACTGATTGAATTTTTGTGCAAAAATTTTTTTAAAAACAAAAATTCGTATTTTGATACTTATTTTTAAATTTGATTTTAAATAATTTTTTTATAAATTTTTTACGGCCATGTTCTGGAACTGGAAATCACGAGAAATTGAAATCGAACAAAATTTTAAATTTATCCTGTGTTTAAAGTTTATAAAAATATTTTTTTTATACGCCTCATATCTTGAGGTCCACTAACCTTTACCACTACCTCTTTTCAAATCAGGAAAACATGCGTTCAATTAAAAAAAAATTTATTGAAAATATCCAATTGGGTCCAAGTGTACTGGTACACGACTAGAACCAATAGTACTAGTGATTTTCTAAGAACACACAATGCTAATTTGAGCATTAAGATAGTATAGAAAAGTACAGTCGAGTACTAGCTCTGGTGATCTTTGTACTAGTTTAATACTAGCTAGGTACTAGTTCGATCTCCAGCAGGTAAACTTTTTTTTCAGAAAGTCTGATTTTATTAGTGTTTACCAGACTTAATTTCTTAAGCAGGATTTTCGACGTGAAAAATGGGTGTTTGATATACTTTGGTTTTAGTTTATTTTATTAGTTTTCTTATGAATGCCAATACCCTTGAAAAATGTTTGGTTGTGTTACTTCAATAATAAGTTTCTTAACGAACATTTTTATTTAATTTCAAAAATAGGCGGAATATATTAAAATTTTATTAGCAACGAAAACTAAAAATAACAATTAATTTTCAAAACTTATAAAAATTGAGTGGTTTTTTACAATGACGATTTTTGTGACGATTTAGCATAGTCAATTTGACGATTTTGACGATTTTTTCCTCAAAATTTTACGATTTTCGACCAATTTTATCTGGCAGCTATGTCTATATGTTGTGCAAAAAGTGCTGCCACGACTAATACAATTTTTACAACCAAAATTTTTGAAAAAGTTACCAAATGTGAAAAAATATTACCAAATTAGAAAAGCCTTTTGTTAATTGAGAAACATTAAAATTAATTTTAAGCTGCCATTTATAAATAATAAAAAAGGAAAAAATTAAAGTATTTCCGCTTTTTAACTGTCAGTGGCAGGGTTGTGCAATGTGGTGATTTTTCAATTCTTTTGGCGATGAACATTTACCTTTGGCGATATGACGATTGTTTTTGGCGAAGTTGGAAAGTTTTGGCGATATGGGAAATACATTTTTTGTGAATATATTCCAATATACATATACCTAAAATATTAATTAAATTATAATTATAATTGTTATTATTACTGTTTCAAAATGGTTCTATTTGAAATATTTTGTGAATCATTGTTTTATATTATGACGAATATAAAACAAATTCGTGTTTCAGAACGTAAATTCAATGGGGAAAATGTATATGACTGACAGTCAAAGGTTGTTTAATTATAAATTAATAATATTGCCAAATCATTATCTAAAAAACATTAAATAAATATACATATGGACAGGTTATAATAAGACAAATTTTTAATTTCTTAAATTTATGCCATTTTCTTACAGTAAATTTCAAAAGTTCTAAAATTATAGACTATAACACAATTTATTTTGAAAAATCATTAAAATGCCTTTGTGTATTTCAATATATTAATATATACTAATGAAAATAATGAAAATTTAGAACATTTAACTTATGTATATTCAAGTTTTTAGAAACACTTAAACTACTTTTGTGTACTTTTCCAGTCATGTTCTGAAATCGATTCCGCGTGATATATGCACTTTCTACTCTACCACTTACCTTCACTACTCTTCAAATCAGGAAAAACTACTCGTTCTGAAGAACACTCTCTTCATTAAAAATTTTTCTTCGCACACATTGCTCAATTGCAAACATTGTTCGGAACGCATGGATGAATCCACGGTTAGTTTAGGAGTTATGAGGTTGTTACGATATTTATCCCCTAAACATTCGAATTTCCAAAAATTCCATCTCACCATTTTCACAGGATTTACACATGAAAGTAGTTTCTTGTGAGTTGTAATGCACTAAATTTGTTCACTAGCACAAACACAATTTTCGAACTATTAAGCAATTTCTTCGATGTTTAGTGGATCGATTTAGCGAGAAACCAGCATCCGAAGTGCGAAGATGAATCTGTCAGTCAGTCCGTAACGTTGAAATTTCATATACCTAACCTACATAGGTTATAGTACATTGATTGTTAAATTAAATATTTTGTTTTCCCTTATAAATACTTTTATTGTTAACAAAGGGTTTTTATCTTTTATTTTTGATGAAAACCCGAATTCTTCTTTCACCTCCTAAATAAAAAAAAAATCCAATTCATGATTTATTTTATTCAACATTTTCAAATATAAATTAATAAAATCACATTATTTTTACCGTAATGTATAAAATTTTCCCAAGTCTTAGAATAATTAATGGGTATTCAAATATTCCTGTGTATTCGTCACTACTTTAACTTGCAAATTTTGGCTGGCAAAATGTTCATTTACGTTTTAGTATTTTTGAGAGCAATTTCTTTAAGTCCCTACTTACGCTCTCTTTGCAAGTTTCTGCTAGTAAAGTAAATGAACACACCATATATCAACTAAAAAAATTAAAAAATTTTTTTTTTAAATGTTATGTCATATTAAAAATGTCATATTTCCGCCGATTAAGAAATAAAACAATTAAAGCTTCTTTGAAATAAAATAACTCAAACTTCTAAAACTTGATATTAGGTGTGTTCATTTACAGAAAATTATTGCATATTGTCAAATATTGTTACTAGTAAATATGAGTTTTTGAGATCTAAGTTAAACTAGGCTTAGCTAATCTGAAAACAGATTTGTGCCGCAAGTTTGCATACAAAATTTTGACGGAACAGCTTAATTTTGTTTTAAATGAAATAATAAGAAAATTTGCGTTCTACTGAAGATTCGGCATAGCCGAATGTCTTGCTTTCACTCTTACTTGTTTTTTTTGAATGCTCGTAAAAATATACTGCTATATTCCAAAATCTTAAAAGTTGCCAATAAAGCTTCCATATTATAAAATGTATAACAGCCAATTCACATGGAGGCTTTAACGACGTCGTTTTTTCTTAATTTCCTTTTGAAGCAACTTCCAAAAACCTCTTGCGTTTATACGATGATTTTTAGTGGCATGTCGCTTTTTTCAATTTTAATTTCTATTTGCAACCAAACCAAATCCAAACCAAAAGAGACGTCGACAAAGCGACGTCGCAAAAGCCTCCATGTGAATTGGCTGTAACAAGAACTGCACTAATATTTAAGTTTATTATACATAGTATATAGAAGGGCATTCATTTATTCGGGTTTTTGATTTAATTGGTTAATCGCTCGATTAATTAACCGAGGTTTTGGTTTAATCGGTTAAAAATCCGTTAATTGTGTAATTGATCGGTTACCCGATTAATAAAGTGTTTTTTATTAAATTACTTATTATTTAAAAAAAAGCAATAACATAACAAACAACAGTTCTTGAGCAATCAAAAAAATAATTCATAAATATGTAATATCGTATATATTTTTTAATTAACACATAAATACGAGTATTATGTTGTAATTAAAAAATAAGCTGTTTAATAATTTTATTAGTTATTTCAATACTTTAAGGAGATTTTAAAAATAATCTTTTAGAAAAATGTTTAGGAATGAAGCGATTATTTTCTTTAGTTTTGAAATTAAGTGAAAAAATTCTTTCACTTATCGTTGATGTTGGAAAAATCGAACGCAATTGATAATACAGAATATCTTATTTCTCAGTCCTTTTCCTGGATTTATCTGAACGTATAAAATCTTCCATTTTGTCATTAGATTCCTGTTTTAATTTTTTTAAATTCTCAGCTCTTCTATTTTTTTCGGTTAATTCTATTAAAAGATTGATATGAGAAAATATGAGAATAAACAAATAACTAAACACATACCATATGGGAAGTTCCAGCGAAAAGTCTCCTTTTTGTAACGTAACGCCAGAAGTAATTTAAATCGTTTATCAATAATTGTATATGTATAATTTACTTTTTTATATGTTGTGTAAAGCGCAACTAGCTCTTCATTAAGTGACAAAAGGGATAACTTTTGAACAACATTGTCCTAAAATAGAAGCTTATTTGCTTTCTGGCGTTACATTACAAAAAGTAGACTTTTCGCTGGAAATTCCCATATGTACCTTAAACGAGCAAATATTTTTGAATTTGATAACTTGGAAAATAAAACTTTATAAGTCCAAAGCTTAGTAAACAAGGTTTTATACAAAAAGTCTTGCTCAATTCGCAGACTTATGCTGTTTTGTAATACAAGTCAAAATCCACTACTGTTTTTTGTAACGTCACGCCGGCGCATATTTTTGCTTATATCTTCAAATTCTTAGGGTCGATTGTTGAAAATTTTTTTTCCGAATATAGTGCTGCTTTATTACTTTATTAGTATAAAAAAATTTTTTTTACAAATTTGACTTCTTCATTTAATTTTTTTACATTTTGTCGTACAAATATCACGTCACAATGGAAATGCCCATATAAAAAGTACGCGAAACAAAAAGCTGTTGACAGCAAAGACCTATTTAAAATGAAGATCCCTTCTTTGTTTGTAAGAAAAAAATATTTTTTAACGCATTCCTTTTGCATATGAGACGAAACAAATAATTAAAAACACAAAAAACATGTTATAATACTAAAAAAAATTAAGAATGTTGTTACGTCGGTTAGTCGACTGAAATTAACCGGCTTAATCGTTAATCGAAAATAGCCAATTTTAAATTAACGAGATCAGTTAATCGGGTAGTAATTAACGGGTAAACGAATGAATATAGTATAGTATAGAAAATTCTCTGAAATAAAATCTCATCATTAATTTCTGTTTAAGATATATTAAAGTGCTTTTCGGCATGATGATTTGTGTATTATCTGTGACAAATTCTGAATCGACTATCACAGAAGCCTTTTAGTGATATTTTCTAGCAAACTTAATTGGACCAAATTTCACCACAATATTATTTTTGTTTTAGTTTAAACTAAGCTGTTCCGTCAAAATTTTGTATACTTACTTTGTAATGGCGGCACAAATCTGTTTACAGATTAACAAAACCTTGTGTAACTGAGATCTCAAAAACCCAGCCTTAGTAATCAATATACATAATTATTTTGGTGATAGGTACAAAATCAATAAATTGTATAAATTGTTTGCTTGATTCTACGAATTTGGTGATTCAAATCAATTTTCTATTTTTTCTGTGTAATCTCTATTTTTTTTCTTAAGAGTGTAATTTTTTCTGATTTTACTTACCTGTGATTTTTTCTCTCTCTCTCTTTCTCAATATTTTTCTATTGTATTTCCAACAGTATCAATTGCCATACCAAAATTAGCTGGAGTGGCAAAGGATAATGGTGAATTTATGCCGTATATACGCGGTGCCAAGTTGCCGGGTGAGTTTGAGGTTGAAGGCATTCACTTCCATTGGGGTGATAAAAATAATCGCGGTGCCGAACATGTTGTCAACGACATACGTTACACTATGGAAATGCATATTGTACATCGCAACAAGAAATATGCCTCATTGACAGAAGCTCTGGATTATGTTGATGGTGCTGCTGTATTGGGTTTCTTTTTCAATGTAAGTATGAATGTACAAATAATTGTTTTTTCTGCATGAATTTTTGGGAAAATATGTACTGCTATAGCAACAATTCTACATATAATTTTTTTTTTAGTTAAGGTGTTTTAGTTTTGGTCATGCGTTGAAAACTGTTGTCAAAAAAATGTTTAATGAGTTTTTAGAATTAAATGAATTTTACCAGTTTGAATTTTCTAGCAAGACTGATAATATTGGAGCGAGCAATTTTTTTTCACTGGAGTCGATTTTAAACAAGTAGACGTTTTATATACCATAAATTTAAATCTTGAACATGTATCTATTATTAGGTTAGGTTAGAGTGGCCGGTCGCAAAGACCCCGCATAGGCCAAATAGGTCCCTAGCGTTACCACGTTGTACGATAACCCGCAAAAGAACGTTATAAATAAGAGAGGTCATTCCGATGTGATGGTACTCAGAGTTCCCCACACTCTCTTGACGAAAGCCAGGAGTCTCATTTACCCAATTCCAGGGATTTCCCCGAGATTTTGGAAGTAATGATCTCCCAGACAGTTCGCCCTGGAGCGCACGAGTGCCGGACAGTAGCAGAGTATATGCTCCACTGTTTCCTTTTCCCCTGGTACCCCACAGAATCTACAATTGTCACTATTCAGCCGCCCCGCCCTCTTGGCGTATACTGCAGTCCAACAGTGACCCGTTATAAAACCTACCAGAAGTCTACAATCACTTCTCGATAGTGACAGAAGTATTTTCGTCGACTCCGGATCATAGGATCCCCACATTACCTTGGAAACCCTGCACGTTTCGGTGTTTTCCCAAATTGCCTCTGATCTCCTCCGTATAGCAGAGTCCGTATCTCTCCTAATATTCCGAATTGGAGCCGGGATGGCCATCACCCTATCGAATGGTAACTGGGGGGGGTCCAGTTTCGCCAATTCGTCCGCCTCCTCGTTACCCTCTATCCACTGGTGCCCGCGAACCCAGTAGATGTGCACCCTCCTATTGGTACAGAGTCTATCTATCGAGTCCCTACACTCCTGGACGATAGAAGAGTATGAAAATTTGGCGGATATCGCCCTAATCGCCGCCTGACTATCGATGAAAAAGTTTATGTGTGAGTTCCTTGTACTGGAGCTACGTGCCAAATCAGCAGCCATCTTGGCCGCAAATATCTCCGCCTGGAAAATGCTGGAGTAATCGGGGAGCTTATACGATTCCCGAATACCAAGTTCCTGGCAGTAGACTGCAGCTCCAACTCCGCCTTCCATTTTGGATCCATCAGTGTAGAAACTGAAGGTCCTGTGGCCAGATCGGAGCCCTGCGAACCAGCCGTCCTCCTCCAGGGTAACTCGCGGTTTTCGTCCAAGTGACAGCCTCGGAATGGTGTAGTCACTGCTACAATCTATTCCCCTTATAATACTGCCGTGACCATAAGGTCTGTATACAAATTGTCCCGTCGCCTTTAAGCGGATCGCAGACTTCCTCGCAGTTCCTTCTGCCACTAGATGAATCGGCTGCAAGTCCAGGATCACATCCAGTGCCGCAGTCGGCGTACTACGCAAAGCACCGGTGATGCTGAGTTCGGCGAGTCTCTGCACGCCCATTAGCATCTTCCGGTACGATATCTTCCTCAAGGCCGTCCACCACACAAGTATCCCGTAGAGTAAGATTGGTCTTGCAACCACCGTGTAGACCCAATGTGTAAGAGCAGGGGTTAGACCCCACGTTTTGCCCAGCATTTTCTTACATGCGTAGAGCGCATTCGTTGCCTTTTTCACCCTTTCTTCCACATTCAATCTCCACGATAGTTTGCTATCCAGTATTACTCCCACATCCCTTAAAGATTTTTACCAGCCATGGTATTATCCGTTGTCTACCCCGCTGTAGTTGCACCGGGATGATTCCGTCAAGACCAGGCGACTTGTATGGCTGGAACGAGTCAATGGCCCATTCCACCCCCTCGTAAGAGATAATGTCGTTATCACCATTTGATATAAAGGAAATTTTAACCGTTGGAATAGGAACCTCAGAACAGCCCGGAAAGTGTGTATCAACGAGAACATCCAGCGTCTCCATGCTGCTCTTTGTCCATTCTCCGTTATCCCTGCAAACTGTACTTGGCATTACTGGACTGCCCACTAGCAGCCTCCGCAGTCTTGCCGTTTCAGCCGTCTCTTCTATGTTATCGCAGAAACTCTTCCACGAAGTTCGTTTGGCTCTTCGCACGTCGCGCTTATACACGCTAAGAGCGTCCCTATACTCCCCCCAGCATTCAGACCGGTCGAAAATTTTCGCCAGTTTGAATAGCGCGTCTTCCACAGTCCAGCTGTTTATTCCACCAAGGTGGTCTGGACTTACGCCTAGCTCGTGTGGGAAGACACGACTTTTCATAGGATCTAATAACGCCCGATGTCAATGTGTCTATAGCAGAAACTATGTCCTCCGAACTAGCCAGTGTTCCCGAGTGACCTAGGTCCCTATTAAGGAGTAAAGAGTATTTGGCCCAATCTGTATTTCTTGGGTTCCTAAACACTGTTTCAGTAGGTACATTGTAATTTAACACAAAGGATATATAGAAGTGATCAGAGAAGGATGGCTGCGTAAGCACCTTCCAATCATCAATCACTGTTTTATAATCCGTATAAAGCGTCACATCAAGCACATTTTTCGACGTGGGACCCTTATACGTTGGGACCTCACCTCGATTCGCAATTTGTATATTATTCTGTAATATAAAAGCAATAAGATCCTCACCTCTATTGTTGATGTCTTTACTGCCCCATATTGTGTGATGAGCGTTAGCATCCGTGCCCACCACCAGATTTTGCTTCCTTCTACAAGCTTCTTCGACTAGTCTTTGGAGTTCTACTGGGAGGGCATCTCTGTCGTGTGGCATATAGGATGATGCAAATATTATTATGTCATCTCTGCCATCTTCCAAGGCCACTACTGTTAGATCGTCAGTGCTGTAATTATATAGAATGTATGAATAAATTTTCTTCCTAACAAGTATTGCAGATCGTATTCTACCTACCACTTTTGGGAAGTACGTGTTAAAATTACGTGACTTCAGTCCAGATACCCGATTTCCTGTGGAGATCCACGGTTCCTGGATTAAAGCCACGTCGTAGCGACCCTCCTCTAGCGTGAGGAGGAGTTCGACCGAAGCCATCTTACTATGCTGGAGGTTGACTTGCAGGATCTTTAGCGTCATCGACTAAGATCACCCGCTCGGGGTCGGCTTAGGAAAGCTCAAAATAAACTGAAACTACACACGAAGAAAAAAAAATATATATATGTTATCATAATAAAATGTGCTACGTCCTAGTTTTGTAGAAATCACACTTTCAAATTTCGTAAAGATCAGTCCATAACTTACCATATGCCCCATATAAAGCCTACTCCCAGGAAATAGTTTACTACGCCTAATACCGTAACATATAATGCTACCATAATAAAGTTTAGTACGTCAGAGTTTTATAAGGCTGGAAATCATTCTTTAAAATTTCGTGAAGATCGGTCCATACTTTACTTTAGGCCGCATATAAAACCTACTCTCGGAAAACAGTTTAGTATGTTACAAAACGTCATAAATAATGCTATTGTAATACAATGTGGTACGTCAAAGATTTATATGATTAAAAAAATCTCGTCAAGCTCGGTCCATAATTAACCATATAATGTCCAATATTAAGCTCACTCTGAAAATTATTTAAATACGCTTAAAACCATAGCAGAGTGCCCCGTTAGGTAGTGAGCTAGTCTATCGGCGTGGGGTTGTGGGTTCGATTCCTACCGGAGACTCTGGTTTCGTTCCTACAGACAAGCGTGGAGCTTCGCGGGATTAGTATAGAATGAAAAAAAAGATATAGATATTGTGGTAAAAATTGGTCCAATTTTGGCTCATATGGCCAGAAATAATATCATGCAATTTTCGGATTATCGGTCCATATTAACCTTAGATCCCATATTAAGCAGCCTTCTGAAAAACACTTTAAACGCTTAAGCAAATTTCACTACTATGTTGCAATTTGTTCCATTTAGATTTTTAATATAACAGAAATCACTCTACATGATTGCATGATGATTAGTCCATAATTTACCATGCGTCTTATATAAATTCCCCTCCTGAAAATCATTTTAGTTCGGAATAAACTGTTACGAATTATGAAATTTTATTCAAGTTAGTTCAAATTGCTAAAAATAAAAGCATAACACTGTATGATTGTCATCCAATTGGTTTAAACCGGAACCAATTTTTATACTGAAGTCCGTTTTTATAAAGATTAATTAATAAATAGATATTAAGAATTATTTCTTTTTATAAGCAACTTTATTATATTCAACATTTTTTATTTTTCGAATTTATTGTATGAGTTAAATTTCAGTTATGTATTTTATAAAGCTTTTTATAATAGTTCTATTCCTTAAATCTTTAAAATACATAACTGAAATTTAACTCATAGAATAAATTCGAAAAATAAAAAATGTTGGATTAATTAATAATTTATCGCTCTCATATATTCTAACTGTCGATTGAGGGTATCAAAGATTCGGCACAGCCGAATATAGCACTTTAACTTGTTTTTAATGCAGTACCTTTTGAATGGTTAAATATCGAAATTTGTAAAAATTTCAAATTGATATTTGAAATATTGCATTGCCAATTTCGAAGAATTTTTATTTTGGAAAATATTAGAAATTTTTTTTTAATTTTTTATGCCGAAAAATTTTAGAGCCGGAGTCGCGAGCTTATGTGGGTACTACGACTCCGACTCCGGTACACAGATCTCAACTCCGACTTCGACTCCACAGCCCTGCTAGAAAGTCATTTCTTTAAAAACGCCTAAAACCGTCGCGGTGGATATCGCTTATTAGTATCAACTTGCGTTCAATATTTGACACGCTAAATTTACATTTGTGTTAAGTGTAAATATTTATTAAAAAACTGATTTTTTATAAAGAAGAATTACCCTGATATATTAAATTTTATTTTTAGGGCTATTTTTCTATTTATCATTATTTTGGGGTAACATTAAAAAAAATTGGGTGACATTGCATAAATAAGAAAATAGTCCTAAATTTGGGGGTCTATTTTCATTTGCTTTTTGGGTCATATTTCCAGGGGCCACATTTCGCAGCGCCGTTAATGTCATATTAGCTTTAATTCGCAACTGTGCAAATGTCTTTGATTATTATGTAATATAATACTGATTTGAAAAATCAGGTTAATAAGCAAAAGGAAACAAACAAAACTTTTGTTCTTAATTGAATCAATAATTGGCGGATTCCTACATTTTAATAATCTGAAATTGTTTATCTTGTAAATAGAGAAAGCGGTGTATTTTAAAGTATCTTTTACATTCGTATATTATTTGTATTGTTAAAATGTTCTTATTTATTTTCCATATTTATTTCAATGACTATTTCTTTAACTTATTAAGTTGGATGAAGATGAAGGCACTGGTCTTACAACAATATGTCGTCATTTACACTTGATACCGGATGCTAATAATGAAGTTGCTTTAAATGTAACATTTTCTCTATCATCTCTAATACATGGTGTCGATATTGATAAATTCTATACATACAAAGGTAAGTCTGTTAAAGGGAAATTAAATTGAGTTGTGTAAATGCAAATAATATTAAGTTAAGAAAGAAAAAAAAGAAAAAAATTTAGTTAAATTTTGATTTCGATAATATAAAAGAACGTGCTAGAAATTACATTATATGACTGGATTTTAAAACTTAGAAAACTTCCAGTAATCTTTAGACAAAGTTCTAAAGATTAAAACATACGCGATATTAATCCTAAATGTTGAAGTCGACACATTTCAAATTTACCGATAAAGAATTTCAACCGGTCAAACAAAGAATTTTTTTTTTTAAAAATCCTGTTATAATTAGCTACTAAACAAAAAATATTTCACACCTTTTTACTTAAAAATTATGTCAACTGATAATGAAAACTTTTTGCACAATTATTTGCAGTTAATATTTAGTCTAAATTTCGTGATTGATTGATAAGTGTCATTAATTATAACAAAAATATCTTGATACATTTACCGTTTGATAACAATTAAAAACAATAGTAGAAGTTTTTAATTAAATAATGAAATTATAACGTATACAGTTTTAGAACATATGTATATCAGACATAAATAATAAATAAAAAAATTTATAATTCTAAACAAAATATTTCAGGTTCCTTGACAACTCCACCCTGTTCAGAAGCTGTAACATGGGTCTTATATCCTGATCCCATACCCATTTCACCTAAGCAGGTAAATTTTGGTCTTAATATCAAATATTCAAAATCTCATAGTGCATTTTTCATATTCTGCAGATTTCCCGTTTCCGCCAATTATCTGATAACCAAGAAGGTGCATTAGTCGACAACTATCGCCAATTACAGCCTTTGGGCAATCGTCGTATTTTCATGCGAAATGGCAACACTCAGCATACTCAAATCGCTAGATTAATTGATGAGGTTGATTTTAGGAAATGGGATTGGTTCCATTGACAGGACACATACAAACGCCTATTTAGTTTTAATTTGAAAATATTGAAATTATAAATTCATTTATTGTTTTTAAAATATATAATTTTTTTAAATTTAAGTTTTTGTTTTTCCCCAGTTCTTCTTTGACACTCTTTAAACATTGTACTTAATTTAAGGTTTTCTTAATTACAAAACTAAATATATTTGGGGGATTCACAAGGTAAACATAAAGTTATACAGTCATATGCCTTTAATAAATAACAACAAGAACAATATAATATGACTGCTGTGAGCAACCCCAACTGTCTAGTTATGACAAATCAATAAAACAGCAAAAAATTCTCATTTTGTTTGAATAACAACAATATTTTTTAAACAATTGCAAAATATTATTTAAGATAACTAAATATATTTTTCTTTCAACCTTTTACTTTTAAATAAATCATGTAAATAATCAGGCTCGAGGTCTGTAATTAAAATATTTTATTTTATTTATTTATTTAATATTGAATATTTCGCCCAACATCGGTAGGCATCATCAGGAAATAAGACAATGAGCAACAATAATCAAGCAATTATCCCTTTAACGCAGGGCTGTCAGATGTGGCGATTTCTCGCCAAACGAGGCGATTTTCAAACTTGTTTGGCGACCTTATTTTCGATTTGGCGACATGGCGATTTTTTGGCGACTTATAAAATAGTTGGCGACTTTGTTGGCTATTTTTGATGAGCCATGAATTTGTTTTGAAATTTGTTAAATTCAATAGGAAAATATAAAAATTTTTTTATTCTAGTATTTCAATGTATGAAATTTGATGCATTCATATGTATGACCAGTATTTAAAACTAAATTATATTGAAATGGCTGATGAAGATAATGAAAATCTTCGAGAATTTTTTTTTTCACATATAAATGTGCTCTTGAAAAAGTAATAAGTAGAATTCTTTAAAAAACTAATATAATTAAAGTTTATGAAAATTTTTCCATTTTAAAATATGACAAATTATCACTGATAAAATTCGTTGTTGTTAAAGATATTTTAAAAATTTTTATGAATCCTTACGTACCTTTGGATGTTAATGAAACACAATGGAAAAATACCGTTTGTTAAAAGAGAATTTTAATGATGATATTCAATCTAATTTAAATCAGTTTAGACCAACAATTTATAGCTACAAGGATACGGCACCTACGTACCATTTAAAGGAACTTGCATTGACAGTTCTGGTTATTACAACTAGTAATGCCTGTGTTGAAATAATGAATACCACTAAAATTGGCCTTCGAAGTAGAAAGCGATATGAAGTTTTCGACACGTTTTAACGAGTATAAGTTGAATGTAAACAGTACATGTTGCATTTCTTTTGTTCCTTCACAATGTATTCCAAAAAAAAAGAACACAAAAAGGGAGTCTTCTCGGTGAAGTATATAGCGTTTTAGATATATCATAGAACTGCAACTACATACAAATATATTGTATATCCAATATTTGTTTAATACTTACCGCAAAAATTCTTTTTTTGTCGCTTTGAGTAGACTACTATAAAATATTTTAAACATTGCATTTTGTGCTTACTAATTATTTTTTACTTTGTTCTAAATAAAATTAAACAAAATATATCTTGGCGACTTTTTTTGAATTTTTGGCGGATTTTAGCGATACGGAAGAAATTTTTTTTTTTGGGATTTATAAAAAAATATTTTTAATTATTCTAAAAATACATATATTATTGTCAAAAACTAAAAAATAAATGCTTTGGCGATTTTTGAC
Source organism: Pollenia amentaria (assembly GCA_943735925.1). Taxonomy (NCBI): domain Eukaryota; kingdom Metazoa; phylum Arthropoda; class Insecta; order Diptera; family Polleniidae; genus Pollenia; species Pollenia amentaria. Next base: position 236,234,031 of record OX031006.1, on the reverse strand, counting down.
ATTGAATTTGGCGAAAAAGTTCAAAATCAATCTGACAACCCTGCTTTAACGTTTAACATTTAATATTGCATTTTTTAGGATATTAAGACGATATGGCTTGATAGCATAACTTCCGAATCGCCCAATTATAACACTGTGCTAGTTCAAAAAACAGACAAGCGGGGTCAATGGCGTTTTAACCTAATTCGGCCACGCTGAATCGAAAATTGGAAAATGCAGATATGGTTTTAATTTTTTCTAGAAATATAACAACGAAGTTGTAAACAAAACAATCCATACATGATTAAAACCTGTTTACAACAACAAATTTTATTTAAATTTAAGAATTTCATAAGACGCTATATTTGTATGGGAGCCCTCCTAAGAAGTGAAGATAAAGGGCAAGTTTGTTTTGAGAAAATGTTAAGGACAAAAAACTAATTGAGGTCGGTCATACATTTTATTCCCCTAAGGGTGACTCGTAGGTAGTTATGGGACTTTTTCTTCATTATATTTCTAGCTTGTATTGAAAATTTTGTATGGGAGCCCCCTTAAGGAAAGGAGATAAGGGGTAAGTACGTTAGAAATAAATGATGAAGATAAAAAATTAAGTGGGGTTGGTCATACATATAACCCATCTAGAAGCATCTTACGCGCTGCAGGGGCCAAATTTAAGAATTTAATTAAACCGCCATATTTGTATGGTTAAAATTCCTAAATTTGGCTCCTGCAGCGCGTAGGATGCTTCTAAATGGGTAAGATGTATGACCAACCCCACTTTATTTTTCATCTCCATCATTAATTTCTAACACACCTACCCGCTATCTCCATTCCTAAAGGGGGCTCCCATTTAAAATTTTCAATACAGACTAAAAATATATTGAAGAAAAAGTCCCATAACTGCCCAGGAGTCACCCTAGGGGCATTACATGTATAACCGACCTCAATTAAATGAAACTTTATTGCGGAATTTCGGTTTTTTTAAACTTAACCGTTTTTGAGTTACGCGAATGCTTCAAAAAAAGTGTCAAATTCTAGCACAGTGTATTGATTACTTTTAAATAATTTATGCGTTTGAGTATTTTAAAAACTGGTCAATATTTGTATAATATATTGTTAAATATTTAATTAAGTTCGTTGATATCACAATCTATTGAAATGTTGTAATTAATCAATGCAAATTTTTAATTATTAACACAAAAATTACTTAAAATTAATAAACTATTTTAGCAACACACAAAGTGTTCAATTGTGTCATATTGGTTGTACTTGCTATAATTTTATGACTGCCATTAAAGATTTTATTTTATTTTTCATATTAAAATAATTAGGGAAGTAACCGATACATCGGCAATACTTCAAGTTTGCCGACGATACTTTTGTTAAGAGTTTTTTTGAACAAACAATTTAATTTTCAATGCTTATTTTTGGCATGACAATACATTAAAAAGGAAAGCATAAATTCAAAACAGTAGCTCGTTTCGTTAATTCTCACATGAAGTGTGAAACAAAAAAATTCCATCGTTTCCCGATTGCTGCGAAAAAAGTGTCTCTGTATTTGAATGCGAAAGCATTCAACACTGATTCTGCTCTTACTAGAATATTTCCTGTAATTTAGTGTCAAATGCAAGCGAAACCAGGGTTGTCAGATACTTTTAAAACTTTATCCCCAAATTGTAAATTGTTATCCCCATAAATCCCAAAAAAATATTTTTTCCATCCCCGAAAATCTCCACTAAATACTCTTAAATTATGTCACAAGATATTTTATTTATATTGCATTTTATTTGTATATTTTGTTTTATTTGAAATTAGAATTGTACATCGAATGTTCAACGTTAATTTGATTACAAAAGTCAAACATTTCACAATTAAATTTATCAAACTGCTAATTTTTATGGTACATATTTAAGAGCTTGCAGATAAAAACACGTTTTGCATTATGCATTTTGCTCTTGTTAGATCGAATTCTACGTTACAAGAAAATCAAATCGTTTACCAAATAATTTGCAATTATAAGTTGTCCATAAAAACAATGTCAGCATAAAAGGCAGTGTTGTCAAAAATCTTTAATGAATGGAGCTTTTTACCATTTTCCATTCTTAGAAATATTTTCTCCCGCATTATTTTTATTAACAAAGGCTTTTTTTAGTGATTTTTTTTTTTTTACAAAATTCAATGTTTCTAATATTTACAGCGTTCGTTTTTCAAATTCTGCGTATTAACTTCCTTTGCGTTTTTGATTCAATAAAAAGCGAAAAGTGGGTTAATTCATTAAATCTTCTGTCTTTTACTTTTACACAGAAATGAGTCTCGTTGGGCGCACAATATTCGTATCAAAATAAACTAATGTCCCATGTAATAAAACATTAAACTTTTCATTTGTTTGGTTTAAAAAAAATAACTTCAAAAGAACAGAATTGCAAAAAATTATAAAATTTTTCATAAATTTTTAAATTTTGTCCACTGTAACTCTGTCATTTTTTGACCAATGTTTACAAACGACCCGTGGTTATTTTAGTAATATTATTGTCTTTCATAAATACATAATCCGTCTAACGTTTTTGAAAATATTTGCATTTAAGGGACATCATCTTTTTTAAAAACTCAAATAACGATTTTTCGGAATATCTCGAAAACTGTTCTACTTTTGACAATTCTGACTCCATATTCGGATTCAGCGGACCACTTTAAAAAAAGATTAGGTGTCAGATTCATTTGGTCAAAAAACTGTCACGTAGTGTTATTAATCAGACTATTGCTACTTACTTGAATATATTCCCGAAAACAAATTATCAAATTTATTAATTTAAAAAAAATTATCTGTACCTTCGAAGTTTTTGTATTTTAATATTTTTTTTTTCTAAAAATCAGTTCAGATTTTACACAAACAACTGAAACTTTTACAACCTTATTTCTAAATTTTGTTTCTGAATTTTAATTGCTCTAAAGGTAAAATCATAATTAAAAAACATATAAAATTACTTATTCTCTAAATTAAAAAAAAAAAAAATATCTTATATTTCTCACTGCTTGTTAGCATAAAACTTATCTGGACTCGGTATATCTTCGATCATAAAATTGGCTGGAATTCTTAAAAATACCGCATATAACATATCAAACAAAACGCGTTCAACGGTCTCATTTATCAAGGGCCGTAGTGCCTCAAAGAAGTCTTTCCAATTCTTATTAAACGATTCATTAGTACTGCGCTCTACTTCTTTATTATTGCCACCAAACAGATCATCAAATTGGGTTTGCAACTTAGAAATATCCAAGTCCACTTTAATGCTAGTGAGGTTATAAAAAGTGAAACCTTCCTTTTCAATTAGATGGGTTTTCGTACGCATTACAATGTCCATGTCATCTAGAAGTTAAATAAATTTGATCTTGAGTGTTTTTGAGTTTGTTTCTTTTTTTTTAAATGTATTGTAAATTGTTTTAACTCACAAATTTCTATGAAGAAATGACCTTCACCAGTTAGAGGCAAAAGTAAAACACGTCCATCCATTTTATAGTGACCTTCTAGTCTGAATTTTGGTATGAAAATTTTTGTTAACCAACTAAAATCTTTTTTGCTGACTCTGAAAAAAAAAATTCCGAAATTTGTAAAAAAAAGTAACGATAACACAAGGGAACAAAGGGTCTGTTGATTAAGAACTGAATGCTGTTTTTAAGGTTGAACGCTGAACCCAAATCTGCACTTAGTTTTTCTATCAACTAGACTTTACGGGATATGCCGTTATGTCCAAAATTAAGGCACTTCCTCTACATAATGGGAATATCTTGAAAACGGTTCAACATCTTCAGTTAAAAAATATTCATAATTCGTCAATAATATAATCTTTAAGCTGTGCTTACATTGCTTTTCAATTTGTCTAGTAGTTTCTGAGATATCGTTGAAGTTTTGAAAAAAAAATTTTTTTGTTCTTTAGAAATTCATAAAAAAATAAAAATGCGACAAAAATCACACACTGATAGAAAAGGCGTACTATGGCAAATGTCTTCGTTTTTGACCCCATTACACTTTTCATCATTGTGATGTCAGCGTTAACATCACTTGGACAAATTGTCATCAGAATCAAAAATTTTAATTATCTCATCAATGGAATGACACATTGACATCATAGAATGCAGCAGCATGCCCGATATGGGTTTCGTAATAATTCTACTTTACAAATTTGATGTATTTAAATAAATAATTAAAAATTAGAATATGGGAATTTTTGCTTCTAATTTAACTTTTTAAACGTGAATATAATGTAAGTAATATATAATGACATGATATATTATATCTTCGCACTGATGCCAGTTTGTCATTGCACTGATGACATGATATATCATGTCATCGCACTGATGACAGTTTGCCATCGCACTGATGACATGATATATTATGTCTTCGCACTTATGACAGTTTGTCATCGCACTGATGACAGTTTGTCTGTACTGATGTCTAAATACATCAGCGTTAAGACGCCTTTTCTAGCAGTGTACACAAAATGTGGGATCGAATTGATGTCACTGTAGCGAAAGCGTAGATGACGCATAATATATGACAAAATTTTAGGATGACGTTTGTCATTTGATTGATGTCACTTTTTGCCTCATTAATGCCATTTGTAATTACATTGATGTCACAATTCTAATGTTAGGGCATCATCAATATGAAGATGCATTTTTCTATGAGTGTTGCTTTGGTATTAAATCATTTAGTTAAAAATATTTCGAATAAAATGAGCTTTACTTCATTTTAATCGGTGCACAACTTTTGATTTTATTCACAATTTATTGAGAATACTAAATTGATAAAAATCGCGATTTACATTTGATTTGTGTGTATTTGCGGCTGTTCTATTTATGAACATTTTTACCTACACTTAAAAATGAGGTACTTTCACTTAAATGAAAATAAAGGCGAAAAACGTTTTTCGATTTATAGCTCATTTTATTCATAGATTATGTGACTTTACGCAAATGTAATAAGACTTTAACTTTCTCCCGTGTTGGGGTTTTCAAGATTTTTAAAAGTAAAACATTTTTAATTATTATTATTGTTATTGTTTTTTTTTTGTTGCGTTTTGTTTTGTTAGCCATTGTTTTTTTCGGCGATTTTGCTGTTTTTGAAAACTAACTATTACATCTTTAAAAAAAGAAAATAATTGAAAATCCAAAAATTATGATTTTTTGAACTTTTAATTTTTGGAAAAAAGTCAAATATGCGATTAGTACCTGTAACTTAAACATGCGAGCTGATGGGGAAACCGGAGATTAAATTTTGAATCAGCGACTTCAAACTAGATAAAAAAAATTGCATCAAACTTCCAATCAACACAAAAAAAGTTAAATTTTGTTCCCCTGTGTAATCTGTTCCATAAAACTTACTTGCTTTCCTTTATAATTAAATCCTTTAACCCCGTTGCTACTAAATTGGTTAAATCTGCTTGCAGTGAAGCTGCCTCTGTGTTGTCTTGCTTGAAGTGAATTTTTTCTAATTTCATGGGATCAATTGAACCTGTGACAGCATTTATTTCCGGAATACCTGAAATCGAGTTTGTTATTATCAATTCCAAATGAAAAGAAGAAATTATTACCTTTTGCAAGTTCTGCAAGTAGACTCTGTGTATTTTTGGTCGAGCAGGCCGTAAATCCTGGCTGATAGATTTTACACGGTGTTAAATATGCAGCTGAAATTGTGAGAAAATGTTTTTATATATTAAATATACATTTTTTTTTTATAATTTTTTAGTTTTTTAGTGATTTCAAATAAAATCTCATCGCAACAATTAAATGCAATAACGGTTTTACAGGCAATTGTAAAAGCATTTTTACATGTTGATACATACAGGTTCTATTACGTTTTTACCTTCTCATCTAACGATTCGTTCGGTTGTGAGAGGAATTTAAGCAGACGGGCGTGACTTACCCGTCTTAAAATTACTTCGGGATCCATTATATATTTATATATACTCTAATTCATAAAAAATTAAACATGTTAATAAAGGTTTATTAAACAAATTTTCATAGGAAAATCGTTTCATAAACCTTTTATTAACCTGTCTTATTTTTTATGCATAAGCCCGTACATATTTATATATTAAATATTATATAAATATAAATATATCGATATATATCGTATTGATATTTTTTAAGAGTATCGATATAACATCATATTACATGTAATTCCATTCTAACTTTTTATTGGTTCTTTTACTTTCAAATTTACTGCCTGTCCCTCGATTTCGAATGAAACTTTCATGCGCCTAGCTTTTTCCGCGCTTATTTTTTTTTTGTCATCTCTTAAAAATCCGGGACAAAACTGAACTGTGTAATCTATGAAAATGCACAATGGAAAAGCACCGCTATTTTCTTAATATAAGTTAAAAAACATTAGATGGAATTCTTAAAAAACAACAGTATTGTAAGCAGTTGAATTTTATTATAAAAAGATCTTAAAAATATCGAATTCGATAGTCGTATATATATCAATTATAATTTTTTTAAATATCGATATTTTGATGTATCGATATTTATTGCCCATCCCTATTCTAAGTCGGGTAGGTCACGTACGTCGAGGTTTTATTTGAAATAACAAAAAACTCAATTTCGAAAAAAATCAAGTTAGGGCCTTTCTACCTTAAATTAACGATATGTTGTTATATATATATAGCGTATATATTCTAAAATAGTTTTGTATTTAAGTCCAGCCAGTTCAGTTTACAAATAGCTGAGAGGTAAGAACAAAACAAAACAAAAACACACGATTCCCTATATAATTAATGGACTTTGTTGTCGCACTTTAAGATTAAATAAACTTAGTGGAATATTTGTAATACAAATTACTGACAACGATTCATAAATAGACGAGATATAGACAAATAACTCCTTTTTTCTACCATCCATTATATTTTAGGGCCTCCATACACAATAGGGTGGAGCGTCAACATTTTTTATTGCGAATTGCAATTTCCAAAATCACCAAAACGCTGCATTTTTTTCTGAGGTACATGGAAAGAATACTGAAAAAAAATTTGGACCTACTTTTAGCCCTCTACGGCAGCATCAATATTTTAAAAATGTTGCAACATTTAAAATTTTTAAAAGTTGTTGTAACTCCTTACACTCAAAATATTCAAAATTTGTATACATTAAAGGTTAGATTTCAGCCAAACTTAAGATGGCCAATTTTTGAATTCCTCAGTTATTGTCATACGAGGGCGGATCAATAAGTCCGTGACTTTTCGAACTTCCCTCGTAGTTATATTAAATGCAACACTACTCCCAAGTACCATCTGTTAATAAGCTACTGTCAAGTTTTGAGCAAGTTCCGTCATTTACTTTGAGTTTAACAGCTGTTCAAACATACAACCTCGCGGATTTGTTTAAAAATGGAAAAAGTAATTTTCGAGAAAACCCGTCTATCAAACCAAGGAAAAGCTTGATAAATACTATGGGGACTCTGAACCATCGATTTCAATGGTAAAAAAGTGGTTAACTGACTTTGTGGTCGCACAAGTACAAATGACGCTAAACGTTTGGACGGCCAATTGAAGTCACTACACCCGAAAATTTCGAAAAAAATTCACGATATGGTGTTGGCCGATCGAAGAGTAAAATTTTTTTTTCATCAAGTGCACACGTGTTCAGTCTCAATGACAAAATAACATGAATTGGGCTACGAATAGATACCTCATCCGCCATATTCTCTGGATTTAGCCCCCAGTGACTATTTCCTATTTCCGAACATAAAGAAATGGCTCGGTGGAATGAGATTTAGCTCCAACAATGAATTTATTGGTCAAACAAATGCCTATTTTATGGACCTCGAAAATCCTATTTTTTGGAAGGGATACACAAATTGGAGAAACGTTGGACTAAGTGTATTGAGCTAAAAGGAGATTATGATAAAAAATTCATTTTTTTTCATATAACTACGAGGTAAGTTCGAAAAGTCACGGGCTTATTGAACTGCCCTCGTATATTAAATAAAATAATTTTGTAAGCTAATTTGAGGTCGATGAACACAAATATGAAATTCATTTATACTTTACTTGTGCACGTTTTGACGATATTTGCGACACATACGATTTTTTATTATTGTCTTTCTGTTTATTGCCGAAAACTTTAAGAAAGGCTCATCTGAATAATATAAGTTTTACATTGTCAAATATATACGTATATATTTCTCTATTATTTAAGTCAATACAAAAAATGCGTAGATCGGATAAATATTCATCATTATTTTTTGACGTTTTGTAAAATAATATAATTTTAAATTGCTCCATTAAGAAACTGAGTATGTATTTTCGGGCTCTATTTCAAATTTTTTGACGATCACATGATGTATGAAATTTGTAAACTTCAACCAAAATTAAAAAAGTTTTGAGTTATTAAGTGCAAAAAGTGGCCGAAATTTTTCACACAAAATTGCTTTAATTTTTTTTTTAAAGTATAAAAATTGTTTTTTGATTAAAATTAATTTTATATGGGAAACAAAATTGGCGTTTTTCACTTAATTGCCTATAACTTTCTTATTTTTTGTCAGATCTCCTTGATTTGATGTTTCTTTAAAAAAAAATTAATAAAATTTTCCATATTAATTAAGCAAATTAAAATAAAGTTCACCAAATTAATCTAACTTTAGATGCAACATTCTGGTATTCGAAATTTATTGGATCACGTTTTTTTCTTTTATTCACCAACTTTCCGCCCTAATACATACATATACAATGTGTATTACACATGTCCTTGAGAATTTTGCTTAAAATAACAGAGGATGGTTTAAATTTGGCTTGAATGTTTTTGAAATGTAAACTTTTTTTGGTATTAAAAATTAGTTCAAATGAAAATTTTATAGAAAACAGGTAAACGTGCTACATTCGGCTGAGCCGAATCTTTGATATCCTCCACCGAGAGTAAGAATATTTAAGGAGTGGGCTTTTAATGGGATATATCTTTATTAAAACGGACTTCACAGTATTACAATTCGCTACGGATTAGGCGTATTAAATATATAGTAGCATATTTATGGGATCTATATTAAATTATAGGCCGATCATCACAAAGAGTTTTGATTTTATTTCTAATGAAATGAGACTTAAGTTGACCTAATTTAAGTGAAATATCTGATTCGTTTCAGTTTATTATTGATTTCTTATGCTTATATAATTTTATGGACCTTTGGTTAATTATGAACCGATCTTCTTCTTATTTGATTTCTAGTCTTAAAAAATTATTCGTTATTTTTAAGGCATTCTTAAATTTTTTCCGAGAGTGGGTTTCATATGGATCCAATGGTAAATTCTGTACACAGAAAAAATTTAAAATTGTTTCTAATCACCAAATTCATAGAATCAAGCAACCATTTTTTTACTATGCACATATTGATGACTAAAAATTGTAAAAATATAACTTTGTTTTTTTTTTCAAAAACGATATTTTCAATTCTTATTCAAAAAATTAACAAAAAACTTTGCCATTTCAAACAATGTGTTAATTGATTTAACTAAATAAACCTCAGGTTTTGACAATATCCAACAACAATTCTACAAGTTTAAATTATTTTTTGTCATTTAATTAAAAATTTATTTCAAAACAACTAAAATGTTAATTAAATCAAAATTATTTTTTTAATTTTTTAATTTAAATAAATTGAAATACTTTTCAAACAATTTTTTTTTAAATGATAAAAAAACTACTGAACACTTTTCTGTGTAGGGTAATTTCTAGACTTTTAAAATTATGACACAGAAGAAATTCTCCATAATTTTTCTCTGATTAAAGCATTAATCAAAAATAAAATCAGTTTTAGTTAAAAATTTAATCAAGTGAATTAAACGTTTAGTCAAGTAAATTAAACGTTTAATTGGTACTATTAATTTGTTTGCAAATTTGATTAATTTTTAATCAATATCACAAATTTTGTCATTAAAATCAATTTTTATTTTTTTCTTGTAATTTACTAGTAGTAATAGTAATATTTAGTAGTAGTAGTAATATTCGTTAAGGTCTTACGATTACTAGGTCTTACGATTAGGTCTTACGATTACTAAATCGTTTTCCGATAGTAGGCTTTATATGGGACCTATGATAAATAATGAACGATCTTCACGAAATTTGATAGTACGATTTGTAGTTATTTATAAAAACTTTTGTATTAAACTTAATAGCATTCCGTCACCAATTAATGTTAGTTTTTGTAACATAAATAAACAGAAATTTTATAGGATGGTTGTGCCACTTTTGGGTCCATAACACTTTTGCTACTGAACCGATTGTGTTGGGCTTCAATCTCGAACTGCTAAGAGAACTTAAAACAACTTGATCCTAAAGTTATTATTTTCTGTAAAGTCGTTTGGAAGTGAGCGTGATGTGAACAGACGGACGTTCAGACTGACTCGAGAAAAGATCATTGGACCATAGTTTTTTTAAAACAAAGAACAAGTTGCGGTTAATGTGAATGACATTCGGTGTCGGGCAAGGATTGAACATTTTTTAAGCCCGGTCCAATAAAATAGAGCCACAGCTCACACAGCACGTCCAGATTTGGCTCTTTTTTGGCGATCATAACGTTACTTATGCTCCTTCCTATGCATAAAAAATTTGAGATCAATCGATTGAAAAAATATTACTATTTTCGATAACTTCATTTTGGATTGATTTAAAACATTATCTGTTTTATTGTCAGCCAATTGTATTTTTATTATTTTTATAATTTTTTATAATCGTAAATTAAAGATATTTTAAATTTATTTCTTAATAAGTCCAGGATTCAATATTAACAACACTTAAACACTTTGCAAATCTACAATCTGCCAAAGAAAACTTACGTTTTTCCTTAAAATAATCAAAACTTGTTGAAATATTTATAAGACTTAGAAAAGACACAAAACCCAAAAGTCTGAAATGCCAAATGGTGTTCACACCCGAACGGTTAAACGATTTCATTATTTGGCAATTTAGTTTAATTTTAGTTTTGAAGAAAAAAAAATTCTAATATGCGTTTTATTAAAACCCTAAATTTTTTTTATTCTTTTTTTAATTCGAACCGGTGCGCAAGCGTATTTAGATTTAAATTAATTTTTTTTTATTTATTTTATTATTATACAAGTTGTAATCGCGTTTAGTTTTGTAAACTGTTAAAGTTCAACTGTTCGATACTTTTGTGGCGAATAGCATTTTTATAAAATTGAGTCAAGTTGACGACGACAACAAGTTGTAGAATTTTGAAATATGATCAGTTTTTTTTAATCTAAACTCCCCTTACATACTTCGTATTCGTATTTACTCAGTACATTATATACAAAGGTACGTATGTATGTATTTAATGCAAGTTCTAACAAACTATTTACTTACATAAAGTACATTTGCGTAGTAATGTTGTTGCTATTGTAATCATTCTTGTTATTGTTGTTTTTAGATGTATTAATGTATTTATTAGTTAGTTGCTACAACTATTTGCTTTTATTTTATTAGTGTATTTTTCTATAATTTTAGACGAGTATTATTATAATTTTTTTTAATTTTCCATAATATAGCATTTGTTTAATAAATATTTTAAAGAGCAGCTATTAAGGCGAATAAACGATTACTCGGGTATCAGGTAAGGTTTAACCTGTAATGTTGATTCGGTTTTAAACTAGTCAGGGGAATAAAGGCATTGAACTTTGGAATAGTTAAGGGAAAGCTGAATTTTTGTACAAAGCTTCGTTTATGGCTCAAAATAAACGAAATCACTATAATCCCCGTCGATCCATGCGCCGCACACAGGGGCCAAAGGCAGTGATTTCACGGATTAGTATATTCACGGATGAAATAAATGTCAAATATGTTACGGTGCTTTTGTACTGACGCGTTGAAATTAAGCATTGTAAGAAAATATTTAAAAAAATTGGTATAAAAGCTAAATTTTTTTTCGTAAATAAATCCGATTTACCGAAAGTGAATTTAAAAAGTAATTAATATAACCATGCAACCATCAAGCTCAGGTATTTATTCAAAAGTGTAGCTTAAATTTGTAAAAAAATTATTTGTGGAAGTGCTTTTACTTTTTAAGTTTATATGGGAAAGTAAAAAAAAAAATTATTTTCTCAATTTAAGTGGACATAAAGTTATTAATTAGGCTTAATTAAGTAGAGATTTTAACTTTATTTTAAAGGTTGTTTTAGAAAAAATTAGGGTGCACATCGGTGCGCCTTATAAGTTATGTACGAATTAAAAGCAACACGCGTTGTGTCACCAACAAAAAGGGCTTCACGACTTCTGCTATAATTTTTATTAGAGATGTGCAAATATCGTGATTTCTTACGCGTGAGTTACACATGAGTTAAACGCGTGACCGTTTTTAAATGTTGTTTTGTATATTTCAATGCAATATGTTTACATTTTGCAGGAACAAGCTCGAGCGTTGTTTTTTTTAGCAGCCAAAGCTTGTATGATATTTTGAAAAATTTTAATTGTAAAAAAAAAGATGAAAAAATTACCTATTTAAAAGAAGAACTAAAGAAACTAACTGGTTATTCAGAGGGCAACTCTCAAGTTTTCAATAATACGTTCAACAGCTTCGTTTTTGAGTATAAAACTAAATGGAATAAAGCACACAGAAACTAAGACCGACTTTTCAGTGAAACGTGTGGTAAGACCCCAAAGCGAGGTCGAAAATAAATTTCTTTTAGTGATTCTAGCGACTCATTTATTGCAGACAATTTAGCAGGAGCATGCGTGAATAAAAAATCATGTTTATTTTTTTATTAATAATTTTTTTTGCATGGAAGATACCCGTCTCCTCCTCCTTATACCTCCAAAGTTTTGTAGAAACATGAAGTTTGTTTTAATAGTTATGCACATCAAACTAAGTTTTAAGTATGGGGTACCCGTATCCCCCCTATTATACCTAGAAGATTTTGTTGAAAAATTAAGTTTGTTCTAAAAGTAACGCACATAAAATTTAGTATTCTTCACTATTGTAGTTCTTCAGATATAAAAAAAAACAAATTTTTTTGCATGGGGGTACCCGTATCCCCCTCTCGTATACCCCCAGGATTTTGTTAGAACATGAAGTTTGATCTAGGAGTTACCCCCAAAAAAGTTAGATTGTAGCTGAGGATCTATGAATTTATCCTCGAAATAGGGCTTTTGGCACCAGTGTGCGCCGTTAAAAAAGTTACGCGCAGTCAAATGTCAAGAAAAACTAAGTTTCCTAAAAATTTCATTAACAGTAACATTTATCGAAAGAATGTGAAGCTGCGAATATTGCCTACAAAAAACAAGTTCTAATTTTTTTTCGTAGGACTTAAGGTATGATCAGACCTAGCAAAATTTGACGAAAGATTCCAAAAAAAGCATGACCAGCAATTTGATTAAACTTTGACTTTATTTTTTACATTTTCTATTGATTTACTAAACTGTGTTTGTAGGAAGATAATTGCACTCACAATATTCTGTACGTAAAACTAACTGAAAGTGTAATATAAAATAAACGAATATTCAGTTAAAAACCGGTTAACTTATTTTTCATTTATTTTTAACAAAAAATTCATTTAATTTTTACTGTCAAAAATTCAACTGCGAATTCCGTAAAAACAAATGAATTTTCATATATTTTATATAAATTAACTATCAAAAAATAACTGTCAAATTCCGCAAAAACAAATGAATTTTCAGTTATTTTATGTAACTCAGTTATTTTATACAATACAGGTTTTACACGAATTTCTAAAAAATACCAGACACCTGTCCGCTCGTTGTTCTAATGAGAGAGAAAATATTTATTTTTATTCTCTTTCACCGTTTTACATGTTTGTTTTACTTTTGTTGTACTGACCACTTTTTTTACAGAAGAACTTTCAATTATAAGACCCCAGCAGCATGTCCGATGTGATATTCGCATTTATTTTACTTTAAGAATTTGATGTATTTAATTAAATAATTTTAACAAATAGAATATGGGAATTTTCTGCACAAAACAAGCAAATCTTTTTCTACTTTTTTGCCACGGATAACTAGATGACTGAAAATTAATTTTTTGGTAGTTATAAAATATAAAATAACTGAAAATTCATTTGTTTTTACGGAATATGGGGAACAATTTTTATGGAATTCGCGGTTGAATTTTTGACAGTAAAAATAAAATTAACTATTCGTAAAATTAAATGCAAAATTAGTAGATAGGAATTTCAGTAAATTTACAATTGTTTTAAATTTCATTTTTATGTAATTTTACATACAGAATATTTTTACTTAATCAACTGACAATATTAAATTCAACCGAAAATCCATATTAATGTGCACTTAGTCTTGTGAATAAATATTGGAATCAGTTAAAAATAAATTAACTTGAATTTTAAAGGTTAATTAATTTAAAAATGACTGAACGGAATACTTCTTAAATAACCTACAGTCCGTTACTGTAAAAATATAATGAATGTGATTATTTTAATTAAGAAACTGATAAATGATTTTTGTTCTAGCCAACACCACAATAGTGTTTTCATTCAAAAATTGGGATTATTAGCACATCATTAATAAATGAATTAATTAATATAATGTATGCATACCAAAACGTTCTTTTTTTTAATTTTTGTAACAAAACGTACTTTACTTACTTTTATTTTAACAGAACGTGCTTTTTTCAAATTAAAAGTCCTAAAATTTCGTACTTCCTTAACATTTATGGTTGCGACTTATTGTGGTCTGTTGCATTTTATGATAAGTAAATAACTTATTATATTTTCTGGGTTCATGTTATATAATATTCGGGTGAAAATATAATCTTGGATTTCCCAACATTTTGAAATAATCAAAAAGGCGATTCATCATACCTTGACGAGGAAAGCATACGCTTGTCGGGCTTTGTTTATTCTGCACTTCAGATCAGCGTCTGATCCACCGTCTTTGGCTAATAATTCTCCATAGGTAGCAGGATTCGTCGACATCTTCTATGGTGTAATTGTTTAGTTTTACCGGTGTTGTGATATTATTTGATATCCGCATGATCTTGTTTTTTGCTATTAATGTTCAAGCCCATTGCAAGTAAGTTTTTTCCACTTAACCGACTATGGATTGTATTCCAGAGAGCGCGTGAGACATAAACAATTCTGTATTAACTCAAAATTTAAAAATTTTCAATAGAATAAAATCAATTTTTAATTCAACATTTTTTTTATTTTTCGAATTTATTCTATGAGTTATTGTATCTTCTTGTTACATTTTACCTTAGCTTTAAAAAATACATAACTGAAATTTAACTCATAGAATAAATTCGAAAATTAAAAAAAAAATGTTGAATATAATAAAGTTGCTTATGAAAAGAAATAATTCCCAATATCTATCAATTTTTAATTTTATATTATGAAAAATAATTTTTAATCCAACCGTTTCATTACCAAAATTTAGACAAAACAGCACATTATTTTTACAGCCGTTAGATATAAATATAACGTGTCGATTTTTTCCAAAAAGTGAAAAAATAAAAATTTTGAGTTAATACACTATTGTTGAACAAGTGCGATATGTCATCTGCGTAATCTTAATTATGAATTTGACTGTAAATTTGCCATTGCCGATTTTTAGTAAGAGCATCGGGGTAAAACACAACTTTGTCTTTTCCCGTTTTTAATATCAAATGATTTGCTTTCCTCAACTCTGATATTAGCTCGGCAGGGTGCGTCACTGTGCAGGGAGCGTATTATTGTTATTATTTTATCGAGTACACCAATGTTCCGAAAGCATTGTCGCATAGCTTGTCGATTTATAGTGGCAAATGCACGTTTAAAGTCAACACAATCAAGGAACAGCGGCGAATTCCATGCATGACCGGTTTCCCCTGAAACCTGCTTGCTCGCGGCTACTTGCTGGCTGGCGTTTAATAGCGTTTTACCCCTCCATTTTAGGCAATTCCCTAGGCCTCCTTTTTTGGCATTTTGATTAAGGTCCTACGTTTTATTCGCAAGGGAAAACTCTAGAGTCACAATATTCTTGTATAAACGGCAATATGTAATCAAATCCGGCGCATATTTCAAAATCTACGCAGGGTGATTACCAGGGCCGGCTGAATTACTTCTTTTTAACTTTTTGATTTCTTTCCTTACATCGTCAAGAGTTGGAGCTGTTGTTGTTGGTATGTTACGCTCCGGATTACAGCGTGGACAAAAGTTCAGGTGTGTGTCCTCTACGAAGCTTGGAGCATTCTGGAAAAATTCCGTCTATCTAGTGAGTTGCCACTCATTCGTAGTGAGCACATTACGTTGCGCCTCTTTCATGTTTAGTATTACGTTCATTTGTTCGTCACTTTGCTTTCTGATAAATTTACAGACTTCGCGCGTGTTGCCGAGAACTGAAGCAGATTCAGCCTGCGGTGCTATTTGATTAATGTATTGGCGTCTGTCTTTGCAATCTGATCTTTTTGCTCTTTTCTGCCCTTCCTTATATTTATCACGAATTAGCTGGTTGCATCTCCATCTATCCATCTGACATTCATCATGACGGACTAAACTTTTTGTACATAATTTAATTTAAAAACTATCTCAGAAAATATTAATGATACGTAATATTTTTAATCTACTGCTGATGCAAAATTATCTTTATCTTCTTGTTGATTGGGCTTTTTCTGAGACTAATGCCGGGTTTTAAAGGATCAGATCGGAGATTCAGGGTACCATCGTACCCTCAATGCTCAATAAGAGCATTTTTACCAAAGAATCGAGCAAACCATTTGCTGATTTTGCACCTATTACCAAAATGATTATATAGATTACTAAAAATTGTGAAAATTTAATATTGTGAATGATTAAAACACTTTGCCGTTTTAAACAATGTTTTAATTGATTTAATTAAATAAAGCTCGGGTTTTGTGCAATTCCCAACAATAATTCTACAAGTTTAAATTATTTTATTTTAATCAAAAAAATCAATTAAGAGTTTTTGCTATTTAATTAATATTTTAATTAAAAATTTATTTCAAAACAACTAAAATGTTAATTAAATCAAAATTAAATTTTTATTTTTCTTTCAACTAAAAAAAATAATTGGTTAAATTATCACATTAATTAAATTGAAATACTTTTTCAAACATTTTTTTTAAATTGATAAAAACTACTGATGATTTTTTCTGTGCAACATAAACTCTAACAAAATTTAATGTGCGTTTCCGCACTCAGAAAACTGAGTGTTTTTCATAAACATTTTACTGCACAATCAATCGCCTGTATGGACATCAAATAAGATAAGAAAGACATCAAATTTTATTGAAAATAAGAATTTTTTGAAGATTTTTTAAAAATGCGAAATTTTGGATACTTTTGTCATTGCATTGAAGGTGCCACGCCTACTTTTTTAATCCAGTCCATATTTTAACGGATGTTGTTTATTGGTATCCCAGCTATTTGCATCAATTGCAAAACCTTTTACTCTAGAAATAGTAAAATTTATATTGCCTTTGTGTGGAAGGTGCCACGCCTATTACTCATACCCACTATATTTTTTGACATATAATAACCAAACTATTTGTACCAAATTTTGATACATTTACTGTTAATGTTTTTCAGGTACACATAAATCTCTTTTGTCTTTGTATGGCTGGTACCACACCCAATTAGAATTTTACAAATATTTATAGCGCATGTTAAGCGCCGGGTAATCAGTAAAATACTGTAAAAATCGGTTCGGCCGCTTAGGTGCTCCCAGAGAACACATAAACTTACAAACAAACGCATTTGAATTTTTATAAAATACGATATTTAAAGAGTTTTAAATTTAGGCATAAAGTTTCGCATATTCAATCTTAGACTTGTATTGTTTTCATTAATAAATAACTGTTTTTACCAAATTACCGTTTTAATTGCAAGTACCCAGTTTTGTTCAAACATAAGAGTACGCTTTTGGTTTAAAAAAATATCTAATAACTAGTATACGAGTAAAATTATACTTGTCTATTAAAAAATAAAACTTATTATCTGAACCAGATGCAAAATTATAATTTTATAAAATGTCAGTGGTAAAATTATACATATTGAAACATTTTATGCACAGATTTTTCAATATTAATAATGAAATTTTATAATAACAAAAAGCTAAAATTAAATAATAAACCAATCAAACGGGTAACAAATAAAAGTGCTATAGTCGGCTGTGTCGAATTGTTGATACCCTCCACCCAGCGTACGAATATTTCAGGATTAACTTATATTTTAAAGATATAAAACAACAAATAAATTCATATTAATAAAAACTAACCTGCCAGTATCATAACTGGGTCCAGCAAAATCGCCCAAAGTGATATATGAAAAATCGCCAAACGAAAAATGGTCCAAAAATAAAAATGGAAATTACATCCAAAAATGGTAAAAAAGACCCAAAATAAAATGACAAATTACCCAATTTTTATTATCATACTTTTATTTATAGACATACTTATTTAGGTTGGAAAAATTAAAATTCCGAATTTCCAAAACTTGGCTAGCTAACTAAAGGTTTTCTGCATAGACGTGCTTCGGCCGAACGCAAGGATTTGTTCCTCTATGGCATAACAAACACCGGCCTCGCTAACCAAAGAATTTGAGAGCTTTAGTTAGAGAAGCCGGCGCACAGTGGCGCCCGTAGAGCAAGCGAGGTTGCAAAAATCAAAATTTTCATGAGTGCCGACGAAGTTTTGAATAAACCCATGTTATAGGAAACTTTTCAACGAATCAAATATGCCACTCTTAATAATATCACATTTTTAGTTTAGAAGATATAACCGTTCAAAGTTGACCGACTTTCTGTTTTCAAAAAAACACACAATTTTTAGTCAATTTGTTGCGATTTCAGGTGTAATATCACGAAAAATAGGTAACGAATCGCCTTATTTTTTGTTTGTATTGATTGATGTATTTATTAAATGTATAATGATAAAAAAAAAATTAACTGTTTGCTCTGTGTTTCTCCTGGTAAATCACTATTTAAAAACTATCCGTTTTTTCACTATTTTTCAACTTTGACGGAAAATAAAAAAAAACTATATTTTTCTATATTTGCCATATTTGAAAAACCTGTTCTTTGATTAGTTCTTTACATAATTCAAAATTTTTATCTGCCCGTACGTGCCCGTTTGGCTTCTAGAGGTAAAAAAGTTTAAAAAGACATGGTTGCAGAAATTGTATGGCGTCCATCCCTTATATGTTTTGACTGACAGTAGTTTGATCTAATAGTTTGAAAAAAACTACTCATTGAAATTAGCAGGTATGTACCTCACATAAACAATACTTTGGCGTACAAATGGTCAGGAACAATATTGACTTATGGTCCCTACAGGTAGGCACAAATCTTATTTGGACACGTGCATAATATCAAAATTGCATTATTCAGCCTAAATCCATATGTATGCAGGGAACAGGTAAATTTTTAGGCATGGTAGCATAAGCCTATATATTGCAAAATAAGCATAATGCCTGGATTAGTCTACGCCTGAAAGTTGGCGCAACAATTACTGAAACCATTAAACAATTTAAGTACTGAAAACATGGCGTTGAACAATTTAAAATTATTTGAACTGTTTAGAAAGTCAACCACACCAAAGTTTTTCACGGAAGTGAAAATTCTTCCTGAGAAGTTGACATTGATCAGCAAATGGGGCTGCGATGGATCATCCGGACAAAGCGTTTATAAGCAAAGGATATCTTCCGATGACGCTACAATATCGGATGGAAATATGTTTATGGCATCTGTTGTTCCTTTGCGGCTAAAATCGGATGATTCCCTACACTGGAAAAATCCACGACCGTCATCAGTGCATTATTGCCGACCAATAATGTTTCAGTTTGCAAGGGAATCGACAGAACTCATAAGGACTACGGTGAAGGACATTGAAGAACAAATAAGCAAGATTAAGCCTACAAAGCTGCAAATTGGAGAAGGAAAATATATTGAATGCAATTACGAGTTCCACCTGACCATGGTTGACGAAAAAGTCGTAAACGAACTGACAGGAACAACCTCAACAATGTCATGCCCGATTTGCAAAAAGAGTCAGAAGAACTTTTTTCAATTCAATTCAATTTATTTCATATATAATATGTTACATCTCAATTTTATATAATTAGTTGTAAAGAATTTAAGATAAGTATCTTTTTCTGCTTAATTATAACATATTTCAATTAGTTATCATATACATATATATAGACAGAATTATTTTGGAGGTAAAAATTTAGCAAAAACCTATTTAAACCCCTTTTTTCGTTTTATTTTTATATTTTTTTTTATCGATTTTTTACTATTATTTGTCAGAAGAACTTTGGTAATTTAAACGATTCGACAAATGAGGAGAATTACGAATATGGAATGTCACCATTGCACGCAAGGATAAGGTGTATGGAATTCTTGCTAAAACTGGCATATACCCTACCACAAGAGGAGGAAAACTTCGATGAAAATACATCAATAAAGGATAAGGAGAAGATCAGAAAGAAGCAAATACAGGAGGCTTTTTTTAAACAAGTTGGACTAAAAGTAGACTGTCCCAAGCACGGATACGGTAACTCAAACGATGGAAACACTTCTAGGAGATTTTTTGAAAATGATGAGGCAGTAACTAGAATCATTGGAATTGACAATCAAATCGTGAAAAGATTGGGAACGATCTTGGATGTTTTAAACTGCAAAGAAAATGTCAATTCTACAAAATATGGAGAATATGCGTCGAAAACTGCATCTCTTTTAGCAGAAATGTATCCACAGAAGAAGTTGACCCCGACCGTCCATAAAATATTGGCGCATGGCAAAGATATAATTGAGTACCAGTCTTTGCCAATTGGAGAGCTTTCTGAAGAAGCACAGGAGTCTCTTAACAAATTTTATAAAATATATATATTGCACAACACATTCAAAGCATCAAGGGTAAGGCAAAATAAGGACCTCTTCAACATGTTGGCAGCATCTTCCGATCCACTTATTTCTTCCCTGCGGCATGTGAAGTCACAAATAGAGTTACAAAATAATTATAGTTTAGAAATGGTTAGTCTTTTAGATATACCTTCTCTTACGAATTGTGATGAATATTTTACAGAAAATTTAAAAAATAAATTTAAAAAAAAAATAATTTTTTTTTTAATTTGTTGGGTAATAATTTAAAACATAAAACCCTTAAGAAAAAAAATAAAAACAATCTAAAAATGTAAAAATAATTTTTTTTAGTTACCATAAAATTGATTTTTCTACTAATTTTAACTTTGATAACCCATAAGTAGACCCCTACAAAGCGTAGCACCCTTTCCAAACGCTCATTTCATAGGCTGAACAGTTATCTATCATATGCTGTTTAAACTGTTCAATTATCTTATTCTGTTCAAAAGATATGATTTTTGCAACGAAAAAACTCAAATGGCGCCACTGTGCGGCGTTTGTTATACCAGAGACGAGAAAATCCATGCATATAAATTTTTGAATTTGGTCAAAATAGGACAACGAAAAATCGGCCAAAAATATTTCTCAACTTTGTTAAAAATAAATTATTACCCAACAACTACGAAAAATTGCAAAAAAAATTGGGTATTTGTATGGAAAATTTTTGGTTGATTTTTCATATATTACTTTGGGCGATTTGGCTGGATATTAAAATATATTTTAAAAGTACGCTTTATAAGAGGCCTATGGCAAATTATGGATCAAGCACTACGGGATTTGGCACCGTTCACAAAACTTAGTACACTGAGAGAAAAGGCGTCATGACGCTGATGTATTTTGACATCAGTACTATGACAATTGTCGTCGGTTTTGACATCATGACAATTTTCATCATTATGACGACAGCGTTAACATTACTGTGCCAAATTGTCATCAATGGGATGACACATTGGCATCACAGAAATGACGAATCGGAGCCGGTTTTATAAAGCATGTCATCAATGCGATGACAAACTGTCATCAAATTGAGTTGTTTTAATTGATCTTGATTCAAATTGAGAGAATATCATTATTAACTTACCCGTTACACATGCTTGTTTCACTATTGTTGTATTCCGCCCTTTGTTAAAAGATTAACTCTCAATTATAAGACACCAGCAACATGCTCGATATGGTTTTCGTAATAATTCTACTTTAAAAATTGATGTGTTAAAATAAATAATTAAAAAAATAGAATATGGGAATTTTTGCTTCTAATTTTATTTTTTAAACATAAAAATAATGTAAATAATATATTATAACATGATGTGTTATGTCATTCATCGCACTGATGACAGTTTGTTATCGCAATGATGACATGATATATTTTGTCATCGTACTGATTACAGTTTATCATCGCACTGATGACATGATATATTATGCCATCGCACTGATGACAGTTAGTCATCGCACTGATGACATGATATATTATGTAATCGTACTAATGACAGTTCGTCATCGCACTGATGACAGTTTGTCTGTACTGATGTCAAAATACATCAGCGTTATGACGCCTTTTCTATCAGTGTACACAAAATTTGGCATGAAATTGATGTCACTGTAGTCATAGTGTAGACGGCTCATAAAATAAGACAAACTTTTAAGATTATATTCGTCATTTTTTTGCCTCATTGATGCCATTTGTAAAAAACATTGATGTCACAATTCTGATGTTAGGGCATCATCAATATGAAGATGCATTTTTCTATGAGTGTAGTATCATTTTGATTCATATGTTTTCATATTTATTGGCTCTTCATATATTAAATAGGAACTGACAATAATTAACCTCATTGGTTATTTTGTGTCCTGCCAGTGCCGAATTTCCCCATCACTGTTTCTGTTCACATATGTATGTAGCTGTTTAGCACTCTTCTATTCGTATAAGTCTTGCGGTATCTCTTCTTCTTAGAAAGGCGTGACCACCCGTTCAAGTCTTTTTTAATATTTTACCGAATATTTCGAGATCGTAGTTTTTACTAATGGCACCTTGAAATCCTTCTTAATATTTGAGTTTTAAACATACCAGGGGGCGGCGTTGATTTTTCAAAAAAGATTATTTTGGCGCTTTTGATTTTTTTCCATATTAGAGTGCCTTATAACTGAGTACCGTAGCACCAGATTGCCTTTAAGATAGAGTTGTTAAAGTTGATGTTACAGTCGTGACTAAGGAGAGAATTTCTTTCAATAAGCCAATTAATATGAATTGTTTTTAGTTTCATTTGAGATAACTTTGGCTCCTTAGGGCATTTCCACGTTTAACGCTAAACTAGACGCACACCGAGAAATTTTACATGCGAGTGTTGAGGTATTATTTGATTATTGATTTAAATAGGGGCCATGATTCCCACATCAAGGTAAATATTAAAGAGCTGCACAAGGTGTGTATTACTCTCTCATTACAAAACATTTACTTACAAATTTTTGCTTCACGATCAAAATATAAAAGAATAGAACAACACTGCACTAGAACAATGCTGCACTAGAATAGAGCTGAATTAGAACAAAGATGAAGTAGAACATTAAAACTGAAATAGAACATCAAAACATGTTTGAATGTTTTGATTGTAGGCATTGACCAAAGTGAAAATTGCATAGGTTCAAAATAAAATACATATGTATATTTAAAATAAAATATTGTTAAAAATTAAGAAAATATTAAAAAAAAAAATAATACAATTTAATTTACATTTAATGTCTCCATTTCTGTTTTTAAGATAATGATCACTGTGAATTTTTTTAATTCCTACATATTTTGTTAATGTTCTAGTGCGCTCGATGCTTTTATTATGATTTACCGTTTATTGTCGGTTTTTGTTTTGATATTCTGTTTATTTTGACAACACAAGCACCAACAAACCAGTAGAGAAAAACTTTTCAAGTTATGCTTGTTTTATTTTTGTGTGAGTCATGTGTTTCTAGGTTTGTTATGTGAAATACAATGGTTGGAAGTAGTCTGAAGTAGAACACAGAACATTTAGGATATTTTGGGCAGCCCTTTAGTAAATATAATATGTACGCATTTTTGCTCATTGACCTTTATCCTGCATTTGTTAAACCATATTTTGTGTTTCCTGTAAGTAACGATATGCTTCGTGACGGTTTTCGTGTACGCCTAGAATAGCTGTATCATCAGCAAATGTTGAAGTTTGGGTGTAGTTGTTTGTTGGCATATTTGATTAAAGGGCTGCATGAACAACTTCAGCCATAAACATACTGAAATGTTTATCCACTGAAGTTCGTGTTCAAAAATTTAGATTACTAAACAAACTGTTGTTTTATTCATGCTACTAGCAAACACATTTCGTTTCATATGGCAAACACAAAGAGGTCGATCAATGAAACGGATTTTGTTGTATGCTAGGAACACAACTTGGACGAACGACGAATTTTTGGCCGCGAATATTCCTCATCAAAAATAGAACATATTGGTGTATATGAAAATACATGCAATAATAGCGTCTGGCGAAATTTGTCATACGCGGCGACCTTGCAATAGAATTATTTCTATTTCATACGCCGGCGAACGACGAACAAATCAGTACCAGGTGACCATGTTTGGTTTTAGTTAAGATGTATTTTAGTAAATAAAGTAACTGCTTACTTCAATAATTGTTTTTTTATTGTATAATATTTAACATAAATATAAACGTATTTTGCTATAAAAATAGTTTTTAGTTGTGTTTTTTATTATGTTTTAATTTTTAAGCATTATTTTTTTTAATATGGTCACACTTTTCTCTCTCTTTGCACAAACAGCAATCAAATTTTTCAATTATAAAAGCTGCCAGTTATTCGTCGTTATTGTGCTTCATACGACGGCCTTAGTTATGCTAGGAACACAACAGGGACGAACGAAGTATTTAAGTGAAATATTTAAGAATTACTCAAGAACTCAGAATATACATATACACTTACCCTCATATTCATAAAAAATATTTTTGATTAATTAGAGGCTTATTAAACAAATTTTCATAGAAAGTTCGTTTCATAAACCTGCTATAAATCTTAAATATTTTTTATGAATATGAGAGTAAAGTTTTTTCCCTGGATTGCCTGTCCCGGGATTTCCTGGGATTCTCAATTGTTTTCAATTCTTGCTTTCACGGGAATTAATTGCAGAATTCCCGGGAAATTTTAAAGGAAACCATTTTTTAGTTGCTTTATCCAACTAAACTGTAACACAATATCAACATTTTTTGCAGTTCAGACTTATTAAGCTGGTTTTTGAGAATAGGCTTTTAATAGGGCCTATGATAAATTATAGACATACCTTCACGATTTGTTTCTTGTTTAAACAAACTGTATTGGGCTGCATTTTACAACAATATTATTTAGGTTTGCAGTTAATGGCATATTAAAATATTTTCCGAGATTGTGTGTTACATGGGGCATTTCGAGTCTTGTGAAATTAGATTATTTTAAATTCCTCCACAAAAGCATTATTCGGTACGCTTTTAGCCATAATTGCATGAGATTGGTCTAAACATGGAGCCGAAGGTAAATTATGGACCGACATTCACGAAATTTGGGGCCTTATAAAACGAATTTATTGAAATTTAATGACAATAGGTGCATTGCGCCACAAATTTATGTTAGTTTTTGTCAAGTTTTTAGGGAGGTAGTTCCACATTTGGGTGCATAACTCCTATCCTACTGAAGCGATTATGCTAGAATTCAATATCAAACATCCTTGAAGAACTAGAAAAAATTCGAAACCCAAATGGCTAAGTCCACTAAGAATTACTAAAGGACCCAGAATATATATTATGTATGGGATCTTAGATGAATATTAAAAAAAAGATTCACATTGAATGACAAACGTAGTATACCTTCGTGCACGACTGCGAATTAAGAGTATAAAACTGAAAATAAATATGTTATTGAATATGGTAAATTTAATTTCTCCTTAATGCTCAATTTGTTACACGCCCTTCCAGAAATGACATTCCACTTAGACTTCAATATTTTCATTCTAATTATGCAAATTAGCTCTGACTTTGCAATGTTTATATGTATATTAATTTCTATGATCCTATTGGCATCAAAAATAACCAAGTATCATTGGAGAATTAGGTAAATAAATAAATAAAAAAATTTGGGCGGAAATTCCGGGATCCCGGGAATTTGATTTTTATTTCCCGCTCTCCCGAAAATCCAAAAAGTGGGGGAAAAAAACTCTTATATACGTGTAACAGGGTCTTAGATGAAGACTATACAAGTTTCACACCGAATGACAAACTTACTATACCCTCATTCACTACTAGTGGCGGAGAGTGCAAAAACGAACTAACTAGACTGGATAAATTACATGAACTTTCTGACTTACATATTTGTAATAAACAGTTGTCTGGCTATAATATTTAGAAAGACTAGAAAGAAAAGTTCAAATCAATTATAATTAAATCATTTAAAAAAATATATTTGCATGGAAAACTATTGATTATTGTTTTATTTTCTTAACTTATACAAAGCAAAGCTATGATTTTGTAAGAAATCTAAGATCGGCTTTGAACCTTTCTTTTTATATGTATTCTTAACAGTTCTTTGCATATTTTTCTAGTCGTTAAAATATATACAAAGGAAAAATTACATGCTGTTTAATAAAACAAATGAACCTTTTGTTCAGTTATAAGATCAATATTTATATATTTATATATTGATGGCGGTTATAGTCATTAGAATAATTAAAGTTGTTATATATAAAAATCGTTGTAAATCATTAAAGTAACCATTGCACGCTGGTATAGACTTAGAAAATGAGCGGGCAAAATTACAAAAATCTAATGGTGTTTTCTTTTCTACAAAAAATGTGACATTTTATTTAAAAAAAAATGCAATTTGGTGTTCGTTTCTTAAAATGCTTCGCTCTCTAAAAGGGTGGCTTGTTTTATTCTAAAAAATGCACCCTTACTAATGGCATAAGGCATTGCACTTTACGCTCCGTATAGTGTTGATCATGCCCTGTAAAAAGATGGCATCTGTTAATATATAGGGCTACCAGACGAAGTTGGGAAAAATCGCCTCAAATCAGGACTGTAAAAATTTTAAATTTTAATAGTTATTTTTTCTATTATTTAATACTAAAAACATAAAAAAGCATTACATTGTTAATGATAGGTTGTCAGTGATATAAAATTTAAGTGGATTCGGTGTTATAAAATTGTTTTTGAAAAAAAAAAACGTCAAATCAAGATATCTGAAAAACTTGGTGTTAATAAATCAGCAGTCTGGCAAAGGTATTTTCTTGTTTACATATTCTATAAAAAACAAACTAAAGGAATTGGAATTTCGTCATTCATTTTGTTCATTTATTTATTTAATATCAATCTAGGTTAACAAATGTAGGCTTATGTATATTTTTTTATTCTTATTTTGAAGAACAAACTTTTTAATTTATGTATATATATGTTTTATATTTTTAAGAACAAACTTTTTGTCAGCTGTTAAAAATAGGGCGGTACAATTTTGTGTTTTGTTCTCGTCAAATAAAAAATTGCATTATTACAGGGTCGACAAGACATTTTATACATGTACCTTTTAACAAGGTGCATGTAGAAAAGAAAACACCATAAGTTCTAAGGCAGATGTAATTTGAGACTTATGCCTAATAAATCAGTGAATGTTTAAATGCTGGTTTAAGCTTAAATTTATAGTAGTTTAAACTCAAAATCTGTATACCAGTGCCCCATAAATTATATGTATGTAGTTCAAAAAATAACATTGCGTCAACACTACGATACATCTTGTTAAATTCATATGGACTGTGTTGGTAGTTTCAACGCAAAAGTTCATGGTTTACATATTTACTGGTTTATGAATTTGCGGACTTAAGCACATTTTAAACCAAAAAGAGAGTTTAACTTGCACTGATGTATTTATTAGCTCTTAATCAGTGATCAACTAATCACTGAGTTTAAAAATGTACTGTTTTGAAGGTTCCATGCAACTTGTTGGTCAGGCAAGGGGACCAAAGTTGAGTATTTTTTCAATACATGTATGGAGGGTAATTTTATACTATTTTTGGTAGATGTGCTCTTTATTCATTCATTCATATATTTGTATTACAAGAGCTACGAAATTGTGTATTAGGTTAATTACATTTACGTAATGAAAGAAACTGACTAAAAAACAAAGGTTGATAAAAATATCGTTTTTTTTTTTAAACGAAGAATGTTTTTTTAATCCGAGATAAGTCCAATATAGTTCCGCTACAAACTTCTCAAGCTTTTTATTTTATAACCCAAGTACATAAAAACTTTAAAATATTAAACATTGTAAAGAAAATGCTTTTTATGGGAAATTACCCAACCCTTCTTTTCCTAAGGTGGTTTATCGCGTCCTGATCGTAAAAATAGTACAAAAAAAAAAAAAAAAAATAATTCGGAGCAACTAAAAATATATGAAACGATACCCAATTCATTTTTTTTAATTTCACTACCCTCTCCCACCATAGGGAAATCAACTCAACACCCTCAAATACCCCCAAGTATTGACTTTGACACGTCTAAAGTCAAAACAAGACGCTATTAAGTTTGTCCGGCCATTTTTAACCCATTTTTTGCTGACCGGTGATTATAATCACCAGCATTTATCCTGTTTTTTTGTTGCTTCTGTTATTGTTTGTTTGTTACTTAAAATCTTATTTCGTTATTATATTGTCAGTTTGCTTGGTGCGGCGAAAAATGGTTTAAGGCTATCTCAATGTACATTCATTGAACGTTTAACCCTGGATGGTTACTGTTCGTCGAATCGACGAAGCTCATTTGCACTTTATCATTTAACTTTTTGATGTGTATTCAAATTACGCTCTTTTTTTAACAACGTTAGTTGATGACAAAAGCTTTAAAAATATAAAAAAATTATCAAACACAAAAATGAGTAAAAATTCGTATCAAATTTTGTAAGAGAAGAAAAACTTTTCTTTTTTATATTTTATTTAATTTAATTTTTAACTAAAAACTTTTTGTTGATTTTTTACTTTAAAACCCGTTCCGCTAGAATCTTTTTTTTTAAAAAGTTCGTCGATTCAACGAGGAGTAATTTCAATGTATTAAATGAAGAGTAACCTTTCAGGGTTAATAAATGTCTCTAGTAAAATGTCTTACATCAATTTAAAGTTTACAATTTATATTTATACCAATTATCACTATTAGTTTTTTCTGTGTATAAATAAAAAATAAGTTGTTGAATCTTAAATTTTAGTGAATCATTTAACAGTTTGATCCGAATAAATATTTTCTTTAAATGTCAAGAAATTGAGGTTTTTTTTGTTTTTTTTTTTAATTCTAAACAAATAAAAACAGTTAATATTTGCAATTTTATTTTTTATAAAAAAAGGTGAGCCGGGAAAATACATATCAGTGAGTGTTCTGAAACAGGTTTTTAAAATTATAAGTAAATACAAGCAATTAAATTTAATTGCCTTTTACTTATTTAGGACTTTAACGTTTGACTAATTGCTTCTAAATCTTTTTATTTTTACAACTTAATAACACCAATTAATAGATGTTAAGTATAGAAAATAAACACAAATAAGAAAGTATAGTGTGTAAAGTCTGACCATATGATGCCCTACACCACATTATTTGCAGACACATATATGCATGTTTATTTTCGAGAGTGTACACTTATTGAGACCCGTGGATAATTATGGACCCGTCAAACAAAAAGGTAATAATAATTCTTTTTGCTGAGCTTTATCTAGATTGGTACATCTATATGGGAAATTTTCCATATTAAAATGATTTATGGATCCTTGGGTCGATTCTGCACCATCCTGCACAACAGTTTGACATAATATAAAATTCGGTAAGATGAATCATATTTCGAAATAGTATTTTCAAGCAAATTTTAATCTAAATACCAGCACAATAAGACGGTTTATGGTTTCAAAGACTCTTTTCCGAAAAGATGTATGGGGGCTAAGTGAAATTATGGACTGATTCTCACCATTTTCAACAGGTTTGACAATTAAAACATATTTGGACCTGTTCTTTACTCACAAGTTCTAGCCAGCCGAGCACACGGATGGACTTCGTTAGTTCGATTCAGAAAACGATCCTGATTCAACACTATAATGATAATATGTGTTACACACGTCAGCACTAACACATATTACCACTCTACCCATGGTGGTGTGGGTATAACAAATAAGGGCGCTGCAAACATTTGGTTTCGGATTATGTAAAAAGTATGCAAATATTTAAATCGAATACCTAATGATATTAATATCAATTACATCTTGAAACATTTTTAAGAAAATAAATTAAAAATTACGTCAAAAATACGAAAATACTTATAAGAAAATATCAGAAAGCTTATTAAAGCTAATTTAATTAATAAGCCTCAAATCACAATTCTCTGAACATTTTAGCCCTATTCATAATCTTATGCAAAGCGTCTTGCATCGCGTACCATCGAAAACAAAAAAAAAACCCAATGGCAGATGATATTGAGGTTTCGGCGCTTTGCTTCACCTGTTGTAATTGAAGAAAATCAGGTCACCGGTATCAGGACTCCGTTTCGGACCGCATATTATTCTGCCACGGGTGTGGTATACCTGACAAGTATAAGCTAAACTGTAGGAAATGTAATCCAAAAAACGTAAAAGTGAGTGGAGAACGAAGTGCACTGAAATCAAGGGATCAACCTACGACGGAAACCAATTAGAGAATTTAAAAAAGAGAAATGTGTGTATAATTTCGGAGATAACAATAAAATAACCGAATATGAGAAGAATCTATCGGACAGGATGGCTTTTTGGGGGATGATGGTAAATAATGGACTTCTTCATGAACATTTAGGGAAATATTGTAATTCGCGGCGTTAATGACTGTGAGGCTAGTGAACCAGAAGTTGGAAATAGCAATGACAACGAATTAGATCATTTTGGCAAAAAGTATAGAGCTCTAGGAGGAAGATTATTTGCTCGGTTTTAAACAAATCAGCAGAAATAAGGCCTTATGCAGAAGTTATGCTTTTTGGAAAGAAGTTTTTAGGTCTTATGGATACAGGTGCATTTATTAGCTCTCTGGGATCCACGGCTGCTGAGCGATTGATTGAGTCTGGTCATATTTACAAAAAAGATTAACTCATCAGTTAAGACAGCTGATGGTAAAAGCCAACAGATTGTAGGATTGGAGGAAACACAAATCTGCTTTAGAGGGGTAGAGAAAACTTAACAATTTATTTTATTCCTAGTCTTGAAAAAAATATTTTTCTCGGAATTGATTTTTGGGAATCATTTGGCTTGCTCCCTTTAGGTGTCTCTAAAGCCTCTAGTACACGGAATGTAAAAAGCCACATGCGCATGTGGTTCTGACGTAATTTTGACGTCAATGCAAAGCTACAATAAGCATTGCGTGTTGTGTGATGACGTCAAAATTTCGTCAGAACCACATGCGCATGTGGCTTTTTACATGCCGTGTACTAGAGGCTTAAGTTTAGTGCTGCTCAGGGTTGTGAAGCTAATGAATTAAGTTGTCAATTATCTCTTACTTCTGTCCAGAAGCAACGTCTTGGGTGAATTTGTTTCCATCGTTTGCGAGATAAGGCTGGTGACCCTTTTATCATAGTCCTCATCATCATCTGCCACTGTGTTTTTTTCGTTTTTGATGGTACACGTTACAATAGTTATATTTTTTTTCTCCACACCCACAAAATATACAGCAATGCACTCGCTACTCTTTTGTTAAAAGCAACACTAAACAAACCACCTAATTGGAAACCGATCGCTGACACTCCGTAAATTTTACGGTTGTAATAGCAAACTACTTGTGCTTTGAAAGAATGCACCAATACCCCATTTTGGTTCGTTTCGAAGTTGAGTCTTTTTAAAATCTTTGTGAGTTCGAAGTTACGACATTTTTGTTTGACTTTGCGTCGCATGGCCTCGAAGTTGCGTCGTTAGTGCTTCGATTTTCGTCGTAAGTATAAAAATGGTTATTCAAGGCTAAAACAGCAAAAGGCGATATCCTGTTTAAGTCTAATACAAATATGTATGTAAAGGTTGTCTGCTTGTTTCAAGTTGAAGGTCGTTAGTAGTTTCAAATTACATTTGCTGAGGTGAAGTTAAATCTAAATATTTTGTAACAATAGCGGTTTTCACCCTTGATAATAAAGTACCTTGTAGACCTTGCTAACCTTATTAATTTAGTTAAAATACTAACAATTACAACACTGCAACAACAAAATGTTTTAGACTAAAATTTATAACGCTGTAGTTGAAAAATTCTACAACAAGCAGTAGTACACTGATAGAAAAGGCGTCATAACGCTGATATATTTTGACATCGATACTATGACAAATGTCTTCATTTTTGACCCCATCACACGCTTCATCATTGTGTTGTCAGACTTAACATCACTTGGCCAATTTGTCATCAGGGTCAAAAATTGAAATTATGTCATCAGTAGGATGACACATCGGCATCATAGAAATTTCGAATCAGAGTCAATTTAATAAAACATGGCATCAGTGTGATGACTCAGTAACATCGTAGAAATGACTCATTAGGCTCAATTTAAAGACAAATTGCTATTTAATTGAGTCATTGGGATTGATTTAAGTCAACGTGAGAGAATATTTTTATTTGCTTACCCATTTCACATGTTTGTTTCATTATTGTTATATTCTGCCGTTTGTTAACAGAAGAACTCTCAATTATAAGACACCATTCTACTTCGAAAATTTGACGTATTTAACCAAAAAACTAAAAATAATAGGATGTGGGAATTTTTGCTTCTCATTTCACTTTTTAAAGATGAAAATAATTTAATAATACACTTAATGTGGCATTGAATCAGTGTTGCCAAGTAAATTTTAAGAAATAACCCCAAATCCAAAAAATACCCCCTAAATTTGCACTGAGAAAACTCCACACCCATACTAAACATTCAGAATGCTCGCTCGACAGTTGCGTTCGAAAATGGTAGCCTACTAATATTTGGGAAAATAATATCAACCATGTTGAAGAAATGCAGGTGGCATCGCCCCTGCAACAAATACAACATTACAACAAAAATAGAAATTAGTCCCAGCTAATGTCAAAAATTATCTTAAACAAAAATCAAAGCGTGATAAGATATATATATTTTTAACCAATTTTTATTTAATTATTGTCAATTACATTTTTATTTTTAATTAAAATTATCAACCACTTTAATAAAATACACTAGTCACAACACATAAACGTGGACTTTTTGTAAGCATAAACAAAACTTTGACAAAGGAAAGGACAAACAATGCAAGAGCAAAAAATCGTCATCTCGCGTAGTTATGCCACCTGTTTATTTCATCATGATATAAACCCTAAAATAATCCCAAAATACAATTTTTACACACTAAATTTCCCCCTAACCACTTTTTAGTCCCTAAAACTGACCCTAAAAGCAATAGAAAACCCTAAATTTAGGGCGAAAATCCTAAACTTGGAAACACAGCATTGAATTGATGTCACTGTAGTCATAGCAGAGATGACGCATAATATATGACAGAATTTTATGATGACGCTCTTCAATGGATTGATGTCACTTTTTGCCTCATTGATGCAAATTGTAATAACATTGATGTCACAATTCTAATATTTAAGAAGCATCAATATGAAGATGCATTTTTCTATGAGTGTTCAATTTACCAGAATAAAACAGTTAACGAAACTCTTTGAGTGAGTTCCAAAACGTCAGTTGCAAAGTAACTCGCTTTTTCGAATGCATTCTACAATGCAACCGTGTAGAATTTTACAATGTTATCCGTACAGAAATGCACCAACAAATTTATCGATGCGCACATAATAAGTAAACTGTTCATTATTAAGCTTGATGATACATTTTTGTCTTTGACTGCAAAGTATTATGATGTTTTGGAATTCAGCCTTTCTCTCACTCTTTTTACCTTTTTTTACAACTCTGAAAAAGAGTAAGTTAAAAATAAATGTTTTGTTCACATCGATTCATTAATTTACAATACATTCGAAGAAGACACTCACTCTTTGTACTATAAGAACGTATTAAATAAAACAGAATTGTACACTTAATGCAAAGGGTGACAACCGCTATTGAGTCAAAAAAGAAAGCAAATAAGCTAAGAACAAAAACTTTCCAAATCAAGGAAAAGGCTATTCATATTGGAAGAAACCTTGGACTAGCCCCTTGAACAATAAAATCCACTTGTTGTTCCAGAGGTGCTGATCAAATTAAAAAGATTTGTTGAAACCGCAACATCGTTACAACATAAACAGGATACAAAAATAAGAAGTTTTTCAATGACAAAAACTAAGCCACTTCGTACCATTTGGATAGAAGATCAAAATTAGCGAAGAATACCCTTAAGACAATTGGTAATTCAAAAGTAAGCTTTAACTTTATTTAAATATCTAAAAAAAATTATCCGTTATCAAGTCAAAATTTATTTTTTCAGCTAAAATTATGAACCTCGGAACCAATTAAATGAAAATCCATACAATTGTATGGAAAATCATACTTCGGCTTGCGTTTTTTGGCCCCAATTAGCGACGCAAACCGGGGTATTGGTGTATTTGTATTGGTGTTTATGTAATTTTTGGAGAAGTACGATCTTCACAACAGCATACAACAAAACAAGATTGTGAATAGGGCTTTCGCATTGGCAAAAATTTAATTTGGTTGATTCCTTTCGCATTTGCTTAACACATATTCGCCGCAATAATCCCCTTTATTCTGCATTTCGATTACGTTCCCGCATTCAGTTATGCATCAATCGAAAAGGTATTCTGACAAAAAATCGAAAGAAAAAGAAGAAGACAAGATTTGCAGTTTTGCTATGAAACATATGAAATCGGAATAGAAAAAATAAGCAACTTTATAAACATTTTAATAAAAAGGTTTAACTTAGTGCAAAAAACAGCGATCAATAAATTAAATAAATAAAATAAGCAATAATTAAAAAGTTAGTTAAAGTGAATAAAATAATTGAATAAATTTGCCAGTTTTTCGTATTGTTCAGGTTTTCTTGTTTTTGACCCGCAATAAATTAAATAAAACTTTTGAATTTATGTACAAGAAAACAAATAAATAAGTAATTAAAAAAATATTTATTGTTGTTCATTTAACTAAAATTTTTTTTAATTAACAGTTTTTTAAACGAAATAAATTTTCCGTCAGTAAATAAACAACTTAATAAAATGTAACTGAATAACATGCAAATTCAATCGAAAGAAAAACATTAAAACGGAACGCAGAAAGTTGCCAAAACGGAGAAAATGTCGATCCGAATCGAAACGCAGAATAAGAATTAATACTAAAATTGTACAATTTCCATAATTCATCGTCCAGGAAAAAAAATTCTGCTTTGGAATTGAATCGTTTATTTCAGAAACCCGTTAAGTGCTCCTTTTTTGAATGTCAGAAATAAACGATTTAATTGCATTAGTGTCCATATTATGAAATTATAGTTTTGCAATTTTTCTCTTCTCATTTTTATATTTTATATATAAATACAAATACAACCACAGCCATCTTCAAGTTTAAAAATGTGAGAATAACAAAACCAAACAAAATTGCAGAGTACATAAAACTGAGAACCCCTCCCCAATCTTCTCACCCGACACAACAATAAACTCAAGAATTGCTGCAATAAAAATTACACGTGGTGCAGACGGTGATTTTTTTCATGTTTTTTAAGACATGATTTTTGGTGCTTGTTGGTGAACGGTGTACAGAAGCAAGCGGGGTAGAGAAAAAAATACACGTTTTCTGTTCCTTGTTTCTTTTTTTATATATTTCTTTGAACACATTCGTATTTTGTCATGTTGCTTCATATTATTTTTTATTCCAATGAGCGCATTAAAATTGTTTGTTTTTATAAATAAGCAAGGAAAGACGAATTGCCGATAAAAGAGAAAAAATCAACCCTAAAATCATGGGGAAAAAATCTTCGTTTGAATCTGTTATGTTTTTGAAAGCAACTTTCAAAAGGAATTAAAAAAAGACATGATTTTTAAATCACGGTCTGAATCTAGTTTTGCAAGTCTGGACGATGACTAAGGAAACATTTTCTTGTAGTCTTGGGCTTAATCGTTCGTTTAAGTGACCGGTCATTATCGTTCAATTCGAATCAGTGAACGAGCTCGTTCTTTTCGTTCAATCGTTCATTTCAGGTCACTTTGTCTTTTGTGTCAGTGGGTCTTTTGTGTCAGTTTGTCTTTTGGGTCAGTTTGTCTTTTGTGATTTTCGTTCAGTCATTCACAATTGATTGAATACGGCAACGTGTTAAAAGAAACAAGTATACATATAAAGGTATAGCATATTCGTATAATAAATACATATGTATACAAGAATATAAAATAATAAAGTATAACATATAAACCACAATCGTATTGTTGTTTCTTTTCAACCAGTTTTACTTTACACAAGTGAACGTCTGACAAGAAGACCAAGTGACCCAAGTGAACGATTGAACGAAATTGAACGATGAAACTGAACGGCCGTTCATCGTTCGTCTGACTGATCCGTTCAATTGAACGAGGTCGTTCATGACCGACACAACTCTATTTTCTCGTTTGAAATCATGTTAAAAAATCAGGTGGCATTACTACGCCAGATGCCGATTTTTTCCTCTAGTCGTCTGTCAAAGTTTTTTTTATGTGTACAAATGTTCCACGTTGTGTGCTGTGATTATCCTCCAAGGCGAATCCATGTATACGGTGGTGTCGATACTATAACAAGTAACAACACCAAAAACACAACAATGTATTTTTTTGTTGCTTTCGTTGATCGATATGTCAAAAACAAAAGCAACTTTAGACATTTCTCTCTATAAGTAAGAAAAAAGTAGCACAGCTGTGCTTTCAACGCCACCTGAAAAATGAATTCGCCTTGCCCTCCACCACCACTAGTGGTGAATGAAGGTATACTAAGTTTGTCATTCCGTGTGAATCTTTTTTATTATACATCTAAGACTATATATATATTATATTATGGCTCCATTAGTATTTCTATGTCGATTTAGCCATGTTTGTCCTTCTGTCCGTCTGTTGAAAACACGCTCACGTTCAAAAAACGCCAAAGAAAAGAAGAAACTTGGTCTTAAATTTCTTGTAGTTATCCTAAGCAGTTTGCGATTGAAGTCCAGCAACATCGGTTGTATCGGATCAGATCTATGAATCAAAATGTGGAACCACCACCCTAAAAATTGATAATTTTGTTACAAAAACTAACATAAATGGTGAAATAATGCACGGAATGATATCAAATGCACAAATCCGTTTTATACGACTGTTAATAATACTGTTAAATTTCGTGAAGATTGGTCCATAATTGACAATAGGCCCCATATAAACCCTGCTCCCGGAAAACAGCTTAGTACGCCTAAAACCGTAATAAATAACGCTGTTATGGTAAACTTCGGTATGGCACAGTTTTATAGGACTAAAAATCACACTGATAAATTTCGTGAAGATCGGTCCATAATTTACTCTAGGCCCCATATAAACCCTTCTCCTGGAAAACAGTTTACTACGCCTAAGGGCACAATTTATAATGCTATCATAATAAAATGTGGTATATCACAGTTTTATAAGACTAGAAATCGCCGAGTCAAATTTCGTGAAGATCGGTCCATAATTTACCCTAGGCCGCATATAAAGCCTTCTTCTGGAAAACAGTTAAGTAAAATTTGGTATGCCAGAGTTTCATGGAACTGAAAATCACACTGCTAAATTTCTTGAAGATCGGTCCATAATATTCCCTAGGCCCCATATAAACCATACTCTCGGAAAACACTTTGGGAAAATAATTAAATTCGCCTTAAACCGTAACAGATATAGATATTGTGGTAAAATTTCTTCCAACTTAGGTTCATATGGTCAGAAAAATATCATGCAATTTTGTATTATACGGTCCATAATTACCCTTAGATACCATATTAAGCAGCCTTCTGAAGTCCACTGTTAACGCTAAAACTTATTACACTGCTGTATTAAAATGTATTATTTATTTTTTGTAATACCAGAAATCAGTCTTCAGAATTTTGGGATGATTGGTCCATGATTTACCATAGGTCCAATACAAATTACCCTCCTTAAAATCATTTTAGTTCGGTTAAAACTGTTACCAAGCCAGTTCAAAGTTATAAAATGAAACGAGTAAAACTCACCGTCAATTATTTAATGCTGACGTTCGTTTTCGTGAAGATTAGTTAATAATATATATGTAGATATCATATAGAGTCCAGTCTTGTTGGTGGAGGGTATCAAATATTATGCACTTCCGAATATAGCACTCTAACTTGTTTGTTTTTATTATTTTAATTCAAATTATTGAAGATATTGCCCGTAACGAAATAACAAATGCCTAAAAATTCATTTATTTCATCACGTTCAGTGGCATAATTTGATATTTGTTTATATATAGTCTTAAAGAACTCGAAATCACACTGTCAAATTTCGTAAAGGGGGCTTTGTAATTTACATTTACATTACATTACATTGGTCCCATTTAAAGCCTACTCCTGAAATATTCTAACTGTCAGTGGAGGGTATTAAAGATTCGGCACAACCGAATATATCACTACAACTTGTGTTTAATAAATAATTCATATATGAATATTTCATAATATATAAATAACGATAATAATGGGCTTCCCTGATTTAATCCCTAGTTTAACTACTGTGTGCCGTATTCATAAAAATATTTTTAAATTACTAAAACGTTTACAAAACCAATTTTTGATGAAAATTTTGCTTAACAAATTTAACTTGGATACATAAAATAATCGGTTTTGGTTATTTAAATATTCATTGTCTCTATATAATTTGGCCGACAACAATAAAATAGAATTATGAACTTTTTATGATAGACTTAAATAGATCTAATGTATTGGTTGTTGTATCTTAAAACTTTTGTTTGAATTTGATTTTATTTTAATAATCAAAATACATGTTTAATTTTAATAATTTCTTATTTATTGTGACTTAAAATTTTATTTATACGTAAAATGCCTCTAATGAAATGTTAATGATGTTTAAATAAAGGTTTTAGTTTCAATTTGTAATAAAATTAAAAATTTTATTATCAAAATAACACATAATTAAATTTAAGGTGTGATGATTCGATAATAAAATATTTAATTTGGATTTTTGTAAATTTTTTTATGATCAAAAAGGGCTTATATTGTACAATTAACGATTACAGTAAAATTATTATTGGATTTTAATTATATTTTTTTTATATTTTGATCCGTTGCTGCAGAATACTTATACAAATTTGTGTAAATGCATAAATACATGACAATGAAGATGCATCTACCCTTAACTACGAAAATAGTATTTTAATAGCTACATAAAGTACATTACATACAACCGGTCCGGTCCGGTTAATAACACTGGTCGGCAAAAAAAAATATGAGCAAAAATTTATATGGGAAATTGGTTCATATCGTCACGCTAAATCCAAATATGTAATCAGAATTTATCTAGCACGATAATATAAGTAATTTTTGTTTTCATTAGAATGGTTTACATTTCGGTAGTGACAGTGGTATTTGCAAATAAAAAAACCACTGCTTAAAAATATGCACACACGTATCAACAACAACAAACGATACTTGCTCTATAACAAAAATTAAAGGATATTTCTTTATAATGTGTATGTATAAAGCTTTGCCATTATATTTTTATAGATTTTAATTAAAGGAGAACAAAAAAATAATTGAAATATATTCGAATATTTAAAATCAAAAACATTAGAAAATTATGTCAATTGTAAAATAGTTAATAGTTAATAGCCAAGGCGAATAGATTAAAAAACCAGTAAAATAAAACTGGTTACTGAAAAATTATAAAAAAAAAATTCAGTAAAGGTGCCCGTAGACGACATGTTTTTTACATCTGTGAATGTCAGTCAAAATTGCTGTTTTACAGAAGGTTTATAATATTTGATAACAAACGTACATGTGATTTGCTTCTGACATTGTCTATGTTTTTTCTCTGTAGTTACGGAATAAACCAAAGTAGTTCTTGGTTTCAAAATAGCGTGCTGCCGCCAAAAAATTTTTTATTCGCTCCGTAAAAAAGTTCAGCCTAAAAACCTTTTTTTTTCTAAACATTTTTTTCTTTAAATTCGAAGATACCAATTTAGGATATTATAATTAAGCGTTTTTTATTTATATATGTACATACATAATTTATATTCAATGGTGAAATGATTATACATATTTGTAAAATATTAACTTAAGCCGGCAATTGATTCCGTCAACAATGCACCGCCGCCGCCGGTTTCTTGCCGGCATAGATTTCTGACCCAGCTTTTGTCAGATGGTTTGTCAGAAGAAAATAGAGCACGCTCTAATTGAAATTTTGTCAGATGGCTTTGCGTCTGACTTTTACAGATGCAATGTTTTAAAGGTAACATACGTCATGTATGTATTTTGCAGTGGGAAATTTGACAAGTCAGATGTAAACATGCAACTTAAAGTTGCATGTACACGACATGTTTTTTACATCTGACTTGTCAAATTTCCCACTGCAAAATACATACATGACGTATGTTACCTTTAAAACATTGCATCTGTACAAGTCAGACGCAAAGTCATCTGACAAAATTTCAATTAGAGCGTGCTCTATTTTCTTCTGACAAACCATCTGACATCAGCTGTGTCAGAAATCTATGCCGGGAAGAAAACCGCAGCGGCGGTGCATTGTTGACGGAATCATTAGCCGGCTTAAGTTAATATTTTACAATACCGATAAATGTATAATCATTTCACCATTGAATATAAATTATGTACATATATAAATAAAAACGTATCATTTTAATATCCTAAATTGGTATATTCGAATTTAAAGAAAAAAAATGTTTAGATGGTTGAACTTTTTTACGGCGCAAATAAAAATTTTTGTGGCGGCAGCACGCTATTTTGAAACCAAGAACTACTTTGGTTTACTCCATAACTACAGAGAAAAACATGGATAATGTCAGAAGCAAATTACATGTACGTGTGTGACCAAATATTATAAAGCTTATGTAAAACAGCAATTTTGACAGACATTCACAATTACATGTGACTTGAAAACTTGACAAGTCAGATGTAAAAAACATGTCGTCTACGGGCACCTTTAGTAGTAAAATTTTACTGTTTAAGTCTGGTACTCTGTTCAGTATTTCGTGCGAAATGTTGTCAAACTCAATATATAAAAAATATCTGTGATAAACAAACGAAATAATGTTAATAGAGATGTATTCTATTTATATTACGAAAAACATTCGAAATGTTTCTTGCAACATATTTATTTTATTTTTTATTTTGTATTTGTAAAGTGGTTTTTATAACAACACTTAATATATTATGTAGGTAAATCCCACAGAAAATTGATTTAAAACAACTAAAAATTTATTTAAAAAACGTATCATTTACATTTATTTCATTTAGATTAAATGAATTTTACATAAATTTTTGAATTTTTTTTATTTAACAGCATATTCCGTAAAATTTAACAGTTATTGCTTTAAAAAAATATAATTTAACTGACAAAAAATCAAACTACTTATGGGTACTTTACACTATCACACTAGTCTTACGTATTTTGATGAAAACAAAACTCTGTCATGATAAGTTGTTATTGTTTTTTGAAAATTTTCAAACAATAATTAGATCAGACATGTATTTTTGTCAAAATACGTTAGACTTGTGTGATAGTGTAAAACAGCCTTTAACAACATTAGTACGGAAAATAGTATTTTTTGGTAGTTTGTTTTTTGAATAACAAACATACATAAATTTTAAAAAATAAATTGATTCGTAAAATAACTATATATTCATTAAATTTTAACAGTAGGGAAAACGAATTTAATAACCTGCAATCAGTTATTGTAATAATTTTATGAGTGAAGCGTTTCACAAAGAAAAATGTAGAAAAGTGCTAAAATTAATAATAAAATTAAATTCTTTTGTTTTTTGTTTTTGGAAATTATAAAAATAATATTTTTGTACTTTTTTTAATGACAATTAAAAAAACATGATTTTTGTTTACCTTCGCAAAAGACTGTTGTATACTTACAACTAATAAAAACGTTAAGTTTTGAAAAATCGCGAGATAGCAAAATCGCGAGATGACAAAATTTTCGTGTGAAATAATAAATGTTGCTCAACATTTTTCGCAAGTGCGAACAAAGTACTGGCTTTACTGGAAAATGTTGCAGTAACCTCTAAACATTTCCAGTAAAGGCCGGGATTCACTATCCTACACAATCGTACATAAAAAATGTCTGCGAAATCTGCTGTGAATTCCACACTATCCAACAAAAAAGATGCAGAATCAAATGACTCAGCTACTTTACAAGAAAGAATATATAATTTTATGAAATTTTTTATAAACATCCCAGCAAAAACTTTGCTTACAAAATAAGCAGAAAATAATGAGAACTTGAAGAACAGACTACTTATTTTTCTTCTAGAAAAAGTACTTATTTTTGTTCGCGATGTCCCCAAAGTAATCCTTTATAATTTAGCCAATTACAACCTAAAAAATAATACCTTTCTTTAAAACTTAAAAGTTTTATAAAAATATGTAGTTGCCAAACGAGACAAAAAAATAAGTAGTTACAAATTAATTTTTAAAAAGGTTAAAACACACCAGTTAAAATTGCTTTTATGTATATGCATGTGAAATCTTTTTGTTGAAAAAGTGTACACAATAATACATTTTTTGAAATTTAAGAAAACATTTATTAAAGAGTGTTTTGGCTGCACCAAATCATTTATAGCTATATCACTGTTATAAGCATTTGTGTAATAATATATTTAAATATTTACCCTTATCCTGAAAAACAAGTGGAATATTTGTTCCCAT
The DNA here is from genome assembly GCA_943735925.1 of Pollenia amentaria. NCBI lineage: Eukaryota > Metazoa > Arthropoda > Insecta > Diptera > Polleniidae > Pollenia > Pollenia amentaria. The sequence continues at coordinate 236,191,315 of OX031006.1, read as the reverse complement.
GAAATTTTTATTCCCCTCGAAAGGAAAAATGCTATCGTGAAACTCCCGTGAACAATTTTTCACGCTATCAGTTCTCAGTGAATGTTCACGATAAGGGGAATTTTTTCCCGCGAATATTTTTTCACGTTATTATTCTCCTATGAATTAATTTTTTCATGGAAGTTTTTCATGATCGCAAATACGTGAAAAGTGTAAAAATTACGAGGGAAATACTATTCACGATACGGGTGATTATGTTGTTCAATAAGATCGTTTACATTATATCGATATCACTACTAGTGTTCAAATACCAAAATATATTGTTGGGGTAATTTTGGAACATATTTATGTATATATTTACATACATTTTTGGATTTCCCATGGATTGCACATCGAAATTATTCTTAAAATTTTATAGTATTACCGGTTATCTAAAAAATATTAATGGAATATATTGCAAATTGATTTAAATAATTATTAAAAATCATATAATAATAACTTACTTAAATCATTATTTAAAAGTATTTTTTTGTAGTGTAATAATTATGACTCGTTTAAGATATAATAATAAAGTTGTTATTTAATATATAAATAATAATACAAAAAGTGGCGAATACAGCTACGAGGTAGTAACTTTTTTTTTTATAATTTAAATCTCTATTCATAATAATTATTTTACAATATTTACGTGCAGAGGCACGTCTTGAAGACATTGTTGAGGCGAGTTGGCAAATAAAAATTATATAAACTTAAGTATATTTATAAAATAAAAAATAACAAAATTTAAAAAAAATAAACAATCACCCGTATTATGTAAGTCGTTGTCGACGTCGACATTAATTTTTATTTGTTGTCACATCAAGTCGACGACTACATCACTTCGACGTTGATTTGATATTTTATAAGAAAGTTGTGCCGACATCGACAAGTTATCGAAAATCTGACAAAAAATAACACAGTACAACACATGATTTGCCAACTCAATTCTGTGAACTGTATGTGAAATTAGACCCAAAAAGAAGAATTTCTGCATCATTCGTTTTGTCTTCTTACCTGCGATTTGAAGTTAGTATCGATTTGAAGTTAGTACTATCGTATAGGGGAATTTATCACGTTTTAGGCCCTGTTGTTTGACATAGCTCGACAACCCCTAGCCCAATTTAGTTGAAATAAATTTTAAAAAATTAAGAATTACAATTTCCTTAATCTGTTCATATATTGTTTTCCTATACAAGTAACACTTTCGAAGTTAAAAATGAATGTATGAAGGGAAAAAATTATTTTTTGCCTAAAAATTTAAATTTTTTTTTTTTAAAATACATAAAAAATCCAAAATGGAAAAAAGTTTCAAGTCTAGTTATTTTTTCGCAAAGTCACATAACCTATGAGCAAAATGAGACAAAGATCATAAAAATCGATGCACGCGTTTCCCTTTTATTCGCAATTGAGTAAAGGTATGAATTTCAAAAATCAGTTATAGCCACCACCCTTAAAATAAAAATAAAAATATAAATTAAAAAATTATCATGCAAAAAAAAACTTTATTTATAAAAACTTAATGAAAATAAAATAATATGCAATTAATACGCAATTATAATATGCATAAAAACAAAATTTAGAACATTTTTTCAATTATTGGCAATATCCATCCTTGTAGAAGTTGACGCTTGTGGTTCTGATGATCTTGTTTTCTTCGTAGGTTGTTCATATTCATGGTCTGAGTCAGCTTGGCGTTGTCGGTATGATGTTGCGCTGACATTTTGCTGTGTGAGTTTTCTTCTCTTCAAAAATTATGTCAGCCATTCGGAGTCGTGTTGTGATAGTCCCAGCTTGGCCACAATGTAATCCATTTCGATTTGTGGTAGCGGTTGTGGTGCACTATTTTCAATATCGGGTATCCAATCAGCATCATCCAAATCGGTCGGATTGGTGAAAACGGTTTCGGCTAGCAGGGACACAGTATCCGCACTCGGAGATTTAGGTGCATCGGTATCAGCAGGGCGTTGCACTGGAAGTGTGGCAGTAAATGCAGCAGTGTATACTTTTGTTTTCAATTGTTGTCTGTTTAATCCAGGACGAAAATTTATGCATGCATAGCACCTGGATTCATCATGTCCAGTTGTGTCTTCCACCCAAATTACTGGCTTCATAAAAGATAACTTTCTACTTTTTCCGTGAATCCATTTTAGAAGGGTAGTATAACAACTGTTGCACACTGTGTTCGGCGTAAAATTTGCACCACTTAAATCTGCTTCATCGAAATAATTACAATACGCGGTTTTGAATTGCTCAGTAAACAAATTTTTTCGATCTTTTTTCTGTATTTTTCGGACGATATGACCACAAACGTAACAATATTCATCCAAATATGGGCACTTGTTGTTTTCCATATTGATATATTTTATGTTTTGTTGTTATTCACTTTTAAAAAACTGGAGAAAAATCACTTTTACTGTTCGCGTTCGTCGGCACTGGCTGAATGCCAAAAATCGATCAATGCACACCTATAAATACTACGTATTTTTGAATATTTTACTGCCAGGTACTTATAAATGGGCGCATATTTTAAGGGCGGCTGGCTATATACCTGATTCAGCACTTGTACGTTTCAAACTGTGCAAAACTTTCCAAATAATGACCACCCTTAAATGTGGGTGCAATTTCTGTAAAAAAATCATATAGGTAGCCACCGGAAAAACCCAAATAATAAAAAGGTCCGCTTTCCGTTTAATTGTCCACGTACATTTATTACCGCAATCATAAAAATCAAATAACCTTTTGTTTATTCCTTTTTTTTTAATTCTCAGAATCATGAAAAAGGTGTCAATGTTTTCTCCAAATAATGTTGTGCATATCTCGAGCAAATTTTTGAAATTCATACATTTACTCAATTGCGAATAAACGCGTGCATCGATTTTTATGATCTTTGTCTCATTTTGCTCATAGGTTATGTGACTTTGCGAAAAAATAACTAGACTTGAAACTTTTTTCCATTTTGCATTTTTTATGTATTTTTAAAAAAAAAAATTTAAATTTTTAGGCAAAAAATAATTTTTTCCCTTCATACCAGAGTACGGAGAGTGCTCGAATTAAACTCGCTCGCGAGCGAGTCCAATTCGAGCGAGTTTTATTTTCTACATTGAAAAGAGTTATTCTTTACTGCTCGCGAGTTTAAAAAATAAAACTCGCGAGCGAGTTTTATTTTTGCGAGTTGAAAAATATTGCTCGCGAAAAGAATTCAAATTTTAAGAGTCAAAAATAAAACTCAACTCGCGAGTCGAGCTAAAAAGAATTGTTCGCGAGTTTTATTTTTGCGTATGAATTTTTTTTAATTAAAAATATCTTTTTCCTGTTTATTTGTTTGTATGTGTGGATAAATGTGTGTATGTATGAATATTTCATCGAAACACAGAACAGCATTAGCAAATGGATCAGAAGTAAGGTGGGAAAAGGTATTTATTGATACAGCAAATATTACGTTGTGACAAGTATAACTAACCATGAAGAAGAAATAGCAAAGGAAAGGATTCGTTTAAAAGAATGCAATCATGTTATACGTTTCGAAAATATAAAAATACTATGGAGAAACAGTTTTTAGTTTTAAATTTGGAAATATTTACTAACATAGTATTGAAAATAAATGTTTGTTACTATCAGTGTTGCCAAGAGCTGAATAAAAAATAAGCTAAATTGGTATTTTTAAATAAAAACTAAAAAGGCAAAAACTTTTTTTTTATTCATTGTGATCTTTATTATTAAATAAGTAAAAATACATAAATATATTTTATACAGTGCATAACATTTTTTTTAAGATTCCATAACAATAAAACTAAAAGTAGTTAGTATACTAATAATTGTGTTGATACTGAAAAAGTTTACATTAAAATGTTTAAAAAAGAGGAAACTAGGAATTATTTTTATTAATGTGAATAAAGTTAGATTTATAGCAATTCCTCACTGGTATCGTGAGTAATTGCTATTTGTTGGATTAAATTTTTATTTAGTTTAACTAAAAGCAAATTATTTATTGTATCTTTTGACAATTTGGACCTCGATTTTGTTAAAATTAGTGAAAGAGCACTAAAGGCTCTTTCTACGGATACTTGTGTTGATGGAACGGCAAGTGCTACGTCTAATAATTTCCCAAGCTCTGGATCTGTAATTTTGCTCCTTTTGTAGTATTCCAAAATGTTTGTTTCAAAATTAAGCCTTGTTAAGTTGCACAAATTTTCCAATTTTTGCTTCATTGTTTGATCGGTTAGTGGAGTTTGCTGAATTAGCAAATTCATTTTTGCTTCCAGTTTTGAAAATGCTCCGGTTGATGAAGATGATGGATTACTTAAAAATGATTCATTTTGGATATCGGTGCTTTGACCTGATAACCGTTTTATCATTATATGTGTTTTAAGGAGGTGGTTCTAAAACAAAATTAATGTTTACAGATTATTATTTTCTTTTAAAAATGTTATTTAAATGTCAAATTTAAGTGTATGCAGTTTAAAAATAGTTTGTATGTATATTAATAGTAGACTTACCATAGCTATTTTCTTCTGTTCCTCTGACAAAAATGGGGTTCTTGTAAAATTAAAACGTGGATCTAAGTAAATTGCTGAAATAAAGCCGTCGTTTGTCAAAAGGTTTTGCTTCCGCTTCTTCATAGCATCAAAGAGGCTTTGTGCGTAAATGTTTTCTTGCAATCCCAGCTCTTCTAGTTCAACTTCACAGCAGAGCCAATCTCTGTAGAAATCGCCCACTATGTACTGTTCAAACTGGAATTTATTAGTGCATTCTGATAGAGGATTAAAGGATTTTACAAATTTTGTAACAAAGTTCCAATTAGGATCAGGAATATTTAAGTCATTGATACTATCAATATATTCCTTAGAATTTTCTAACGATTTCATCATTTTAAAAGTTGAATTCCATCTCGTAGTATTGTCTATTAGCGGCATTTGAAAATTAGCTGGGTTTTCATTTCGAACGTGGGTGCGTAGACTTTTTACAATTTTGCGGCATTCTTCAACTTCAGACTGAATTGTTTTCAAGACATCTTGAGCTGCAAGTTGTATTGTATGGGCTGCACATCTTACAACTGCCATAACGGATGAAAGTGACGAGTGAATATTTTCAAATTCTTCGTCATCACTATTTATATATTCAGCTTCTTGTGCTAAAGCTTCTTCTTGAAGATCTTGCAATAATTTCGCCGTTTTTATTACATTTGCTCCGTTATCAGAAGTGCATGCGTATATTTGGGATATGCCAATATTATACTCTTTTAAACAGTTTATTATCTCCTCTTTAAGAAACTGAGCTGTATGTCTTTTTTTCAATTGAATCATACCAATTGTATTTATATGAATTTTGGAGTCTTTAATATATTGAACATTAACTCCAAGTATACTTTTTTCCATTCGCGTGGCAACGTCGATTTTTAAACAAATCATCTTCTTTAAAACCGATTTTGAAATATTTTCTTTTATTTGTATTGCTGCTGTGTTGATTTTGCAGACGATGTTTTTTGAATTAATATTAGTTCCATGCAAATCTTCATAAGGGCGTAAAATTTTTTTAAAATAATCTTCGTCATCAAATATTCTAAATGGAATACTTTTCACTGTTACAAGTCCAACACAACATAACAAAAACTCATTTTTACTTAGAGAAACAGACATATGATTGATTTTTTTCTTTATCGCACAATTATTTGATGATGATGGTTGTATATCATCTTCACTTTCACTAATATTGTGCATTGTTTCATAATGACGTTTAATGTTTCCGGTTCTTTTTCCCTTAAGGAGTTTTTGGCAAAGTATGCATTTTGATATATTATTTTGTTCGTCGATTGAAACATATTTTTCAAATTCAAATAAATTTTTGCGACCCATTGCACAGATGTTTAAACACTCACTACAGATCAATGAACACATTTCATTGCATTTTATATAGTCGTTATTGTTAACTACCTGTTGCTATTTTCTATAAAAGTCAACTAATTTGGTTGTCACAAGACAATTATTGGCGATTTCTCAGAAAAGAAATCGCCATATGTGGTGGCTTTTGCAGCCATAAGATCTCATATTGGGTTCTTTAATTCTGTGAGGAGTGTAGGGCCGTGCACATAAAAAACCTTTACTGCCTTTTTTTGTAATAAAAATAAAAAATTTCGTAAGGTGTTTCCATGTAAATTCGCAAACAAACATTCTTAATACAAAAACAGGCAGTTCATTAATTTCCTATGAATCGTAAACACTTCTATGTAAATCACTAATGACCGCATACATTTTATTACACTTCATTCAAAATTTAGCATTTATACGTATTGCACATATATTTTAAAACACATTTATCTACCTGTTTATGAGCAGCACTCACTTGTGTGCATTTTTTGAGTATAAACATTACTTTTACAACCCTTTCCCATTTAACCACTCACTAGGGATCAAACAAACATATCAATGATCACATTTTCTATAAATAGTCGTGAATGTTTACTACCTGTTGATGTTTTCTATATTGATTCTATATTTGATTCTTTGGTTGTCACAAGACAATTATGTGATGGCTTTTGCTACCATAAAAACTCTTAATTCATTTATAACACTGGTCTTCAAAAACAAATGTAAGTCTTTAAATAAAAACATATAAAATATAAAGATTTTGAAGCGGTTAATTTAAATCCGTTTGCAGTTTCGAATTTTTTTATGGGCTTGGCTAATATTCCGCCCGAAATAAGGGCCGATTTTTATAAAAACACCAACAAATGATTATAAATAATATTTCCTTTAAGTCAAACGAATAACATTTTTTATATTTTCCACTGTGCCGGACATTTTCAGAAATTAGTGGCGATAAACTTTTTTTCAAGCAAAATTAGTACTATTTTTTGTTTTCAAAAATTTGTTAACAAATTTAGAACAATTTTTTTTATTATTTATCAGAAAGCCATATATATTGCGAATAAAATGAGCCATAAACCATGTAAATCGATTGACAAATGTTTATTTTATTCATAATTATTAAAGGCAGCTTTTATGAAAATAATATGTTACCAATCTCAAACACTTTTATTTAAGTCATTTAAGAACGCATACATTTTATTAAACATTTTGCAGGTTTACATATTTTTAAACAAGAAAACATTTATACATACAAACACACATACATTCTTATCAACATGGTTATGCCCAGCATTCATATGTGTGCATATGTTTTTATAACCCCTTCCTACACGTTTGCCTGCCCTTCGTTTCTAAAAATTCATATGTATGTATATTTTTACTTCGCACAAGCAAACATTAATTTTTTTAAACGAGTTGCTCGATTTCAACTCGTATGCGCTCGTTTTCTGCTCGCATAAAATTTGTACTTACGAGTTGAAAAATAAAACTCGTAAGCACAAATTTTAAAACGAGTTGTTATCTGCTTACGAGTCGAGCACAAAAATCTTATGACTCGTAAAAAATTTGTGCTCGCGAGTTTAAAAATAAAACTCGCGAGCACAAATTTTAAAATGAGAGAGTTGACTCGAATTGTGCTCGCGAGTAGAATTTTTTCCTACCCTGCTTCATACATTCATTTTTAACTTCGAAAGTGTTACTTGTATAGGAAAACAATATATGAACAGATTAAGGAAATTGTAATTCTTAATTTTTTAAAATTTATTTCAACTAAATTGGGCTAGGGGTTGTCGAGCTATGTCAAACAACAGGGCCTAAAACGTGATAAATTCCCCTATACGATAGTACTAACTTCAAATCGATACTAACTTAAAATCGCAGGTAAGAAGACAAAACGAATGATGCAGAAATTCTTCTTTTTGGGTCTAATTTCACATACAGTTCACAGAATTGAGTTGGCAATCAATTAACTGAAAAATGTTGTACTGTGTAAGACAAATCTCCAATTTTTCTTCTATTATTTTTGTTCTTCATCACTAAAGTTTATTTTGTAAAGCTTTTTATGCTATTTTCCGAAATTTTGTTTTTTTAACCGATTAAGCGATTTCAAATTAATTTTAAAGTTTGTTTCCGATTATGAATTTTTCGCGAATTTTTGCCGGGTTCGTGATAAGAGCTATTTTTTACTGTAATATATCTGATTATTTATAGCTTTAACGATTATTAATAAATATAAGACTTTGCTATCATGCCGCTGTTAGCAAATTTTTGCGAATTTCCGCTAATTTTGCAATTTTTACCGAATTTTTGATATTCCATATAGTGTTAGGGACTTTTAATAAATTTTATGTCTTGTTTGAAATATTAAACAATTTCGGGAATTTTCGCTATTTTTGCAAATTTTTCCAAATTTTTGTAATTTTGCGCAGTTTTGTTGCTCTTTGAGGCAATCGTCTTAAGTTAAAAATTTTCGGGAATTTTCGCTATTTTAGCAAACTTTTCCGAATTGTCGCGTTTAATTTACTATTAAAATTTGTGCCCATAACTTCTTTTAAATTTGAATTTTTTTATTTTAACGGAATTAATAAATATGTTTACTTTATACTTAACATTTCTTTAACTTTCATTTGAGTCTTCGCAAAATTTCCCGTCGACTAAAACAGAGACAATTTTACTCGACGTCGACTTAAAAGCGCCCTAGAAAATATCAAGGGACTGTCAATAGTAATCGATTATTGTCAATAACGACTCAGAAAATATAATTACTATCCCGATGCCGTCGACTCATGTCGAAGTCGTTATGAAAGTCGAATATAAAAAAAAAATATATTTATATATATCAAATTTTAGAATAACATAAAACTTTAGGATATAACTGAGATCATCTAATAATCACAATAGAAGCATTTCTTAATTTTGTAAAAGATGCTTTTTAACATTTGTTTTGAAAATAGAAATTCGAACAATATTTTTTATATTTTCAGGAAGGTTATTAAACTCTAAACTACCAATGTGTTCTACTCGCTGTTTTGTGGTTTGCAATCTACATCGTGCTACTCGTAAATTCGTATTATTCCTTGTGTTGTAAGCTGTTTGATTTCTTGAAAAAGTTATTGTATGAAGTCCAATGTCATTTAAAGATTTAAAAACATACAGTAAAAGTTGCATTTTGTGTAAGCCGTGCACAGGAAGAATGGTTAAAGCTATGTCCTTATACAAAGGTATTGTTGAATACGTCAGAGGCAAATTAAAAACCGTTCTTATTGCTCTCTTCTGAGCACTCTGAAAAGATTTAAATTCATTGGTTTAAATGACTGTGTATTAAAGCCTGATATATCAACAATTTTGTTTGTGTGTGGAATTTATTCTTAAACTTATATAGTAGACCAACTACAGATAATACTTTGGATTTTAGTTTCTGAATATATGTATCCCATGAAAGATTACTCTGTAAGTAGAGCTGCAAAACAATCGATGGTTTTATCGATAGTATCGATAGTTTTATTTTTGGCTGACTATCGATAGTTTTTATTACTATCGATACTATCGGAAATTTTTAAAGGTTACTACAAAGTTGATTAGATGTTAACGAAACATTTTTAACAAGTCATTTGACGCAAGTTTTTTTCAGTGCATAAACTTTTTTAATTCTGTGGCAAAAAATTACTTAAGTCGATTTAATCTAAATATGAGTTAATGGCATCTTAACGTTCAAAACAACACACGAGTAAAGTTTCAATAATTATATACGATTTTGTAGAAAATTGTAGCAGAATGACTTGGCGTATCTTTTTTTAATGTGAGCAATGAATGCCAGCCAGGGTTTCTAGATGTGGTGTTTCTCGCCAAATGTGGCGACTTTTTAAACATGCTTGTAATTTTGTTTTCTTAAGCCTAGTACTCTGTTCGAACTTGCAAAAAATGTTGAGCAACATTGATTATTTCTCACGAAATTTTTGACATGTATCAATATTATCTATCTCGCGATTTTTCAAAACTTAACGTTTTTATTAGTTGCAAGTATACAACATTATTTTGCGAAGGTAAAAAAAAGCATGAGATGTGTTCTTTTACAGCCATACCTAAACAAGAGCGGAATGCGTTTTCTAGCTGTCAAAAATCCTCATGCCCATACAATTTGGATGAAGCATTCCTAAACAGGGCGGCGTCAATGCTTTGCAATTGGAAAATCCGACTTTGACAGCGATTTTGTAAATTAACACTTTAACACTTTTCTACATTTTTCTTTGTGAAACGCTTTTTATAAAAACCACTTTACAAAAACAAAATAAAAAATTACAAAAAATGATAAGCTGTTGCTTAAAATTCCCTGCGAAATAATATGAGCTGCACTTGTTTCGCACGGAAAACAAAAATGTTGCTAGAAATATTTCGAATGTTTTGCGTAATACAAGTATAAATAGAGTACAACTCTATCAACATTTTTTCGTTTTTATTTCACAGAAATTTTTTATATATTGAGTTTGACAACATTTCGCATATTTTTATACAAAATTTTATGTGATTCAACGCAAATTTTCAACGCAAGGTGAAGGGATTTACATAATAACATTCTAAATTTCTTGATTTAAGGTGAATATATTGCAGTCAAAGGTAAAAAAAACTGACAATACTGCTGCCATATAATCGTTTCTATAGCTATGTTCACATTTTGTGTATTTGTCATGTGGAATGTCACTTTTTTACATGTTAAATTTGGGAACATAGCTTATATCTGTATAAACTACCTACAGATGATCCTGAAATTTTATACCTGTAAAATGCGTTCTGTAAATGCAGTTTTAAAACTTTTTCATTGGTTACCACCTTCATTCCCTAGCCTGGGAAAATGTGGCACATAAAAAACATTTCGATACTATCGATAGTTTTTAAGCAAACTATCGAAACTATCGATTGGGCCGACTATCGATAGTTTTGCAGCTCTATCTGTAAGTGCACACCAAGGTATTTTGTTGAAAAACTTTCATTAACTTGAGTTTCATCTACCCAAATGCTAAAAACATGATTGTGAACTAAATACGGTCTAAATCGCAATATTTAAGTTTTCTCAGCGTTTAGCCTCAATCTATTAAGCCTTACATATTCGGAAATTAATGCAGCATCGTACTCCATATAAGCCTTTAAAACAGTTTCATGTTTATAAATTTTTGCTGGTATTTGCAAGTCGGGCAGACTTGTCAAAAAAACTGTCACTCAATTCATTTTTAAGCCGCACTGTCATGCATTATTTACACAAACGATTTTATTGACAAATCGTACGGCTGAATAGGATAGTGTATGGCCGGCTTAAGCTGTAAATTTTAAATTTGTAATGCAGTATTTATTTGATGCAGTATGCCCATGTATGTTTGAAACATTGTATAAAAAATCTTTAAATTTTTTTTAAATATGTATGTATGTACTTGTTCTATTTTAGCACACAGCTGATGAAATTTCTTGAATTACTGTGCTGAATTACGCGTAAAATAAGGATTGCCATCATTTTTTGAGTGTGTTTTATTACAATCGCTTAAACAGCGTATTATTCAAAAAAGGTTACTATTATTGATCCGTGTTTTATCTAAATCGCGTAAATAAAGTACCGTGTAAATCAAGGGATACTTGTAGTTGTACATTTGTTTTTATTATATTAGTATTTAAATTCACCTAAGAATAAGTCATTAATGTGTAAGATTTTTAAATTTTTTCATAATAAATACGTATTAAATATTAGTATTTTATATAAAAAAGAAAATCCTGCAGGACTCAAACGATTAGAAATCACTAAATACCTTCATATATGAATAGCCTCATATTAAATGTATGAGGATTCAATAAATAAATATTGAAAAAAAAATTCTTTTAATATTGGTATATTGTTTTATTTAAATTAGAACAGCTCAAAACTTAACCCATTTTTCGCCGCACCAAATAAACTGACAATATAACTGACAGGATAATAAACATTGCAACAAAAAAAAAAAAAAAAAAAAAATAGAGTATGAGTACTGGTGATAATAATTACCTGTCGGCGAAAAATGGGTTAATTAGAATCGAACTGTGAACAGATTTGGATTTAGTACGCTAAAGTCAATTAAAATCACATCGAAAAGTTTTTGCTCCCTACTTTTTTTTTGTCGATCAGTGTAATCTTCAAATAAAAATTACAAGTTGAAAATATCTAAAAGATTTCTAATACATACTAGCAATAATTGCAATAAATTTATAATAGTATCAATAATTGTGAGTTTCAATTTATGCAACATTAACTTCGTAGTTCGTTCTCCAGCCTTCATTAAAGTTATTTACAGCAAAACCTGGTTGTAAGCGGGGCAAGATCAAATTGATCATCTTGATTACTGATAATGAAAAAAATTAATGACGGTCATTAAATATCTAAAATATTTTATATAAAAGTTTTCAGTAAGTATCTTTATTGTTATAAGAAAATTATAAAATATTAACAAGATCTTTAATCCAAATTTAGATATTTTTAATTAGGCTTAAGTTCATTGAATTTAATTTTTATTAAATTATTTTTATGAAGACCACCACAATACTAATTATTATTATTAACAAGATCTTTAAAAGGATTCATATAATAAGAGAGAATTAGAACATGCAGAAATAAAACAGTTTTCAATATGATCACCTCCAACAAAACTTTTTTTAACCGAAAATTTTTACAACATTATGATTAATTTAACCATTTTATTATTAACGGCAACCATATTATGGTTAAATTTAGACCTTCATCAAGAAGGCACAATCATATTGTGGTTGCCTCTAAACATGTTATGGTTAAATATGGCAATAATTTATTTACTACTAATAATTGTTTGGTTTTAAATTATCAAAAGTATTTTTCTCTTTTCCATGAGCAACATTCTATGGTTGAAAAATAACCATGCTAGTCCTTCATTAAGGTCCAATAAGATTTGACATGAATTGAACCGTGTATGGGGCGCATATTACAAGTCGAAAGTATTAAAAATACTAACACCTGTAAGTATAAGATAAAAAGTGTAAGACAAATGCTTTTAGTATAAAACAATTGTATTTGGTATAGATAAAAGTCTTTAGTATAAGATGAAAGTTTTTAGTATATGTCAAAATTGGATAGTATAAGAGTGCATTTTTTGGTCTTCAGTATAACATTTTTTTTTTGTATAAAAGGCTTTCGTTTAAATGACTACTCTATAATCCAAGAAAAAAACAATTTTGTTATTTACAGCCTTTATAAGTTAACAATTACTTTTAAAAGAAACTGGGAAATAAATATCTTGCAACTTAAACGTTTCTCAAATTCTCTTCTGAAAAAATTCAACACCAGTAGCTGTTGTTGTTGCAATTAAGATGCCATCACCCTTGACAATGTTTCAAGTATTAATAATCGTGTCGATGTGAACATGACTTATACTGGGTTCGATAATCTTTTCAATGGCAAGATTTAAGAGGTCGAACGCAACACAAATGAATTCTTCAATGAAAATTGGCGTAATTTAAAGCTGCAAAACCGATTATTTATGAATTTTTGTTGGAATTACTTATTTATTTGGTTGAATGTCTTTTTATTGTTTCTATGTTAAGACTCCAATTGAAAAAAAGAATAAATTGTTTGGCAAAAAATAGAAATAAAAACAAATAAATATGTATATTGAATAAATGTATAAAATTATAAAAAAAACAATAGCATTGGCGGTGGTTATTTATTAGATTGAAATAAATAGAACCAAATAAGTATGTTATAAGGAAAATAAAATTGATTTTGTTTTATTAAATATATTTTATTTATTTACAGCCAATTTTACCAAGTTCAGTTATAATTAACTATCAGTTATAATTAACTATCAGTTATAGCTGTCAAAAACATATTGTTAACTGGGAGTTAAGGTAATAGGTCGTTTTAACTGAACATGGTGAAATTGGCCGTAATACATCATACGTCTTTATTTTTAAAAAGGCCCTTTCCCTACTTAAAAAAACATTTTACTTTCTTTCCGCTTAGCCATTGTACTCGGCAGCACTCGGTATATTGGCAATGAAATAGTTGGCCGGTACGTAGCCATATGCTTTTGACAAACGATCTTTCATGATGGCTTGCACGGCTTGTGTTATAGCTGGTCTTAAAATTTCATAAAAATCACGCCAATTCTCATTAAATACAGAATTTGTACTATCCTCTAAGACTTTTTGACCATTAAAGAGATTATCGAACTGTACACGGAAGCCCCCAACTTCTGTAATTTCCAGGTGCAATTTATCGATATCGGAAAATGTGTATCCATGCTCATCACGCAGTTTAAGTTGCATATTAATGAAAATGCCAAAGTTTTCTGTAAAATAAAAAAAGAATATTATAATAGTATCTAGGGCAAGTGTTTGAGTATAACAAATTTATTATAGTGTAAGACGGTTCGGTTGCAACAATTCGGCATATTTAGAATAACTTGCAGAGTATTATGAAAGTTTTATGGCCGTTTTCTTATTAGGCGATTATCTTTTTCTGCAACGAAAAACTGCTGAATAAGAAAACTTGATGTTCTTAATGTCTCATTTGCTTTTATTCTGCCACCAAGTTAACCCGCCCTCATCCGCCAATAATTATTTGGGGTACAGATAAATTCAATCAGTCATCATCCAGACTTGTAATTTTTCTTGCAGCCACTCTTTAAACTTCTGCTTTGAATTGCACTAGTGTCGTGTCCCGATTATGAAATTCTAGGTTATCGATTTATGTATTTTTATCTTGGCCTTTTTATATTTTATATATTAATACAAATACAACTATAGCACACTTCTAGTTGAAAAGTGTGAGAATTACAAAACAAAACAGAATTGCAGATGACATGTAACTGAGTACCCCTCCCAATCTTCTCAGTCTGGACGATGGCTCAGCTGACTCCTGACTTTCACATATATTTTGATAGGTATTGCCGACAGAAAATAATGTTTTTATCGGTATATTGAGCCAAATTGTCGACAGACACTTTATCAGTCTTATAAATTTACGTCAAGATTTAGTAACAGGCAGTTTGTCGATACATTGAGACAACGGCCATTAGTTATAATATGAATGTTTTAAATAAAAGAAAACAAACAAAAAAAAAAAAAAAAAAAATAAAGGAAGTGAAAATGCTATATTAGTCTTTGCCGAATCTTTTACTTATATCAACAACATAACTGCAGAAAATGTTGTATATGAAAAAATATTTAATTGATACTATTAATGAAAATTTAATTAATTTTTTATATGTATCACAAATTTTTTAATTGAACTAAGTCATTTACAAACCGATTCTAATTACTAGTTAAGGCCTTCATAGAGTGTAAAAGGGTATATATAAGTTTGTCATTCAATGTATGACCAACCCGCCTTTGTTTTTCATCGCCTTTATTTATTTCTGACATACCAACCCGCTATATCCATTCATTAAGTGGGCTCCCATACATAATGTTCAATACAAACTAGAAATATATTGAAGAAAAAGTGCCATAAATGCCCAGGAGGCGCCCCTATCGGGATATTGTAATTTCTACAATATTGATGGTAGACCATATAAAGTAATGTTCTGGGTCTTTATGGTAACAAAGTTGATTTAACCATGTCCACCCCTATGTTTAAATTTGAAGACCCCAGATATGATGCTGAGCTTGTTATATATTCATGTCACATATACCCCGTTAGAGTTTGTAATTGAAATTTAGTCAGAGCGGACCATAAAGGACTGAGATATTAGCTAAAACCACGACTGCCTTTAATTTTACCCTTAAATCCCTCGTTGTGGCTGTTTATTTTTATAATTGGGTCTTTCCACCTCTAGTGGTTAATGAGGATATACAAAGTTTGCCATTCCGTATGATTCTTTTTAGAATATATCAAAGACCCCATAAATTATATTATGGGTCCTTGAGTTATTCTAAGTCGATTTAGCTATGTCCGTCTGTATGTCTGTTGAAAACACGCTCACTCCCGAAAGACCCAACAGAAAAAAACTATTTTGGTCTAAAATTGTTTCTAGTTCTCCTCAGCAGCGTTGGAAAGCCAGCATAATCGGTTGAGTAGAAAAAGAGTTATAGACCAAAATGTAGAACAATCGCATTAAAAAATTAATATTTCTAGTAAAAAAAAACTAACATAAATTGCAGGCGGACTGCACCGATTGTCATTGAATTGTGCACAACTTCACTTTATATGACAAAAAATTATACCACATTATTTCGCTAAGATCCGCCCATAATGTACCAAAGGCCCCATATAAGAGTTACATTTTAGAACGCCTAAAACGGTAACAAATAATTCTATTGTGTTAACATTTGATATGGAAAACACACGAGTGAAATTTGTAAAGATCGTTCAATAATTAACAATAGGCTAATATAAAGCCAATTCTCGTACTACATATTGGAATACGCCTAAAACCTCAACGAATTTTTTTACCGTTAGGTCAGTTTTTATCAAAATTGGTTCATAACTTGGATTAGTTCAATATAGTTCCCACTTTCGAAATATTCTTACTCTCGGTGTAGGGTATCATAGACTTGGCACAGTCAAATATAGCACTTTAACTTGGCTTTAATTCTAAACGGTGTTTTTTTTTATAAACCAAAGTTCTTTTACAAATTGAAATAAAAAAAAAAATTACTTTAAAAAAACACTCAGCGATTTGAGAGGACACGGACTCTAGTTAGGGCCGTTTAATTTTTAATTTAAAAGAGCACTTACGAATTTCCATCACCGACTTGCCATTGCCATTTAATGCTAAATTAAGAATGCGCCCATTTAATTTATAATCTGAATCAAAACGTAATTTCGGTAAGAAAAGTTTAATTTTAGAAACCAAATTTTTGGGATTAAAGCTGAAAATAAAAAAAGATAATTATAACACAACAGTGTTAACCAAAATATCAAATATTATACCTGGCTTCTTTTACAACCGTATTACTGGCTCCTGTTATAACCAGGTTAGTTAAATCTGCATTAAGTGAAACTGGATTTTTAGGATCTTGGACAATAATTATACGTTTAACATATAAAGGATCAATTGAGCCTGCTGCCTTAAAACCGGGAATACCTTAAACATTTAATAATATATTTAACAAACAAATGTTAAAATCTTTTCTAAAATTTTACCGTCCTTCCATTCATGATAAATCACTTGGAAACTTTTGGCGAAACATTTGTTAAAATTTGGATCCTCCAAAAAACAAGGTGTCAAAAAATCCGCTAAAGGAAGGAAACAAATTTACCACACATTTTTTTTCTTAACTTTTTTTTAACTTTGAATTAAATTTAAATTTTTTTATTCCTGCTACATACGTTTGTCTGCCAAAAATTTTGCCGCCTTGACTTTGTGAAAGACGACAACTGTTGTTATGACCAGAACGGCAGTCATTTTATGTAAAACTTTCATTTTATAAATTTTATTGTTTTCTCTTTTTATGTATATTCCTCTTTTTTTTTTGTAAAATTATGCTACATAAACTTTAGTTATTGTTAAAATTATCCTTATTACTAAGTTTTGCTGTTTGATTTAAAAAAGTGACACGACCTTCTATTGTTTGCTACAACTAAAATACTGAACTGATCTTATTGTTTTCACCTCTTAATACTTTGAATTACTTTCATAACTTGATTTTATAATTAATAATAGGAAAATTTATAACGTGATTTTTTTTATTATTTTAAACAAAATTTTAATTTTGTTTTGTTCTGAGTTCCCAAACAAACTTGTTTTGCTAGTGACTTCTTAACTTAATTAACTTAATTTGTATGAGAAGAGTTTAATTTTTGTTATTTAATTTAGGGATTTCACTGTAATTTGCTAACGGTATGGAAAAACATTGTGGTGAAACATGGGTTCTTTGCAAAAGCATGATATATTCGCGTTAAAAACATGTTTCTGTGGCTAAAATCACTGATGGGATTTTTGGTGCAATTGTACCAAGTTTTATCCACTTTATTGGTACACTGGTACAATTCATCCTTTTTTTGGAACAATTAAAAAAAAAATACTCGCGAAGTTTTATTATTTATTAGAGACGGATTAACTCACTTTTCTTTTCCAGCTTTGACCTGAACTACCAAAAATTGCATTTTGTGGAACGAGAATATTTTCCTCTTCATTGCTCACACACTATATTTGGCGTAAATTCAAAAAATTTAAATTAAAATGACGAGCGACTTGAGCTTTTGCGTTTTTTTTTTCGGTTGGATCTTCGCGAATGAGGAACCAACAATAGTCCGCCATCATTTGTTCATCCCACCCGCCTTTGTAACGTCTCTCGATTTCTTCCATTTCGGACTTCTCGGTTGGGCTCCACACGGGCTTGAGTGGGACCATACACCGAAAAACACAAAACTTAGAAAAAAAAAAATTTCAGCGTTTTTCGTGTTCAGGAGGTCCCAATTAACTTATCTAGGTGTGTGGCGTTCTTGGTATTTTTTGGCTGTAAACCAGTGTTATTCGACCATCCATTATATTATTTTTAATTTCTATTTATTTAAGCTTATGGTCTACATAACATATATGTATATATCCAGCTCTGACCTGAACTACCAAAAATTGCATTATTATTAATTTGCACACAATGGCCATTGTGGCATGTAATGACGTCAAAATTACGTCAGAACCACATGGGCATGTGGCTTTTCACATTCCCTGTACTCTAGACTATACATATAACTGACATAAATACGATTTTACGATGTCCTTCCGTCCGGCAGGCTGGTTGTCTGTCCATATAACCTTGCGCCCAAATTACAGGTCACAATATTGAAGGTAATTTGTTAAACAATTTTATATAGGTTTCAGTTCATAAGGACGAATCCCACTGAAAATGGTAAGAATCGGTCCATAATATCACATGGTTTCTATACAAACTTCTTTATGCCTATAAACCCTCTATTATGTTGGTATTTTGATTTAATTTGGGCCAAACTTATTTTATTGCAATCTTAATCATCTTACCAAATTTTATTGGAATCGGTTTATATTGGAAAATAGCTCCCATACAAATACTACTACCTGAAATATCTTTTAATGCCATAATTTCCTTATAAATTTTGCTATGGACATACAAATTGGCTACAATAATCTCTTGCAGATATCTAAATAATATTCTGCTCAAAAACCTTTTACATGAATCTTAACCTCATAATATAATTATGTTCTGGCGGATCCATAATTGCCCATGGGTCCCAAATAGGGTACACCCTCAACAATTTGTTTTTGTTGTTGTGTAGGGTACCATATGATCGGGCTTGACTGTCTCAACTTTCTTAGTGGTTTTATAATTATTTTCTTTTGCTTTGGGGAATTGCAATTTTCATGCGCGATGGACGGAAAGACATGAAGGGTGGTAAATTAACTTTAACCTACAAAGTTCAAGGTCGCACCTCATTAAAAAAACGTCGTAATGACACTTGAGTCTTAGTGAGAGATTACTCGACTCTCCCTAACCAATTTGTCTCAAGCAAGCGTACAATACAATTTTTTCTGCTTTGTGTTTTATCAAAACCTGTGAACACCCTTACAAAAAACATTTAAATAAATTTCGCATACCTTTCATTATTAATTTATTTAAATTACAATTTTAATAATGTTTTAAATAGAAATAAGTACTTAAATGAACTCTAATGCTTTCTAAAATAACCTTGATTTGGGTTAAAAGTATTTATAATAAATTAAATGTAATAAGACATAAAGAGAATTTATTTAATGTAATTTAATTTATTTAATTTTGCTAAATAGGATCAACATAAGAAGATGTCGGTTTTAATTAAAAAGGATATGAAAATATGAAAATAAATATTTTATCAAATCTTTACTTTCTGTATTTTTATAATACAAGTGTTTAAATGAATAATATTTATGAACATTCATCCATTTACGGCAAAAGAGGAAAGGGGCTATCAAATTTAATTAAAATATAAAAATTCTTAAATTGAGTTCTCAAACTTTTAAAGATAAGCGAATAACTCCAGGAAATCAATATTCCTTTAAATATTATCAATTTAAAAATTTAATTAACTTAAAGAATTTATTTGTCTGGCTACAATTTTATAAATTGAGTTCAATTCCCCTACAACCGTTTTCAAAAACGTGTTTCGTTGTGCAGTTTATCAGTCTAGTCTTTCTTTCTTGTTTTTATTTTGTTAATTTAATTCCTAATTAATCACGTCGCAGTTTTAACTAATTACTAAAAATAGCCATTCAATATTAACTGATTATGTCAATTGAATTAAATAAAGTTGGGAGCAGTTTATGAAAATAAACCATCATTTCAAATCAGCAATGCACTATCACTAGGGAGATCGATTTTTCGACTTTTTTAAAAAACCGGTTTTCGAATATTACGCATAGTTGCCATTTTAAAAAACCCCGTTTTCGGTTAAACATTTTTAAAATAACCGGTTAACCGGTTTTAATTCGAATACAATCAAATAAGTTGTTGTAGTAAAACGTTAATTTAAAAAAAAAACAGAACAATTCAAAAATTGGTTCCAATAAAATACATAGATATGAGTTAAGGTATGTTCAGACCTAAAAAATATTTTGCGATAAAATCCAAAAAAACGAGACCAGTAAATTGATCTAACATTAATCTTATTTTTAACAATTATTTTTAACTATTAAATGATGTTTGATCTAGACAAATGTTTTGCAAAAACAATTAAAAAATTATAGCAAATAAATTTATTATTTGAGATATTCTGCTAAATTTATTTCAAATGAGTTTTAATTTGTTGGTGGTTAAGCATCTCTATCTGAATCAGGCGACTTCAACCATATTTTTGAAAAGTTGCAAACAAAACCTCTTAGACTGGATTATATATATCAAACGATTTTGTTGCAGCAATTTATAAACGATTAGTAATATGAACATGCTTTTTGTATGAAATATTTGTCAATTCGTCGATTACATTTTGAAACCTTCCATGACATTGTTTGATTTCTTCAATTTTGTTTTTTAGTTCTTGGTGTTTTAATAAATAAAACTGATTCTGCTGGAATGTTGTAGTTTTAATCATAAGGAAATGCTGGAACTATTTAAGAGTTTTTAGTACCTTAAGGGGCATTCCGTCTTATTATTAATTTTTGGCAGCGTATTTTAGTAAAGTACTATTTTTCGACTATATAGAACTATTTCGAACGGGGCACAGTGGCGCCCGTAGAGCAAGCGAGGTTGCAAAAATCAAAATTTTCATGAGTGCCGACGAAGTTTTGAATAAACCCATGTTACAGGAAACTT
This sequence comes from Pollenia amentaria, assembly GCA_943735925.1. Classification (NCBI taxonomy): domain Eukaryota; kingdom Metazoa; phylum Arthropoda; class Insecta; order Diptera; family Polleniidae; genus Pollenia; species Pollenia amentaria. Next base: position 236,170,178 of record OX031006.1, on the reverse strand, counting down.
TTCAACGATTTCAAATATGCCACTCTTAATAATATCACATTTTTAGTTTAGAAGATATAACCGTTCAAAGTTGACCGACTTTCGGTTTTCAAAAAAACACACAATTTTTAGTCAATTTGTTGCGATTTCAGGTGTAATATCACGAAAAATAGGTAACGAATCGCCTTATTTTTTGTTTGTATTGATTGATGTATTTATTAAATGTATAATGATAAAAAAAAATTAACTGTTTGCTTTGTGTTTCTCCTGGTAAATCACTATTTAAAAACTATCCGTTTTTTCACTATTTTTCAACTTTGACGGAAAATAAAAAAAAACTATATTTTTCTATATTTGCCATATTTGCAAAACCTGTTCTTTGATTATTTCTTTACATAATTCAAAAGGTTTTATCTGCCCGTACGTGCCCGTTTGGCTTCTAGAGGTAAAAAAGTTTAAAAATACATGGTTGCAGAAATTGTATGGCGTCCATCCCTTATATGTTTTGACTGACAGTAGTTTGATCTAATAGTTTGAAAAAAACTACTCATTGAAATTAGCAGGTACGTACCTCACATAAAAAATACTTTGGCGTACAAATGGTCAGGAACAATATTGACTTATGGTCCCTACAGGTAGGCACAAATCTTATTTGGACACGTGCATAATATCAAAATTGCATTATTCAGCCTAAATCCATATGTATGCAGGGAACAGGTAAATTTTTAGGAATGGTAGCATAAGCCTATATATTGCAAAATAAGCATAATGCCTGTATTAGTCTACGCCTGAAAGTTGGCGCAACAATTACTGAAACCATTAAACAATTTAAGTATTGAAAACATGGCTTTGAACAATTTAAAATTATTTGAACTGTTTAGAAAGTCAACCACACCAAAGTTTTTCACGGAAGTGAAAATTCTTCCTGAGAAGTTGACATTGATCATTAAATGGGGCTGCGATGGATCATCCGGACAAAGCGTTTATAAGCAAAGGATATCTTCCGATGACGCTACAATATTGGACGGAAATATGTTTATGGCATCTGTTGTTCATTAGCGGCTAAAATCGGATGATTCCCTACACTGGAAAAATTCACGTCCGTCATCAGTGCATTATTGCCGACCAATAATGTTTCAGTTTGCAAGGGAATCGACAGAACTCATAAGGACTACGGTGAAGGACATTGAAGAACAAATAAGCAAGATTAAGCCTACAAAGCTGCAAATTGGAGAAGGAAAATATATTGAATGCAATTACGAGTTCCACCTGACCATGGTTGACGGAAAAGTCGTAAACGAACTGACAGGAACAACCTCAACAATGTCATGCCCGATTTGCAAAAAGAGTCAGAAGAACTTTTTTCAATTAAATTCAATTTATTTCATATATAATATGTTACATCTCAATTTTATATAATTAGTTGTAAAGAGTTTAAGATTAGTATCTTTTTCTGCTTTATTATAACATATTTCAATTAGTTATCAAATACATATATATAGACAGAATTATATTGGAGGTAAAAATTTAGCAAAACCCTATTTAAACCCCTTTTTTCGTTTCATTTTTATATATTTTTTATCGATTTTTTATTATTATTTGTCAGAAGAACTTTGGTAATTTAAACGATTCTACAAATGAGGAGAATTACGAATATGGAATGTCACCATTCCACGCAAGGATAAGGTGTATGGAATTCTTGCTAAAACTGGCATATACCCTACCACAAGAGGAGGAAAACTTCGATGAAAATACATCAATAAAGGATAAGGAAAAGATCAGAAAGAAGCAAATACAGGATGCTTTTTTTAAACAAGTTGGATTAAAAGTAGACTGTCCGAAGCACGGATACGGTAACTCAAACGATGGAAACACTTCTAGGAGATTTTTTGAAAATGATGAGGCAATAACTAGAATCATTGGAATTGGCAATCAAATCGTGAAAAGATTGGGAACGATCTTGGGTGTTTTAAACTGCAAAGAAAATGTCAATTCTACAAAATATGGAGAATATGCGTCGGAAACTGCATCTCTTTTAGCAGAAATGTATCCACAGAAGAAGTTGACCCCGACCGTCCATAAAATATTGGCGCATGGCAAAGATATAATTGAGTACCAGTCTTTGCCAATTGGAGAGCTTTCTGAAGAAGCACAGGAGTCTCTTAACAAATTTTATAAAAAAATATAGATTGCAGAACACATTCAAAGCATCAAGGGTAAGGCAAAATGAGGACCTCTTCAACATGTTGGCAGCATCTTCCGATCCACTTATTTCTTCCCTGCGGCATGTGAAGTCACGAATAGAGTTACAAAATAATTATAGTTTAGAAATGGTTAGTCTTTTAGATATACCTTCTCTTACGAATTGTGATGAATATTTTACAGAAAATTGAAAAAATAAATTTAAAAAAAAAATAATTTTTTTTTAATTTATTGGGTAATAATTTAAAACATAAAACCTTTAAGAAAAAAAATAAAAACAATCTAAAAATGTAAAAATAATTTTTTTTAGTTACCATAAAATTGATTTTTCTACTAATTTTAACTTTGATAACCCATAAGTAGGCCCCTACAAAGCGTAGCACCCTTTCCAAACGCTCATTTCATAGGCTGAACAGTTATCTATCATATGCTGTTTAAACTGTTCAATTATCTTATTCGGTTCAAAAGATATGATTTTTGCAACGAAAAAACTGAAATGGCGCCACTGTGCGGGGTTTGGTTTTATTTGGAGAACATTAATATCAAGCTTATGGACTAATTAAAGGTGATTAATCAATCGTGACGTGGAAAACCCTTCGGCACTTATCATTTTAGGGCACTTCAAGCACCTTTTGTGTCTTTTTAATCCCGTTGGAAATATCTCCAGAAGTAACATCTATAAAAAAATAATTTTAATATTTAGAATACTCTCGTACAAATTAGTATTTACTTTTTAGCTGCACACGTTTTTGTAGTATTTTGAATAGTTTTTGGTTTTTTGACTTTAGTTACATTTTGTTTTGACATTCTTCATAAAAAGTTTAAGTTTGTCCAATATTAAGTTAGAAAGATACTTAAATTACGGGTACATTTGCAACAAGAGTAAGGAAGACGTATATAAATTACACATTATTAAAATAAACGGTTTATTACACCAAAATAGCCGGTTTATTCGGTATTCGAATAATGGACATTTAAAATAACCGACTTGGGCAAAGCTAAAATAACCGGTCGAATAATAACCGTTCGATCTCCCTAACTATCACTTAATAAAACTGCAAAAAATAGCTTGCACTATTTTTTACCAGTGATGAACACTCAAAAAACTGAGTGCTTTTCAATAAATTTTACTACACGTTCAATCACTTGAATTGTGAAAACAGCACATTAACATCACTATCACTCATGTTTAGTGGGGCTGCTAATTTTCAATTTAACAAAATGATTGCAATAAGTTTGCACTATCACTTCCTGTGAGTTAAAACTGCAAAATTAGTAAAAGGTGGGATATACACTATTTACTAGAAAATGCTCTTTTGCAAAATATATGCAAAAAAAAATCCTGCAAAGGGTAAAAATACTCACAAATCGATGCCAAAATTCATAAAAAGCTCTAAAGCGGATAAATATATTGTGTTTGACTCCATTGGTGGACAAGGCAAAACTTATAATTGCATATTTACGTTTTCCTGATTATTGTTAGCCTGATTTTAAATTTAATAAATCAAAAACTTCATCAATCTGAATTAAAAGCAAATCATCTATTAAATTAAAAATATCAAAATATTACATACATATCGTTACCAAGGTTATTCACGTCACTAGTTGCACCCTTGCAAAAGTGCAAACCCTTTGAAAAGGCAAAAGTGCAAACACATAACAACAACCACATAGACAATTATTTGTATACAGTTATAAATTGTATTATTCTATTTATGATTTCTTAGCGGGGAAAAGAAGGAGTACGGATACCTTTTAGAAGGCCTTTGTACTCCTTATTTTGGATATACATGGCCTGCTCGCTCCCTTCCATACTCATATATCATTTACACACAATGTCATTGCGGGGCAGGCCTTCCGCTCTCGCTTCTTTGGCAGTTACAAAAGAATGGCCACTGGATAAAAGAAAATAATTCTTTTGCTTTTTCTTTAACAAAAAAAAAAAAAAAAAATTACTTCTTCTCTTCTCCCTTCTCATAGAAGGGAATGTGGAAAGTGTATCTTAACTTTTATAAGAAAGAGCCGAGGTCTTCTATGAGGCATTATTTAACAGTTAGATAAGAATGATAATTAAATCATAAACATCCTTTAAAAAGGCCTGAATTTCCCCGCTGTGTTATACATGTGATTAGTTATTTCGAATTTTTTTTTGTATATGTGGTGGTGTCTTAAAAATCAGAATGAAAGTTTTCGTAAAAAGAAGAAAGCTTTTATACCAGAAACGTAATTTTAAGAAACAGTTTAAGCAATTTAATGAAAAAAACATTACGTTTATAAAAAATCGGAAAGTAGACTACAAATACCACAATGAATGCATTTATCATCAATCCCCCATACAAAATAATATTTTCTTTGTTAACGTTAATCTTCATTCGGGCTACGTAAAAACATGATTAAAATTTTAAAGGTCCTCTAATCAATTGTTCATTAAATTATAAAAATTTTTGTTTAAACATACAATTAAAAAAATTCCTTAATGAAAACGCTAAATTGTGATCTTTAACTGAACGGATTTATACCTCAAATCATACATCAAAGTTTTGAGTGGCATGAATGTATCGTGTTTAGTATCATAAATGATACAGGGTGTTTTTTATAGAGGTAAAACTTTGAAATGGAATAAAACAAAAATGAATTTTTTAAATTGACATGAAATTAACTTTATTCGAAAGATAATCTTCTGTCATTATAAATTAATTATGACTTCTGGCATATGACCGCTAAGCATGGCTCGGACGTAGTATAATATGGAGGTCCAATTTTCGATGACGTTTTTTTTGCATTTGTGGGCGTATATCGGCAATAATGTGGCGAATGCTGTCCTCCAAGTGGTCAATCGTTTCGGGTTTATCGGCGTAGACTTCCGACTTCACATATACCCACAGAAAGTAGTCTAGCGGCCTTACATCGCACGATCTTGGAGGCCAATTCACGAGTCCGAAACGTGAAATTATGTGGCTACCAAACGTTTCCTTCAATAAATCAACTGTGGCACAGCTCCTGCACATCATTGTTGTTCAATTGATGAACGAAAAGGCAGTAATCATGGCTCTAAAGCGGTCACCACTGACTGTAACGTTCTGACCAGCAGCGTTTTTAAAGAAGTACGGACCAATGATTCCACCAACCCATAAAGCACACCAAACAATCAGTATTTTTTTTTTTTTGGTGTACGGGGTCTCAACATACACTTGCGGATTATCATCACTCCAAATATGGCAGTTTTGTTTATTGACGTATCCATTCGTACAAAAGTGAGAGCTTTATCGCTAAATAAAATTCGCTTATGAAAATCGGGACAAACGGCAACCTTGTTTTGAGCCGAATCTACGCCTTGCTAGTTGATCGTATGGCATCAATAATTGCATGAGTTGGATTTTGTAAGCACGCAAGCCAAGATCTTTCCGCAAAATCTTTAATAAAGTGGAAGGACACTTATCCAATTCCTGTGCACGATGTCGGACAGACTGATTTGGATTTATCTCTACGCTACGCTCTTTAACAGCAATGACTTCTTCTGCACGACATATATTATGGACGATTATGTTGAACGTAAAATGGACGTAGTGCGCGATACGTATTTCGAACAGAACCTTGATTTTTAAAATAAATTTACACAATTTAGAAGCGTTTTTCAGGCGTCAGGCGTTAAAATGCCAAACCAAAATTAACCTCAATCACTTAACAGCTGACAAAATGGCCGCCAGTTACAAAAGTGTTGCCAACTTTAAAATTTATACCTCTATAAAAAACCTTTATAACGAAATTAGAAAAATTCCCGTTTTGGAAGTTTTAAAGTATAATTCAAAGTTTCAATACTGCAATGAACAGTTTATTATTAGTAATGTTCATTTCATTACATTAATAAATAGGGAGCAATGAAATGGTTTCATTCCAATATCGAAGCGTTTTTTCTTTCAGTAAAGTAGTGCTTAACCCGGCCACAACAACTTGCACGAGAACCTAGTATTAAAACATTGCTCCATAAATTCAATAAGTGTCTAATTCATATAAAATAAGTCTCCAATTTTAAAAATTAATTGAACCGACAACGAATTGAAATAACGCCGCAAAGAGGAATGAAGTAATGCCCCAGTTTATTTCATATGAAATAAAACCCAAAAATTAGGGACTTATTTCATTTTGTAAATGAAATAAGACCCTTATATAATACATTGTACAGTTTTGATTTTAAAAATCGCACGATATATGGCATGGTTGAGCCTTCGGCTGGGCGCAAGAATTTTCTTCTTATGGTATAACAAACACCGACTTTGCTAACTTAAGCTTTCTGAGTAGAACATGGCCGAATTTAGGAGCTTAAGTTACCTAAACCGGTGTTTGTTATACCACAGTACAGAAACATAGAAACCAATCTGGCTAACGCTGGTCTGAACTTAGATCATGTGATAATTTAAAAGTCGAACAGACTTAAAATTTAAGCAGCTACACCTATCCAACATCGAGGCAGTGTTGCCAAGTAAATTTATAGAAATAACCCCAAATCAAAAAAATACTCCGTAAATTTGCACTGAGAAAAAATAAAAAACTCCAAAAAAAAGAATACTTTTTTAAATATTTTTTTAATCTACTTATCATTTTATTTCATTTTTTACATATTTATGTATGTAAGTATATTCATACTTATAGAAAAAAATAGATTCAACTGTTGAAGTTGCCAGTTGATTTCTTATTTAATTTTTTATAATACTAAACATTAAGAATGCTCGCTCGACAGTTGCGTTCGAAAATGGTAGCCTACTAATATTTGGGAAAATAATATCAACAATGGTGAAATAATGCAGGTGGCATCGCCCCCGCAACAAATAAAACATTACAACGAAAATGGAGATCAGTCCCAGCTAATCTCAAAAAATATCTATATAAAAAATCAAAGCGTGATAAAATATACATATTTTTAGTCAATTTTTATTTAATTATTTTGTCAATTACTTTTTTATTTTTAATTAAAATTAATAAAAATATTAATAAAATACACTAGTCACAACACAAAAACGTGGACTTTTTGTAAACATAAACAAATCTTTGACAAAGAAAGGACAAACAATGCAAGAGCAACAAATCGGCATCTCGCGTAGTAATGCCACCTGTTTATTTCATTATGATACAAAGCAGTAATGGAAAATTGAAAATTTTATATGGTACTAACCACCAAGCAAAAGAGTAATTTTTTCAACATTTTGGTACTTTTTTCAAACATATTTTTTTTTTTTTTTTGGAAAATAAACTTAAAAATAAATAACTAAAATGCATAATTTTTTTGCCCATATCTCAGCCATTTATGGACCGAGCTGCTCAATTTCAACAGCAAAATTCTGATGAGGATATCTGACATTAAAATAATCAACAAGCTGTATTGCCATAACCTTTTGATAAGAATTTGCCAAAACTTTAAATCTGCTAAATCGTAAAATGAAGAAAATCGGCTAAGATTAAAACAAAAAAAAAAATTTAAATTTGCTTACAATATGATAATCTTCTGAATTTTTATAAAAATTAATTATGCTAAATATTTGATTAATAAAAATGAATTTAAGATTTCTTGGGGTTAATTGAACTGTTTATGATTTTTAATACCAGTTTTGATTCATCTTGTTTTGTTTTTATTAAATTATCCTAATGAAGAGAGGAATTTTAATAAAAGTATATATCATAAATTTTTTTTTTAAATAATAGTGCATTTACACCTACACCATAAACAGGTTATAAGTTGTTTATGATGATAAACTAGTTTAAGAAACTTGTTTATCCATACAAATTATAAACACGTTTGTAACTAGCTTTTGAGATAAACTAGTTGCAAACAACCAGTTTTTGTTAATGCAACTCTGTTCTTTTCAAATTTTGCTCTGGCAACGCTAGTGATATTTGACATTTCATAAAAAAAAAAAAATTAAGTTAAAAAAGTTTGCGTTAAAAAAAGGAACACATCAAGAACAAGTTTAAAAAAATTAATCGAAAATTGTTTTATATAATATGGATAACGAAAATAAAAGGTATGTTTATCGTATGTATAAATGTACGTGCACCAACGTTTTTAAGTTTTTTTTACTGAAGTCAGCTGTTTTGTGACACGGCTGTTAAACTGTTAACTGTCAAAACTGCTGATATAAACGATATAGTTTATGAAAGTAGTTTACGATCATAAACTAGTTTGAAAATTACAAGTGTAAATGCACTATAATATTAAAGTATTAATGTGACAAACGAATAAGTAATAAATATTTGAATAAGAAATTGTTTAACAATACGCATGTACATATGTAAATAAGTCGTTTTAAAAAAATATTTTCCAGAATAAAAATACTTCGAAATTGGCGATGGAATAATTAAAATATTGATTCGAAATTTTTACGGAATAATTTTCTTGCTATAATTAACCATCTAAAGGGTACTGCGTTAAAAAAAAGAGTTTAAAGTCAAATAAGGACCAGTCTCATATACATTTAGCATTAATGTAAGATAAGGAGTCGGAGTTAAAATTTCAGCGGGTGGAGTCGGAGTTAGTACTTTTTGCTGACGACTCCACAGCCCTGGTTGTCAATGTTAAAAAAATAGCAACGCTAAATTTCTAAGCAAAGAAGTATAACAAGAAAAGAGTACTAAAACGGACGTGGGGGTACCGTGGTATTTTTGAAAGGAAAAAGTACTGAAAATAGTACCATAGTACTGAATTTTCCATCACAGATATAAACCCTAAAATATCCCCAAATACAATTTTTAACACTAAATTTCCCCCTAACTACTTTTTAGTGCCCAAAACTGACCCTAAACGCAATAGAAAACCCTAAATTAAGGGTGAAAATCCCTAACTTGGCAACACTAATTACGCTGTTATCCCTTTTACAGACTTTTGGGGAATTATTTCATATAAAGTAAGCCCTCAATACCAATATGAAATAAGTCCCAAAAAAAAAAGAAACAAGTCTCTAAAGATCGTTGTTGTTGCTTTCTGTACATTTTTTTTGGGGGATTCATTTCATTTATTTTTTTCGGGACTTATTTCATTGGAACTTCTTTCATGGCGCCAAATACATATTTATTTAAAGATTTTTTCATATTTTTAGGAATTTATATCTTTTCAAAATTGGGGTTTTAATTTATAATGAATCAGTTCCCTAATTTTAAGGATTTAGTAAATTTTGCTTTTCGTAGCTTAGTTCCCATTAGGAACGTAGCGTCATAATTAATGCTTAAAACATACTTTCACTTAAGTCTTTATCATTGCAATTTTTTATTATGTGGATTGTTTTAATCACAACATTATTATGTATAATAATAATTATATTTATATTATTATAAAATAGATTTTTAATAATTGCGTTTGGATTAAAATATCTGGGGGTTAAATCTGGCGGTCGTGATCGGATACTTTTGCTGTTCGAAAGCAATTTAATTTAAAATTCTTTCAGCCGATATAAAACGAATCGAAATAATTTTGCTTTGTATCGACTGAAAGAATTAGAAATAATAAGAATAAAATTGCTTACTCCCAATTTACATTATACGATTTTTGTCGTTGCGATTCTTACCTTATAGGCGAGAGGGGAGAGAGGAATTAAAACTGGCACACAAGCGATTGTACTCTTCGATTCGTTTTGTTCATTCATTCGCTGTGTAAAAAAATATGTATACACAAGAAGTTGTAACGACAAAAATCGTACAATGTAAACATTAGACCGACTTCAAAGAATAAACAACAATAATCGCAACGACAAAAATCGTTTAATGTAAATTGGGCCTAACCAATCGAAAAAGTATTCGATCACGACTACCAGAATTAGCCCCTCTTGTATGTCAATTCAAAATATGTGCTTTATATAAAAAATAATTTTTATGAACTTATAAAAATAAATGTATTTATTAAACAAATTATATATTAATTTATACAAATTAAAAAAAAATATATTTAACCCGTTTTAAATTTAAATTCTCTTAAAAATAATCTAAATAATCACTTTATTCTAATAAAGTTCAAATAAGTTATCACAAGGCTGCTCTAGAACAAATACATAGAAACAAAAATTAAGGTAAATCTGCAAAGAAATAACTGGCTGGTACATAATTTAAGATTTTCTTATAACGGTCAAAGACAACAGCATTCAAAGTTTCTTCAAAAACAGGTCGCATAATTTCAAAAATGTCACGCCAATTTTGATTGAAAACATCATTGGCACTTTGTTCCAACTCGGTATTACCATTAAATAGATTATCGAAATGGATTCGAAAACCACCAATATTCTTAACACTTGACTGTAGGCCCGTAACATCGAAGAACTTTTGACCGTTCGATTTAACGAGATTATTTTTAATGGAAAAGAGAAATTCAACATTAGCTGAAAGTGAGAGAGTGAGGGCGTTTTTGATAAAATGATATTGATAAGATATAGAAAAGGTTTTTTTTTGTTAAATACTTACAAGCTTCAGTTTCCATGGTACCAACACTATCCAAACTTAAAAACAAAATAGTACCTTTCATGCGATAATGTCCCTTAGAACGCAGTAAAGGAATTTTTATTAAAAGCTTTATGCTGTATTCATCGTTGATACTGCAAAATATGAAATGCAAAAATAATTACAATATAAAGGTCATTGTAATTTTTTTATTTTTTTTTTCTTTGGATCATAAACTTTTTAACTTAAGGTACTTTTCTAAAAACTTACCTTGCTTTAGTAGCTTTAGTTTGAGATAATCCCGTAACAGTTATATCTTTGAGATCAATTTTTAAATTAATATTTGGATTGTTTTGCTCAAAATGTGCCTTTTTAACATGAAAGGGATCAATGCTGCCGACATTTTTCAAACCGGGAATACCTAAAACACATTTTAAAGTATGAAATAAAGGAAATTTTTTTAAAAATTTTTTTCATAAATGTACCAAAAATAAAAACTCACCATTTCTCCAGTTTGTGAAAAAATTTTCAACAGCATTTGCTAAACAAACACCATTTTTGGGATCGCTTAGGGCACATGGTTTTAAAAATTCGGCTATAAAAGAGAGATAAGGAAACTTCTTATTTAAACATCGGCTAATAAATATTCGGATAGGTTTCGTAATGCTTAAGCTAAGTCCGCAAATGACATTTAGAGAGAAAAATGGATATGAACATCGTCCAAAAACATTTTGTCCAAATTTCAGAAATACCGAATTCCGGCGGTGAACAAAATTACTCCAGGAAATATGGCCCCAAAGAGAAAATGAAGAATGGCCCCAACATTTTACATGGAATAAAAAACAAGCAATTTCGGGGCATTTTTTTTGTTTTTTGGGGCTCTTTTTAATTTTTTCATTGGGGGGTGTTTTTTTTTAAGTGAAATGGAAAATTATCCCAAAATATCGGAATGAAAAATTGCCCCAAATAAAATCACAATTTTTACCATATTCACTACACTACACTTGGGGCTCTTAAAAAAAAAATTGATTTTTTCTTCATAAATGTATTTTTAACTGTAAAATAATTTTTAAAATGTATTTTTAACAAGGTGGTCTCTTAAATGCTCTTCTCCTGTCCAAACAAGGGGTCGGGGCCCATTTTTTTATTGCTGATTCTTAAAGCAAAAATTATGAGGAATCCAAAAAAAAAAAAATTAGGCGGAAAATTTAGGAGCTTCTGTGGAAAATCGGAAAATTTAATTTTCTTGGGAAAATTTAAAGGTAAATTTCTAAGAAAAATTAGGAAAATTTTATTTTTCAATTAAAGCCTGATTCAATACCTTTCCAACGAGCTATCACTCGTTGCGATCGCTTTAGTAGAACAACTTTCAATGAGGTCCCTTATGAAGAATTCTTCAATTTTTCACATGACAGTGGTGTACACCACCACTAAACCAGTCACTATAAAAAAAAAAAAAAATATGTAGGTACATTATTTTTTGCTGGGCAATCGATTGAGACTATTTATTTTAAAATCGGAGAGGGGTCGTCCAAAAATTTGCCAATTTTGATCGTTTTCATATGGAATTGCTCATATATATTTTTTTTTTGAAATTTTGCCATACAAAGACAATATAAATTTCTGTATATCTAGAGAACGAATAGGCCTAACGTTTCCAAATTTGGTACAAGCATCTTGGTTAGTAATACACAACATTTGCGGGATTGGAGAAGTGGGCATGGCATAAAATATATTTATAAAAAATGGTGTCCAAATTTGGTACATATTGCTGGGTTATCGACACACAACATTTGTCAAAACAAAGGTGGGAGTGGATAGGTGAGCGTGGCTCCTTACATGCAAATGAAAAAGAGATTTCTGTACAGGTAGAGAATGGTCATAGCTAAAGATCAATACGCAACATCAGTCAAAAAGTGGGCGTGGCACAAAATATAATCCCGTATAGTTGAAGAACGGTAAATGTAAAATTCTCTAAATTTGGTACAATTAGAATGGCTATCAATATGCAAACAACATCTGTAAATAATGTGCGGGATTGGAGAAGTGGGCGTGGATCAAACTAGATTTCTGCATATCTAGAGAACGGCCACAGCTACAATTTATAAATTTGGAAAATAATAGCTATAACTTTAAAGGGCCCACTGCCTTATTGTAGACATAGACGGGATAACTTCAATACAAATACCATATAGATTTCTGTGCAACTGGTGAATGGTAACCGTAAGAGTATTCAAACTTAGTACAAATATATTAAACAAATTACAGTATCAAAATCCCGATTTCTTATACCAATGTTGAGAAAATTCATGCCGCCTATGCAGAGATGCATTAGTTAGCGAATTTGGTGTTTGTTATACCATAGAGGAGAAAGTCCTTTTGCAAGGCCAATGGCCGGCTATTTAGAGAAGCTTTAGTTAGCGAAGCTCGTATTAGTTGTACCATAGAGAAGAAAGTACTTGCGACCGGCCTAAGGCCGGCTATGTAATACAGGTTTAGTTAGCAAAGCCAGTGTTCATTATAGCATAGAGGAGAACACCCTGGGTCGAAGGCCCAACCCTGCTATCATGCTATTTTTAAAACCAAAGCTGTGTAATTATTCAGTACCCATGTTCTGTAACTCCAGCGGCGATAAACTTTTCGATTGAAATGTGAGAAATGAAAAAAAAATGCTATAAATTGAAACAAACATCTGTTGTTCTCACTTAACTGCGACATTTGTGGCGAGAAATAGCTGTCACGTAAGGAAATTTCTCGCCAATATACTGAAAAAGTCTGTAAAATTTTTGTGAAAAAGTTCCCGCTTTGAACTTTCAAATAAGCTCACATATAAAAACGGGGTGAGAAAAAATTTCAAAACTAAAAAATAAATTAAAAATGCAATGAATATTAACACGGAAGAGATAAGTATTTTGTTTTTTGCAGAGTTTTTCATTGTTTAATTATTTTGCTTTTAAGATTTTTGAAAAATATACGACTGTTTTCAAAGCAATTTTGTAATCAACAAACATTAAAGTCGCACTTTAAATTTTTTGGTATAGCCGACAATTTTAGTCAAATTTGTTCGCCGTCAACGAAACGTTTGACTGGCGTTCTCAACATCTGCAATTTAATATCGGCTTCGAGTGGAATATTATGACACTTATAACGTAACGACGTAATCTCTTTGGATTGTTTTCGACATGAGTTACACACTTTTTTCTCACTTTTCGAGAAACGATTTTTTCGATGCGAGAAGTTCTCACCAAAGTTACAGAACATGGGTACAGTTTATTAAAAATCAATTGAAATTCGGGATTTTAAATTTGGGATTTTAAGTTTCGGGCATATGAACCCAACCCAAATTTTTAATATAACTTTCGGCTGTGGGAAAAAGCGCCCAAAGAAAAATGGCCCAAAAAAAGAAATGAAAAATCGCCCAAAAAAATTCCATGTAAAATTGGGCCTAAATTCATATGAAAAGTGACCTAAAATTTTTGGGCTATTTTTCGTTATTGTTGGGTGATTTTTCGTTTTTTAAATTTGGGTGATTTTTCATAATGAAAAATGAAAAATGGCCCATTTTTTTGATTTTCTCCTCTATGGTATAACAAACACCGGCTTCGCTTACTAAAGCTTTCTGCACAGCCGGCCTTCGGCCGGGCGCAAGGATTTTCTCCTCTATGGTATAACAAATACCGGCTTCGCTAACTAAAGCTTTTCTGCACAGCCGGCCTTTGGCCGGGCGCAAGGATTTTCTCCTCTATGGAATAAGAAACACCGGCTTCGCTAAGTAAAGCTTCTAAAATCTGCCTTGTTTCCAAATGAAAGCCGGCTATGCAGAGAAGCAAGCTTTAGTTAGCGAAGCCGGTGTTTATTATACCATATAGGAGAGAATCCTTGCGCCCGGCCAAAGGCCGGCTGTGCATAACGTCCATGGACACTATGACACTGGACGTTATAACATGCCATGGGAAAAAATTCGTTTTTGCTTTTTGGGTCATTTTTCATTTTTTTTGGGCCCTTTTTCGTTTCTTTTGGGCAAAATTTCATATATAACTTTTTGGGTCATTTTTCATGTTCTGTTGGGCGATTCTTCATTTGGGCGATTTTTCATTTTTTTTTGGGCCATTTTTCTTTGGGCGATTTTTCCCACAGCCATAACTTTCTTTGTGTTTGTTTAATGTTAACTTTTTTTGGGGTTAAAATTCATTAAACATTTTGAGATGATTTTTCATAATGAAGAATTACCCGAAATTTGGGGTCATATTTCATATAATTTTTTAAGGCCTAATTTTCATTTTTTTGGTATTATTTTTCATTTAAAAATGGGGGCGTTATGAAAATTAGCCCCAAATTTTGGGTCAATTTTAATTTTTGTTTTGTGGCCATGTTTCCCAGCATCCCAAATTCCTACAATTTGGAGATCTTATTGAAGTGTTTGTAGACGGATTCCATTAGTCTTAACTCCTAACATATACAAAAGGACATCAATCGTCATAATATTTTTATGGTTTTAGTAGATAAAAGGGTCAATTATAAATTTTATTAAGGATTTTTATGCAAATGGATATAAAAGAAATTCGTAAATACTCGAAAAAATATTATCCAATTTATAAGATGGTAAATTAGGGAATATATCGTATAATATTCACTTCACCCATACACAAACAACTACAGCATATAGCGCAATCAAGTGTTGGTGTAAGTATTTAAGTCGTGCATGGGGTTTTTTATGATTGTGCTCTTTGCTGTATTGTGTAGGGTTCAATTAGCTCAGTTGAAAAAAGTTTTCAAAGAAACAATTTGTTTCAAGGCCTTATTATTGCAACATTGTACACACAGAAAAAAATCAATGTTAAATAACCATGTCGTTAATTGTTAATTGAAAATCATAGTAAATGTCTGCAAGAGCATGGTCCTTATTTAAAATTGTAATTGTTTCATATTAATTTTAGGGTATTCATTCGGATAACCGTTAATCGGTTAACCGATTAATTATTTTCCGATTAACTGATCAGATAATTTAAAATTAGCTATTTTCGATTAACGATTAAACCGGTTAATTTCAGTCGATTAACCGATGTAACAAAATGTTTAATTTTTTGTAATATTATACGATATTTTTTTGTGTTATTAATTATTTGTTTCGTCTCATACCCAAAAGGTTTGTGTTTGGAAAATATTTTTTTATACAAAGAAAGAAAGTTATCTTCATTTTAAATAACAACAACAGCTTTTTGTTTCACGTGTATGTTTTATATGTATATGTTTAGTTATTTGTTTTTTTCTCATATCTTCTCATATCAATCCTATAACAAAATTAACCGAAACAATTAGAAGAGTTAAAATTTAAAAAAAATTAAGAATGATTCTAATGGCATAATAGACGATTTTAAGCGCTTAGAGAAATTCAGGAAATGGACTGAGAAATTAGATATTCTGTATTATGGGTTGCTTTTCTCCAAGATCTACGATAAGTGAAAGAATTTTTTTCAAGTCAAGTTTTATCATAACTAAAGAACATATTCGCTTAAGTTCTAAACATTTAAGCCAAATTATTTTTCTAAAAGATCTCCTATAATACGTTGATATAAATATCATCATACACATATATACTAACCGCCTAAGTTATAAAAAATAAAATATGTTAATAAAGGGTTTATGTAACGGATTTTCATACAAAATCCATAAAATCAAGCAAAACAAACAAACAACAAACTAATAAAATTTATGAATTAATTTAAAAAATATGTATTACATATTTATGAATTATATTTTTTGCTAGTTTTAGTTTAAGAATTGTTACGTTTTTTATGTTATTGTTTTATTTTTTTACTAACAAACTCCAAATTGTTAATAATTTATGCATTTTTATTTATTGAAATAACTTAATTTATAAAAAAATCTTTATTAATGGATTAACCGATTAAACCAAAACCTCGGTTAAATAATTGAGCGGTTAACCGATTAAAGCAAAAGCACGATTTAAGGAATACCCTATTAAATACATAAAATGTTCAAGGTAGAATGATGACGAAACCCATATTGGGACATTCTGCTGGTGTCTTTTAAGGGAGTGCTTCTGTAAACAAAGGGAGTACAAAAAAGGTGAAACATGTATCACAGGAAAATAAACAATAATATTCTCTCTCTCTCTCTATCTATCTCTGGTTCCGCGAGTAAATATTTGGAAATATTCGTATATAAATACACATGTTGTTTCTGTAGCTTCTTTTCCTTGTTATTTCACACTTAATCCAATTTTATTTCATGTGGAATCAAATTCAAATTCATGTTGTTTCAACTTGAAATTCCATTCATTCAACGTGAATCGTACAGTAATTTCATCATCAATGCCATTGTGCTATAACTTTACTGGAGTGTTAAATTAACATGAATTAGAGTTATTTTAAAGGAAATAAATTTTGTTCACAAGTTATTGTTATATCATGTTAAATTAACATGAAGTAACTATGAAACAAAATCACCACCGCAAAATTGATTTTTTTCTGTGTGTTCTAAACATTTTTAATGACAAACTGTGTCACTATTCATTACGAACTAGTGGCAACAACTTATTCGAACAAGATTTTGAAAGAAATTAATATGGCATCAGTATGATACGAGCTCGATTCAAAATCACTTGTTTGTGCTAGTTTGCTGGAGTAGTGTATACCATACTTAAGTCATATCGACAATATCCAGCTGGTGAGAGTTGCAAAATAAACTCATTTTTTGCTTGATTCAATCAATTTTTACTTTCCGCTTTGAGTTTTCATACTTAACTCATCGCCTTAGTTAGGGATGGGCAATAAATATCGATATATCAAAATATCGATATTTAAAAAAATTATAATCGATATATATCGCCGATAATAAAAATACCCATATATCGATACATCGATATTTATCTACGACTATCGAATTCGATATTTTTAAGATATCTTTATAAGAAAATTCAACATTTTAACAGTTGCTCAACTGCTTACAAAACTGTTGTTTTTTAAGAATTGCATTATATGTTTTTTAACTAATATTAAGAAAATAACGGCGCTTTTCCATTGTACATTTTCATAGATTACACTGTTTAGTTTTGTCTGGGGTTTTTAAGAGATAACAACAAAAAAATAAGCGCGGAAAAAATATTCTGGAAAGTGTTCCTAGAATTATGCAAATAATCGCCTTAATTATCGCGTATTAGCAGCAATAGATCCCTTAAAGTTGGAATGTTAATAATAAAAAAAAATATTTTGTTTTTTTTTTTATTTGATCATGTTCTTATATATTAAAAATAAAATAGTGCACAGTTTACTTGTATAGTATGTGTCAAAAGTTTCGTTTACCGGCAGTATATAATCCGTCATTATATAATCCCAATAAATTTTTTTTTTTTAGATTTCATATGGCGAATAAATAAAAATTTTTTTTATTCTTTACTTTTTTTTAAATTTGTTTTTATACCCTCCACAACCACTGTGGTGAATGAGGGTATACTAAGTTTGTCATTCCGTGTGAAACTTTTTTATTATACATCTAAGACCCCATAAAGTATATATATTCTGGGTCCTTGAGTAATTCTATGTCGATTTAGCCATGTCCGTCTGTCTGTCCGTCTGTCCGTCTGTTGAAAACACGCTCACTTTCGAAAAACGCAAAAGAAAAGAACAAACTTGGTCTCAAATTGCTTGTAGTTATCCTAAGCAGTTTGGGATTGAAATCCAGCAACATTGGTTTAGTAGGATCAGAACTATGAATCAAAATGTGGGACCACCACCCTGAAAAAATTGATAATTTTGATACAAAAACTAACATAAATGGTTTATTAATGCACGGAATGACATAAAATTTTGCACGAATTCGCTTTATACGACTGCAAATCATACTGTTAAATTTCGTGGAGATCGGTCCATAATTTACCATAGGCCCCATATAAACCCTTCTCGCGGAAAACAGTTTAGTACGCCTAAAACCGCAATAAATAACGTTAGCATACTTAAATTTGGTACGTCACAGTTTTATAGGACCAGAAATCACACTGTAAGGTTTTTTGAAGATCGTTCCATAATTTACACTAGGCCCCATATAAACCCAACTCCCGGAAAACCGTTTAGTACGCCTAAAACCGTAATAAATAATGCTACCAAATGGAAATTCGGTACGTCACAGTTTTACAGGACGAGAAATCACACTGCCAAATTTCGTGAACATTTGTCCATAATTTACCATAGGCCCCATATAAACCCTACTCTCGGAAAACAGTTTATTGCGCCTAAAACCAAATAAAGCCCACTTTGGGATTTATAGATATTGCGGTGAAATTTTTTACTTAAATTCATATGGCCAGAAAAAATATCATGCAAATTTGTGAAATTTACTGTTAACGCTAAAACTAATTACACTGCTGTATTGAAATTTATTCTAATTTATTTTTTGTAATACCAGAAATCAGTCTTCAGAATTTTGGGATGATTTGTCCATAATTTACCATAGGTCCAATACAAATAACGCTCCTAAAAATCATTTTAGTCCGGCTAAAACTGTTACGAATAATGATATTTTACTCAAGCCAGTTCAAAGTTCCTACAAGAAACGAATTACATTTTCTTATTGTCGGTCAATAATTTAATTCAGGTCTAAACCTCAACCAATTTTTATGCTGACGTTCGTTTTTGTGAAGCTTAATTAATAATATATATGTATTTATCATATAGAGCCCACTCCTGTCGGTGGAAGGTATCAAAGATTCGGCACAGCCGAATATAGCACTCTAACTTGTTTTATTGTAGAATTAACTGCAGCTGTCTCGAATTCAATCGAAAACTTCTGTCGTATAACTTACCTTAAAAACATAATTTTAAAATTGGTTTTTGTTTTAAATAAAAGTTAAGCGAATGAAAGTTTCGTTCGAAATCGAGGGACAGGCAGTAAATTTGAAATTAAAAGAACAATAAAAAGTTAGAATGGAATTACATGTAATATGTTTGTACATATGTAAATATGTATTGACATGGGTATATTAAGTTTTTAAATTTGGTAATAATTTCAGCTTAACACGTTCGATACATCGATATATCGATATTTTTAATTAATAAATATCGATATTCTTAAAAAATATCGATACGATATATATCGATATATTTTTTCAATTTTATCATCCCTAGCCTTAGTTCGTTAAATTTCCTTGTTTTCAAGAAAATTTTTAACACTTTCGCAAACTTTAAAATTATAACAGAATGTTACATTAAAAATAATATTCCCTAAATATTATGAAGATAAAGTTCACAATTTGCATATTTTCAGCTTTCTGTTCTTTCTTAGTTACTTTTTGAAATTTTATATCTTCATATTTTTGCTTTAAAAAGCTTTACACTATTTTCTCTTTAACCGACATGAGGCAAATTTGATATTTCAACAAAATTTTTAAAGTTAGAAATACAGATTCACTTACGTGCTTCTTTTAGATAAGCATCAGCCTGCACACTGGCTACCATAAAACTTGGGAAACCAATTATAAAGAGGACACCAATGCCAATACACTTATGGGGATGAGAGTGATGCTGTGACTGCATTTTGAACTAAAAGTTAAGGAAGTTTAAAACAAACTAAAATTTTGTTTCGTTTTGTGCAGCATTAAATAAGTTTTTCGAGTATTTAAGTTAAAGAATTTGTATGTATCTAAAAAACAAATGTATGTGGTTTGTTTTTAAGAATATTGATTTGAGATTCTTTAATTTAAAAAGAACAGGGTTCTTATTTTTTGTTGGGGTTTTGTTTAAGTTTTGCACGTTTTTTGGTTTATTTGGAAACTTTTTGTCTTTCTTTCAAAAGATAAATAGTACTAGTACAGGGTG
Organism: Pollenia amentaria; assembly: GCA_943735925.1. NCBI lineage: Eukaryota > Metazoa > Arthropoda > Insecta > Diptera > Polleniidae > Pollenia > Pollenia amentaria. The sequence continues at coordinate 236,149,749 of OX031006.1, read as the reverse complement.
GCGCAGAATGAGCTTATGTAGCTTAAATCGTTTATATTCTTTTTTATATTGATTATCTTTGAAAAAGGATATCACGTAGGCAGAGTGCATATTCTGCTTCGCACAAACGCGGTTTTTCACATATTTTCTTTTTTATTAACTTTCGTGTAATTTCGAATGTAATGGCCATGATTTTATTTCGAATGTAAGTTTTTTGTTGGAGAATTGTTCTGGACTTGTTAGAATCCACTCTTTCTTATATTTCCAAAGAAAACTAACAGGAGCTGTTGAATCCGATGAAGGTGGAGGCCAGTTATAATTTCTTGTGCGCGAAATAATGCGTTCGCTGAATATGCCCCTTTACAAAACTATTTTATGTGTAGTTTTATCATAAAATGCTATTATACTCTCCCCTCTTACCATTAAACTCAGACTTTTTGAAAGAAACCTTTCATAGTGTGAACTATAAATTAATCTATGGTGTCAAGGCGAATTCATACAAGGTGGTCTTATTTTGAAAACGGATACACACTGTACAACAATTTAACGTTGTGTCAAAATAATACAAGACTTTTGTATACAATTCAAACAAACATTTTATATTGCTTTTAATCTTAAATTGTGTGTTTTGAAATCTAATATTTTAAAAACGTTTTACTGCCGTATTCATAAAAAACTAAAATGGATATGAAATCTGTTTTAAGAAAAATTTGTATGGAAATTTTGTTTTAAAATTCGTTTGAAATCTATTTTAAATTTTATGAATACGGCAGTTAAATTTTAAAATTAAAAAATTTAAATGAATTTATGAAAGATTGTCCAGAACCATCAGAACGGTATACCATTTTGACACATAGTTAGTTGTCAACTGTTGCTTACGTAGCAAGCCAATGTCACCTTGTATGAATTCGTCTTGTATGGTGTGAACCCAGACTTAAGTCAAATTTAAAAAGTTGAAAAAAATTTTTTTAATCATACGAATTTTCATTCAAAAATAATTTTGTTTACGTTTTTAAAATTTTGTATGTGTGCATGTATTATAAACGAAATTTTTCTTTAATTTTGGCTTATTTTAGTATTTGCTAAAAATGATTTTATCACCGATTTTGTTTCTAAGGCTTTTTCGCTGGAAGCTACCTGTCTGTTATCAACTTGAGGATGATTAGCGATATTAATCCTTTTCTCCAGTGCACTTCACTTCTTCCAGCTTACACCCCTGGTTATGTGGTTCAGGCATCAGTCTGACAGCAGCTAAAGTGAGAAGGCGGTTAGTTTAGTAGCCTGAATAGCAGACTCCAACCAATGTGTCTCAGGCAATTAGGTGGCAGGCTACGTGGAACAATAATTGAAACTCAGCTATTCTTTTGCCGTTGTAGGATTAACCTGCCAAGAGGGAAAAGTTTGCCTAATAAGTCGCTTTGTCTTTAATACACTTTTTTCTAAAACTACAATCAATATTGATAACAATCAACGGCGGGCTATTTAAGCACCTACAGTATTTGTTGAAGCTCCATCATTTTGAAACGAAAAGGTTTGATGGTTTGCCACAGCAGCCTAAAAATTTTTTTCAACATCGTCCTATATGTACCAGTGTTGACAGAGATTAAAACACAATTGTTATTAAAAAAAATATGGGCCAATTATCTTTTCGGACCAGATACTGCACCAAAGAGTATAGTTCCGTGGGTTTAATTATTGATTCTCTTTGGTTCTGCGTATGACAAATCCTTAAGTTTAGATTGTTGACGTAGCCACTTAAAAGGAATTGGGTGTCATCACTCATTACCAAATTGTGAATACAATAGATTGTTTGTCTTCTTCACAAATTACTGAAAATAAACAAAGATACAATAATAATTAAAAAAAAATTATAAAGAATTCAAAACATATAGCTCATTTTGTGCCACCCTATACTATAAGTCTGTTTGTGTGTTTTTGTTCTGTTTACTTCTTTTAATTTGGCATATTAAACTCGTTAAGTAATTTGCTTGCCAGAGAACTAAAGAAATTCTAGTTTTTATATAATTAAAATTTGTTAGGCAAAACAAAAAATGTTAAGTAAATATAAAAAATAATAATTAATTTTATTTTTAAAGTAAATATTCTTGTTTTTTTTTGGGACAGGTCAGGTTATTTATTTATGTTTTTCAAGTATTAGAACAAATATGTTGGAATATTAATTAAAAAACTATTATTGCTAATAGAAATAATATTAATGATATTATAAATTTACAAATAATCTGCGATAAGTTTAAATTAATTAGTAAACACAATTGATTATATTTAACTAGTTTTCTGTTTAACTTTCGTTATTGGGATTATTGTTTTTTAACCCATTTTTTGCCGCACCAAGTAAACTGACAATATAATAACGAAACAAGATTGTATATAACTGACAGAAGAAAAGCATTGCAACCAACAAAAAAAAGTATAAAGTATAAAAAAGTGCTGTACCCATGTTCTGTAACGTTGGTGAGAACTTCTTAAAATTATCAAAATGATGTGAAAGAAAATATTCTATCGTTTCTCGAATAGTGCGAAAAAAATGTATCTGTAACTCATTTTGCAAATTTTCTAAAAAGATTACGTCGTTACGTTATAATCTCTTAATATTCCACTCGAAGCCGATGTGAAATTTCAGACGTTAAGAACGCCAATTACACGTGTCGATGACGGCGACCAATATTTACTAAAATTGAAACATTTTTAAGGACGGCGGGGAAAATCTAGCTATAACTCGGCTATACGAAATAATATATAGTGCGGCTTTAATGTTTGTTGTTTACAAAAATCTTTGAAAAAATTCGTATTTGTTTTCAAAAATTTTAAACACAGAAAAAATTAAAAATTTTCTCTAATCACCAAATTTATACCAAATTCATAATATCAAGCAAACAATTTGTTGATTTTGCACCTATTACCAAAATGATTATATTGATTACTAAAAATTTTAAAAAAATATTTTCAATAAATGATATTTTTAATTAAAAAAATGATCAACAAACTTTGCTATTTCAAACATTGTGTTCATTTATTTCATTAAATATTGACAATTCCGAACAACAATTCTAGAAGTTTCAATTATTTTATTTTAAACGAAAGAAATCAATTAATATTTTTTGATATTTAATTAATATTTTAATTGAAAATTTATTTTAAACCCAGTAAAATGTTAATTAAATCCAAATGATATATTTAATTTTCTTGCAACTAAAAAAAATAATTGATTCAATTATCACATTAATTAAATTTAAATCCTTTTTAAACAATTTTTTTAATTGATGAAAAACTTTTTTCTGTGAAGGCAAAATAATTAAACTATGAAAAAATCAGCCAATAATTACCTCTTCCGTGTTAATATTCATTGCATTTTTAATTTATTTTTTAGTGCTAAAATTTTTTCTCATTCCATTTTTATACGTGAGTTGATTTGACAGTTCAAAGCGGGAAGTTTCTCACAAAAATTTTACAGACACACTTTTTCTGTATATTCGGGTGTAATTTCCTTACGTGACAGCTATTTCTCGCCAAAAAAGTTACAGACGCAGTTAAGTGAGAAAAACAGTTGTTTGTTTCAATTTATGGCATTTTTGTTTCATTTCTCACATTTCAATCGAAAAGTTTCTCGACGCGGGAGTTACAGAACAAGTCGGCGAAAAATGGGTTAAAATAAGAAAAATATATAAGTAAAAAATATAAACTCGGACATGCGCGACCATATGATACCCTACACCCTAGTATTTACAAAATAATTTTTAAGAGTAGGCCCTATTTTGGTTCCCCAAATGGACAGTAGTAGATCTACCAGAATGAAGCTGTTTTTTGGTTTAAGATTTATATAAGAGTTATTTATGCTGATTTTTAATTAGATATTCGTCATCAAGTTCTTTTAGAGAGGGGGTTTTTATGGGACTTATGATTAATTTTGGACCTACCAACACACAATTTTGCCCATTATAAAATTAATTTTTTTTTTTTGCCAAATTTTGTGTCAAAACCAAAATTTTAAAGCCATTTTCAAAAGTGGTAATTTAATAGAAGCTGTGGTCAAATATGGAACGATTCCTAAAAAGCTAATTCTGAAATTAAAAAATGAGTATTAACAGTAGTATGATAAAGGTTATTTCAGCACTTTTTTCAATTTGCTAGTGAGTCAAATTGTAATTTTATTTTTTTTTCCTATTACAAAAAATATTCTATAATTTTATTTCTTTTTTTTAATATTCTTTGCATATTACGTTTCACTTTTATAAGCTTTCCTTTAATTCATTTCCAGCCCCTGACAAACTTCATCCGCGTTCTTTCTGTTTAACCGTTTTGTTGTGCCATGCACATTTTTGTATTTAAATTAATAGCACTATGCAACAATTAAGAAAAAAATGTTTCCTTAAATAACCACAATTTTTTTTTGATCAGCTATAGTCACCTAAATGCAAAAATCATCATTATTTCAAATTCTATGGTAAGTTTTTTTTTCTAAAATTTGAGATTTTTGAAGAGGCTGCTCCATACAATCTATTAAAAAAAATTTGAGTTACGCCAGATTTACGTCTTTCTAATTACATTTTTTGATTTAGCCATTACTTTTTCAGTTATTGTGGCACAATTGGAAAACAAATTTATTTATTCCCGATTAACTGAAAGCATCTAGTTTTGACATTTTTTTTATCGCAAATTTGTGTAGAGCTAAACATGTTGTGATTTTTTAGCCGTGTTACCCTTTGCGATAAAAAAATGTCAAAACTAGGTACTTTCAATTTATCGGGAATAAAACACGAATTTGTCCATTCACAAAATAAAATTTATTTTACTTCTAAAAGATGCAGCTTAACAAATAAGTACTAAAACTGGGACTTCAATTTTTTATGAATTATAATTAAACAAAAAAAAATTCCACTTGTGCTTCAATAACTAATGGCTAAATTAAAAAATGTTATAAAAAAGACTTAAATCTCTTCAAAAATCTCAAATTTTAGAAAACAATTTTTTTTATAAAAAACTTGCCTTAGAATTTGAAATAGTGATGATTTTTGCAGTTAGATGACTATAGCGGATCAAAAACAAATTGTGGTTATTTAAGGAATTTTTTTCTTCTTAATTGTTGCATAGTACTGTAAGTCACTCATTCGGCGCGAGTATTATAGAATTGCGCAAGGGGGATGGACCTGTGAGTCCACCTGCTTCATATCCAGGGCACTATGGCCTGGCTATGATGAACGGAGAACCAAATCTCTACTTAGGTTCAATAGGGACCAAATCAGGACTGTGGTGTCGGTTATGACTGGACACTGGCCCCAACAGGCTCATGCTAGGAGAATGGGTCTGAAATTCAATGACTACTGCAGAAGTTGTCATGATGAGGAGGAAGAGGAGACTGTGCTTCACTTTCTCTGTCAATGCCCTGTTCTACGGGGCATAAGGGAAAAATACCTGGGAGAGACGGTGTTTTCCTGCTTGGAGGATCTGTCTAAAATAGAACAAAGATTGCTTCTTCTCTTCATTAGGTAGACGAATTGGCTCAACTCTGCAGTGACGCCATCTGAGTAACTGCTCTTTGGGATGGGCATTGGCGCTGGGTATCACAAAGGGACCGCTGAAGGACCCAAGTGAGCTGTCTCTCGATGGCTGCCCGTGGAACCTAGCCTAACCTAGCCATGGAGCAGCCTCTTCAAAATTCTCAAATTTTAGAAAAATTTACCATAGACTTTGAAATAATGATGATTTTTGCAGTAAGGTGGTGACTATAGCGGTTAAAAAAATATAGTGCTTATTCAGGGAACTTTTGCCAAGCAAGTAATTGAAAGGCATACAACTGCTGTAGAGAGCAAAACAACCATAATTTTGTTTTTTTTAACATATTTAAAATTAAACATACAAAATGTTTTAAAATATTATAATTTCAAACATATTATTGTTATTATTAACCATAACGTGTTCGAAGACAACCAAAATATGGATGTGGCTTTAAGACACAAAAATTTTAAATAAATTTTTATTTAAATGGTTATGGCTTACGAAAGTTTTTAGACCCTTGCGATCAGAAATTACGACATATCTACTCGCTGCAAAAATATCGTGGTATTTTGTCTACTAATTGGTAATGAAACTGTTGGCTTAAAAATTCTTTTTCATATCCTTTAATATTAAATTAAAATTAGTTTTGCTTCTACTGAAAATTTTTTAATTTTGAGTTATAACATTCTTTATGATCAAGTGCGATATGTACACAGAAAAAATTTAAAATTCTTTCTAGTCACTAAATTCATACCAAATTCATAGAATCAAGCAAACAATTTGTTGATTTGGCATCTTCTACCAAAGTGATTATATTGAAAGTGATTATATTGATTACCAAAAATTGTAAAAATTAAAAATTGTGAATATTTTTTTTCAATAAATGATATTTTTAATTTTAATTAAAAAAATAATCAGAAAACTCTGCCGTTTCAAACAATGTGTTAATTGATTTCATTAAATATAATCGTAGCTCAGGTTTCGACGATTCCCAACAACAATTCTATAAGTTTAAATTATTTTATTTTAAACGAAATAATTAATTAAGATTTTTTGATATTTAAATGATATTTTAATTAAAAATTAATTTCAAAACAACTAAAAAATTATTAATTAGTTAAAAATTATATTTTTAATTTTCTTTCAACTAAAAAAATAATAGATTCAATTATCACATTAATTCAACTGAAATACTTTTCAACCCATTTTTTTAATTGATAGGTAAGTTTTTTCTGTGTATGTATTAATTAAAAAATAAATTGTGAGATCGTTTTATTACAACGAAAAAATTTTTTTTTTTATCAAATAAAAAAATGTTTTAACAAGTATTTAAATTTAATTAATATGATAATAGAATAAATTATTTTTTTAGTTGAAAGAAAATTAAAAATTCAACATTTTTCATTTTTCGAATTTATTCTATGAGTTAAATTTCAGTTATGTATTTTATAAAGCTTTTGTAATAGCTCTATTCCTTAAATTTTTTTAGGAATGACTTTATAAAAAAAAAAAAAAAAAATTTAAGGAATAGAGCTATTGAGCAATTCCATATGAAAGCGATCACCTTTTGGACGACCCCTCTCCGATTTTAAAATAAATAGTCTCAATCGATTGCCCAGCAAAAAATAATGTACCTACATATTTTTTTTTTTTTTTATAGTGACTGGTTTAGTGGTGGTGTACACCACTGTCATGTGACAAAATTGAAGAATTCTTCATAAGGGACCTCATTGAAAGTTGTTTAAAAAAAAAACTACTAAAGCGATCGCGTTGGAAAGGTATTGAATCAGGCTTTAATTGAAAAATAAAATTTTCCTAATTTTTCTTAGAAATTTACCTTTAAATTTTCCCAAGAAAATTAAATTTTCCGATTTTCCACAGAAGCTCCTAAATTTTCCGGCTCCTATGGATTCCTCATAATTTTTGCTTTAAGAATCAGCAATAAAAAAATGGGCCCCGGCTCCTTGTTTGGACAGGAGAAGAGCATTTAAGAGACCACCTTGTTAAAAATACATTTTAAAAATTATTTTACAGTTAAAAATACATTTATGAAGAAAAAAACATATTTTTTTGTAAGAGCCCCAAGTTGAGTGTGTAGTGAATATGGTCTGCCTGCCTTCACAAGATCGGCCATAAATCCATGGATAATAGCAGCAGTGGCATGTAATGGCACACCAAACCCGACTGAGGCTACAGGTCATAAAATGTTTTGTAAATTTTTTAAATTACCAGGTAATAAATATTTCGCCTAAAATGACACGTGCAGAAACAAGTCATAAAACACGGATTTTCCATAAATATGGCGAAATATTTATTACCTGGTAATTTAAAAAATTTGCAAAACATTTTATGACCTGTGGTCGGCTTATTGGCAGTAACCAATTACGTCCCTTTTAAAAAACATTTTATGACCAGTAGTTCACGCAAATTTTCCTATTAAAGAAAAGCAAATATCGCTTATTTTTTTACCTATTTTTTACCAAAAAATAAATATAAATACTTCACACACTCTGAGTCAAATTTCAGTTGAATACTAAACGTGAAAGTGTTAAAGTGTTTTTTTTTTTGTAAAGTAAAGAGTGAAGCTGTAAAGACAATTTAAAGTAAAATGAATAAATTTTGCTGCAATCCGTTTAACTAGAGTGGACATCGTTCGAAAAAGATAAAAGTATTAAAATTAACTGGTGTTTCGAAGCGATACATGAACGAATTAAATATACAATACGGTGAAGAAGCAGAATTCATTTGCCCCAAGTGTAAAATCGATTTGTCTCAACAAGCAAATGCATTGAAACAAATGCAGCCACAATCCGAGAGTGAAATGACAAGTGAACAAAATGTTTCATCTGATAGTGAGGCAGACATTCCGATGGTCAATATGTCTTTGAGTCCTTTGAATGAGGCTATTACCACTTTAGGTGAAACGCCTATTAGAAAAAGAAAGTTGCGAAGTAAAACATACAGGAAAGTGAAAAAAGGCAAGTTTATGAGTGCAATCGCGACAATATTTGATGAAGGCTCTGATAACGAATGCAGTCAAGCAGATGACGTTGATGACGGCAAACAAATGATTGAGCAGTTGAAAAGAAAATTCAATTTAGCGACCACTTTTCCGGAGAAATATCTCATTTTATCTGTGCTGCCTCAATCATGGTCTATACGCAAGATTTCTGAACAGTTTCAAACATCTTTTTACATCGCGAGAAGAAGCAAAGAATTAGTTCGACAGAAGGGCATATTGGCGACTCCCACCAAGAAATTTGGCTCAAGGACCCTCAGCGAAGCAACGGTGAAATTGATTCAAGATTTTTACTGCAATGATGACAACAGCCGCGTCTGCCCAGGTACACGTGACTATGTTATTACACGTGAAGATGGAGAAAAAGTACACAAGCTACGCAGATTATTATTATGTAATCTATCCGAAGCATACCATCAGTTCAATGAGAAATACCCAGCAGAAAAAGTGGGATTTTCTAAGTTTGCCATCCTACGACCAAAAGAATGCGTGCTGGCATTAGACAGGCACGGAACGCATTCAGTCTGCGTTTGCATGTTTCATCAAAACATCAAATTAATTTTCTTTCCATGCAAGAAATTGAAAGTATTTCACGGTGAAATTGAAACATATAGGGACCTCCTGTCGAAGTCGTTGTGCGCATACCCCACGGAAAATTGTCATCTGTCCAAATGCGACAATTGTCCGAAGATTGACGAGCTAGAGCAATATTTGGCGGAAAAGTTTGAACAGCTGTTAATTCAGGAGGTGCATTTCAAACAGTGGATAATTAGCAGCGGCAGATGTTCCCTTGAGACCGTGGTAAAGCAGATTCCGGAATTCATCGAGGAATTCGGATTCAAGTTGAATGAACTGAAGGCGCACCATTTCATATCCGAGATGCAATCGAAATTTCTAAAGGAAAGTAAGGAGAAATTAGCCCAAAATGAATTCATTGTGATAAGCGACTTTGCCGAGAATTACACTTTTCTCGTTCAGGATGAAACTCAGTCTTATCACTAGGCAAACGACCAGTGCACGGTGCATCCTTTTTGCATTTATTTCAAAAACGAAGATAACGAACTACAGACCGTAAGCCTTGTTGTTGTCGCGGAGAGTTTAGCTCATAATTATGTGTCCGTTTATTTATTTCAAATGAAACTGTTTGAATTCTTAAGATCAAAATTCGATGCAATCGACAAAGTAACGTTTTTCTCAGACGGCGCGGCTTCTCAGTACAAGAATAAAAAAAATTCTTACAATCTTTGCATAATTGAAGAAGAACAAAACTGCAAGGTCGAGTGGCACTTTTTCGCGACGTCCCACGGTAAGGGCCCATGCAATGCGTTAGGGGGAACCCTAAAACGCATGGCGACTAAGGCAAGTTTGCAAAGGCCATATACTGACCAGATCTTAAATGTACAACATTTGTTTTCGTGGATTCAAAGCAAGGAAATTGCCATTAACACAGTTTTATGCACTCAAAAAGAACACGATGCCATGGAGCGACGAATTCAAAACAGATATAATAATGTCAAAACTATAACTGGAACGCAAAAGTTTCATTGCTTCATACCAAATATTTCTGATATGTCAATTAATGTAAAGCGGTACTCTTCGTCTGCCGACGTGCTAAATTTAAAGTTACTTTAATTTTATAATGATGCTAAGACAATTGAAATTTTTAATAAATATTGTAATTAAGTATAAGCAGCAAAATAAGAAAGATTTTTTCTTCATAAATGTATTTTTAACTGTAAAATAATTTTTAAAATGTATTTTTAACAAGGTGGTCTCTTAAATGCTCTTCTCCTGTCCAAACAAGGAGTCGGGGCCCATTTTTTTATTGCTGATTCTTAAAGCAAAAATTATGAGGAATTCAAAAAAAAAATTAGCCGGAAAATTTAGGAGCTTCTGTGGAAAATCGGAAAATTTAATTTTCTTGGGAAAATTTAAAGGTAAATTTCTAAGAAAAATTAGGAAAATTTTATTTTTCAATTAAAGCCTGATTCAATACCTTTCCAACGACAACTTTCAATGAGGTCCCTTATGAAGAATTCTTCAATTTTGTCACAGACAGTGGTGTACACCACCACTAAACCAGTCACTATAAAAAAAAAAAAAATATGTAGGTACATTATTTTTTGCTGGGCAATCGATTGAGACTATTTATTTTAAAATCGGAGAGGGGTCGTCCAAAATGTGATCGCTTTCATATGGAATTGCTCTATATATTTAATATATACAACCAGAGAAAAAGCAGCAAAACCATTTTTAAAAAAATGGTTACCATATTATGTTTAATTTAACCAAATCATTGTCACCGACAACCATATTATGGTTAAATTAGTTTCTTTAAAAAAAGTTTTGTTGGTTGTGACCATAATGAAACATGTTTTTTTATGCGGGTATGCAGATCATTTTTTTGTATTTAACTTCTTTAGTAATTATGGACCTAATGACACTTTTGAAAGTGTCATAATGTCCATTTGCAAAGTGTCATAACGTCCATGGACACTATGACACTGGACGTTATGACATGCCACCTAAAATTTTTGTATGTCCTTTTTGTGTTCGGCATAGCGGTGTGTCATATAATCATTAAACGAAGTTTGTGGCTCACTTAAAATTACATTTTTGAAAGCGAGATAAAATTTAAGCAACTTACTCAAGAACTAACTCCTAAACTTTAAAGAATATTGCATAGACGTAACAAAAACCTGGAGGAAATGTTCAAAAGAACTGATGACAATTGCACGGTATCAACACAAAACACAGTTAACTTTAATGAGACTGTTAATGCGATAAATGTATTTAAATACAAAACCAATCGATCATATATTCTTACGAGAATTAATAAAAATTACTAATTATTGGATTAAAAATTATTTTGGAAAAGTCAGTTTTGACAATTCCCAAAATCAATAATACCAAGGCGAATTCATTACAGATGATCCTAAAAGCCCTGCTGATAACTTCTCTTCTTTAGCTTTATAATTGTTGGATGTCAAAATTTTGTTTATTTTCTTTGTTTCTGTTTTGATATGTTTCGGTTTTTGACATTGTACAATGATTTTACAAAAACAAATTGCTTGTGGTTCTTGTACTACCGAGATTACCTGGAATGAATTCGCCTTGAATAATACCCAATTTTACAATTTTAAATTATTTTATCTGAAACGAAAAAATCAATTAAGGTTTTGATACATTTAATTGATATTTTAATAGCATTTTATTTTGAAAACAATTAAAATATTAATTAAATCAAAAATTTATTTTTAGTTTTTGTTCAAAAAATATAATGGATTCAATAAACACATAAATTAATAAAAATACTTTTCAAACAATTATCAAAAATTATTTTCGGAAATAAAATATTTTATTAATTAATTCATTTATTATTGATGTGCTAATAATGCCAATTTTTGAATGAAAACACTGAAATTTATTGTTGTGGGAAAGCTAGTTTCTATGCGCATTTCGCTGGTTGCTTAGGCCAGCTCGTCAGGAAACTTTTTCCAAATACTTTAGAAATGTATTTAATGGATACAAAACTATTGAATATTTTTTCTGTGTATGAGACGAAACAAATAATTGTTTTAAATAAACATAAATATGTTATAATACTTCAAAAAATTTATAATATTGTTCCTTCGGTTAATCGACTGAAATTAACCGGTTTAATCGTTAATCGAAAATAGCCAATTTTAAGTTAACCGATCAGTTAGTGGGTTAACCGATTAACGGTTAACCGAATGAAAACCCTGTTACATATATATCGCACTCGATCAAAAAGAAGGCATTTACTCTTTTACTTTTTAGAAAAAATCTACACGTAATATTCATATCTACTCGCTGCAAAAATATCGTGCTATTTTGTCTATATTTTGGTAATGAAACGGTTAGTTTCCGCTGATGTGTGTAGCACGTAGAAATATTGGTAAAAAACTTTTTAGTATCTCGATCAATATAGAATCACTTTTTACATAGACTTAACGATGGCCTTCCATCCATCTGGCCGTTTTTCTGTCTTGTGTGCTAGTCGAAATTTGGGAGATAAATTGATAAAATTTGGTGTTCTTTTGAAAATGGTAAGAATTGATTCACAACTTCAAAATGGCGACATAAAACCTTCTTTCCAAAAGAGAGTCTTGTGCCCATAAACCATCTAATTACGTTGGTATATACATTAATTTCGGGCAAAACATATTCTAAGTCACTTTACTAAATTTGATTTGAATCGGTCCATATTTCACCATATTTCCCCTAAAAATCCCACTTACCAAAATTACTTTCAATGCCATAACGATATTTGTACTGTAGTGGCTTCTAAGTCAAGACAAAATTTTGTGATCGTATACTCACAACAGACCTTCTGTCCCGTCTCTAGAATCAGTTTTGGACGAAAAAACCTCCTATAGATGTGAAACCTAGATAATAATTGGCACTAAAACCTCTTATTGAATCTTAACTTCATAACATAATTTTGTTTTGGTGGGTCTTTGATTATCTGTAAACACTGTGGTATAGCGTAGCATTTGTTCGGGCTTAACCAACTTATTTTATATTTATAAAAATTCTAAAAGTAATCTATAAAATCGTTTTTACTATAACAAATGTAGGGTATTTTATTTATTTCATCGCTCCTTTTTATATGATATCTGTTAATAGTTTTCTGCAGTGACTTGCAAAATAAATTTTTGTCTAAAGATTTGTTTTCAACTTTAATATAGTGATGATTGAACACCAGACGCTTCATTACTTCGAAATTGATTGTGGTTGTCAAAAAGGTTAAGGTTTCATTAATATTGAACAAGTTCTCGATGCGAAATAATGCCAGCTGTTAAGATTTTTACAATAAATTATTTATGATGTATGCCGTAGAAGATTTTTTTTTTGAGAATTTGTATGTTTTTGAAAAAAAAAGATTATTAAAAAATATCAAACCGAGGGCTTACATTCAAAAAGTGCTATCTGCAAAACCACAATTCTACATAAGAGCTTTTTTCGATAACTAAACTTTATTTTACAATATTATTTAAAAATAATATCTAAATCATACATACGTTAATTTTTTTTTTAAATTCCAGATATTCGCGCTTCTATGTCTGATAGCACTATTTACAAATTAAAATTATATCGATTTGAACATTGAAATAAGCAGTTAGCACAATTTGAGCAAAAAAAATGAGCTGTAATGAAAACTATTTGAGACCTAAATTTTAGTAACACGTATTTTTATTCAAATAATAAGTCTTTTTTAACAAAACAATATATAAAATGTTATGGAAAAGTAAAATATTAAGAAACGCGTAATCATGTTGAAAGAACTCGAAATTAAGTTAAAATTTTACACTAACCCAGTAAAAAAAAAAAAATTGTGTATTTTGAAGCACTTAAGAGAAAAAGCGCATAATCGATCACTTCAATAAGAGAGCTCTTATAGAGCAGTGTATGATAACGAAATAAATATACAAAAAAGCTGCTATTTTATTGCTGACAACGACGAAGGTTTTAAAGCGAAAAAAAATAAAAATATATTATGGTTTACGAAAATGATTGAAAAAAGGCATTTAAACAAGTAAAACCAAAACATTAATGAACATGTTAATATAGTTAGCCCTTAAAAAAGCACTTTAGGAGTGTTTTGTTTGCGCTTATTGCCAGCTGAAAATAGTCCTCCAAACCGGGAACACCCCAGGTTTGAAGCGATTTGAGGTATGAATTCATACATAAGACCTGCTCCTTTTGGAGCACATTTTTTACTGGGAAACTATATATTGAAAAGCAATAAATAATTAAACTTTATCTGCATATTTTAAATTATCATAAAAATAATGATATTTTTGCGAAAAAAACAGGCTTCAATGCTTTGTTGAATTAGTCGTGAGCCAGACTGTAAGCGATTCGCTGCAATTTAAGCGAACGCTGCACAGTGTGGGAGACTTGGAAAAATGGAAATAATTCTATATTTTGTAAACGGTTGGTCCGATTGGAATGCAATTTGGGATGACAATTAAATAGTTGTAGTTGAGTTTAAGTTTTGGATTTGAGGTCTATGGGCTTATCTGGAGAGGTACCAATTTTTAATTAAAGCTCGATGTTAAAAAGTATTTCTTAGTGAAATGTGCTTGTCGAGTTCTTCATAATTTAATTCTTAAAGTTTAGGAAATATCCGACTTTAAAAGCTGAAACTTGCTGTTTTTGTCCTACCTTGGTCAAGTATTTTTCAAATATAAGACTCAAATTTATCATAACTTTTTGGAAATATTGTTTAAGAATTACAAGCAAATCAATTAATCCGGTATGTTCTGAAAGTTGATCGATATCAAAACTATCGTTTTTAAAAGGTGTGAGATGAATTTCGATCGATTTCAAAATTTTTTATTCAAAATACAGATCAACCAATATATATAATATAAAATTTAAAATAATATAGACAGGAAATAAGACGAAAATGTAAAAGAAATAATGATTGAAGACACTGAAAACGACATAATCGATTTTTAATCGTGTCGTTTTCTTAAACGATTTCCATTACATACCTGAATATTCTACATTTTGTAACTTCCAAAAAAAAATCTTTTCCAACTAAAATTCAAGTTAAAATTCTGAAAAAGTAGATTTTTTGCAATTTTTATCTAAAAAAGAATCTCTTTTATTTATAGAAAAAATTGTTAATATATATTATTTATACTTTTTTGAAAGGCTTCTTAGTGTATAATTTTGCTATGCAAAAAATTTAAATCACTGCGGACGCAAGGCTCTTTCGGTATAGACATATATTTTTTTTTTACAAATTTCTCTTTTATGATACATTTTCTCCCATTGCAAGGCAATAATCAAAAATTTTAAGAACAGTGTGTATGACCCAATGTGTTAATAATAATTGTGTAATATTTCCAAAAAAAACAAACTAAACTCAATTTTGGGAATTTTCGACTGTTTTTAGGTTTAAAAAACTGGTTTGTATCTATTAACCTGTAAAATTTCATTTAATAATATAAGTTAATAATGATTATATTGAATAAATAAAAATTTATATTATTGACAAAAACTCATGAGCACATTTTTGCAAAATGTCTTCAACGAATTTTAAAATTATATTAGTTTTTAAAATCTAGACCAAGGCGAATTTACTATAGGTGGTGGCGAGACTACAACAAGTCAACAACACAAAAAACAACAGGGTGTTTTATTGTTGCTTTAGTTGGTCGGCATGTCAATAAACGTAAACAAGGCGAATTCAATTGTAAATAACTTGCGACGTTTCTCTACATAAGTTTGAAAGAAGTTGTCTACAGCACATGTTAAAAAATGTATTTCCTAATTATTTTATTATTAAAGTTAAAAATTATTGCTTATTTTGTTCAAAAAAAAAAAGTTCAAGGACTGTAAAAGAATAGTGAAAAATGTTGAGCAGTAATAAATAAATTTATCACATTGTGTTATATAAAAATTGCAAGTTTATTTAAAACGTATTTAATACTGGTATGCTTTGATACCAGGGTACATGGTCGCTTAAAGGGATTGATTTGTGGATTTCACTATTTATCATTGGGCTGTCGCTTATTTGTGCTACAAAGTAGCATCCCCAGAAATTATACAGTCACTTTAGGTAAGCTTCTTATTACATGAAGCCAACGGTTTTATTATAATTTGGATATGTCTCAGGTGGGACCACCGTTTCAATAAGGTTCTTGGTTCAACAGGGCCACATCAAGGCATGCATGAACTGCAAAAAAGAACAACAACAGGAGAACTAAAAAATAAATGATCTTCTGAAAATTACAATGCAAATTAAAATCGAAGACACCAAAAAATAAGCTGTGTTAGAAAAGTTTGCAGTGTGTAATCGTAAAAAAGAAAAGTTTGTTCAGCATGGAGTCAAGAAATATTTCCAAACGCTCATCATCTTGATTTTTCCCTTAAGAAATATAAACGCGATGTTACAAACAGAATGTATTGCATTAGTTTTAAATATTTACACATGGAGATGGTTGTTTTTACTATTTCTTCCTTTAAAAATCATCTTCATTCCTATGTATATTTAAACACTTTTTTTAGCACTTTTATTATTTTTTTATAAATAAATAAATAATATATATGTACACATAACAAAATAAAATTTTAACCATCACAGCTTCTTTTAAATTGAGTTTTCAATAACTTCCGTTTACAATGTAAACATTAACAACTGTTGACATTTCTCTACATAATTATGGGGGGAAATTGTAAACAACTTTTGACATTTCTCTACCCAATTATGCAAGAAAAAAGTAGTACAGCTGTGTTTTCAACGCCACCTGAAAATGAATTCGCCTTGATCTAGACACAATTCCCAACCTTTTGATGTATAAAATATGTCTACTTTGTACTAACAATTTTTATAATTTTATTATGTAGAATAATATTTTTTATGTAGACAAAAGTGTGTGTTAGATACCACAATACATTATTTACGACAAAGAAACGTTTTGGTAAGAATTAATTTTTTTTTCTTAAATTTAAATGACAGACCTCAGTGAACTCGTTTCTATAAAAAACACATTTCCGAAAAATTGCAGATAGCAATATTTGAATATAAGCCCACGATTTTGGAATTAAAAGTTATAAAATTAATATTCCTTCAGGCAGGGGCAAATTTATTTTATTTATTTGTTATCCCATACACAGGACTTAGAGTCTTATATAACAGTATAGGACTGAGTTTATGTTATACAATATAACGAGAAATGTGGTATTAGAAAAATTTATTTAACATAAATCACATATAAAAGCACAAAAAAATAAAAAGTTAAATAAAATCACTGTATTTATGAAGAATGAAAATTGGAAATTTAAACATTCAGAATCTTTTTAATGAATAAAATAAAAGTTAATTTAAAAAATATAAAAATAAAAAAATAAAAAAATTAAGGGGGTTATTTTCTAAAACACTTCACTTCACTTAAAAAATATTTTCATACTAATTTTTAAAAATTTATATGAAAAATTTCTCAACGCAAGGTGAAGTGATTTAGAAAATAACCCCCTAAGTAAAAATAAAATAAAACATACAAAATAAAAAAAAACATCAATTAGAAAAATAAATTTATGTCTTTTTTAAACTGATATGCGTTACCAATAACTTGAGAGAGACACAGAAAAAATCAAAAGTTTTTTTTATTAATTAAAGAAATTAATTGAAAAATATTTCAAATCAATTAATGTAATAATTGAGTCAATTATTGTTGTAGTTAAAAGAAAAATTAAAAATATAATATTGAAAATATTAAAATACATTTTTAATTAAAATATCAATTAATCACGAAAAACTTTTAATTGATTTTTTCAGCAAAAATAAAATAATTTAAACTTGTAGAATTGTTATTGGGAATTGTCAAAACCTGAGCTATATTTAGTTAAATCAATTAACACATTGTTTGAAATGGCAAAGTTTTTTGATCATTTTTTTAATTCAAATTAAAAATATCATTTGTGGAAAAAAATTCATCATTTTAAATTTTGACAACTTTTAGTAATCAATATAATAATATTGGTAATAGGTGGAAAATCAACAAATTGTTTGATTGATTCTATGAATTTAACGATTAGCTACAATTTGTAACTGTTTCTGTTTATGAGGAATTAAAATCCAAAGTAGGGTTGCATCGATATAGAATTGCCATTCAGACACGAGGCTATGGTGACGAAATATTATTAATCTTCGTCCTCTGGTTAATCCTGAGAAAACCAGTCGATCGTAAAGTTGTTTTGGTTAACGAGTATATTTTACCATATGCAAAAGTATAAGAACTATAGTTTTTGTTAAGTCATTAAAATAAATGCCATATAACTGGATCACAAAAGCGTTTTAGAACAAACACATGCCGTACATTGTTTTAAATACAATATTCAGTTTTAACTTAATGTGATCATCACCATTTCCAAAAATTTTACATCCATACAATAATATGGATATAAGTGCTAGAAGTGCCTTATTAAAATGGGTGGTCAAAGCATTCTAAGCAACGAAAAGATACACTCACAGGCATAATTTATATGGTCAGACTATGTGAGGGACCTGCTAAAATATTCTCCAAGATTTTTTGCAGAGTTAACAATTTCTATTGATTGATTTAATTGGTTGCTACACTCAAAGAAAACTGGATCTTCATATTGTGGTGCCCTAACATCAGAATTGTGACATTAATGTTATTACAAATGGCATCAATAAGGTAAAAAGTGACATCAATCCAACGACGAACTTTATCCTATAATTTTGTCTTATTTTTTGCGCCGTCTACGCTATGACTACAGTGACATCAATTTCATGCCACACTTTGTCTACACTGATAGAAAAGGCGTCATAGCGCTGATGTACTTTAACAGCAGTACAGACAAACTGTCATCAGTGCGGTGACAAACTGTCATCAGTGCGATGACATAATATACCATGTAATCAGTGCCATGACAAACTGTCATAAGTGCGATGACAAACTGTCATAAGTGCGATGACATAATATATCATGTCATCAGTGCGATGGCAAACAGTCATCAGTGCATGTTAAAAAGTAACATAAGAAGCAAAAATTCGTATATTCTATTTTTTTTTTAATTATTTATTTCAATACATAAAATTTTTAAAGTAGAATTATTATAAAACCATATCGGGCATGCTGCTGGTGTCTTATAATTGAGAGTTCATCTGTTAACAAGGGCCGGAATACAACAAAAGTGAAACAAGCATGTGTAACGGGTAAGTAAATATTGATATTCTCTCAATTTGATTTAAGGTCAATTACAATGACTCAATTTGATGAGAATTAGTCATCGCACTGATGAAATGCTTTATCAAACCGAATCCGATTCGTCATTTCTGTGATGCGAGTGCGTTATTCCATTCATGACATAATTTAAATTTTTGACCCTGAGGACAATTTGGCCAAGTGATGTTGGAAAGTGTGATGGGGTCACACTTAGTACTGATGTCAAAATACATCAACATTATGACGCCTTTCCTATCAGTGAATAATTGGGGAAAGTTGTATTTGCGATAATCACTTTTGAATGATGATACATTTGATTTTTTTTGGATTTATACCTTGCCCGCTTACTGAAGCCCACAAGAAAACATGATTAAGGGTAATGTCCCATTTATCACTATTATCAGCATCGCAACTTATATAAAGCTGGACATCATCAGCAGACATTCTAACCTTGGAGTACAATGAAAACAAAAGTGAGCCTATTATTGATCCCTGAGGAACGCCTCTGATCACTGGTAAGCAATTGGATTTTTTATTATTTGAATCAACAGACTGCCATCCATTCGTATAGTACGCTATACGACGTGTTGCATTTGATAAAAATTTAAACATATTTTCCAATTTGTTACTTAAAATATCATGATCTATAGTATCAAATGCTCTGGGCTGATCCAATAGAATTAAGAAAGTGATCTTTTTGATATCCACCGGTTTTCTGATCTCCTCCGAAACATCTACAAGGGCTGTACTACAACTGTGATTTCTACTGAAGCCAGATTGCTTATCATTTATTAGTCTATTGTTAGTCAAAAACAGTGTAACTTTATTATGGATAATGCGTTCAAATACCTGAGATGGAAACGGCAAAATAGCTATCGATTTGTAATAAGATGTTGACTTAGGTAAATGTATGATTTAAGTCTTTTTCCATTTAACAGGATAATAACCAGATGTTAGAATATTGTTAAAAATATATGTAATTTGAGAGAGTAGTTCATGCAAAAGCTTTTAACGTATAAAAAACTTATTAATAAAAAATATTTGTGGTTTATAAGACTGAAAAATAAAGTAGTTGATCAGTTTTGAGTTTTTCATGTGCCCGAGTTTCTCTACTTTGGACTTTTTAACGGCCTAAGTTATAAAAAATAAATAATGTTAGTACACCCTTTATTAACCAGTTTTATTTTTTATAACTTAGGCCGTACAACTTTTACTCGACAACAACTTTGCCTTGAACAGGTTTAAAGCGGCTTGGCAACACTGGCTTATTAAACTGACACATATGGCTTGACACAAGTGCTACCAGCTTAGCGTATTTTTTTACTATATTTAGCAGATTGAGTTGGGGATTTGCATATTTTTTTTGAAAAAATATGCCAACTGCTTTTTAGCTATTTTCTTGTCCAAAAGCAGATTTTTTAGCATATGTTTACTTTTGAAAAAACCGATTTATTAAGCATATTGTTAAAAAAAAATTATTTATGAAAAATTTATGTATTAATTTAATGTAATTTATACTTTTGGCATGATTTCTTTAAAAAAATTCAGCAGATTTTTAGCATAATTTTTTTTTTAATTTAGCATATTTTTTTTTAGCAAATATCAAATATTAAAAACTTTATATGCAATTTTTATAAGATTTTTAGTATATTTTCTTCATTTTACGATTTAGCAGAGTTTATTTGAAGTTTTAGCATATTGAATTTAATTTTTATTAAATTATATTTATGAAGACAGGAATTTACAACATGAAATTAATTAAAATTTTTTTATTGATACTTTTTCATTCTTGACTGCGCTGAGATTTGAACCCAGGCGTTCACGGACAGGTTGTCCAGACTAGTTTCGATTGTAACCACACAATCTCGTCAGTGGGGTTTGCCGTTTTACTCACTCGGCTATTGAGGCCGGGCGACGTCAATAGTCAAACATCAATCCTTAAACCAAATGGTATTTCACTTTGGTAGATCGAAATTTGCTTTTTGAATGAATGATTATCTATTTTAATTGATTTACATGTTCTTCCTAACTTCTGTTTTTTCGTACTTTTTTGTCAAGAATTCTTCTTGAAGTCCAAAGTACATTTTTGGTTTTTGATGTTTTTGTCGTTCTTTTTTCTTGTTGACCTTTTTCAGCACAACTTGAAGGACAAATGTAAACATAGCTCGTGCCTTAGCTGTTAACAATAATTAGTATTGTGGTTATTTTATTGAACTGCTAATGGTTTTTAATCCAAATTTAGATATTTTTAATTAGGCTTAAGTTCATTGAATTTAATTTTCATTAAATTATATTTATGAAGACAGGAGTTTTACAACATGAATTTAATTAAAATTTTTTTATTGATAATTTTTTTTAATGATAATTAAAAAAGTACGAAAAAACAGAAGTGAGTAAAACGGCAAACCCCACTGACGAGATTGTGTGGTTACAATCGAAACTAGTCTGGGCAACCTGTCCGTGAACGCCTGGGTTCAAATCTCAGCGCAGTCAAGAATGAAAAATTATCAATAAAAAAAAAATTTTAATTAATTTCATGTTGTAAAATTCCTGTCTTCATAAATATAATTTAATGAAAATTAAATTCAATGAACTTAAGCCTAATTAAAAATATCTAAATTTGGATTAAAAACCATTAGCAGTTCAATAAAATAACCACAATACTAATTATTGTTAACAGCTAAGGCACGAGCTATGTTTACATTTGTCCTTCAAGTTGTGCTGAAAAAGGTCAACAAGAAAAAAGAAAAAAGAACGACAAAAACATCAAAAACCAAAAATGTACTTTGGACTTCAAGAAGAATTCTTGACAAAAAAGTACGAAAAAACAGAAGTTAGGAAGAACATGTAAATCAATTAAAAAAGATAATCATTCATTCAAAAAGCAAATTTCGATCTACCAAAGTGAAATACCATTTGGTTTAAGGATTGATGTTTGACTATTGACGTCGCCCGGCCTCAATAGCCGAGTGAGTAAAACGGCAAACCCCACTGACGAGATTGTGTGGTTACAATCGAAACTAGTCTGGGCAACCTGTCCGTGAACGCCTGGGTTCAAATCTCAGCGCAGTCAAGAATGAAAAATTATCAATAAAAAAAAATTTTAATTAATTTCATGTTGTAAAACTCCTGTCTTCATAAATATAATTTAATGAAAATTAAATTCCATGAACTTCAGCCTAATTAAAAATATCTAAATTTGGATTAAAAACCATTAACAGTTCAATAAAATAACCACAATACTAATTAATGTTTTAGCATATTCTTATCAAACAGTTATGGCATCACTGCTTGACGAAAATCCGAATACTTTTGATTTTCATTAAAATTTAATATCACTTTGATGTCTTTGCACGTAACTTCTTTAAATTTCGTTTACGTTTAGTTTAAAATTTTAATAAGAACAATTTAACTTATATTTTTTTATGAAATTTTATTTTTTGACAAATAATTAAATATTTTCCGAAAAAATCCAACTGTTTTATTTTGACAATAATTTTAAAATGAAGTTTGATGGCTTGAGTTTGAATTACGGCTGTGCTAAGAGCCAAACAAAATATTACCAACACATACGTTAATTTGACGAAGAAGTTTGATATGGGGCCACGGCCCTTTGAGCTCGATTCACCCATGCGCTCCGAACAAAATTTTTGGAGGGACACATTTTTTTTATATTGAGTTTGACGTCTTACTTTTGAGAGAGAGGGAGAGATCATTTTGCTCGGCAAGTTTTTTCTTGAGTTGGTTTAATTTTTATTCTTGTTCAGGGCAAAATGAACTGAAATCCCAACTTTTTCAATTTGTACATAAAAGTTGAATTGAGCTGCCACATCGTATAGTGTTTTTGCATTTATATAACAATTGTTTTTATTTGCTGAATAATTAAATAAAAAAATAAATATCTATAATTAAAAATAACAATATATTTTTCCTTTTTTTTTGTCCATTTTCTTAAACACACTTTTAGAAAACAATTCAATAGAAGTAGTTAGATGTGCTGCCACTTTTTATAATTATTTACGTCTGGCAAACACATGGTATCTTTGTTTTTTCGGACAAATTTTCCGAAATGGGTGAATTGTTCTGCAGAACACTCTCAGTAAAAATATATTTCTCCGGACAAAAATATTGTTCGGAACACATGGATGAATCCACCTTTAGATTCTAAATACTTTCTACGTTACCTTTTTTTTCTTATGTTTACCAGTGTGCAATATTTTAAGCCATGTTTACTTAGACCCCTTTCAGACTCGGCAAGTTAGTTGCGCAAGTTACTTGCAGAGTACAAAAAAGTCTATACTAAATTATTTTTTCCTTATCCTGACCTTACCGCTAAGTGCTGGTTCACACTGTTCCAGTTTAAGCCGTCAAGTCTTGAGCTTTTAGGAGAGAAGGGGAAAGAGAATGCCATTTATTTTCCTCTATCTCCTAAAAATCAAGTCTTGACTGCTAAGACTTGAATAGTGTGAACCAGCACTAACATCTACAAAGCGAGAGCTGCGCAAGAGGCTTGCGCGAATAACTTGCCCAGTCTAAAAGGGGTCTTATTGAAGTAACATTATTTATCGAAAAACTATTTTCTCTACTTCAAATATATTAATTTTTTTTACATATTTGATATTCATTCACCATGTTTACTCCTAGAAGTTTTATTAAAAAATTCCAAAAAACTAAAACCGATAAGGAAAATTTAAAAAAACCAACCATAAAAACAAAAAAAGGTCCTATTAAATACGATAGTGATGAGTCCATAAAAGCAACACTATTGGAAATATTGATTTATATTGTCTTCCTTGTGGCCATTACAATTGGTAAATACAAAATTTGCTTATAAAATCATCTGTTCCAATTTCAGAATTTAATTTTAGTGGCAAACGCTGCTCAACATTTATACATGTTCTATTTCAATCAGGCTTTGGAAAGATCATTTTTGGAGAGAAACTTGGAGACAGACTTGGGAACAGAGTTGAATTTTAATGATTTAGTAACAATGGCCGATTGGTGGTTATTCATGGACAAGATATTTTTAGTAAATTTATATGGTTTAAGTTATGATTGGCAAAATGAAGAGAATTTCCAAAATGAAAGCAAAGGAAATTTTACTGAAACAAGTATCGGGGTAAATCAAAAAAGAAATCGGAGAATAATGAAAGGCGGCAGATTTAAAAGAAATTATATGACTACAACCGAGCAAGAGAAGGAAACGACTAGTACTCAAGCCACTTTTACTGAGAGAACTGAGATGGAAAATGAGATAGGAAACGAAGAGAAACTTGGCAATCTATCGCGTATTTTCCTTAGAGATAACATTTTATTGGGACCTCCCCGTTTAAGGCAAATACGTGTTAAAGAAAATTCTTGCCAAGTTCACGATATATTTCTAACATACTTCCAAAATTGCTATGCCAGTTACAACAAATATAGAGAGAACAATACAAAGTTACACCAAAAGTATTTTTAGTATTTAAAAATCCATCCCTTGCAAAAATTTTTTGTATTACAAATATTTTAGTTTCAAATTCCACACAATGTCGGAGCTACAAGTAAATGCCCTGGGTGGCCGAATAACCAAATACTATGGGGCAGGTTATATAACCAACTTATCTTACGATCTAGAAGAAAATCTGAAGATCATAGAAAATTTAAAGACTAGTAAATGGATTGATCGTGGTACTCGTATTGTGATTTTAGAGTTTGTATTGTTTAATATTAATACAAATATATTTGATAATGTTAAGTAAGTTTTTTTTTAATAACATACTAACTATCAAGTATTCCCACAATGTTAATTTTCTATTTTTACCCAGAATTATAGCCGAGGTACCGCCCGTAGGTGGCATAGTTCCCTCACATAAATTTCAAGCTCTGAAACTTCATACTTTGTGGACGGAGGGCGATTGGGTTCTGTATGTAGCGGGTGGTATTTTCTATATAATGGTTTTGTTTTATTCGTTTGAGGAAATTGTACAATTTAAAAGAGTCGGTTCAAAAATCTATTTGTCGTCTATTTGGAACTTTTTGGATATTTTAGTTTTAGTGGTAAGTTATGGCAAGTGTAAAAGAGGTAGCTTGGTTTTAATAATGATATCGATGCTGAATATAAACCCCTTGCAAATTTTTAAAACAGGTATGTTATAAATGACTACTCATTTTCGAATGATCGCTTTTAAAAGTTGTGTTGAATTTCCAGCGACTTTAAAGTCTTGTTTTAAGTAAAAGTTTTAATTTTTTGATCAAAATACGGTTAAGTTGCCATTTATATAGGTATGCCACAGAATTCCATTCCGATCGGTAGTGGAATGAATTCCGTATTTTGCTTCTCTAGTAAACGTAAAAAGAAAATATTTTTTTTTCAGAATTAAACCCCTTTTACGGACCTGTTACAGAAATCAATTTTGATCGAAAGCTTTTTTAATTCCGAGAAAGCTTCTTCAGAAAACCAAAACCGATAAATTTTCTCGGAATGAAATCAATTTTAATTTTTCGATCGAAAAAGTTTTTGTTTGCACAAAATTGCCACATTTAACTTAAAAATAACAAAATTAAAATTTGTCGGAATTACAAAAATCGATCAAAGTCTGAAGCAGGTTAAACAAAATCGATCGAAATGAAAATACGGATTCAAGACCATTACGAACAATTTCTGTGACATGCCTGTTATTAGTTTTCTCAGTGGAATTGCTATTTTGAGTAATTTATTATTTATTTCTTATTTAATATACAATTTTAACTTTACTGGAGTTGAAATTTGGATCGCAGGCTGGTCTCTCGCCAAATTGATCTACAAGACAGTATTTTTGGAAATTCGAATGTTAAGGGGGTAAAAAAAGTAAGAACGGGTAAACTTGGGTAAACTCCAAAACTAAGAGATATACAAAACCAAAACTAAAAGAGATACAAAAAGAATGTAATACTTATCGTTGGCGTCTGGTACTTTTTTTAAATTCGGCCTATTAAGGAGTAATTGGTTAAAATCCGCATTTTGAAACTTTATTGTCACGCCATCTATTTTTTAAACGAAAAAACATGAAAATAAAAATTATTTCACATTCGTTACTTATCTAAATAATACAAATATAAGGTTGGTACTCGCACCTAATTTTGTTACTTTTTTCAAAACCCCTTTCTTCATCTATCTATCTATATCTCCAAAACTAAAAGGGATAAAAAAATGGTTAAATTAAAAGTTGTACTTTAGAAAAATAAGCGGACAGGTGTCTGGTACGTTTTTAAGAATTGGCCCTTTTAGCGAATTAACGGGTAAAACCTTTATTTTGGTACTTTGTTGTCAACCCCATCTATTTTTTAAACAAATAACCATAGAAAAAAATATTTTATCACATTCGAAACTTATTTAAAAAAATACAAATACGAATTTGGTACTTTTTCGTTATTCATTCGAAAGAAAAAAGTACCAAAAAGGGGAAATATGGGAAATTAATATTCTTTCTTTAGATTTTTGGTACTGCATGCAACTGGTAATTTTTTAATTATCGTTAAAATTTGACATTGCAACATAAAATTCAACATGCAATGCCCGAGCGGTTAAAAATCTTTAAGAGGGAACGTTTTGGTACTTTTTTGATCTTTATCTGGTACTTTTTGAATTTCCATTAGTTTTGGGCGTAAAACCATAAAATTAAACATGCAAGGTCCTGAGTGAATGGATATCTGTAAGAGGGATCGTTTTGGTACTTTTTCGTTTTTTAACTGGTACTCTTTTAATAATCGTTTATGTTGGACCTAGAAATATAAAACTAAGCATGCTATGTCCGGAGTGAATGAAAATCTGTAAGAGGGGCTCTTTGGTACTTTTTTGTTCTTTAACTGGTACTTTTTGAATTTCCGTTATTATAAGTATTATTAAAATTAAACATGCAATGTCCTGAGCGGATAAGAATGTACATGAAGGAACTTTTTGGTACTTTTTTTCTTCAACTCGTACTTTTTGAATTTTCGTTAGTATTCTCTACGAAAGAAAGGCCGACGCAAGCAAAGTAGTGGGTCAAATGCTAGTTTATTTAATAAAAATGTTTATAAAACAAAGTCAAAATTAAAGATTAAATAGTATTATTACATTGATTTATTGCAACTGTCTTGCCAGTACTGGCAAATGTATACACCGTGTAAGAAAACAAAACACAGTGATGTATTTTTCAATTAAAGTACTGCCATATCAGTTTTTTAGTACAAACCACTTGATATTGTGAATAAAGATATATGAAGTAAAGTAAATTAAGGCAGTGGCAACGACAACTATGGACAAGCCCGTGTTTTTTCATGCACAACATTGCCATACTTTATCGGTGAGCAGCACTTGTATAATTTTCGGGAATAAACAAAATCTTTCGGAATCTGAAGAACCTAAAACAAAATCGATCAGAACTGCAAATACAGAATATTAAATTTAATATTAAATTTAAAAGAATATATACAAAAAGTTAAAGCAAAATGTTTTAGAACTTAATTATTAAAGATAGTGAAGGCGATATTATCGCTTTAAAAATCTATTAACACTACATACCCGCATATTTGTGTATAAAAATATACTTTACTGATAAACCCTGTACGTAAACTTATATTCATTATCCAATCATAAAATTAAATATGGGGATTTACCGTGTATTTCGATTCAAAAGAAATAATTTATAAGTTCGAACAATTTGTACTGTGTATTAAGATTTTCGTACTCTTTCGAAACAATGGCTGCGTTTTTTTTATAAACAAATCGGAATTTTGAGGAATTTTGTACGTAATACAGACTGGCTGTTTTTAAAGGGATTTTTTGTTTGCGATAAAGTAAAAACCACTTTCGTTCATTATAAACAAATTATACGAAAATCGTAATACACAGAACAAATTGTTCGAACTCGTAAATTATTTCAGTCGAATCGAAATATTCGATAGCCCCCCGATCACAGTTCCATTTTTTTATACCCACACCACAATATTGGAGAAGGTTATGCGTTTTTACTGAAGTACCATTTTCTGAGTCGATATAGCAATGGATGTGCGTTCGTCCAGTTATTTATCCACGTTAAGGTGCCCGTAAACGACATGTTTTTTACATCTGACTTGTCAAATTTCCCATTGCAAAATTCATACATGTCGTGTGTTATCTTTAAAACATTGCATCAGTAAAAGTCAGAAACAAAGTCATCTCATAAAATTTCAAATAGAGCGTGATCTTTTTTCTTCTGACAAACCATCTGACATCAGCTGTGTCAGAATCCTATGCCGGAAAGAAACCGACAGCGGCGGTGAACTATTGACGGAATCATTAGCCGGCTAAAGTGAATATTTTACAATACCGATATATGAATGATCATTTCAACATTGTATAGAAATTATGTTCCTATACATATAAAAACGTTTCATTATAATATCATTAATTGATTTCTTCGTATTTAAAGAAAAAAATGTTAAGATGGCTGAACTCTTTTACGGCGCAAATAAATATTTTTGTGGCGGCAGCACTCTATTTTGATAACTATGCGAAAAAAATACAGACAATGTCAGAAGCAAATAACATGACCGTTTGTAAACAATTATTATAAACCTTATGCTTTGTTTAAACGGCTCATGTTTTATTGACATGATTGATACTTAATTGGTGAGAGAGATTTAAAGACTTTAAAAAAACAAAAAAAAAAAAAAAAAAATAAAAAAAACATGTCGTCAACATGACATGAATCGTTTAAACGCCAATTCATGTTCAAAGAAGAAAAAAGAAGAATCATGTCAATAAGACATGAGCTGTATGAACACAGACTTATGAAAAACAGCAGTTTTGACAGACATGCACAATTTTATGTCACTTGAACAGTTGACAAGTCAGAGGTACATGCACCTTTACCTTTAGCGCAAAGTAAGTACAGATCGCCAATTTTAAGATAATTTGATGAAATGTGGTACATAGGTTTCAATTCTCATAAGGACGAAGCCTATTGAAAATGGTGAGAATCGGTCCATAATTTCACATAGCCCCCATACAAACTTCTTTCCTGAATAGTCTTTGTACCCATAAATTTTCGTATGATGTTGCCATTTAAAATAAAATTTATTTTTCCGGCATTAAAAGTCTTAACAAATTATTATATAAATATAAATCGGTCAATAATAGTTAAATATCCATATTTTTTTTTAGAAATTTTGATACTAGTATAGAATTAAGTGACGATAATAGCTACTATATTATGGAAAAATTTTGTACTGGTAAGTCCAGAAATCACCATAAGTCCCATATAAACCCCCTCTCCGTAATCACTTTAAAGCGAACAAAACTAATTTAGATGTTATTATCTAGATAATATGAATCTAATGGTGTTTTCATTTCTACAAAAAAAAATACCACCTTGTTAAAAGCTACATGTATAAAATGTCTTGCCGACCCTGTAATAATGCAATTTTTATTTGACGAGAACAAAACACAAAATTGGACCGCCGCACAGTGGGAAATTTTACGAGAAGGCGGTCAAAATTCCATAACTTTTGACTGGATCGGTATTTTTTTATGCGATTTTTTTTGCTCGATAGGTGCGATATTAGGCTTTAATTTGCGCTATAAAACGTAAAATTCGTAAAAAAAACGTAAAAGTTGAATATTTCAATTATGAATTTATTTATAATTTATATTATTTCTCTCAACTGATACTTATTTTTTATTGTCGAACTTAGATCCTGTCAGAAAATGCCAATATTTGGCCTCTGTAATTTTTTTAGTCCCAATATTCACAGGGGCCAAAGGTTGGCTTTTTTTGGGACGAGACGAGTTGTTATTAGGATAAAACTGAAAAGGAATATTTTGAAAAATGCCCAAATAGCATTCTTGGCTATCTATAACATTTTAGGTAATTCCACTTTTATTTTTGGTTTGAGATGTATGTGTATTTTATTTTTATATATTAATACAAATATATACTTAAATCAAAAACAAATTATAATCTATAAACAATTTATTATATCATACTATGAGAAATTTCTTCATTGATATTTGCAAGCTTGCGTCTTCGTGATCTTTCACTGCAATTATCAATTTGTTTTGCGGGCCGACCCACTTTTCCAGTTTCCGCGGTAATTGACAGCTTCTTAAAAATCAGATCATTTGTTAGCCATTTTTCGTTGCGTAAGTAAAACATTTTCTTGTTTCTAGACGTTTAAGGTACCGTTTTCTTAATGTAAATGAAAAATTTTTAATTTTTATATATGAATGATGATTTCTTGTTCGTTGCATAATTTAAAGAATGGATTATTCATTATGTGTAACACAAAATCTTTTTCATCTTTCTGTTGAAAATATATATCTGCGAGAACTTTATAACTGAACTTAGCCATTGTTTAAACAATAATGAAGGTAAAATTATGAATGCATGCATTTTTATACTCTTGATAGAAGTTTTTTTAAATGATCTTTTGTTACCACTTCTTGGAAACATATAAAACCCTTTTTTAATTACAAATTTAATCTTTTATTACCATTTCTTTGAAACATAAAAAACCCCTGTTTTTACACTTTTTAAAAGGATAACATACCGGCAATAAATTAACAGGTAACATGTAGGTAATTTTCACGTAAAATATAACTGCTCTTCCATTTTTTTAAATTAAGTTGCAATTTTCAGGTAATTAAACTATGTAGTTTATGTTGCGGCTATTTACTAATATTTACTTTTAACTTACTCAGAAATCTAACGTGTTAATCTATTTATGTCGCCTATTCGTTTTGCAGCATCCGTTCACCCACAATAAGTTCATAACAATGGCAATACCTTTACCTTCTCCAAATTAATTGATAACCTGACGTGCTAGATAATTTATGTGGCCTGAACTGCTTTATTTGTCGAAAATTCTTTAAGTCACCTTCTTTAATTTCAGTAATGTTTCCTTGCAGGACTTATTTTTTGAACCGAATATCTTACCTTGGGTCACAGAAATTGCTGTAGTTCGCAAGATCGTATCCAGATGTGTGTACAATGGGGTATAGAAATGTAGGTTCGATTCTGGACTACAAGAGAGTATAGATTTTTTTTGACGCGTTTTGACGCATTTCAACTTCAAAAGTTTACTCAGAAATTCAAAACTATAACCAAATACTGAGAAAGTCCATTTGGGACCACCCTGTTCTCAATGAAATAGTTGAAATAGGGTTGACATTTTTAGGCTCCCGAGGTTCACTAGTATTTACTTTCACATGAATAAAAAAATTTCAAAATCGGAGAACATAAAAAAAAATAGTTTTGGCCGCCTTCTCAAAATATGAACCAGTGTGCGCCGGGTTTTTAACAGCTGACAAAAAGCTTGTTCTTCAAAATATAAAAAAAATATACATAAACCAATATAGATTGATATTAAATAAATAAAAAATGAATAAAATTAATGACGAAATTACGATTTCTTTAGTTTGCTTTTTATAAAATACTAGCTTAACCCGGTGCGCTTCGCTACACTGACCCCGCACATTTTTATATTGAAATTTATAGTTTACTATAATAGTAGCTTTAACCACGTTTGAAGACTCTCCCTTTAATAGTTCTTCAGTTGAGCGATATTTAATGTATGCATCCTATGGGAGGTATTTCCCCCCCTGCGCCTACCCGCCTTATTTTTATTTTCAAAAGTGTAGTATACCATAAGAGTGACTTTTAGAAAGTTTGAACATTCTCACTATTACAGTTCTTAAGATATGCGATGTTAAACATTGGCGTCCTATGGGGTATTCCTATACCCCCGCTGCTATTTTATTTCAATTCCGGGGCTCAGAAGATCCTACTACAAAAAGTTCAGCAAAATGCGTGCAGCGGCTCTTAAGATATGCGATAATTAATATTGGCATCCTATGGGGGGTACCAATTCCCCTGCCCCTATCGAAAAAATAAGTAGCCTATTTTATTTTTAGGGCTCACGTGATGTTACTGTAAAAATTTCAGGAAAATCGGTTCGATAATTAATATTGGCATCCTATGGGGGGTACCAATTACCCTGCCCCTATCGAAAAAATAAGTAGCCTATTTTATTTTTAGGGCTCACGTGATGTTACTGTAAAAATTTCAGGAAAATCGGTTCGATAATTAATATTGGCATCCTATGGGGGGTACCAATTCCCCTGCCCCTATCGAAAAAATAAGTAGCCTATTTTATTTTTAGGGCTCACGTGATGTTACTGTAAAAATTTCAGGAAAATCGGTTCGATAATTAATATTGGCATCCTATGGGGGGTACCAATTCCCCTGCCCCTATCGAAAAAATAAGTAGCCTATTTTATTTTTAGGGCTCACGTGATGTTACTGTAAAAATTTCAGGAAAATCGGTTCAGTAGTTTCGGAGTCTATAAAGCGACAAACAAACAAACATACATAATTCATTTTTATATATATAGATGTAAACATGAAAATACCTTTGCCAGATTGCCGATTTAATAACACCAAGTTTTTAAGATTTCTTGATTCGACGTTTTTTTTCGAAAACAATTTTATAACACCGAATCCACTTAAATTTTACATCACTGACAACCTATCATTAACAATGTAATGCTTTCTTATGTTTTTACTATTAAATAATAGAAAAAATAATTATTAAAATTTTAAATTTTTACAGTCCTGATTAGAGGCGATTTTTTCCCAACTTCGTCTGGTAACCCTACATATATTTAAGCAGAAGCTATCTTTTTACAGGGCATTATCAACACTGTCGATTTATACGGGGCGTAAAGTGCAATGCCTTATGCCGTTAGTAAGGGTGATTTTTTTTAGAATAAAACATGCTACCCCTTAAGAGAGCAAAGCATTTTTAAGAAACGAACACCAAATTGCATTTTTTTAAATAAAATGTCACACTTTTTGTAGAAAAGAAAACACCATAAATCTCATAGCCATGATTGCCCATGGCTCTCGAAAATTGTATGTATAGGTTGGGGTGTAGGGTATCAAAGGGTCGGGCTTTTTTTTAGTCGCAAGCGGTGAATGATAAAATAAAGTCTTTTATACTTTTTCCTAATTTCTATTATTTCATCCATTGCAGCTCTCCTACTTATCCCTAATCTACAATTTAATGCATCCTTCGTATGTGGCTGAAATTTTACACAAGTCTAAAACCCAACCGCAAGAATTTGTAAGCATTGATTATATCTGTTATTGGAATCAACTTTACATAAATATGATGGGAGTATGTGTGTTTCTGGTATGGATAAAAATATTCAAGTATATCAGTTTTAATAAGACGATGCTGCAGTTTAGCACAACTTTAAAGAGAGTGAGTGTTTTCCACGGTAGAAAAACTAATTTGATTATCGAACAAAAGAAATTAATATTAAACGACATTTTTAAATCTTAAAAATTGAATTTTTAAGTCGATCACATAATGAAATGCGTGAAAGAATATAAAATTCCATTACGACTTGACTAAAACAAAAACACTTTTATTTTCTAGTGTGCGAAGGATCTATTCGGCTTTGCCATTATGTTTTTCATAGTCTTCTTGGCTTATGCTCAATTGGGTCTGCTAATTTTTGGTTCTAGCCATCCAGATTTTCGTGAATTTGGTGTTTCAGTTATTACCTTAATGCGCATGTTTTTAGGTGACTTTGAATATCAGCTGATTGAGGAAGCGAATAAAATTTTGGGACCCATTTACTTCTTAACTTATGTCTTATTTGTGTTCTTTATATTACTGGTCGGTACATATTTTTATTTTGAATCTTAATTTGGCTTCTGAAAATATATTTCTTATTCTAGAATATGTTTCTGGCCATTATTAATGATACCTATGGGGCGGTTAAAAGTGAAGTTAACAAGGGTCGTTCCAATTTTGGGACATATCTTAAGCGCTTATTTGAAAGTTCGTTTTCAAAATGTTTTCCAAAATGTAAATTTAAGGTTGAAATAACTGAAAGTTTTTTATTAGAAGAAAGGGATAAATCTTCGTCACCTTCTTCATATCCAGCTTCTACAGAGGAGGATTCTACCCAACCTCTTTCATC